>OY776117.1:122404936-123604936 GCA_963675035.1 Allygus modestus | reverse complement strand
AAGCGTGTCCCTATTTATACGATTATGTATACATTGTGTATATATTGACATAAGTAGTGTGCAATTGGGGCTTCTGGCTCACTTGATTGACAGCTTCCGGTCACATGACCGGATGTGCTGGGTGCATATATACGTCATCTGAGGCTGAGCCAGTGACGTAGGCGGTTTTGTGACGTAATGAGGGAAAGGTTAAAGTTCAAGGTCACGGGGAGGTTATTTTAAAAAAGTACTACCTCGCACGCGTAAACTTCGAATCGTGATTCGATAGTTTAAATCGATAAACAATCGAATGAAAACAATCGAATGATACAAGTGCTAGGTAGTACTATTACATGTATTACTTTATTTTTTAACTTTTATTTTTATTTACAATAATTTATGTTTACAATAGTTCCCCGTTGTTTGTTGTCATCGATGTTGTTGTTGATCCGGACGAGTCGCGGCCATCACTTCGCTTTCTGATGAAAGACGGTAGATACTTTGATTCCTGCACAGAGCCTTCTACGTTGTTTGTTGCGAACAGTTCCAAAGATAAACTGTAGCCAGTCGCTAGGAGAAGTCTTAACTCTTCTTTAAAAACTTCCAGGTCCGTATAAGTCGATAGATAAATTGAGTCATAATGAATAAACCGAATCTTGAGTGACATGATAATGTTATTTTGTGAAGAGCGTCTCGGAGAGGTTGATGTTCACCATTCAAGAGCCGGAGGTGTACTGACCATTCGCAAGCTAGCGTTGTTCCGGTATTAAATAAAATTGTGGGGGTAAACGTGTAGGATGCGGGGCAGGTGATCACAAAGCACCCGGCGTGGGGCAGATGGCAGCTGGTGCGAGGCAGGTGCTCACAAAGCACCAGGCGCGGGGTAGATGGTTGCTACTACATTCGCCGCCAAAGTAATTTAATCCGTCGCCGTAATTCTTGTATTTTATTTTGTCGGTTCATTTGATATGTTTTACACTTACATATGCAAT
The DNA here is from genome assembly GCA_963675035.1 of Allygus modestus. Lineage (NCBI taxonomy): Eukaryota > Metazoa > Arthropoda > Insecta > Hemiptera > Cicadellidae > Allygus > Allygus modestus. Next base: position 123,603,965 of record OY776117.1, on the reverse strand, counting down.
AGCTGAAACACTCGCACTTACGACAAGTTATCCCGTCATCTTGATTGTCTGGTATTTTAAAACATTTTAACTCGCAACAATAAGTCTTCAAATTGTTACCGAATGATAGATTGTTCATCGGTGGCACCGACATGTTAGCTGCAGCGTGTGTTAGACAAGACTGAGACTAATTTCAGTGCTCCCCCTCTTTTATCCCTTTTTTAAGTTAACCCTGAATGAAAGTTCAAGGTCATCCGTTTGAATTTAAAAAAGCAACACAGTAGTATATAAAATAATATACTGCTGTGTTGTTGTTTTTTATTTATTTTCTTTTTTTCTTTTTTTTCTTTACTAAACAAACATTTTACAATAAAATAAGCTTACGTCTAACATTGATGACTAAAAATACCAACAGAGAAATACAAACTGAGAAATACAAACAGAGAAATACAAACAGAGACATTATGTACAAAGATGAGTGATGTGCAGAGTGAGTTCCGTCGAGTTGTTGCCGATTACGCCGTGTGATACCAAATACAACGTCCCCGGTTGAACATCTCGCAAGTCTTCATTTTGTAGCAGTTGAAAAACCCGTTTTGGAAGAAATATTTGAAACTTCGGCTCATATCCTGGAGTGAAAGGTCCTTCGCTCAATGATACTAGAATTGCTTCTCCATAAGTGGTTTCCACTTTCTTGATGTTATGAATAATGTAATGTTCCAGATGTTTCTCCGCTGGTGATGGTATCGTTGTCTTCGATAAAGTGAATAAACTTTAAATAGTTTTCATGTTCCCTTAGAAACTTGCCACTTAATCGTTGGTGATTGAATAACCCATCCGAGTCTAGTTTATCTTTAAAATTGTCAATGTAATTCTCAGAGAGATTTTGATATTTACTTATTACTTCCCAACAGTTATTAAAATTTGATGTCATCTCTACGAGGAAGTCTTCTGAAAACTGTTGTCTTTGTAAAATATGGATACAGTTAACTCTATGAAAATAAATTCTTAGCATAGTCATTGTAAAGAGGTAGTGTATGGAAAGTTGTTCCCAATCCATATATCTATCAAACCGTTGAATAAAACCATTTGTCAACACTCCTTGGGGAAATCTCGGCTCTTGAGATATTAAACTCCACACAGTGATATTGGATTCCATAATCCTCCCTATATCGTCTCTCGAATATGACCGATGCTTTATCCCTTATCATGGGTATTTAAATTATTTTTCTCTAATGCAATCTTCATTGTTTTCTGTTGGTTCATTAATCACATTTACTTTATCCCCCTTTCCTAATGTCTTGACTTTAGAAGACTCAGACGGTTTATCTTGTTGATTAGGTTTCTCTGGATTGTGTATCTTTTTCCAGTTTAAATAATTGTGAATGTCAACATCCGAAGCTGCAGCTCTTCCTGAAGTCCGATGGATATAATTAAATAGAGCTGCACCAAACCTTTCCAAATGTTTTTCATATTCCGTAGTCCATTTCCTGTGTACGATATCAAACATTTTCTTATTGACAGCGTCTCCATCCTGCTCACAATCACCTACATATGATAATTTTAATTTGTTTTCATCATAGCTTGTGTCAGTTTCATTCCTTTTGAATCGTTAAAAAGTTTAGAGTAGCTAAATTTACTGCTTCACCATCATAAACGGGATGTTGTATATTGCTTAACGTTTTACCGTAAAACCCCCAATGATCTTCGTGTACAGTTGGGGTTCTTTTATCCATGTACTGTACCGTAACCGCATCAGAAGACAAAAGCGAATCACCAACATTTTGAATTACTTTTCCTTCAAAATTATAGTTGCCATCATGTGTTAACGGAAACCCAGCTCTTTTTTCATTATATCCTGATTTTACACCAAACTCGGAATACCGTTCAAACTTGTCCACACACATGATGTAACTGAATCTCTATCCTTTAGGTTCTCATTATATATACGTCTACTGAACAATTATTAGTGAATTTCATTTGGAAAGTAAACTATTAGCATGACCCGCACGGTGAAACATAAGCCCGGGACCACCATAGAAGTTCCTAACATGACCCCCTGAACACGTTTTGGGGGGTCGTTCAAAATTTTATATATATGTATAGACATATATATATATTTACATCAAATTTGGTAGGGACGTTCCTTTCTGTAATCAGTTGGACAAGTTCGTTGGGCAAAACAATCGGAAAACTCTAAACCCCTTTTTTGGGGATTAATCTTTCAAATTTCGAGTTTTTGGGCCTAAAAAGGTTCAGAAAAGCCCCGGATGTAAAATTAATGCATGTAAAAGATGGGAATTAGTAAGGCAAAAGTTTTAAGCCCTCTCTCGTCATTCTGGCATAAATATTTACCGAGTTATTAAAGAAAATGTGTTTCGACTAAACACAGTACGTTGTCTTATGGGGGGTTTTACACTAGAAAAGCCTGTTATTCCTTTGTTAGAGTACTTTTATCATCCCCAGCAACTCACGCCTACTTTCAAGCCTGTCTGGGTCTTCTCCTAACATTATAATGCGCAAAATTCTATTCCCAGCTTTGCAGGTAAATTAAACCAGGAGCATCAGAACTACCAAAAAATCAATGTTTTCCGATTTCAATAAAAATTTGAATAAATGTATGCTTTTACACTGATTTTTAGTTTTAAATGTTTTTATGTGGAAATTCACTTCCCTCACGTCAGCGTGCTGCGTGCAAACTCGTTTATCGTTTTCACAGTTCATCAACCAAAGCTACCCATTCGTTTTCTAAACCAGTGTGCCCGGCTTCCATAGCTTCATGTAATAACCTCATTCGATCAACTAACTTATTTATATCGTTGTAATATATTATATTAGTTTTATAAAATTGTTCAATAGTCCCCTTCCAGATGCGGTAGGATCGGTTGTTTTTCTCCTTTTATGCAAAACATTAATTCAGCAGAATGCTCTTCTTTTAATTTGAGCTTTATTTAATTTCGAGGGGAAAAGATTAGACATAATACTTGTGTATTTTATTGGCCGATTTCTATGAATAGTCTTTGGAAGATTTTTTCTATGTGCCTTTGTATACTCCAGTATATTTTTAAACAATTGTAAATCCTTTTTAGTATATTTAACAGGATTAGTTTTAAAGATGAGTTCAAACAAACCTTTTGTACCTTTATATTTTTTATCACCAATAACTATATCATCATTTTCGTTTATATCTACTTGCTATCTCCAATCATTAATCCTTTATCCTCTATTCTAGCTCCATATGTATGATAATCTCGATTAGCATGTGTGGCGTGTAACATTTTTAATGCATATTTTCTTCCAAGTGTTCCTTTAAACATAATATCTGTGCCTAATTTGCTTAAGTTGGATGGGTTAATAACCTCTTCTTCTGCACTTGTACCTTCTACACTTGTATCTTCTGCACTTGTATATTCTGCAACGTACTTTTCCTTTAATTCTTCTATATCTCCGCTTTCTTCATACTCGTCGCTTTCTTCAGATGTTTGTAACTGGCCAAAACTTTCATCATTCTGAAATTCTTCTTCATATTTGGAAATTGGTAGCATTTTGTCTCCATCGAAGCGAATTGAAGGTTTTTCCATATTTTGTGCTAATCGCTTTAAAGGTTCAGTAACAGGTTTGAATGTTGTTTTTAAAAAGTGCTCTCTTCCACTTATACCTGATTTTAAAGCTCGGTTTGTTTGTCTAATAGGATCACTAAGTGATTTTACTTCCTTTAATAGCTTTTCCTGGTTAACCATCTTCACACTATGAAGACTTGTACAGTAATACCGCTAATCAGTTTATTAAAACAAATTTATCAAAACCTATTCTATAACGGCCATCTTTTATAGCTTGATTTTTCATAATAACCAGAAATCCATACTTTTCCGCCCACGCTTTTCCGCAAAGCTCTTTAAACTTTTCAAATGGTATATGCGCATTCATATGATCGTTATAGATATGTTTTAGGTTAGTATCGTCTTGTTTAAATACAATTAGAATATTTGCGTTATCTCTGATAAGTTGTTTTGGGATTTTGCTATAAGTTTGTCCTATATATATGCTGTCGATATTATTATGTCTTCCCATGGAAAAGTAGTTTCTAATAGTATCCTGATTTTCACAAGATAAATCGTCAAATATAAATACAGAATACGATTTCGCTTCGTTTGATGATATAATGCTATCAATAGCGTTAAATTTATAAAAATTAACATCAGACAGACCAGATAGGATTTTATCCAGTAATTGATACTTTGGTTGTTGTAGAGACTTTGAAAAAATATATAGGTTATTAAACCTTAGGCCCTGCGGATTAGTGATCAAATTAAAGACAACATTGGTCTTTCCACAGTTTGAGGGACCACTTACTATACATCGAACAGTGTTTGGAAATAAACTACCGTATTTACCATTGTTGATTTTAACATTATCAACAGTTAAATCATCTATGTTATTAATATTGAATCGATCTTTATGGTGAATAATCTCCATCCTTTTCAAAGGTTGACGATGAAACTAGTTTCTTGCATTAAACCAAGTCCTTTATAGGTATCCATGAATCCTCAGTTTTGTTAAAGCCCAACCACCGCACTTTAACTGCGTCCTTTTTTATTTGTAACACTTTTTCAACAAGATATACATCACCTACTAATGATTTTAACATTTCATGTCCATAAAATGCACCTTGCAAAAAATTTCCTTTGTTATATTTTAAAATATACGTCTCAGGTACAGTCGGTTGCACTTTATACACTGTAAAAACTTCATTCGTCCAATTGGGAAGGTATTTCTTGGTAAACACTCCCTTATATTTACTAATCCGTACTTTATCACTTAAATTACATTTTTTTGGTTGCATCTTTTCTACTTTAGGCTTTGTATTTTTCTTTATGCGTTTTAATACATATTTTGCACTTCTATTATTTCCTTTGTTAGGTTTCATACCAATAGTTCTATGAAACCTGTCGTTATAATCATTTATTAATTGGGGTAAAATATCAATCCATACGTGAGACCTCTTTTTGAAAATTGTTTAAACAATGCTCCTTTCAAGGTTCTATTGAATCTTTTTACGATTGCTGCTTTTTTCTCTGAATTTGTAGAATAATGATTTATTTTATATTTATTCATTAACTGTGCAAAGTTTGTATTAAAGTATTCTGTTCCATCACCAGTTTGTAAATGTTTAATTTTGATTTTATCTCTTTTTATAGATATTTCCATGGCTTGTGTTACGCTTTTACCAGTCTTGTCCTTTAGAGGCAAAGCGTCTGCAACTTTTGTAAAACAATTAATAATTGTGAGTATATGTTTACATCTTTTGTTTATTCTGCTATACGGTCGCATTTCAATTAAATCCGCTTGATATAGATCATTTATCCCTTTTATAACAGTATTTCTTCTTGGAAAATTTATTCTTGCAGGTTTGTGTAGTTCATTAAAAATTTTCTCCTTCAGGTCTGACATGATAGTTTCACGAACACAGCTGATATTGTATTAAATATTTCTTTGTATAAATCTGCTTATATATATTTATAGTTCAAGGTCATTCAAAACTAGTGTAAAAAAAGGGGAAACACAGCTTAACATTGCTGTGTTTCCCCTTTTTTACGGAAAGGAAAAGGATGTAGGACGTTACGGAAAGAAAAAGGATGTAGGACGATGAAAGGGTTACTCGTCAATAGGGTTGAGGGAATAGTGACCGAATGGTAATGTGTTGTTTTTGTCTGGAAGGGTATGTCTTTTGTCATCATTACAGGATAGCACCTTTTTAACTTCAGTCACGCTGTACAGCTGATGGTTAAAACTTCTGATGGTGTTGAATTTAGCTGTAATGATGTTATCCTCAAATAAACATTGCTTGTAGTGTTCGAAATGCACTTTCTTCTTTAAATATAAACTCTTTACACCTTTAGCTTTCTTAATATAGCTATTCTTCGTTTCTTCTTCTTATTATTTTTTCATTATAGAGTTTCAAAGAATACAGTTTGGACATAATTGCAAGATCTCTTCAAGTAGAACACCATTAACCTCATCCTTAAATTTGCCTAGTACTTTTTTGTTTCTGTCGTTATCATAGTTGGGATGATCTTTTGGGTAGTCGGAGAAATCAAAGTCGTTCTTGTAAATAAATGTACGTAAATCTTTATACATGTCCAATGTTAGTATGCGATATATGAAAGCGTCAGTGTCCATATATGTAATACATATATTCTCTCTTCCGTAGAACGCCACCATTTTGTTGTAGCAGAAATCGTACATGTGTGTTTTTGAGATGTCCAAGATTGATATGCCTATATACAAAGGACGATCCATCTTCACACTCGTCTTCTTCATGGACACTGCAACAAGTTTTTGATTAATAATTATAGATGTTCCAAAGTTTGGCTGCTGTACTAGTTTCTGTAGTTTTTTTGCGTCGGTAACAAGTTTAAAATGTTTGTGTCTTCTTTTGTTCTCCAATATTTCCAAATATCGCATAATTCATTAATTTAAAGAAATCTTTTTGAAATTCTGATGTAGTGGCTGCGCTTCTGATGGTATTCGAATCAATGTAGGGTTTCAACCAGCATGATTGAGAAAATTCCAAAACTATATTAATTTTTGTTAGACGTAGTCCTAATTCGGTAGCTTGTTGAACCACTCAAATGTGAGCCACGTAGCGTTGTTTATTATTTAATGTTATCATTAATTTGGGGTGTTTTCCAGTTGGTGAAATTTCTGTTTTAGCAAGAAGTGGAAGGTCATAATGAAGGTCGTGCAAATGTTCTGGGTATTCAAAATTGCAAGCCAAGATATATCCAGTGTCACCATGTTTTGGAATTTGTAAAATATCGCCAATAGAGTCGGGATTAATCTAATTAAAGTTATCAAAAGGAAGTGGGTTTGACATAGCCCATCCATACAAGTTATTTGCATCGAAATATCCTAAATAGGTTGATGGTTTGGTTTCATCGTAATCGGGAAGGTATTTGTTGTTGGCTTTGGCATGTCTGGTAACACTTTGGGTCAATCCGACTCTTACACCAGCTTCAACCATTAAAACCATGTCAATATTTGTTAAAAGTTGAAGTTTGCATTTTGTTTCTTTTAACATGGCTTGCCAAGCTAATCCTGGAGAAGTATACGAATGTAGTGGGTCCAAACCGTATGCAGCAAAACAGGTATTTAGGAATTCTTCTATCACATCACAAAGAAGGGTCACATCTAGTTTGACATAAAGTCTGATTAATCTCCTAAAGTCCTTATATCCAACTCATTCCATACTCGGCATGCATTTTGATACTCTTTAGGTGAAATGTCTGAATCATTAAGTTTGTTTTTAAATTTTTCTATTGCAGGAAGCGATGTTTCATCAAATCTATGCAGTCCGTCTATGTAATCATATGGGAATACTCCTTTTCGAAGAACCAAATCCATTTTACTGTTTGGTACAATTTTGCTTGTTTCGATCAAATCTTCTTAGATTTTCTGATAATTTCATAAGGCTGAAAGGCATAAATCTATAGGAATCAATGAATCTAAGTTTTATTTTGCCACTTGTTTTAGAAAAGCTAATAAATTTGTCCATGGTTGTTGGTAAGACATCTATTGCTCCATTATCTCTCCCTAATTCTGGGATTATAAAGTGAGAGTCGTATCCACTAAGATTATGTAAAACAACAGGGATAAAATTTGGAAGTTATTAGTTTAAGTTGCAAGAGTTACAGGCTGCACCTCTGTTAGCTCCTGCAAGATGATCATGGTCTCGCACTTTAACGTTATCCGGTGTAAAGGTGTTAGTACACAGATAACATGATGTTGCAGAATCATGTTGTTGAAGTTCACCTTCAGTCATAGGTGTCATCGGTAATCCATTTCTATACATTTCTTCCACCTTTTCAGCTATAATATATAGATCATCGACAAAGTGTCGAGCTGCTTCTTCACCACGATAAGTCTTCGGCGTGGACGACAATTCGTATTTACAAAGATGATCTTCAGAAAGCGTGGACTTTATTATTAAACAATAGCTGTTCGGTCTGTGCTGCTGGTATTTGCTCTTTCTTGTTACGTTCTCTTCTTGATGTTCGAGTGGAAGTAAAGACGTTTCAAAATCAGCGTACATAGTAACAGGTATACGGTATTGTTGTATTACTTTGTCAAATGTTATCTGCAATCTGCTGGGATGTGGCAATTTAGTTCTTACTTCATAGTTTCTACTACATAACCGTTGGTGTTCTACTAGCCAATCTGAACGTCCTCTTCTCAATTCTTTGTTTACATTACAAAAACATCTTTTACAAATTGTTTTCTTTTCTTTATGATTAGATAATTGTTTAGAAACAAGACGTTAAAAATTTTTGATACATACAAAGTGTTAAATATCGCCTTTAGTAATTAATAATAAATCCGTATGATCTCTGCACTCATTTGGTGTTATGCGCAAGGGATACACATTGTTTGACGAATCCAATCCAAATAGGTTGACAGAATACACATTATTTGACGAATCCAATCCAAATAGGTTGACAGAAGCAACAGGGTTTTGTTTTTCAAATGTTGATACATTTTTTATAGCAACAGGGTAACTCATTCCTTGAAAATTATATCTATGTTGTACTTCTTCATATTTGTGACTTGGTCTTATCGGATTGTCTTTTACATATTTGGCCAACATGGCATATTTAAAACATTCAGTATCTTGATTTTTACGTTGATGCAGGATTTGGTATCATTAATCTTTTTTGGTAAAGGGATATAGCTACTGCCACGAATTCCATAACCGTATTTGTGTACTCTTAAGTCTAGACCTGTGATGCTTAACAAACTCCATCCAGATCCTCTTCCTTCATGTTCTTTTATTTTCGTCATTAGCTCTTCAAAACATTCAGATACTATTGAACCTGAAGAAAACATAATAGTTCGGTTTTTTTTTAAAAAAACCTCTCGGTGAGGTTTAATTTTGAATGTTTGTAAATAAAGCATCCAGTAATAGTCCAAATTTGATAAAATTTAATCTGTTTAATTCACTTTGCAGAGTTTTGCTTACCAATCCTTTTACGTTATTTAAAAATTCTTCAAGTTATAATTTTGCATTGCCAATTTTAAAGTGGGTAACTAAATTACCCGGAAGTGCTCGGGCGTGTAGTTCCACATTTACTGATGGTCCAGGCACATAATGAATGACACTCGGTCTTGAAACTTCATTTTGTTCTTCTTCTTCATTTTTTTATTCTTGATTTAGGTTTTCAACTTGATGTTGTGCTAATTGATGATCGATTGAATCTAATTCTTCTTCATTTTGTTCTTCTTCTGTATTTGTATTGATGTTATGTTTCAATTCTTTATGAATGGGTAAAAGCCATTCATCTCTAAAAGAAGCTTTACAAATATCGCACCGATACACACCTCTATTTATACGCGATTAAGAAAAGTGGTGGGGGTATACAAGTTGGAGTATATGTGTTAGGGAACAATATTGTTTTAAGTATTGTAAGTGGGTCAAGGTCATCTTAGGATATTGCCAAAACGGGGAATAGAGCAGTAAGTGATTTTCACTTGGACCACAAACTGATCTATTCCCCGCTTTGTATTTTCAAAAGTCTTTAATTTACTTATATCTTTCTACTTATCCTGACCCTCATCAAAAACAAAGAGTTGTTTGTATGCTGAAGGTTCTTCAGCAAAAAAGTGTTGAACCGCTAAGTCATCCTCTATCAGAGAAAATTATTCCAGCAGTTCTTTGGATGGTGGTTCTTGGTCGAGTGAGGGAGCTGTCAGCGATTCTTTGGATGGCGGTTCTTTGAGTTTTGATTGTAGAATTTTGATATACTCCATGGCCATATATATCTTGGTTATTTTTGAATCTTGAGGATTAGCGAATGGAATTATTCTTCGTAATCTCTGATAGCCACTGTTTATATTCGCTCTCTATTTCTTCGAATGTTCAGCGTTTCTCTGGTTGTAGAGAGATCTGGAGTTTGATGTGCTTGCTTGTGAATCCATAACTGACTAATAAGTATATTCCAAAGTGCTCGCTTAAATAGTTGCTTACTCCCCTCTTGGAACATATTTTTGACTTAGTAATAAATATTGTACCAAATGAAGATGTTTCTAGGTCCCGATGTAGGTCAAGATCATTTTAGGATATTGTCAGAACGGGGAATAGAGCAGTAAGTAGTTCTCACTTTGACTACAAACTGATCTATTCTCCGCTCTGTATTTTGAAGTTAGAAAGTCCGAACGAAGTTTATTCTGTGGTGTAATACACACACAGAACGTACCCTTCTCCCAATAGACGATACATCTCCTTTGCAAATGCTCCAATCTCTATTCGTCTATCTTCTTTTCCTCTAGAGGCTGTACCTCTAACGTGTACAGTGTGAAACTTCATAAGCAAAGTATATACTTTGCGAAGGAAAACATCCGCTTCATAGATAGACGAAATGTAATGTGTGAATACCATGGTGTCTAGAACCAAAGTGATGCTAAGATGTGCAACATCCCGGCTATATAGCACTCGTCCGTAAAAAGAGGGGGAAAATTGGTGGGGGATAATCTTGTTTAAACACACAATTAATTACCTTTTCACATTAATTGGTCAAAATCCTGTCAAGTATTGGAAGAAGGCTAAGAACTAATCCGACTCATCTGACGAATCAGTTGAAGCATCGGACGGAAACAAGCAAAGGGGGCGAAAGGGGAGATAACTAGCGTCGTAGGTACCCTCAAAAATAGTCCTACTACCACTCGGAGTTGCCTCCATGTGTTCCAGGCAGAGTAACTGCTGGTAAAACTCCGCATCGTCCGAATTTGAGTATTCCTCCGCATCGTCTGCTATACTGGAAATTTCCTCGTCGCTCTCCAGTTGTTCCATCAAACTCAATGCTTCCATTTCTACGGAATCAAGATCATCTTCATCATCTTCCAACACTGCATCTTCCTCTTCATATTCTAACATAATGTTTTTAATGATTTCAGTTACTTCTCGAGGAGAAGGGAAAATGATGTCTCTCGGTGCCATGGTGAGTCTAATTCGACCGCTGATGGAAACCCACCTTTTATACCAAATTATAGTGGTGGGGGTAAATGTAGGGAAAGGGATATTGTTGTTAAAAATACATTTTGTATCAAACCAAGATGTTTCCAAGTCCCGAAGTGGGTCAAGGTCATCTGAACAAGTTGCCAAAATGGCGAACAGAGCAGTAAGTAATTCTCACTTGAACCACAAACTACTCTGTTCCCCGCTCTGTATTAAACAACAATAATTGTAATAACTAAACATTAATCCCTCCCCGAAAAATCAATTCATATCTTCCAGTATTTTAAGAAACGAGTATTTTCTAAGTCTCCAAGGTCATCTGAACATGTTGCCAAAACGGGGAATAGAGCAGTAAGTGATTCTCACTTGGACCACAAACTGCTCTATTCCCCGTTCTGTATTCGGGAAGATAATTTTGAATAACCCCAAAAAGCTACAACCAAGGTCGGTGTTACAATGGCTAACATCATCCTGAAACCCAATGGTACTTAGATACAAACAAAGGGCGTCAGGCAGCTGAGAACCAAAGTTTTGACCAAGGTATTTTACAAAAACTGATTTCAAAATTCAAAAGGGAAAATACCCACAGTTATAGGCAATAAACCTGATAACCGGAACCTTTTATTAATTAACCTCCCAAAAATACAAGGGAAAATACTCACAGTTATAGGCAATAAACCTGATAACCGGAACCTTTTATTGATTAACACCTAAGAAGTTACAAATGGTTTGCAGGGTGTATTAACTAAGGTAGTTTACAAAGCTGATCAAGGTCGGTGGCACAATGGCTAACAGCATCCTGAAACCCAATGCAAAGGGTGCCAGTATATACAATCAAAGGGTGCCATGCAACTGCGAACCAAAGATTTGACCAAGGTCGGTTTACAAAGACCGACTTAACACTCTTAATATTTACAAAAGTTTCTCGTGAGTGAGGGCTAAGATAGGTAGGTAGTCCTCCAGTTTTCGCGCCGTAATGACATAAGGTCGGTTTTCGCGCCATACCTTTTTTTAAGGAATTAGGAAAGATGTTTATTTGAGAAACATATTATAAACCCCCTTGACATATTTAAAGACTTTACCCACTTGTAGAGCGTGAAAGAAAAGTACATATTTCATTAGTAAATAAAATTCAAAAACCAACACCAAACACCACAATCAGTTAAACTAACTACATTTACTAGCAGCAAACTACAAGCGTTATTCTAACATGCTTAGTAATAAACAGACATGCCTTAAGCTAAGGTAGCATCTCTAATATACAGTGGTACCAACTCTATACTAGAGATACTATTGCGGACAGCGCAGTCAAACAGCTAGCTAGGCTGTCGGCCTGCGACTGCGAACCCTCTGCGGGCTGCTCCCGCTTTTATAGGCATATTCAATTTGAGGGGGGGGGTTATTGTTGTAGGAAAGGAAATAAATACATCTTCCAATATTTTACCAAACAGCGATTTTCTAAGTCCCAAGGTCATCTGAACAAGTTGCCAAAACGGGGAACAGAGCAGTAAGTAATCCTCATTTGAACCACAAACTACTCTGTTCCCCGCTCTGTATTAAACAACAATAACAGCAATAACTAAACATTAATTTCTCCCCGAAAAATAAATACATATCTTCCATTATTTTAAGAAACGAGAATTTTCTAAGTCCCAAGGTCATCTGGACATGTTGCCAAAACGGGGAATAGAGCATCGCATACTGCTCTATTCCCCGTTCTGTATTAGGGAAGTGAATTTTGGAGAAAGGTTACAGTTATAGGCAATAAACCTGATAACAGAACCTTTTATTAATTTACCCAAACAAAAGAAAGTTAAAAATGGGTTCGAGGTTGTATTCTCGTGTGGGAAGGGTAAGATAGGTAATGTCAACTGGTTTAATGGAACATTACTTTTTCCCTTGAAACATAAAACCCCAGTAGGAAAACAAATACAGATATTTAAACATTAAATTTAATTTTACAAAGACCAACCAAGGTCGGTTTTACAAAGGCCAACAGCATACTGAAACCCAGTGGTACTTAGATACAAACACCGGTCGTCAGGCTACTGAGAACCTAAGTTTTGACCAAGGCAGTTTACAAACACCGACTTAATATTCACAAGAGATTCTCGTGCGGGAATGGGTAATGTCAACCGGTTTTCGTGCCGTGTTGACATAAGACCGGTTTTCGTGCCGTACGTTTTTGTAAGGAAAGGTTTATTTGAGAAACATATTAAATTACTTTGATAAATACCCACGGATATAAATGAAGACTTTACCCAGTTTGACATAAGGCTGGTTTACGCGCCGTACCCTGTTATAGGAAAGGGATTATTTGAGAAACATATTAAATTACTTTGACAAAAACCCCTTTGATAGAAACTTTACCCCAATTTTAAAGCGTGTAAGACAAGTACATATTTCATTAGTAAATAAAACACTTCAAACCATCACCAAACCATCACCAAATAATTACAAACACTAACTACATTTATTAGCAGCAAACTACAAGCGATAATATAACAAACTACCATGCTTAAAAAAACTAACAAGCACATGCAAGGGCGCGGATCTATTAATTGCGCGTCGGGCCCAACGCACACTTAACAGACCTACGCTGCAGCAGAGTGCAACCCAATGGGACTTAGATCCAAACAACGGAGGGCAAGCTAGTGCGAAGAGACTGCGGGCTGCTCCCACTTATAAAGGCGGCGGTCAGTGGTGGGGGCGCTCAAGTGACTTCAACGGGGGGGTGACCTTGAACCTGACCAAAAAAGGGGGGACCTTGGGGGGTGATCTTGAGGGGTGACCTTGGGGGGTATGACGTAACAAGGTCAACAACTAGTCACCAGCTTTCTAACCATATATGGATAGGGTAGGTTTCACTTTGCAATCTGCTTTACTCCGTCTGCCACCTCATTCCAGCTTCAACCATTGACTGGTAATCTCCTCGCATTCTCAACACCTCTCTCGTTCTCTCGCTTTCATCATGACTACAACATTGAATAATGGGAAACTTCAAAGGATCAAGGAGTCTTTAAGGAAGGCAGCACCAAAGACCAGCGGTTTTAAAAAACCGTCCTCTTTCAGGATGAGGATAAAGAAGAATTTTAGAAACCATCCTCTATTCTTTGATCAAGGTTCTTCATCGTCATCTACCACAACACTCCATCACTCCGTCCAAGGTTCTTCATCATCTACTAAAACACTCCATTACTCCGTCCAAGGTTCTTCATCATCTGTTAGAACACAGGGGGTGACTTTGAACATGACCCAAAAAAGTTGGGTGGGGGGTGTACAAAATTTGTCCGAAGTATGTCATGTGGCTACTCAAATTATGCGATTTGATCAGACAAACAAGAAGGTGTAAACATAATTCAGATCCGACCAAGGGTATTGCAGTAATAGTCGAAAAACAACTTGGAGGCCTAAAGAACGTCCAAAGTATGTCATGTGGGTACTCAAATTACGCGGCTTGACGAGACAAATAAGAAGGTGTAATTAGAATTCAGATATGACCTAGGGTATAGCAGAAACATCGAAAAAACAACTATTTTGAAGGATAAACCTAAATTACTTCTTTATTTATGGTCTAAAGTATATTGAGTGGGTACTCAAATTACGCGGCTTGTCAAGACAAACAAGATGGTGCAAAAAGAATTCAGATCCGACCAAGGGTACAGAAACAACGGTGGAAAAACAGCTCTTTTCAAGGTTAAACCTAAATAACTTCTTTATTTATTGTTTTTAAAGTGTACCAAGTGGGTACTCAAATTACGCGGCTTGGTCAGTAGAACAAGAAGGTGCAAACAGATTCTAGATTTGTCTAAGGGTATAGCAACCGTAGCAAAGAACAACGTTTTTGAAGGACACGGTAACGTTGTGGTGGGGGTAGGTGCCTATCGTACACGCTAGCGCTACATCATTATACTTCCATGCTCTTGACAGATGAACATATACCTAGAGGGTCTGAAATATGTCACAGCTTTACAGAAATATGAGGAAGGTGTCCTTCAGTAGTCCGCTTGCCACCACATTCTACTTCTCCGACTATGAAGATAGAATGTCTACTCTTTTAGCGGACAGTGAGCGGTTCCGTCGTAGAATAGCGAAGGCTGAAAAACTCTTAGCCAGTATTCTGCTACAGAAGAAGCAACACATGGATACATGCAATAGTTTACATCACAGTGACTGTTATAATTGTACACATCACAGTGTTGAGCAATATGATTGAAGTTTTAAGTTATGGAGCCGCGAACCTCACAGTGTAAGAGTTAAACCATAACTAACGCATGCTCCGTAGTTATTGCGCGATGTAAAAACTTGGTGGGGGAAGTGGTGTGGTGGGGGAAGGGCCGAGTACCTAACCTACACGCAAACGCTACATTACTATACGCCCAGCTCTTGCGCGGTACACATGGATTCACAAATACAAGACAATAATGTTTCTTCCACATCTTCATCTTTTAATATTGACCAAGCTGACACTAATGAAACAACTGATCAAATACAAGTACAAGAAGTTCCCCCGTGGCAGCTGCTTTGCGATCACCCGTCTCGCACCAGCTGCCCATCTGCCCCGCACCATCTGCCCCACGCCAGGTGCTTTGTGATCACCTGCCCCGCATCCTACACGTTTACCCCCACCATCTATATTTTTAATACGCTAGGCATATTTTTGCCATAATTGTTTTGGAGCGGTGGTGCTATCGATCACCATGTCCAAGGTGTCGGTAGAAAGGTCTTAGCATGTAGTTTTGCCATCAATTAAAAAAATTTATAAAAGTCACCGTGGACATGGGAAAATATGGGGTCAAAGTCGCGATTTTCCCCATAGACATGATATGCAGTTACAAACTAACGATCGAGAAATCAGCTGTTTATTTAAGGAAGTGGTTAAACAAATAAAATATGACCCTGAAAAATGGTTATTGAACGTACAGCTGGCAACAAAACACTAGTTTTTATTTGCACAAAATCAAAACATAACCAAAAAAACGTTCGACATAATGGAGACTATAAGACGTCGACCAGGACGGCCAAGAGGAGGAGGCCGACGAACTTTAACTGGTAGACGCGAACGAAATACCTGCGCCAGGCGGTGTGAACGAAACAGTGGCGCTATCTGACGACAGAAGTCTAAATTACGTGTTGATTGAAAGTACGTTGTTATCATCCGTTTTAATTTCAGATGTTTTGATATTTTTGTTTACAACTGAAGAAACCTTTCGTTGGGTACAAACTTGCTCGGATTCGAGCAACAGGACAGCTAGTTTTATTTAATACCGGAACAACGCTAGCTTGCGAATGGTCAGTACACCTCCGGCTCTTGACTGGTGAACATCAACCTCTCCGAGACGCTCTTCACAAAATAACATTATCATGTCACTCAAGATTAGGTGTATTCATTATGACGCAATTTATCTATCGACTTATACGGTCCTGGAAGTTTTTAAAGAAGAGTTAAGACTTTTCCTAGCGACTGGCTACAGTTTATCTTTAGAACTGTTCTCAACAAACAACGTAGATGGCTCTGTGCAGGAATCAAATTATCTACCGTCTTTCATCAGAAAGCGAAGTGATGGCGGTGACTCGTCCAGATCAGCAACAGCATCGATGACAACCAACAACGGGGAACTATTGTAAACATAAATTATTGTATATAAAAAGAAAAGTTAAAAAATAAAGTAATACATGTAATAGTACTACCTCGCACTCGTATCATTCGATTGTTTTCATTTGATCTTTTATTTATTTAAACTATCGAATCACGATTCAAATTTTACGCGTGCGAGGTAGTACTTTTTTAAAATAACCTCCCCGCGACCTTGAACTTTAACCTTTCCCTCATTACGTCACAAAACCACCTACGTCACTGGCTCGGCATCAGATGACGTATATATGCACTCAGCACATCCGGTCACGTGACCGGAAGCTGTCAATCAAGTGAGCCAGAAGCACCAATTGCACACTACTGACATATTACGTGGTCGTGTGGACTTGGTGGAACTACACGAGCGTGCCATTTATGGATAGATTAACACCTGCAATTTAAATATAAGTATTCCCATGAATCTTATGGGATGGAAACGAGCTTTGAGGGCGGTCCGTGCCCTTAAGAATGAACAAATTGCAAAAATAAAAGACGTTATGCACAGCTTCTAATCGAAATAAATATTTTGAAATTTTATCTGAAATAACAGAGGAGTCCTCTTAACAAAAATTGACTTATTATACTGTCATGTAATATTGTGATTACGTAAATTCCTTGAATTCTTCCCAACAGGATGTGCAGTTATAGTAGCAACTGGAAAGTTTCAATTTGCAAGAATCAACTCCCTATGACAAGGACGACGAATGAGTGTAACAATACAAAACTTTTTCATTACTTTTATCTTTGCCTTTTGAAATTGATTTTCCAACCTTCTACAAGGAAAGCTCGGTATCCATGTGCTGACAAATGTATTTAAGTATAGTTCACTAGTATTCACTAGGTAAAGATCGGTTTCATAATGTAATAGAAACGCTTACTGATTCCTATGTTATCATTATAGACAAAAAACGAACTTTGGGCACAACCCGAGCTTTCAGAACAGACGTGTCAACCCGTAAAAACCACTTCCCACCAATACGGATTGAAACATTTCTCTAAGTTTCTCAACCGTCAAAATCGGTTGAGAAATAACGGAGTTCTGAGTAAAGAGTTCTAAGTTAATATTTCCACTCCCAAATGACCAAATGTTTAGTTAAAGGTTGTAAGGGTAGGGGTAGAGGGATGACCGACTTTGAATTCGTTGACTGGGAAACCCCGCATTACACGTACCATTGGTAGTGTTGGCACCTCAAGTCAGGCCAAGGAAAATGTAACTTGATAAAACTACCAGAGTTTGTGTTACGTTATTTTTCTTTTATATTTATAAAAATAACATGCAGCTATAAAACTATGTCGAAGTTATAACTTAAAAATTTAGACGCACCGGTAAGTAGTACCCATAGAGGTAGTATTACGTACTGGAGAAACTATATGTAGTATTACTGGACATATCTATACTACCTCCATGGTGTACCGCGAAAACAATATTTTTCATTTTGAATTCGCACACAAAATAGTATTATTATGATTTGACGAATTACACTACAGCAAATTTTTCATATTACCACTGGGACTGGTGTTAACCCACGCCACTTCTGCTTCATTGAGCATACCCTTATATGGTCCCGGCGCTCGCACAACAACTAACCCAGTCTCGGCGCTCACACTACTCGGCGCTCGGAATACGACGCCGAGCTGCATTACCATCTCTACCGGAGACAATGCCTGGTGTACATGAAAATGTGTTTGTGAAGAATCGAGAAGATTATTTAATTGCTCATAACGAATGCAATTAGTCAAATTTTGGACCCGAATTGTACTATTTTGGGCTTTACGACACAACCACTCGTCTGTTCAACATTAATTCAGTTTTACTTTTTGTAGTATAGTTGTTTTATGTTCTCAGCTCTTAAGGCTTCATGTATAAAATGCCTCTAATAAAAGATAAAAGCACTACGAAATCAGCTGGATTAAATTACAAATTGTGTAACAGTCAGTCTTTGTTTTTTAAAAGTAAACATAACTGTAATGAGAGATATTAGGTATTATTTAAATTCATGTGAGTTTTACTTTTGATTTTTGACTTTAGCCATTCCAAAGTGTTTGTCAAACTAGCTTGAAACTATTGGTTCTTGGAGAAATGACATCATCCCGAGCAGAAGGTCCACCTCAACCGTATAATGATTTTAAACACCCACCCTGGAGAACGTATCCTGGTCGCCTCTACGGTTACGCCTACGCGGTCGGTCGAGCCTTGCCCAGCGGTCGGTTCTCGGTCGTTATTAGGAAGGTGATGACTGGATTCACTATAGGGTTTTGCACTTTGGATGTCATCTGCCTCACTCTCCACGGGTTTTGGGCGGCCAAAGCTATTCACAATCTGATAGACACTGTGCTGTATCAAGGCCTGGCAACTGTTATCATCCCTGCCTTCGTAGCGCAGGGTATCAGCACACACGTACCTCCTCTTCTGACAACACACATGAATATCGACAGTCCTACCAACAGTTACCTCTCATTGGGACTAGCGCTCGTGACGATGGTTCTCCTCAGTTACCCCGTTGACAAAGTGGTTGATGCTGTTCTGACTCAAACGACGAGACGGATATTACCCCCGTTATCTATTGAAGAAGATTCTCCAAACATAGATATTTTATAAGTATAAGATTTTTGTGACGAAGAATAAATACGAATACCTATGTTATTTCAAGTTGTTATAGGAAAATTATAATACTCTTTGAATTTTTTCCATCGTATGGTTATTTTATTATTTCCTAAAATAAAACGGAGATGTTTTATTTGCTATGAACAGTATTTTCAGTTGCAGTTGCAACTCCCCAAAGCCGACAGTGTAATTCCTCATCCCGGGAAATAAAAACGACACCCTCGATATCTGTCTAATCGGTAAACAATTTATGAGGGAACGAAGTGTGGAACGAACGTTTTCCGTCAGTATGCGTGTGCGCATGTGTGTGTGATCGTGATGCATAACGTGAAAACCGCTGCGGGGATCGTTTAGATTTTACACTAGTTTTACAGTACACTTTACGATACCATTTAAAAAATAGAAAACATTCGTTTATCAGTTTTTATTAATTAACATTTAAAAGTTGTACAATTTCTATAAGGTAAAGCAGTGACAAAGATTACTGTTAGTAATGTACGATCTTCTTATATAATAATAACGTGCTGTGGCGACGTGTAACCACCTATTCAGTGTAAACTACCGAAAGCAGAGCGGCCAGGTTGGTGTTAATAGATTTATTTTAGCCTATGGATGATGGAAAAATGCGATATCATAAATTTACGAGGTTGTAAGTTTGCAATTGGCAAAAAACCAGATTTTGGCAATTTCATCTTTTATGATTATTTTGTTTACCGATCCATGTGTTCCCTATTTCCAAATTCAATACAACAGCTGAGTAAAGTTAAGGTTGTTTTTTTAAACAAATCAGAAAACTATTCTTAATTAAATTTAGGCTTTTGGATTGAAATTTACAAGCAATAAGGATCACAAATTCTCTGCTGAATGGGAATCTATATATTTAATTCCGTAAGCGAATCGATTCCCACGAAATATTTCGAGCTATAAAGAAGTTAAGTTAGGTTATGACGATTCATTTTAAAGCCTGAGGGCCAAGGACAGTGGGAAAAATATCAGAAATGTCAAAAATTGCGTGGGCTACGCCCCACTGGATTTCAAAGATCCAATGATTTTCTTATGAAAATATCACTACAGTGTTTTTATTAATAAGCAAAATGAACTAATGATCAGGTGTGATTATCTACTTACACAGAAACCATATGTTAGGGGCTATAGCCCCTGTAAGCCGCTAGTATAGTTTATAATACCGTATAAAAGTGTCAGCAAAGTTAAATTCAGATTTGTGTATTCTCTATTTTACATTTGAATCTCTTATTATATACATATATATATATATATATATACATAACATATATATAATTCTAAATAGATTTAAAATACCTGAGCCCCTACTCCTGAGTACTCTTTTAATTTCATTTTATTTTGCTAACACGTGTTTCGGCTATAATGCCATGTTCACAGCGTCTGAACTTTTATTATACTTAACCTATAATTTTTTTATCTTTTATTAGAGGCTTTGTATGAAATTACATGAAGCCTTAAGAGCTACGAACATAAATTATTATATTACAGTTCAAGTCCAAAATTTTATTGATTTCATCCGGTTTATGGTCACTTAAATAATTTTCTTGATTTTATATAAAAATTCTAAGACGTAACACTATAATTTTGAAAACACACTGAATTAATTTCAATTATATAAAGAGATTTGATGTATGAAGTCCAAATATTACAATTCAAGTCCAAAACGTAATCAATTTCATCCGGTATATGGTCACTTAAATAATTTTCTTGATTTTGTGTAAAAATTCTAAGTGTAACACCATAATTTTGAGTTTTCTTCTTAAGAATGTCATGTAAATCAGGAGGTATATGACAGTTACATCTTCTCAACATTTCATGGAGATAATTTCGATGTACTGAGTAGGCAGTGCAGTCCTTAAATATGTGTAGAATACTTTCATGAGTTCCATCATTACATTTTAGGCATTGTGGGGAGTCAATTCTTTCAAGTGAGAAAATTCGGTCTGCTGTAAAACAGTGTCCAAAATGAAGTCTGCAGATCATAGTGTTTCCAATTATTTGAAAACTATATCAACAAAACTGTAAATAGAAAAATTAGGTTAAAAACAACGTAAACACACAACCACACAGCAGGATTGTTGACTCACGACTAAAACCTATAATTTAAAAAATACAAAACATAACTTAAATGTAAATAAAATCACATGATTCAATCTACATATGTCGAGTTTTTAATACAGGGTGTGGGGTCTTTTACTTTTAATTTCCTTGATTTTTTCAAAAATTGGATTTCTTTGTTCTGCTTGCATAACATTTAGTAAATTATTTTGGACATCAAAATGATTCATATATATAAAAAATCCTCTTTTGTGTTCATTTTATTGCCTTTGTTCTCAAATGATAAAATTTCTAAACTTTCTTGTAGGTTACCGTAGCTGTGGTCAGTTGTTAAGATATGCTCTGAAAATGTAGACTTTTGAGTGGTACGGTTGTTAGATTTGTTGGCTTGGATATGTTCTTTGTACCTGCAAGTAAATGTTCTACCAGTTTGTCCAATGTAACATTTTTGACAATCTTTGCAATAATTTTTATATATCCTTGATTTATTAAATTTATTGTTGTTTTGGAGGTTTGATTCATAGGAATATTTCTTGATGATATTGAAGCAGTTATTTCTCGTTTTGAAACCTATTTTGAAGTTTGTTTTTTCAAATGTTTTCCTTACTGCTTTATTTAATACAGAACTATATGGCATGCACATGTATTCTTCGTTGTTTTCTTTTGGTTTGTTTTGAGCAGTTTTGTTTTTTATTCTTTTAACAACTGACCACAGCTACGGTAACCTACAAGAAAGTTTAGAAATTTTATCATTTGAGAACAAAGGCAATAAAATTAACGCAAAAGAAGATTTTTTATATATATGAACCAATTTGATGACCAAAATAATTTGCTAAATGTTATGCAAGCAAAACAAAGAAATCCAATTTAAAAAAAAATCAAGGAAATTAAAAGTAAAAGACCCCACACCCTGTATTAAAAACTCGACATATGTAGATTGAATCATATGATTTTATTTACATTTAAGTTATGTTTTGTATTTTTTAAATTATAGGTTTTCGTCAGTCGTCAACAATCCTACCGTGCGGTTGTGTGTTTACGTTGTTTATTGACCTAATTTTTCTATTTACAGTTTTTTTGGTATAGTTTTCAAATAATTGGAAACATTTTATCAAGACATGTGAAATAATAATGGAAATAGCTTATCTTTGAACATTTTTTCTTTTGATTGTGACTGTTTGGTTAATCTATTCTCTATTCTGTTTTTAATTAATTAGTTTTGTATAGCATATAGAACTTTGGTTTTGGGCCGTACGGCCCTAATTCTGTCAATATGATGGAATTAAATGAAGGTGATGAAAATGATGGGGATACCAATGTTGGTGGGAACCAAATTATGTTTGATAGGCAGTTGGAACAAACTAAATCTATTACAAATAATGACTTTCCTCCTTTAACTTTAACTAATAACGTTCCTCTAGGATTTCAACATCAAACGCAAGTAAGTATTAATCAAAGACAATTAGAAGATTTGAACAGTCGTAATAGATATCATGAAGAGGTGATAATGGACAATAATAGTAGTTCTATGACTCAAAATATGGAAACAAGAAACAAAAATTCAACTTATCCCCCCTCAAAAAGAGATAAACCATATAAAATAAGATTGTATGACGTGTTTCACTCTGGTCCGTATGAAGTTATTGTATCTTCTCAAGACAAAAAAAGATAAACCCATTTAAAGTTGGGAAAATGATTGAAAAACTCCGTTTTGAAGTTAATGGTATTACCAGAGCTGGAAATAATCTTGTAATTAACTGTAAATCACACACAACGGCCAACAGGTTAGTGTCATCTTCTCAATTTCCCGAGTTCAATTTGTTTATACCATCGAATCGTGTGGAAGTTGTCGGGTTGATTAACATTGAGCCGGACATTGATGTTGAAGAAATTGTCGAGGATTCCGTAAGCCCCTTCCGACAGTAGATGCCTTCAGACTTACTAAGTATACCTCAGAGGGTCCGATTAAGACGAATTGGGTTAAAGTGACTTTTCAGGGAGACAAAATCCCAACAGAAATTAAGCTTAATTATGTTGTGCTTCCAGTGAGGGAATATGCATATCCTGTCCAACAATGTTACCGGTGTTACCGTTACGGGCACTCGTCGCGAAACTGTAGAAATAAAAGAATTTGTAAAGTTTGTCTAAAAACTTTTCATGGAACGGAATGCAGTGCAAGTCCATCTGGTTTACATTGCAAAGGGAATCACGATTGTGCTTCAAGAATATGCCCAGAATTTGTACGGCAACAACATATAAGACAAAGAATGACACAGATGAGAGAAAACTTTATGACTGCTTCAAAGTACTTCCCCAAGACACACATATCTCAGAACAATGTGGGTATTCCGACACAAACCTCATATGCAAGAAAGACACAGTTACAGCAAATGTCAAATTATTCAGTACCACCCCATGAACATACATTGAAAATGCTCTACGTGGCTTTAACAGTGGTTACGTGGCAACCTAACTTTAGCAATTGCAAAAGAAATTATTAAATGTTCAAAAGAAATTGTGATACAATGGATTCCTGGCCATGTTGGAGTTCCTGGTAATGAAAAGGCGGATTCCCTAGCAAAGTGTGCAGCTCACGATGATGCCTTAGTTGTAGATAATAAGTTCCCTTTGCGATATTCCGATATTTTTTTTGATATAAAGAATAAAATAAGAGCTAAATCTAATGAAATATGGCAATCTACAAACAAAGGTGAATGGTATAAAAAGACTCAAAGTAACTACCCGAACATCCCATGGTTTGAATGAACTAAATTCAGTAGACGTGACACCACTATGATCTTCAGACTTCGTTTTGGACACTGTTTTACAGCAGACCGACTTTTTTTACTTAAAAGTTTTGATTCCCCACAATGCCTAAAATGTAATGATGGAACTCATGAAAGTATTCTACACATATTTAAGGACTGCACTGCCTACTCAGTACATCGAAATTATCTCTATGAAATGTTGAGAAGATAATACCTCCTGATTTACATGACATTCTTAAAGAAGAAAACTCAAAATTATGATATTACATTTTAGAATTTTTACACAAAATCAAGAAAATTATTTTAGTGACCATATACCTGATGAAATTGATTAAGTTTTTGGACTTGAATTGTAATATTTGGACTTCATACATCAGAACTCTTTATATAATTGAAATTAATTCAGTGTGTTTTAAAATTATAGTGTTACGTCTTAGAACTTTTACATAAAATCGAGAAAATTATTTAAGTGACTATGAACCGGATGAAATCAATTAAATTTTGGACTTGAACTGTAGTCTAATAATTTATGTTCGTAGCTCTTAAGGCTTCATGTAATTTAATACAAAGCCTCTAATAAAAGATAAACAAAAAAATTATAGTTTAAGTATAAAAAAGTTAAGACGCTGTGAACATGGCATTATAGCCGAAATACGTGTCAGCAAAATAAAATGAAATTAAAAGGGTACTCAGGTATTTTAAATCTATTTAGAATTATAATTATAGTAGCCCTATTAAATGAACTGAAAATATCAATATATATATATATATATATATACAGTTTCGAATGAATGATATTTTTGGTGTCTGGGGACCTCAAAACGAAAAGTTATCAGGGTCCCGTGCCTAGGTCTTACTATGCCGACTACAGTAATAGTTTCATCCTATAGGGGAAATTCGCTAATAAAAAAGGATCTTGAGCTGAACACAACTTTGTATAATTTCCTAAGAATAATAATGAACATAATCAATAATATTGACATATTCAATAACGCATGTTAAATGTATAACATAAGAAATTAGTTGTTGACAGAACAGTGAATTATAAACATCTATCTATATAACAGGTGAGTTCACTGAACAGACGTGATCACCAATCCAATCTGCAGTGTTGCTGGAAACACGATATTTATCGTACGAGTACAATATTTCCCTCATCATTGTAATTAAAATCGATATTGTTTAACTATTTACATATTTTTTTCAGCTGTCATATTATGAAACTAATTATTATTTTTATTTATTTGTATTATTATTAGATTAAGCGATTATGGGTTTAAACTTTATTTCTGCATGTCCAGTGACAATTTAAAAATAGCTGTACCATTATTATCCCCTGTAAGGTTGGCAACACTTATACAATGTTGTTGATTAATGCATCAGCTGGACGACATCGCAAGACATCTTTGCTGCGAACATTACTCTTATGGGAATGATCATACCTGTGCCAAAAGTTCTACGAACCTTACCAACGTCTATGAATCCAAGCATAAAAATTAATTTGGTAGTTCCTTAGCTTTCATGGAGAAGCCCGCTTGTCCATCAAATATATTAATTGTACAACATAATGTGCTTAGCACTTTCAATATCTCAGTACCAACTGATGTAGAGCTAAGGACTGCTATCGTTTGGTGCAGTGGACCTATATAAATTATTCTGTACAAAATAACTATGGACGAAATAAAAAACACTACAAAGGAAAATACTATTGACATTCAATCAATTTAATAATACTATATTTTAAGCTGAATTCAATGGGGCTAACCAAAATTTGGGGTTTAAAAGGATTATATATAAAAAGTCAAAAACCAATTTTTGGGTACGAAACCCCCTTTAAATTGCTGCGATCTGTGTGGATTCCGCAAAAATGAAAAGGGATGCTGCCATACACAACATCTATACCAAATTTCATCAATATCGAACCTTTTTTTCGAAAGTTATCGTGCCTACCGACATATATATATTTGAATGAATGTCGTTTTGTGGTATCTGGGGGCCTCGAAACGAATAATTATCATGGTCTCGGGCTTAAGTCTTACGATGCTAATCACGGCGTCTTCCTATAGGGAAATTCTCTAAGATTCAGTGGGGCGAAGCTCCATGAAGGTTTCGGAGCGGGGATAACAACCACGTTCGATTCTGGTGGAAAATTCCGCAAGCAAATCTCAACTTCAGCGGTTTAGAAACATGTTCGCACCAATACGGATTGAAACATTTGTCTAAGTTTCTCAACCGTCAAAATCGGTTGTGAATTTAACGGAGTTCTGAGTAAAGAGTTCTAAGTTAATATTTCCATTCCAAAATGACAAAATTTTTAGTTAAGGGTTAATGTAAGGGTAGGGGTAGAGGGATGACCGACTTTGAATTCGTTGACTGGGAAACCCCGCATTACACGTACCATTGTAATGTTGGCACCTCAAGTCAGGCCAAGGAAAATGTAACTTGATAAAACTACCAGAGTTTGTGTTATGTTATTTGTCTTTTAAATTTATAAAAATAAATTGCAGCTATAAAACTATGTCAAAGTTATAACTTAAAGATTTAGACGCACCGGTATGTTGTACCCATGGAGGTAGTATTACGTACTGGAGAAACTATATGTAGTATTCCTGGACATATCTATACTACCTCCGATGGTGCACCGCGAAAACAATATTTTTCACTTTGATCTCGTACACAAAATAGTATTATTATGATTTGACGAATTACACTACAGCCAATTTTTCATATTACCACTGGGACTGGTGTTAACCCACGCCACTTCTGCTTCATTGAGCATACCCTTATATGGTCCCGGCGCTCGCACAACAACTAACCCAGTCTCGGCGCTCACACTACTCGGCGCTCGGAATACGACGCCGAGCTGCATTACCATCTCTACTAGAGACAAAGCCTGGTATACATGAAAATGTGTTTGTGAAGAATCAAGAAGATTATTTAATTGCTTATACTGAATGAAATTAGTCAAATTTTGGACTCGAATTGTACTATTTTGGGCTTTACGTCACAACCACTCGTCTGTTCAACATTAATTCAGTTTTGTTTTTTGTAGTAGTTGTTTTATGTTCTCAGCTCTTAAGGCTTCATGTAATTAAATAAAAGACCTCTAATAAAAGATAAAAGCACTACAAAATCATCTGGATTACATTTCAAATTGTGTAACAGTCAGTCTTTGTTTTTTAAAAGTAAACATAACTGTAACGTGAGATATTAGGTATTATTTAAATTCATGTGAATTTTACTTTTGATTTTTGACTTTAGCCATTCCAAAGTGTTTGTCAAACTAGCCTGAAACTATTAATTCTTGGAGAAATGGCATCATTCCTAGCAGAAGGTCTACATATACCGTTTAGAGAATTTAAACACCCACCCTGGAGATTGTATCCATGTCGCCTCTACGGTTACGCCTACGCGGTCGGTCGAGCCTTGCCCAGCGGTCGGTACACGGTCGTTATTAGGAAGGTGATGACCGGAATCACTATAGGGTTTTGCTCTATGGATGTCCTCTACCTCACTTTCCACGGGATTTTGGCGGCTAAAGCTCCTCACAATCTGATAGACACTGTGCTGTATCAAGGCCTGGCAACTGTTATCATCCCTGCCTTCGTAGCGCAGGGTATCAGCACACACGTACCTCCTCTTCTGACAACACACATGAATATCGACAGTCCTACCAACAGTTACCTCTCATTGGGACTAGTGATCGTGACGCTGGTTCTCCTCAGTTACCCCATTGACAAAGTGGTTGATGCTGTTCTGACTCAAACGACGAGACGGATATTACCCCCGTTACCTCTTGAAGAAGAGTTTCCTGGCATAGACATTTTTTAAGTGTAAGATTATTGTGACGAAGAATAAATACGAATACCTAAGTTACTTCAAGTTGTTATAGACAATTATAATACTCTTTGAATTTTTTCCATCGTATGGTTATTTTATTATTTCCTAAAATATAACGGATATTCTTGGGGGGCAAAACTAAAATAAAATAACAGGGAGTGTCCCTACTAATAGGGTTATGTAATGTATACATTGATATATGTAGTGCAAGCTTGTTTCTTTACCGTATTTACAACAGCTGTTTACTAATCGTAAATGTTTATGTTTACTGTTATTTTTTACATTTTTTATTCTGGATATTTTGTTGTAATAATATTTTTTTAAGAATGATTTTTTTAAATAAAGTTATTTCATAACTAATGAACAATATTTCTTTAGTTCATTCCAAGCCAGTCATTTTTGACGGTCTGATAACTGGTAGTACACTAATAAAATATTGTTTCGTAATGGCAAGAAACTACTTAAAGACTTATACAATATATATGTTTTATTATTAAATAAACAAAGTACTGTCCGTTTAACCAAATTGCATTCAATGGGATTTTGAAATTTTAAATTTAAAAATCTAATACCAGTTTCTTAAATAAAGATAACGTTCTCCTCTAATGCGAGGAAGTTAGTAGATTAATCGCTAGATTGCAGCATCCTATTTTACTTTCTCCCTCTATACATAGTATATG
The DNA here is from genome assembly GCA_963675035.1 of Allygus modestus. Lineage (NCBI taxonomy): Eukaryota > Metazoa > Arthropoda > Insecta > Hemiptera > Cicadellidae > Allygus > Allygus modestus. Next base: position 123,575,368 of record OY776117.1, on the reverse strand, counting down.
GAGAAAGTATTGTTTTCGTCAAAATTTTCGAATTTGAGTTGTTAGTGGAAATATTCGTTTTGGTGCTCCCTGAACCCAAAAAAGTGGTTTTTACGTGATGTCTGTCTGTGTGTGTGTGTGTGTGTGTGTGTGTGTGTGTGTGTGTGTGTGTGTGTGTGTGTGTGTGTGTGTGTGTGTGTGTCTGTGTGGATGTGTACAGAGCTAGAGCCTTAACCAATGGGCAGATTTTTATGAAGTTTGGTATGTAGGTACTAATCCACGATATCTCCAGGCGTTTGTTTCATTTTATTAAATTTTTGATTTATAAGGGTAATTATCCCCAAAAAACCGCCAAAAAACATGAAAAATAAAAATTTCTCACAAACAGCTCTAACGATTTTGATTAAACTTTAGTCGTTTGTAGAACTTTAGTTTTCCAACAAAACGACAACACCCGCATTCCTGTAAAAATTCGGGTTCAGAAATTAAAGGATTTAAAACATCAAAAATTCAATTTTTTGGATTTTTCATAGAAATACATAAATATTAAATAATATTACTATTTATCATTAAAAAGAGCTCAAAAAACTAAATAATTTTGTATTTTTAATTACTATTCTACGGTTGCTGGTTTCGGAGAAAATTGAAAATTTCATTTTGCGGTAAACGCAGTACGTTGCCCAATGTTATTCTCATGGGGAATCAAAAATTAATATTTCTCTCTTATTTACTGATCAATTTCATTCAAACTTGATATGCTTGTCAAGTTAGCATTGACCAACAGAGGAAATTCTAAATATGTTGCCCCTTAATAACCCAGGGTGGGAATAGGGAGCATTTCCCCTCTTAAAACCGCGAGTGTAGCAATGGATTCTGTAGTGCCTCCAAAGCAGGGATTGGGGTGGATGTTTTTTAAAACAACTTGTTTACAAGAATTTCTGTACATTCGACCGTGCTTTGTATTCTATATTTAGTAAATAAAAAGTAATTTATTCATTAAAGTTGGGTTAAAAAGGAGAAAGTATGTATCAGTTTCCTGATACCGTTTATTTTTATTTCTACCAGATGTGTTATTTTTTCAGTTTATTATTAAGTGCCCTCGTCGCGCTTCGCACCAAACTTGCGTACTCAGCGGATTTATAATTCTTAAGAATTTGTATTATTATTGTTTAATCAATAAAATGTAGTGAGTTTCGAACTTGGTTTCAAGACACTATATTCATCAATAAGCGATAAATAAAAATGTATTAATTTATTTATTATATTAGAAAGTATAGTGGCAGTTCGTGTGTGCGCACATGAAATACTCAAACAAGGTCAAACATTTTTCTAAACAGCTGAAGTTGAGATTTGCTTGCGGAATTTTCCACCATCGTGGTTGTTATCCCCGCTCCGAAACCTTCATGGAGCTTCGCCCACTGAATCTTAGAGAATTTCCCTATAGGAAGACGCCGTGATTAGCATCGTAAGACTTAAGCCCGAGACCATGATAATTATTCGTTTCGAGGCCCCCAGATACCACAAAACGACATTCATTCAAATATATATATGTCGGTAGGCACGATAACTTTCTAAAAAAAGGTCCGATATTGATGAAATTTGGTATAGATGTGTATGGCAGCATCCCTTTTCATTATTGCGGAATCCACACAGATCGCAGCAATTTAAAGGGGGTTTCGTACCCAAAAATTGGTTTTTGACTTTTTATATATAATCCTTTTAAACCCCAAATTTTGGTTAGTCCCATTGAATTCAGCTTAAAATATAGTATTATTAAATTGATTGAATGTCAATAGTATTTTCCTTTGTAGTGTTTTTTATTTCGTCCATAGTTATTTTGTACAGAATAATTTATATAGGTCCACTGCACCAAACGATAGCAGTCCTTAGCTCTACATCAGTTGGTACTGAGATATTGAAAGTGCTAAGCACATTATGTTGTACAATTAATATATTTGATGGATAAGCGGGTTTCTCCATAAAAGCTAAGGAAATACCAGATTAATTTTTATGCTTGGATTCATAGACGTTGGTAAAATTCAAGGTTCGTAGAGCTTTCGGCACAGGTATGAACATTCCTATAAGAGTAATGTTCGCAGCAAAGATGTCTTGCGATGTCGTCCAGCTGATGCATTAATCAACAACATTGTATAAGTGTTGCCAACCTTAAAGGGGATAATAATTGTACAGCTACTTTTAAATTGTCGTTGGACATGTAGACATAAAGTTTAAACCCATAATCACTTAATCTTATAATAATACAAATAAATCAAAACAATAATTAGTTTCATAAAATAACAGCTGTCAAAAATTTGTAAGTAGTTAAGCAATATTGATTTTAATTACTGTGATGAGGGAAATATTGTACTCGTACGATAAATATCGTGTTTCCAGCAACACTGCAGATTGGATTGGTGATCACGTCTGTTCAGTGAACTCACCTGTTATATAGATAGATATTTATAATTCACTGTTCTGTCAACAACTAATTTCTTATGTTATACATTTAACATGCGTTATTGAATATGTCAATATTATTGATTATGTTCATTATTATTCTTAGAAAATTATACAAAGTTGTGTTCAGCTCAAGATGCTTTTTTATTAGCGAATTTCCCCTATAGGAAGAAACTATTACCGTAGTCAGCATGGTAATACCTAGGCACCGAACCATGATAAATTTTCGTTTTGAGGTCCCCAGGCACCAAAAACACCATTCGTTCGAAACTGTGTATATATATATATATATATAAAATAAGCGATTCAAATATAAAATAGAGAATACACAAATCTGAATTTAACTTTGCTGACACTTTTATACGGTATTATAAACTATACTAGCGGCTTACAGGGGCTATAGCCCCTAACATATGGTTTCTGTGTAAGTAGATAATCACACCTAATCATTAGTTCATTTTGCTTATTAATAAAAACACTGTAGTGATATATCTATAAGAAAATCATTGGATCTTTGAAGTCCAGTGGGGCGTAGTCCAAGTAATTTTTGACATTTATGATATGTTTCCCACCGCCCTTGGCCCTCAGGCTTTAAAATGAATCGTCATAACCTAACTTAACTTCTTCCTAGCTCGAAATATTTGTGGGGACCGTTTCGCTTACGTAATTAAATATATAGATTCCCATTCAGCATAGAAATTGTGATCCTTATTGCTTGTAAATTTCAATCCAAAAACCTAAATTTAATTAAGAATAGTTGTCTGATTTGTTTAAAAAAACAACCTTAACTTTACTCAGCTGTTGTATTGAATTTGGAAGTAGGGAACACATGGATCGGTAAACAAAATAATCATAAAAGATGAAATTGCCAAAATCTGGTTTTTTGCCAATTGCAAACTTACAACCTCGTAAATTTATGATATCGCATTTTTCCATCATCCATAGGCTAAAATAAATCTATTAACACCAACCTGGCCGCTCTGCTTTCGGTAGTTTACACTGAATAGGTGGTTACACGCCGCCACAGCACGTTATTATTATATAAGAAGATCGTACATTACTAACAGTAATCTTTGTCACTGCTTTACCTTATGGAAATTGTACAACTTTTAAATGTTAATTAATAACAACTGATAAACGAATGTGTTCCATTTTTGAAATGGTATCGTAAAGTGTACTGTAAAACGAGTGTAAAATCTAAACGATCCCCGCAGCGGTTTTCACGTTATGCATCACGAACACACACACATGCGCACACGCATACTGACGGAAAACGTTCGTTCCACACTTCGTTCCACACTTCGTGACAGATATCGAGGGCGTCGTTTTTATTTCCCGGAGTGAGGAATTACACTGTCGGCTTTGGGGAGTTGCAACTGCAACAGGAAATACTGTTCATAGTAAATAAAACATATCCGTTTTATTTTAGGAAATAATAAAATAACCATACGATGGAAAAAATTCAAAGAGTATTATAATTGTCCTATAACAACTTGAAGTAACTTAGGTATTCGTATTTATTCTTCGTCCCAATAATCTTACACTTATAAAATGTCTATGCCTGGAAAATCTTCTTCAAGAGGTAACGGGGGTAATATCCGTCTCGTCGTTTGAGTCAGAACAGCATCAACCACTTTGTCAACGGGGTAACTGAGGAGAACCAGCGTCACGAGCGCTAGTCCCAATGAGAGGTAACTGTTGGTAGGACTGTCGATATTCATGTGTGTTGTCAGAAGAGGAGGTACGTGTGTGCTGATACCCTGCGCTACGAAGGCAGGGATGATAACAGTTGCCAGGCCTTGATACAGCACAGTGTCTATAAAATTGTTAGTAAATTTTAACGCCAAATACCCGTGGAAAGTGAGGTAGATGACATCCAAAGTGCAAAACCCTATAGTGATTCCGGTCATCACGTTACTAATAACGACCGTGTACCGACCACTGGGCAAGGCTTGACCGACCGCGTAGGCGTAACCGTAGAGGCGACCTGGATATGTTCTCCAGGGTGGATGTTTATAATCTCTAATCGCTATAAGTAGACCTTCTGCTCGGAATGATGCCATTTCTCCAAGAATCAATAGTTTCAGGCTAGTTTGACAAACACTTTGGAATGGCTAAAGTCAAAAATCAAAAGTAAAACTCACATGAATTTAAATAATACCTAATATCTCACGTTACAGTTATGTTTACTTTTAAAAAACAAAGACTTACTGTTACACAATTTGAAATGTAATCCAGCTGATTTTGTAGTGCTTTTATATTTTATTAGAGGCATTTTATACATGAAGCCTTAAGAGCTGAGAACATAAAACAACTATACGACAAAAAACAAAACTGAATTAATGTTGAACAGACGAATGGTTTTGTCGTAAAGCCCAAAATAGTACAATTCGGGTCCAAAATTTGACTAATTTCATTCGGTATGAGCAATTAAATAATCTTCTTGATTCTTCACAAACGCATTTTCATGTAAACCAGGAATTGTCTCTAGTAGAGATGGTAATGCAGCTCGGCGTCGTATTCCGAGCGCCGAGTAGTGCGAGCGCCGGGACCATATAAGGGTATGCTCAATGAAGCAGAAGTAGCGTGGGTTAACACCAGTCCCAGTGGTAATATGAAAAATTGGCTGTAGTGTAATTCGTCAAATCATAATAATACTATTTTGTGTGCGAATTCTAAATGAAAAATATTGTTTTCGCGGTAAACCATGGAGGTAGTATAGATATGTCCAGGATTACTACATATAGTTTCTCCAGTACGTAATACTACCTCCATGGGTACAACATATCGGTGCGTCTAAATCTTTATGTTATAACTTTGACATAGTTTTATAGCAGCAAGTTATTTTTATAAATTAAAAAGATAAATAACATAACACAAACTCTGGTAGTTTTATCAAGTTACATTTTCATTAGCTTGACTTGAGGTGCCAACACTACCAATGGTACGTGTAATGCGGGGTTTCACAGTCAACGAATTCAAAGTCGGTCATCCCTCTACCCCTACCCTTACAGCCTTTAACTAAAAATTTGGTCATTTGGGAGTGGAAATATTAACTTAGAACTCTTTACTCAGAACTCCGTTATTTCTCAACCGATTTTGACGGTTGAGAAACTTAGAGAAATGTTTCAATACGTATTGGTGGGAAGTGGTTTTTACGGGTTGACACGTCTGTTCTGAAGGCTCGGGTTGTACCCAAAGTTCGTTTTTTGTCCATAATGATAACATGGGAATCAGTAAGCGTTTCTATTACATTATGAAACCGATCTTTACCTAGTGAATACTAGTGAACTATACTTAAATACATTTGTCAGCACATGGATACCGAGCTTTCCTTGTAGAAGTTTGGAAAATCGATTTCAAAAGGCAAAGATAAAAGTAATGAAAAAGTTTTGTATTATTACACTCATTCGTCGTCCTTGTCATAGGGAGTTGATTCTTGCAAATTGAAACTTTCCAGTTGCTACTATAACTGCACATCCTGTTGGGAAGAATTCGAGGAATTCATGTGATCACAATATTACATGACAGTATGATAAGTCAATTTTTGTTAACAGGACTCCTCTGTTATTTCAGATACAATTTCAAAATATTTATTTCGATTAGAAGCTGTATATATTAGCTTTTATTTTTGCAATTTTTTATTCTATAGGGCACGGACCGCCCTCAAATCTCGTTTCCATCCCATACGATTCATAAAAAAATAGGATGCTGCAATCTAGCGATTAGTCTACTGACTTCCTCGCATTAGAGGAGAACGTTATCTTTATTTAAAAAACTGGTATTAGATTTTTAAATTTAAAATTTCAAAAACCCATTGAAAGCAATTTGGTGAAACGGACAGTACTTTGTTTATTTAATAATAAAACATTTCAATTGTATAAGTCTTTAAGTAGTTTCTTGTCATTACGAAACAATATTTTATTAGTGTACTACCAGTTATCAGACCGTCAAAAATGACTGGCTTGAAATGAACTAAAGAAATATTGTTCATCAGTTATGAAATAAATTTATTTGCACAAAATTATTCTTAAATAATACCCCCGGCGCAGCAAACCTGCACACTAAGCGAAATTCCAATGAATATATAACATAAAACATTAAAACACTTAATAGGATTCAAAAGAAATATTCACAAATTTAAGCGATATTTTAGATATTAATTAATCTCCATAAGAATAACATTGGGGATGAGTACTCAGGTCTTCTGCAACAAGGCACACAAAATAATGGGTTTTTATACAAATATCAATAGAACTCATCTAAGAGAAGTCACATACCAAGATTCATCCATATACATTCATAAATAAGCAATATATAACATTTTAAGTATTTTCCAAAAGAATAACATGGTGACCGAGTACCTAGGTTTGCTGCTACAGGAACCATAGGCGAAAAATTGTTTTATTGTGCAAACAACAATAAACCACAACCAGATGAAGCCATATACCAAATTTCGTCAGTAAATGTTCATAAATAAGCGAGATATACAATTTTTCTTCTCCTCCATAATAATAACATTAGACAACGTACTGTGTTTAGTACTTTCACTATCTCCGTAACCAATTGACGTAGAACAATGATCAAAATACCAAATTGTTTGTTTTTTAAGCTGAATTTAATGGTAAAAATTAAAATTTGATTTAATTAAAAATTACATGTGAAACCCCCAAAAAACACATTTTTGGGGTTACAAAACCCCCCAAAAATCCCCCTTCGAATAGTGCGATTAATCTGGTTTTCGAACTCGTTCAAATAAATGATACTTCACACATTTGTACCAAATTTCATTAAGATTGGACCTTTTTTACGAGAGTTATCGTGCTTACGGACACACACATATATATATACATATATAACAATTTAAACGAATGGTGTTTTTGGCATCTGGGGACCTCAAAACGAAAAGTTATCATGGTCTCGGGCTTAAGTCTTACCATGAGACCTACGGTAATAGCTTCTTCCCTATATGGGAAATTCGCTAAAAAATATTATTACAAAAAATATCCAGAATAAAAAATGTAAAAAATAACAGTAAACATAAACATTGAGGATTAGTAATCAGTTGTTGTAAATACAGTAAAGAAACAAGCTTGCACTACATATATCAATGTATAAATTACATAACCCTATTAGTAGGGACATTCCCTGTTATTTTATTCTAGTTTTGCCCCCCAAGTTCAGAGGAGAATATAGCGCTGAGTGTCCCTGCTAATTCACCTTGGTCCCGTCACGTGCGCTGTTGTTTACCTTTAAAAGGTCAAATTAGAATGTTTGTTTGTGAAAAAAAAACAATGCCTGTAAACATATTTCACACAGCTGTAAGTATTTTAACTTTATCCGTAAACAGTTCAATCTGGTTCGAATATAGTCAAATATCCCATTATGACTCTCATCTGTGCGATATGTGTTTGGGGGGGCGGAGTTATAACTAGAAATCGATTCTCCATAAACGTGTCCCTAGTTATAGGATTATGTATACATTGTGTATATTGTGTATATTAGCATACATATTACGTGGTTGTGTGGACTTGGTGGCACGACACGAGCGTGCAATTTATAGATAGATTAACACTTGCAATTTAAATATAAGTATTCCCATGAATCGTATGGGATGAAAACGAGCTTTGAGGGCGGTCCGTGCCCTTTAGAATGAAAAAATTGCAAAAATAAAAGCTGTTATGCACAGCTTCTAGTCGAATTAAATATGTTGTCATTTTATCTGAAATAACAGAGGAGTCCTCTTAACAAAAATTGACTCATCACACTGTCATATAATATTGTGATCACATGAATTCCTCGAATTCTTCCCAACAGGATGTACAGATAACTGTATCATCTGTATTGACTATAAAGTAGCAACTTGTAAGTTTAAATTTGCAAGAATTAACTCCATATGACAAGGACGACGAATGAATGTAACAATACAAATCTGTTTAATTACTTTTATCTTTGCCTTTTGAAGTCGATTTTCCAACCTTCTACAAGGAAAGCTCGGTCTCCATGTGCTGATAAATGTATTTAAGTATAGTTCACTAGTAGGTAAACATCGGTTTTATAATGTAATAGAAACGCTTACTGATTCCCATGTTATCATTATGGACAAAAAGCGAACTTTGGGCACAACCCGAGCTTTCAGAACAGACGTGTCAACCCGTAAAAACCACTTCGCACCAATACGGATTGAAACATTTCTCTAAGTTTCTCAACCGTCAAAATCGGTTGAAAGTCTGTAAGAATCGGTTAAAGGCTGTAAGGGTAGGGGTAGAGGGATGACCGACTTTGAATTCGTTGACTGGGAAACCCCGCATTACACGTACAATTGGTAGTGTTGGCACTTCAAGTCAGGCTAATGAAAATGTAACTTGATAAAACTACCAGAGTTTGTGTTATGTTATTTTTTTTAAATTTATAAAAGTAACATGCAGCTATAAAACTATGTCGAAGTTATAACTTAAAAATTTTAGACGCACCGGTATGTTGTACCCATGGAGGTAGTATTACGTACTGGAGAAACTATATGTAGTATTACTGGACATATCTATACTACCTCCAATGGTGCACCGCGAAAACAATATTTTTCACTATGATCTCGGACACAAAATAGTATTATTATGATTTGACGAATTACACTACAGCCAATTTTTCATATTACCACTGGGACTGGTGTTAACCCACGCTACTTCTGCTTCATTGAGCATACCCTTATATGGTCCCGGCGCTCGCACAACTAATCCAGTCTCGGCGCTCACACTACTCGGCGCTCGGAATACGACGCCGAGCTGCATTACCATCTCTACCGGAGACAATGCCTGGTGTACATGAAAAGGTGTTTGTGAAGAATCGAGAAGATTATTTAATTGCTCATACCGAATGAAATTAGTCAAATTTGGAACTCGAACTGTACTGTTTTGGTCTTTACGACACAACCACTCGTCTGTTCAACATTAATTCAGTTTTGCTTTTTGTAGTATAGTTGTTTTATGTTCTCAGCTCTTAAGGCTTCATGTATAAAATGCCTCTAATAAAAGATAAAAGCACTACGAAGTCAGCTGGATTACATTTAAAATTGTGTAACAGTCAGTCTTTGTTTTTTAAAAGTAAACATAACTGTAACGTGAGATATTAGGTATTATTTAAATTCATGTGAGTTTTACTTTTGATTTTTGACTTTAGCCATTCCAAAGTGTTTGTCAAACTAGCCTGAAACTATTGATTCTTGGAGAAATGGCATCATCCCGAGCAGAAGGTCCACCTCGACCGTTTATAGATTATAAACATCCTCCCCAGAGAACGTATCCAGGTCGCTTCTACGGTTACGCCTACGCGGTCGGTCGAGCCTTGCCCGATGGTCGGTTCACGGTCGTTATTAGGAAGGTGATGACCGGAATCACTATAGGGTTTTGCACTTTGGATGTCATCTGCCACACTCTCCACGGGTATTGGGCGGCCAAAGCTCCTCACAATCTGATAGACACTGTGCTGTATCAAGGCCTGGCAACTGTTATCATCCCTGCCTTCGTAGCGCACGGTATCAGCACACACGTACCTCCTCTTCTGACAACACTCATGAATATCGAGAGTCGTACCAGCAGTTATCTCTCATTGGGACCATTGCACGTGGTGCTAATTCTCCTCGGTCACCGCGTTGACAAAGTGGTTGATGCTGCTCTGACTCAAACGACGAGGCGGATACTATCCCCGTTATCTCTTGAAGAAGATTCTCCAAGCACAGATATTTAATAAGTGTAAGATTATTGTGACGAAGAATAAATACGAATACCTAAGTTACTTCAAGTTGTTATAGGACAATTATAATACTCTTTGGATTTTTTCTATCGTATGGTTATTTTATTACTTCCTAAAATAAAACGGATATGTTTTATTTGCTATGAACAGTATTTTCAGTTGCAGTTGCAACTCCCCAAAGCCGACAGTGTAATTCCTCACCCCGGGAAATAAAAACGACACCCTCGATATCTGTCTAATCGGTAAACAATTTATGAGGGAACGAAGTGTGGAACGAACGTTTTCCGTCAGTATGCGTGTGCGCATGTGTGTGTGATCGTGATGCATAACGTGAAAACCGCTGCGGGGATCGTTTAGATTTTACACTCGTTTTACAGTACACTTTACGATACCATTTCAAAAATGGAACACATTCGTTTATCAGTTTTTATTAATTAACATTTAAAAGTTCTACAATTTCCATAAGGTAAAGCAGTGACAATGATTACTGTTAGTAATGTACGATCTTCTTATATAATTAATAATAACGTGCTGTGGCGACGTGTAACCACCTATTCAGTGTAAACTACCGAAAGCAGAGCGGCCAGGTTGGTGTTAATAGATTTATTTTAGCCTATGGATGTTGGAAAATGCGATATCATAAATTTACGAGTTTGTAAGTTTGCAATTGGCAAAAAAGGTTTTGACAATTTTTCATCATTTATGATTATTTTGTTTTCCGAGCCATGTGTTTCCTACTTCCAAATACAACAGCTGTGTAAAAAAGTTGTTTTTTAAACAAATCAGACAACTATTCTTAATTAAATTTAGGTTTTTGGATTGAAATTTACAAGCAATAAGGATCACAAATTCTGTGCTGAATGGGAATCTATATATTTAATTCCGTAAGCGAATCGGTCCCTACGAAATATTTCGAGCTAAGAAGAAGTTAAGTTAGGTTATGACGATTCATTTTAAAGCCTGAGGGCCAAGGGCGGTGGGAAACATATCATAAATGTCAAAAATTACGTGGACCACGCCTCACTGGACTTCAAAGATCCAATGATTTTCTTATGGAAATATCACTACAGTGTTTTTATTAATAAGCAAAATGAACTAATGATCAGGTGTGATTATCTACTTACACAGAAACCATATGTTAGGGGCTATAGCCCCTGTAAGCCACTAGTATAGTTTATAATACCGTATAAAAGTGTCAGCAAAGTTAAATTCAGATTTGTGTATTCTCTATAATCTATTTGAATCGCCCCCTAACCCCCCTAACTGGAAAGATTTGGCCAAATTGAAGTTTTTATTGGAAAACTAATCACCGTGAAACTAATCGTTTAGTTCTGAAACCATTCATCTACTATGCCCCTGTGCCTGTGAAAATGAGGCCAGACATATTCGTTTAATGTAGAAACACCTTTTCTGTAGGGGAGTTGAGGGCTTTCTGCAACAAACATTTTGGAATTTTATGTTTGCAAAGAAAGATGGGTTGGCAGTAATGACTGGTACTCGTGACATCTGTGTTGTTTTGTTGGAATGCTGTTATTCTTTTGTATAGTTTCAGCCTAACCAATAAAGGGTTGTTTTGTGTCAGTCTGAAGCTTGTTTTAGTTTTTTTTTGTAATAATATTTTTGTTGAATGATTTTGTGCAAATAAATTTATTTCATAACTAATGAACAATATTTCTTTAGTTCATTCCAAGCTGATAAGATTCGATGCGATAAGAAATTGTCCTCGTCCAAAAAAAAATAAAAGCCGTTCAGCGTTTTCTCGGCATGGCAGCGTACTACGGGAAATTCATCCCGAATTTTTCGAGCATCAGCAGGCCGTTAAACATGCTTAAGAGGAAAGGTGTCCGATTTCGATGGGGGAAAGAACAAGACGAAAGTTTCGATCAACTTAGGGAATGTTTAGCGTCGCCCGTCGTTCTGCACCTGCCTGACTGGTCACAACAATTCACACTTTCCTGTGACGCGAGCGAATTCGCCGTCGGTTGTGTAGTAGAACAACAACGAGATGGGAAGCCTGTTCCAATAGCTTCGCCAGTCGTGCTTTCTCAAACAACCAACTTATATAGAGTATGTATTTAAAGAGTTCGCCGCCGTTCTGTTCGGCCTTGAAAAGTTTAAAGAATATTTTGCGGACAAACCTTTTATTTTAAAAACCGATTGCATGGCTATTACGTACGTGATGGGTTCGGATAAATCCACTGGCATGCTGGCCAGATGGAAATTAAGATTTTCACAATTTCCTTGTGCGAAAATTGAGCACTGTCGCGGGACTCAAAGTGTTGTAAGCGACACTCTGAGTAGAATGTTTGAAACTGATGAAGTCACAAGTCCTCAAAAACCAGTACAGGAGGAAAAAACATTATTTTTAAAACATTTCCCTGAAACGTTTGAGTCACTTACTGATAAGCAAAGACAGTATGCTGATCTGAGCGAAATCATGTGCAGCATAGAGAATGGAGTTGCAGTGGCAAACTATTCTCTAAAAAAACTTTAGAGAAATATCAGAAAAATACCAAATGTTCACAAAAAATCGTTGTACCTCGAGCGATGCGGACCATGATCATGAAATATTTTCATGATAGCTCCATGCATTCGCACTGGGGTATAAAAAAGACCACGGCCCGTCTGACAAAACAGTTCACAGGGGAAGGAGTTTTCAACGATGTAAAAAACTACGTTAGGTCGTGTAATATTTGTCAGTTGTCGAAACCAGCTCAAAATTTACAAATTGGACTAATGAATTCGAAACCTCCGCAGAGATGTTTCGAACGACTCCATATTGACACCTTTGGACCACACGTCCGGTCAGTTTCCGGAAACGCGTACGCACTGGTTTGCGTAGACACGTTTTCCAAATTCAGCTGGGTAAGACCATTGAGAAAAGCAAACTCCAAAACAATAATGAATGCTCTCTAGGACAAAGTCTTCTCACAACACGGGCTACCGGAGATTATCGTGCCTGATAACGCCCAAATATTCAAATCGGACGTTTTCAAATGTTTTTTGTTCGGTCTCGGGATCAAACACATAACCACCTCGGTGGCGAGACCAAATTCCAACCAATCCGAGAGACTCAACAGAAATCTGAAAATGATTCTGAAAATTTATCACTCGCAGACTCAAAACAAATGGGACGAAAACATTCCGTTTCTGTGTATGGGTTTAAATTCTGCTATACACGAGAGTACCGGCGTGACTCCCGCCTATACTTTCCTTGGCAGGGAGCTAAACCACTCACTGAAGTTACACTGGGACCTAGGTGACGAGTATCCGCCGGACTTTGCAGAAGACAGAATCAAAAAGATTTTAGAGCATTCCATGGCGGCCCACCGTAAAAGCAGGGAGCGATATAACAAAAATTGGAAACCTTCACCTTATCGCGAAGGTGATCTGGTTGTTTATCGCAAATTTACGCACAGCAACAAGGCGAATAAAATCAGTAACAAACTGACTCAAACATGGATGAGGCCCTTTACTGTTGTCAAAACTTTGAATCCAGTAAACATTGAAATCAAATTAAATTCGGACCCATCCGTAACAAAAGTAGTCCATGTGTGCCAAGTCAAGACTGGTTGAGAGTGCACAGATTGCGTATCAAATAGATTTAGTATTTTTTTTTCAATTAATTTGTACCATAGATTATAAAATGTGTTTCAAACAATGTATTGATAGAATAATATCAACTGGTGGACAATATATTTCTTCCTCTCGCAGTGTATCTACAATATCGCCATGTCACATATTTCTGTGAGCGTGTTGGGGGACTCCCAAGCTGTGAGGACTGCCACTAAACTTTCTAATATAATAAATTAATTAATACATTTTTATTTATCGCTTATTGATGAATATAGTTTCTTGAAACCAAGTTCGAAACTCCATACATTTTATTGCATGTGTGAAGGCTTCAACAAAAATAATACAAATTCTTAAGAATTTTAAATCCGCTGAGTACGCAAGTTTGGTGCGAAGCGCGACGAGGGTACTTAATAATAAACTGAACAAATAACACAGCTGGTAGAAATAAAAATACCCCCGTCGCAGCAAACCTGCATACTCAGCGAATTTCCAATGAATATATAACATAACACATTAAAACACTTAACAGGATTCATAAGAAATGTATTCACAAACAAGCGATATTTAAAATATTAATTATTCTCCATAAGCATAGCATTGGGCATGAGTACGCAGGTTTGCTGCAACAAGGCACACAAAATAATGGGCTTTTATGCAAATATCAATATAACTCATCTTAGTGAAGTCACATACCAAGTTTAATCCATATACATTCATAAATAAGCGATATATAACATTTTAAGTATTTTCCATAAGAATAACATGGGGACCAAGTACCTAGGTTTGCTGCTACAGGAACCATAGGTGAAAAATTGTTTTTTTGTGCAAACAACAATAAACCACAACCAGATCAAGCCATATACCAAATTTCGCCAGTTTATGTTCATAAATAAGCGAGATATACAATTTTTCCTTTTCTCCATAAGAATAACATTAGACAACGTACTGTGTTTAGCACTTTCAATATCTCGGTAACCAATTGACGTAGGACAATGATCAAAATACCAAATTGTTTGTTTTTCTAAGCTGAATTCAATGGTATAAATTATATTTTGATTTATATTAAAACTACATGTGAAAACCCCAAAAAACACATTTTTGGGGTACAAAACCCCCCAAAAACCCCCCTTCGAATGGTGCGATTCATCTGGTTTTCGAACTCGTTCAAATAAATGGTACTTTACACATTTGTACCAAATTTCATTAAGATCGGACCTTTTTTACGAGAGTTATCGTGCTTACGGACACACACACACACACACACACACACATATATATATATATATATATATATATATACATATATACAAATTTTAACGAATGGTGTTTTTTGCATCTGGGGACATCAAAATGAAAAGTTATCATGGTCTCGGGCTTAAGTCTTACCATGAGACCTACGGTAATAGCTTATTCCCTATAGGGGAAATTCGCTAAAAATAGGATGCTGCAATCTAGCGATTAATCTACTAACTTCCTCGCATTAGAGGAGAACGTTGTCTTTATTTACGAAACTGGTATTAGATTTTTAAATTTAAAATTTCAAAAACCCATTGAAAGCAATTTGGTTACACGGACAGTACTTTGTTTATTTAATAATATAACATATAAATTGTATAAGTCTTTAAGTAGTTTCTTGTCATTACGAAACAATATTTTAATAGTGTACTACCAGTTATCAGACCGTCAAAAATGGCTGGCTTGAAATGAACTAAAGAAATATTTTGCTGTAAAGAAAAAAAAAGATTTACATCAAATAAATGTCCCCCTCTCCAGGGGTGGGCACCAAACGGACACCTAATAGACAACAGGTGCGCAGTGGAAGACTTGAAGGTGTTATAAAAGGGTGGGCTTGGACCAGTTGCACATAGGTATCCACAGAGATCCAAGGCGATCGGAGAAGGTAGTTGGCTCGAAGGTGTCTATTTATAATTTAAATCTATATGCAATAAGTATTTACTTTGTAACCCATAGGATATTATCTCAATGTTTGGAACTGGTGTGTCAATGATATAAATACTATCTGCAAGAGACGAGCACCATTTTTATATGAAAAGTTAAACCGCTTAAGGCGTGATATCAGATATTGCTTAAAAGTTGATTATATAAATAATGTACTGTAATTACTGGAAGTTTGTAAATATGGATTACCTTGGAAACAAATTTAAAGGGTGCTTATGGCAATTATCTATCCAAACTCAGGGAAATGACAAGACAGTTGATTGGCTATATACTACTATAATGACTCAAACATGATTATCTACATGAGCAAAATTCGACATCGATAATACAGTTGGTTCAAGCACAGGCTGAACGAATGAATTATAATTAGACTATATCTTTGCAATGTCTTACAGCTTTAGTTTATGTCCCACACTCTTTCACTCTTTACAACAGGGTACTGGCCGGTCGTGGATCAAACAATGGGGAGCACGACACCACAGCTAACTAGGAAGTGACATATATGGTTTTTTGAAAATTTAAGAATTTATTTGAGGTTGCCAACGCCTGAAAAACATGTTCATACCTACAACTGGCCAGTTGTGTGATTTGCAAATTGGGGAAACGATTCGAGGGGGAAATTGCCACACCTTCTTGCAGCGGCCTGTTACAAGGGTAAGACCAGTGCCTGCACCAAGTCTGTATACGTAGCTTTATTTAAAAATTGATCGTTATGACTCGAATCAGGCGTTTTCCTTGCAACCTATAAGAATTTAATCGCTTCAAAGTTAGCGTAGGATTATGTCTACTCCCCGCGGACCCAGTGCAAGTGCAAGTGCTGCAAAACACACCTTTACTTAATAGGGATATAAACATATATGTAAACAATAGATAGGTAGGGAGTTATTTGTTTGTTTACCTTGTTACCTTGACTTTCCTGCGTTACTGCATTTTATTTTGATTGTAGGGTTTGCTATATGGATAACCTAACAGCTGTTCTTGGCCTAATTAATTCTTCACATCTGATAATTATAACAACAATTAATGGCTGTCTACACTTCAAATAATAAGACTGATTTACAATACAATGACTAGATTTATTAATTGGGTTGACATTTCAGGATAAAAAATAGAGATTCACAAACTATTGTACCGACTGATCAGACCTTACAAAGTATCTATGGACCTTGGGTACAATTTACATTATTTGTCTTTAGGACTCGTCCCCACAGGCCTCCAAACTTCCTTGTACATCTTATGGAAGAATTGAGATCGATTTAAACGTACTTTTAACAGTAGTTGGAATCTTAACAAAGCACGGCACAACATCA
Organism: Allygus modestus; assembly: GCA_963675035.1. NCBI lineage: Eukaryota > Metazoa > Arthropoda > Insecta > Hemiptera > Cicadellidae > Allygus > Allygus modestus. The sequence continues at coordinate 123,558,338 of OY776117.1, read as the reverse complement.
AGAACTACAGATGACACAGATGTTATGGCAACAATAATACTGTACTGAAATGACAACACAATATGCGGAATAGGTTACAGTATGTGGTGTACATTCCACCTTCATTGGGATGTTTAAATAATCCAGCAGCAAGATTCACTAGTATATTGCAATTTATCCAAATTAATACACACTAGTATTGACGTATTAAAAAGTCTTTATTTTGCTGAATATCTCCAAGTAATATAACTGTGTTTATTTCCCCTCGAAATTGTCATATCTTAATTAAAATCATATATGACGATGGAATTTAATTACATTTAAGTGTTATAAATGCGTTTCATACATAGTGGCTATAATAACTTAATTGTATAATGAGGGTACGAACTGAAGGAATTTATGTATTAGCAGTAGCAGAGACAATGATTCGTTGTCCGTCATTGTGTGTGTTCGTAACGCAATAACATGAAAAAGGCACGATCCGTTTTCAAATTTTACACAGATGTTTTCCAGCACACTTTACACTACCAGTTCAAAAAAGAACACATTAGTTTTCCTGTTTTGTATTAATACACGTTTAAAAGTTTTGAAACGTTCATATGGTAAAGTGGAATTGGACAAGATACTGTTAGTAAAGTGCGAGGTACTAATAAAATATTATTTCGCAATGACAAGAAATTACTTACAAATAATCCTATTTATATGTTTTATGATTAGACAAATAAAGTACTGTACGTTTAACAGGAATTCATTTAATTTATCAAAGGTTTTTGAAATTGTACGTTTAAAAAATACCCCCGACGCAGCATACCTGCATACTCAGCGAATTTAAAATGCACGTGTATATTTCTCACCACCTATAAAGCCAATTACCAAGTTTCATAAAACTACATTTATAAATAAGGGATATATAGCATTTTTATTTAATCTCCATAAGAAACACATTAGGGCTGAGTTTGCAGGCTTGCTGCTACGGGGACAATCAACAAAAAATATTTTTGTTCAAATATTAATGTACTAGGTGAAGCCCAATACCAAGTTTCATGAATATACAAGCATAAATAATCGAGATATCAAATTTTATTTATTCCCCATAAGGATAACATTGGACAACGTACTGTATTTAGAACTGAATATCTCTGCAACGGTTGGACGTAGAGTCACAATTTAAACACCAAAATTATTGTTTTGTAGAGCTGAACTTATTAGTGAAAAAAATCGAAGATTTCAGTTAAATTAACTGAGATAAAGTTAACAACCTTTAACCCATAAGATTAACATGGGACATTTTATGAACACATATTTTGGGTTTTCCCCGCATCCACGTAACCTAGGTTAATGATTAAAGATAGTATATTATTTGTTTTTATAAAGTCTATAAAATAGTCGAAACCGCAATTGAGTGTTTTTAAAATTTGGGAGTGAAAAATGCAAAAAACTGTATTTTGTAAAATTATGATCTCACGTAAAACCCGGTTCCCATGGTCTGATCCTTATGTTTTTCGAACTTAAAGTCATAAATGTTGCTTCGTAAATTTTTTCCAAATTTCATAAAAATTGGATATTTTTTCAAAGGTTATCGAGTTAATGGGCATACATACATTGTAACGAATATTGTTTTTGGCATCCGCGACCTAAAAACAAAAAGTTACCATGGTCTCGGGCTTAAGTCTGACCATGAATACGGTAATAGCTTCTTCCCAATAGGAGAAATTTGCTGAAATGAATACCAGTTTTATAAATAAGACAACATTCTCCTATAATAAGGGGAAGTTAATAGTTTTTCCGCTAGATTACAGCATCCAATTATTTTACGTATTTACTTTATCAACCGTGTTTTTTGCCAGTTTATTGTCAGTTAATTTTGATTGTGACTTATATTATTAGCAATTTTCTATCTCCATTTAAGACGTCCAGTTATGGGAATATTTGGGCGTACTCTTTGTTATCGTTATAGAATAAACGATAACACAGAATAAAACGTTATAGAATAAAATTGCATAAGAACGAGTACAATTCTCATACCACAGACAAAACTAAAATACCCCCGTAGCAGCAAACCTGCGTACTCAGCGAATTTCCAATGTATATACATGTATCTTAATACCACTTAAAGCCACATACCAAGTTTCATCAATATACGTTCATAAATAAATGATTTATGACATTTTAATTATTCTATTTAAGAATAACATGGCGTCTGAGGATGCAGGTTTGCTGAAACAAGGTCCACACAAAATGAGTTTTTATAACAATTTTTTATAACTGAACTAAGTGAAGTCACATACCAAACTTTATTAATTTATGTTCATAATTAAGGGAGATAACATTTGACTTATTCTCCATAAGAATATCATCGGGGCTGAGTACGCAGGTTTGCTGCTTTGGGAACCATTGGAAAACAAATTATTTGTTGTGCAAATATCAATAGACCACAACAGTATGAAGCAATATACCAAGTTTTTTCAGGATAAGTTGATAAATAAGCAAAATATGCAATTTTTCTTATTCACCATAAGGATAACATTGGACAACGTACTGCGTTAAGCACTTTCAGTCTCTCATAAAAAAATTGACGTAGAGCAATGATCAAAACACCGAATTGTTGGTTTTTTCAACTTGAATTTAATGTTGAAAACTAAAATTGGATTTACCAAAACATTATATGTAAAAAACAACCATTTTTGGGGTACAAAACCCCCTCACAATACAAAAAAACACACACACACACACACATATACAGTTTTGAACGAATGGTATTTTTGACATCTGGGGACCTCAAAACGAAAAGTTATCATGGTCCCGGGCCTAGGTCTTACCATGCCGACTACGGTAATAGCTTCTTCCCTATAGGGGAAATTCGCTAAAAAACATTTAACATTATTTAACAAACGTTTAAATAGTTAACGTAGTTTTTTTAGCGAATTTCCCCTATAGGGAAGAAGCGATTACCGTAGTCGGCATGGTAAGACCTAGGCCCGGGACCATGATAACTTTTCGTTTTGAGGTCCCCAGACCCCAAAAACACCATTCGTTCGAAACTGTATATATATATATATATATATATATATATATATATATATATATATATATATATATATATATGTCCGTGAGCACGATATCTCTCGTAAAAATGATCCGATTTTGATGAAACTTGGTATAAACGTGTAAAGCAGCATATATGACTTTAAATTCGAAAACCAGACGATCGATTTATCCGAAGGGGTATTTTGGGGGGGTTTTGTACCCTAAAAATGGATTTTTTGAGTTTTTTACATATAATTTTAGAAAAAATCAAATTTTAGTTTTTTTCCATTGTAATCAGTTTAAATAGAAGCACAATTTGGTGTTTGATAATTGCTTTACGTCAAATGGTTACAGAGATATTGAAAGTGCTAAACATAGTACTTTGTCCAATGTTATTCTTATGGAGAATAAGAAAAATTGTATATCTCGCTTATTTATCAACTTATCCTGATGAAACTTGGTATATTGCTACATATCGTTGTGGTCTAATGATATTTGCACTAAAAACATTTTTTGGTTGATAGTTCCGTAGCAGCAAACCTGCGTACTCAGCTCCCATGTTATTCTTATGGAGAATAAGTAACGTGTTCTCTCCCTTAATTATGAACATAAATTAATAAAATTTAGTTTGTGGCTTTACCTTCTTGAGTTATATTGATATTTGTATAAAACCCGATTTTTGTGTCCCTTGCTTCAGCAACCCTGCATACTCAGCCGCCATGTTGTTCTTATGGAGAATAATTAAAATGTCATAATCGTTTATTTATAAATTTATATTAATGAAACTCGGTATGTGGCTTTATGTGGTATTAAGATACATATATGGATCGGAAATTCGCTGAGTACGCAGGTTTGCTGCTACGAGGGTTTTATCGTTATAAAATTAATCATATCACAACATTTAAAAATAAAAAATGAAATAAATTGGGAAAAACATTAAAATAATTGTTGAAATAATTACCATATGTATATTAAATTTGCTATATAGTATTAGTACTCACTGACCGGAGTTTACGCTGGCGTTACGATATTGTCGATGGGGGGGGGGTGGTTGGAGGGGGATGTTTCTGGGGGTGCGTGGAGGGGGGACAACTCTGTTTTCCTCCTTCTAGATTGATCAAGTTTCACGGAACATTTGTTTTACATCAAAATAGTTACTATAACCTCTCCATAACAATTTCTTTCTTATAAACTTAAATTTCATTGGACATTTTGGATGATATTAAAGTACTAGCTGGCCCGACAGACGTTGTCCTGTCCTAATTTAATTGAATTTCTTTTATGTCAAATATACTCATTAATTTTCAAGTTGAGCTCGTTCGCTACGCTCACTCGCCTATTTTTATATAGATTTAACTTTGGCATTGGAAAGAGTTATAGTTGCTGTTCAACTAGATTTGTTATTTCCATAATGAACATATGTTTATGCCTTTGAAGTATGTTTAGATATAACTAGTGGCTTGAAGCCCCATAACCTTACTCGAATACTCTACCTCATCTGGTTTGTTTAGGAAAATAAAACGATATAACTAGTTCCAACGAGATGTAACAGTTTTTTACCCCTCACGAGACTCTATAGGTATATACCTCGTTGAGTAGAACCACATGTCGGTTTGTAAGCAAAGTAGAAACTTAATCACATGTTTTAATGTAAACAAAGTAGACGTTTTTAAATCCCCAAGCTTTTATTATGGGGGATGTTTTACGTTATTCCTCGTTTGCTGGTAACGATTTATAAACAGGCCTACTGCAATTTTCCTCGAGTCCTTGGGATCAAGACCTTTCATTTAAGCCGTCTACGAATCATCCTGCGATTTGCCAAACTCACAAAATTTTGACTTAAACATTACGCTTACAGAATTATATACAACAAAACATATATATATTATGACAGCTGTTTGGTGCAACTAACTAACTACCATACTAACCCGACTTTGTTTTATCTATTTAGATAAGAAACAGTAAATGCGTACTAATTAAGGTGTTGCACGTTGTACAAGCTTTGACTATTGCCTGATTTATTGTGCTTGATCGGTATTGTTTATGTCTTCAGGGTTACTTTGAAGTTTCAAATGACCCTTAGGTTTTGTGCTTCACTATTTAAGAGTAGGGTCCAGTCACGAAACGTTTACCTGCTTGATTAATAGCTTAGTACCTGGGGGCCGAGCTTTGCTCGGGAAGGCCAGTCAGTTTGTTTAGATGACTTGGAGTATATTTCACGATTTCCCCCGACTGATAATCAGATTTGTATAACTCATTTGCCTCTTTTCTACATTTTTAAGGTCACTCCAGTTGTTATTTATAGCTCAATGTCCCTTTGATTTATTTTACTACTCTATATATGTAATATTCAATCAAATATTTTAATCTCTGCTCCCAGGAAACCACATGTTAATAATCATAAACAACATGAGTATTTCTTTGACAGTTGTTCCCTGGTTGATTATGAACAGCTGTTACAATTCTTTTGTTTTGATTTGAAACTCCATAAGCCCAATGTTAATTTTTTAACTTTTCATTTTAGTTTTTTTTTTACATTATTTGATTTTTCCTGGGGATGAGGCCTGTCTAGAACTTATTTTTATCCCAGAAATTAGTTATTTCCAACATTTGAAGGAAATCGTTGGAGCCGCTTTTGAGATCAGTGTCGCAAGCAAGCAAACCTTACTCATATTAGAGTATAGGACACGGAATACCTAGCGATTTAAGAATTTTGATACTAAAATACTTACCCAAAAACAAAAATCGCAGGTATTAAATAAATATTTTAGAATTTGATTGAACGATTTGTATTTGTGAAATCCGTTTTTTATGAATTATAAGCGTTGAGGATGGACAGGATTTCAAAGTTAAAACTATTCTTGCGGGAGAAACAGGAAGAAGCAGGTGACTGGAGCCCCCTCTGAGGGTAATAGGGTAAATTCATTCAACTGTAGGACAACTCAACATTCTGCTCTCTAGTCATTTCTTAACAATAAAGTTTTAAACAACTTTGTTTATTCTCTGCTCTAAAAAGGAGAACAAATTTCGCTGCTGAGGTGTAGATATCCCACAAGAGGACCATTTGATGGTGCTCTGTGTGGGTCAAACCCTTTAATTCAGGTAGAGACTGATCTCTTTCGACACCTAGCAGCCCCGGTCCTCCCACCGCCGATGCGTCTAGCGTGGGTATATACGTCGACAGGGCTCGCACACCTACCGCCGAGAACTAAACTCTGTCCACGTCCCTCTAAATCCTAGAAGCTACCAAATATTGGTTGTTTACTCAAAGATTTTATTTATTCAATATAACCCGTTAACAGGGGTTAATAGGGGCTCCAGTAACGAAACATTTGGAGTTTACCTAAAAACAGACAGTTATCATGGTCTCGGGATTAAGTCTTACCATGCCATATACGGTAATAGCTCCTATAGGGGAAATTCGCTGAAACGAATACCATCAGTTTTATAAATAAGTCAACGTTCTCCTATAATAGGGGAAGTTAATATTTGTTTCCGCTAGATCATAGCATCCAATTATTTTATATTTACTTTATCAACCGTGTTCTTTTGCCAGTTTATTGCCAGTTAATTTTGATTGTGACTTATGTTATTAGCAATTCTCTATCTACATTCAAGAGTTCGCTCTTCCAGTTATGGGAATATTTGGGCGTACTCTTTGTTATCGTTATAGAATAAACGATAACATAGAACAAAACGTTATAGAATAAAATTGCATAGGTACGAGTACAAGTATCATATCACAGACAAAACTACAAAAAAATTTAACTAGTTTATTTAACATTTAAATAGTTAACCTAGTTTTTTTATCGTTATCAAATATAATAATATCACAACATTTAAAAATAACAAATTAAATAAATTGGAAAAAACATTAAAATAGTTGTTGAAATAATTACCACCATGTGTATTAAAGCTTCGCTATTTTAGTATTCACAGACCGGAGTTTACGATATTGGATTGGGGGGGGGGGCTGGTGGTTGGAGGGGGGTGTTTCTGCGGTTGGGTGGAGGGGGAACAACTCTGTTTTCCTCTTTCTAGAGTAATCAAGTTTCACGGAACATTGGCTTTACATAAAAATAGTTACCACCCTCTCCATAAAAAATTCTTTCTTATAAACTCAAATTTCATTGAAAATTTTGGATGATATAACTGTAATTTGTAGCGAAGTTAAATAAACCCCGACTATAAAATTAGGAAAATAAAAAATCTGGGGTACAGAAACATCTGAGGTATCAAAGATGCAATTAACAATAATGATAAAATATAAGAAAACCGCACGGTAAATCAAAAATGCTCCAGTGGAGGGGGAAAGTGCAGCCCCCACCACTGGGCATATAACCAGGTCACAGAGCTCCTACGAGTCAGTTGTCAGTTGCAGTTGGGCCCTAGCGGTCTGACCCACCGGATGGGCGTGTTGAGCTCCCGGTACGCTGGATGGGCGTGTTGAGCCCCCGGTACACTGGATGGGCGTGTTGAGCCCCCAGCACCGTTGGACGGGCGTGCTTAGCCCCCGACACCCCGCATGGGCGTGGTGAGCCCCCGGTACACTGGATAGGCGTGTTGAGCCCCCGGTACACTGGATGGGCGTGTTGAGCCCCAGCACCGTGGGACGGGCGTGCTTAGCCCTCGACACCCCGCATGGGCGTGGTGAGCCCCCGGTACACTGGATAGGCGTGTTGAGCCCCCGGTACACTGGATTGGCGTGTTGAGCCCCCAGCACCGTTGGACGGGCGTGCTTCGCCCCCGACACCCCGCATGGGCGTGGTGAGCCCCCGGTACACTGGATAGGCGTGTTGAGCCCCCGGTACACTGGATGGGCGTGTTGAGCCCCCAGCACCATTGGACGGGCGTGCTTAGCCCCCGACAGTAAATTGGGTCTGTAGCGAGAAAGTGGGGGAGATGACCTTTGTTTGGTCTCTCCCCTCTTTCTAATTGTGTATATTAATCGATGTGTGGTTTTCAGCCGGGAGTTTATGTCAGACTCTCAGCCTGATCAGATCGGAAGGTTCCAGCTGACTTCTGAGCTACAGCGCCAGAACCGTCTCCAAGAGGAGAGCAGCAGCGTGGAACCAGAGGTCCAGCTGACTTCTGAGCTACAGCGCCAGAACCGTCTCCAAGAGGAGAGCAGCAGCGTGGAACGGGAGGTCCAGCTGACTTCTGAGCTACAGCGCCAGAACCGTCTCCAAGAGGAGAGCAGCAGCGTGGAACCGGAGGTCCAGCTGACTTCTGAGCTACAGCGCCAGAACCGTCTCCAAGAGGAGAGCAGCAGCGTGGAACGGGAGGTCCAGCTGACTTCTGAGCTACAGCGCCAGAACCGTCTCCAAGAGGAGAGCAGCAGCGTGGAACCAGAGGTCCAGCTGACTTCTCAGCTACAGCGCCAGAACCGTCTCCAAGAGGAGATCAGCAGCGTGGACCCAGAACCCGGCGTGCAGAGTTCGTCCAGTCCGTGCATCCCCTGTCATCCTGCCGACTTCGGGGTCGCAGAAGCCACGAGAACCAGGGACAAGCGAGGAGCGCTGCGAACCTCCTGCACGGAGGCCGGAGCCAAAAGGGTGGCAACTACAACCCGGGACATCACAGAGACGCCAGGACTGATCCCCCTGTAACGTAGTGAGCTGGTACCCGGAGCCACTGCCAGAACTACAGACCCAGAGTGGAATCCGAATGTTGTACATAGAAAGTGTGAATAAACTAAGTAATTGGCAATTCGGTCGTTTTCACTAGCGACCCTTACCAACCCTTTAAAAGTTAAGTGCTCGAGGAAACCTCCTCACAAATTGAGCGTCAATTAATATATCTGATGGAAACAATTGGAAACCAAAGAAGTCTTAAGTAATCTTTAAACTTACCGGTGCAGAATTGCCGTTTGATATAACCCGTACTAGCTGGCCTGACAGACGTTGTCCTGTCCTAATTTAATTGAATTTATTTTATGTCAAAAATGCTCGTTAATTTTTAAGATGAGCTCGTTCGCTACGCTCTCTCGCCTATTTTTTATAGATTTAACTTCAGCATTGGAAAGAGTTATTGTTGCTGTTCAAGTAGATTTGTTATTTCCATAATGAACATATGTTTATGCCTTTGAAGTATGTTTAGGTATAACTAGTGGCTTGAACCTATAACCTTACTCGAATACTCTGCCTCATCTGATTTATTTAGGAAAATAAAATGATGTAAGTAGAACCAACGAGATGTAACAGTTTTTCACCCCCGACGAGACCTCTATAGATATATATCTCGTTGAGTAGAACCACATGTCGGTTTGTAAACAAAGTAGAAACTTAATCACATGTTTTAATGTAAACAAATCAGACGTTTTTAAATCCCCAAGCTTTTCTTATAGGTGATGTTTTACGTTATTTCTCGTTTGCTGGTTAACGTTTTATAAATAGGCCTACTGCTATTTTTCCCGAGTCCTTGGGATCAAGACCTTTCATTTAAGCCGTTTACGAATCATCCTGCGATTTGCCAAACTCACAAAATTTTGACTTAAACATTTCGCTTACAGAATTATATACAACAAAGAAGATCCTTATGACAGCTGTTTGGTGTAACTAACTAACTACCATACTAACCCGACTTTGTTTTATCTATTTAGATAAGAAACAGTAAATGCGTACTAATTAAGGTGTTGCACGTTGTACAAGCTTTGACTATTGCCTGATATTATTGTGCTTGATCGGTATTGTTTATGTCTTCAGGGTTACTTTGAAGTTTCAATTTCCCCTCGTAATTTCTCAACATTCAATATAGGAATAAAGTTTTAAACAAAATAATTTTGTTTGTCCTCTGCTGTAAAAAAGGAGAACAAATTTCGCTGCTGAGGTATAGGTATCCACAAGCGGACCATTGGATGGTACTCTGTGTGGGTGAAACCCTTTAATTCAGGTAGAGACTGATCTCTTTCGACACCTAGCAGCCCCGGTCCTCCCACCGCCGATGCGTCTAGCGTGGGTATATACGTCGACAGTTCTCGCACACCTACCACCGAGAACTAAACTCTGTCCACGTCCCTCTAAACCCTAGAAGCTACTAAATATTGGTTGTTTACTCAAAGATTTTATTTATTCAATATAACCCTTAACAGGGGTTAATAGGGGCTCCAGTAACGAAACATTTGGCGTTTTACCTGCTTTCCAAGGACAAAGTCAACTTTCAAAGTCCCCCCCTCAACGGATTATCTGAAGTTATTTATTTGGAGCTTATTTTAAAAAAGCGACAACAAATACTTTGCGATTTCAGTGAGCAATATTTTGATACCCGATATATTCTACGTACTAAAATCGCTGGGGTTTTCCAATTGAAAACGGACCAAAATTCAACGACGGGCTTTGAAAGTTAACATTGGACTTGTGCAAGAAGCAGGTAGTTGCCCAGGACTAAAGCCCCCTCTTAACATAGTTAAATAGTTCAAGATTTCTTTTTTAACTGTCGATTGTACCGAGTGTCTTGTCCCCGGATGAAGAAGAATCTGGAACCTTTACAAGAAATAAACGCACAAGAGAATTAGTGTGATATGAGTTGAGTTAATCTGTAATTTGAATGTATAGCAGCAACTTGTAAACCAACGGCTGTAAAAAGTGAATTTGTATGTTTTATGAACAGTATAAAATGAATACATGCATTATTAACAGTTTATAAATCTTTGGTCCTTATGTAGGTTGTTAGTACACTATCTACTTACCATTGAATGTCTATTAACATTAGTTTATTGCATATGTATATGTATACAATTATAATTTGGTCCTTGGTCCTATGATACAAGCAGAATTTTTAATTCTTCTGGCGTGATGTAAAAACCAGACGTAGTTGAGCTCAACGAGGTAAATCTAGAGGGCTCGTCTCTTGTTAAAAAATTGAAGTCTCACTGGAGGATATTTTATAAATAAAACATGTCGCCAAAGACTAATAAAACTTGTGAAGAGAAGATTTGATTGGTTATAATGTGTTGGTTGCCATGGGAGCAGAGTTGATAGAGGGTCAAAATAGTGGTCAGCATGTAGGCTTTAGTTTTTTACCCTAAACGAGAGCTCTAGATATATTTACCTCGTTGGTTGTGCTCTTGCGTAGGTTTAGTGACGTCATTTTCGGGGATAAATCAACTGATATTGTCCAACAAACACCATCTGTCATCTTCTTCTTGTTGTGAATGTGTTTGTTAATGAATTTCCTATGGAAATGTGAACTATTAGCATGACCCGCACCGTGAAACTTAAGCCCGGGACCACCATAGAAGTTCCTAACGTGACCCCCTGAACACGTTTTGGGGTGTCGCTAAAAACTTTATATACAGGGTGTCCAAAAAGTCCCGGGTCGGTTAAATATTTTTCGAAATATTTAAAATATAGCTTCAAAACTTTGCACAAAGTTACTGGGCATAAAAATCTATTTTAACACATATTCAGTGATCTGATACTTCCTCAGGGGGACGGCCCGCTAGGAGTCAGAAGAAAATCTTAAATGTAAGCATAGGTTTATATGCATATCAAATAAAAGGTCTTTATTAGTAGAGTACAGAGCCGCAAACCCGACCTCAAACGGATAACCGAGTAAAAAATGACAGCCCTTCAAAGATGGCTTGAGTTTGCAACTTAGGTAAATGTAATCAAGTTCATGGAACACACTATCAGTCACAAATAACTTTCTCTTTTAGGTTTATCATGGCTCATTCATTTTCCTTGTTTGTTTTATTTTCGATCCCTCTCAGAAATAATGAAACTGATTATTCTACAACAGTATTAATTGTAAACAGTTTTGGGTTAGTAGAGTTAAAATCAGAAAGCTCGTCAGTTTATTTTCTACATTAACCTAAGTTGCAAACTCAAGCCATCTTTGAACGGCTGTCATTTTTGACTCGTTTCTCCATTTGAGGTCGGGTTTGCGGCTCTGATTATTCAGTTATTAATAAAGTAGAGTACCTTTATTAGTTCGCACTCTTGCGGTCGCAATTTTTTTCCGATTTACTTGAAATGTGGTAGGAACCTTCCCTTCTGTAAAAGATTGGACAAGTTCGTTGGGCAAAGCAATCAGACAATTCTAACCCCCTTATTTTGGGATTTTAATTTTTCAAATTTTGAGTTTTTGGGCCCAAAAAGGGTCAGAAAAGCCCCGAATGTAACATTATTGTATGTTAAATTATTGTAATAAAATTCCATAAATTTTAAGCCCTCCTTCATCATTCTAGCACAAGTATGTACTGAGTTATTAAAGAAAATGTTAATTGTCTCAACACAGTACGTTGTCTTAAGGGGATTTACTCTGGAAAATGCTGTTTATCGTATCTTGATGTAGTTTTATCACCCCTAATACCCCTATACCATCTTGTTATCCTGACTATACCTCCTCCTAACTCTATAATGTACAACATTGTCATCCTAATAGTCAATTTAAATATAACCAGGAGCATCAGAACAGCCAAAAATAACATTTTTAAATTTTCCAAAAAATTGTCATTAGTGTTGTTTTAAACCATTTATTAGATTTGTTTAAAGGTTTTAATGCAGAAATTGACTTTCCTCACGTCAGCGAGCTGCGTGCGATCTCGTTTATTTTTAGCGAATTTCCCCTATAGGGAAGAAGCTATTACCGTAGTCAGCATGGTAAGACCTAGGCCCGGGACCATGATAACTTTTCGTTTTGAGGTCCCCAGACCCCAAAAACACCATTCGTTCGAAACTGTATATATATATATATATATATATATATATATATATATATATATATATATATGTGTCCGTGAGCACGATAACTCTCGTAAAAATTATCCGATTTTGATGAAATTTGGTATAAACGTGTAAAGCAACATTTATGACTTTAAGTTCGAAAACCAGCCAGATCGCTCTATCCGAAGGGGTATTTTGGGGGGGTTTTGTACCCCAAAAATGGGTTTTTCGAACTTTTTACATATCATTTTTGAAATAGTCAAATTTTAGTTTTCCCCATTGGATTCAGCTTAAAAAAACACACAATTTGGTATTCTGATCATTTCTCTACGTCAATTGGTTACCGAGATATTGAAAGTGCTAAACACAGTACGTTGTCTAATGTTATTCTTATGGAGGAAAATACAAATTTTATATCTCGCTTATTTATGAACCTATACTGACGAAACTTGGTATACGGCTTCATCTGGTTGTGGACCATTGATATTTGCTCAAAAAAACAATTTTTTACCCAAGGCTCCCGTAGCAGCAAACCTGCGTACTCAGCCCCATGTTATTCTTATGGAGAATAAGTAACGTTCTATCTGCCTTCATTATGAAAATAAATTAATGAAATTTGGTATGTGGCTTTACCTACATGAGTTATATTGATATTTGTATAAAACCGCATTTTTTGTGTTCCTTGCTTCAGCAAACCTGCATACTCAGCCGCCATGTTATTCTTATGGAGAATAATTAAAATGTCATAAATTGTTTATTTATGAATGTATATTGATGAAACTTGGTATGTGGCTTTATGTGGTATTAAAATACATATATATGCATTGGAAATTCGCTGAGTACGCAGGTTTGCTGCTACGGGGGTATTTAATGTATACATAAGTATAGTGCTTTATATAGCAGTAAAGTAAAATTTCTTAGGGGAAGTTATTTGTAAAAGAAAGATGCTTGCCGATTATTTCAATTTTTTGATGTATTTAAGTGCTGAAACAATTTATTTGAAAAAGTTCGACATCTTTTTAAATACACATTTGGAATACTTATTACCATTTTTTCGATTACGATTGTTGTCTTATTATTTTACTTTATTAAATACTTTAGATGGGAGTATTTTTTGAAAATAAAAATAATTTATGGATAAATAATAATTCATATTTTGATTTATTTGATTTCCTAAATTATTTGTGATATTTTTAAAATTTGTTTATTGTTTGCTGTCGTTAAAATACATTGAACAATTTAAGACTAATCTGTAAAAATATAGTTCTACTTATGTGTTATATGTATGTAAAAATAAAGCCTATCATGCAAGTTGTTGTTGAAACTAATCCTGTTTTCAATTAATTAATTCAGGAACTTTGAAGAGGCACATAAATTAAATATAGTCTACAGTAATGGGGCTTACATTAACGTGTGTTATGACAAATTTATTTGAGATTAATCATAACAATATATACAATTTTTAAATTTAAAATGTTGATTTTGTGACAGGATTTTTATTTTGTAGATCATGATTAATCAATAATTATTTCACCAGTTGGTGGACGGAAACCTTGGTAAAAATTCATAATTTGTTAAAAATCATAACATGACGTCACCTTCGGGGGAAGCGCAGAACGTACCAAATGTGGTCTTAGTTGGAGCAAACCTATGTCTGGGATTACAAAATATATAGAACATATCTAAATGTAAATTAAGCGGGTCGCAAAATAACGATATGTTTTACAGAAAGAAGTATAAGATTAAATAAGAATTGACAGAGTTTATACAGTTTTCAATTAGATTTTAATTCGGAAATCACCCTACAATTCTAGAAAACAGTTACACACCTGACTTGCTGTCACAGTTATAAACGATTAAATTTTTGAATTTAAAATTAAAAAGGAAGTGGACGATAAAGCGCATTTTGTAGGGATAAATTCATCGCACTGGAGTGAACCGATTCAACGACACTCCGATAGAGTTGGGCTTCAATAAATACATTTAGCCTAATCCTCGACCGCCTTTATTCCCCGATTCCAATTTCAGAGGGATTTCCGTTGAATGAAGCTTATAAAACTATATTGCGATAAGTGAAATTTAATTCTTATCTTTCCGTTTCGACTAATCTACGTTTATATCCGTCATTATACATGTGAAAATATTGGACATTCTTTTAATTTTTCGTCTAACCGGTAAAAGCTTTTCTATTTTACTAAAAATAACTTTAGTCCACGGAACTGTAGTACCAGTTCGATCTTGAGCAAAATCCTGAGAACATGTCGTGAAGGTTCAATACTGGATCCAGCTGCCATTGGTTAGGTCAGTAACAAGGCTACACAAGACATCTCTCCATCTCACCCATACTAAACTCATAATTCATTCATATACGCCTTAAGAGTCTTCATCACCGGAAGTTGCCGGACGCCATCTTGGTGTTTTGTTCCATAAGGCCAATGTTAATTTTGTGCCTCCGTTACTCCTCACCTGATCGTCACAAACGATTCATTTTGGTGTCAAATTAAAGGTTTCGTCGTCTTCCACGGAAATACAATAGTTGAATTTTGATTTTCTTACAAATTAATGAGAACATGTACAGTGTTTCAGTTCAAAATTGAACTATTTATTATGAAACTATGATACCCAAATTAAGAAATTCGACATTGTATTTCCCTAGAGGACGACGAAACCTTTAAATTGACACCAAAATTAACTGTATGTGACGATCAGGTGAGGAGTAATGGAGGCACAAAGTTAACATTGGCCTTATGGAACAAAACTCTAAGATGGCGTCCAGCAACTTCCGGTGATGAAGACTCTTAATATACGCCCTAAAAGCGTCGGCGTCTTATAAAGTGATGAAGTGATTACTCATATTCATTCCGTGGCAAATGAACTTAGAAAAAATAAAAATTGAGTAGGCCTAATAGCTAAAACATTACATTTTACAGTTAAAATAAATTTACAAAAACAACGAGTTTGCACGCAGCACGCTGACGTGAAGGAAGTGATTTTCCACATAAAAATTTTTAAAACTCAAAATCAGTGTAAAAACATACATTTGTCCAATTTTTATTGAAATCTGAAAACACTGATTTTTTGGCTGTTCTGATACTCCTGGTTTCATTTACTTGCATAGCTGGGAATACAATTTTGCGCATTATAAGGTTAGGAGAAGGTCCAGACAGGCTTGAAAGTAGGCGTGAGGTTGCTGGAGATGATAAAAGTACTCTAACAAAGGAATAACAGGCTTTTCTAGTGTAAAACCCCCATAAGACAACGTACTGTGTTTAGCCGATACACATTTTCTTTAATAACTCGGTAAATATTTATGCTAGAATGACGAGAGAGGGCTTAAAAGTTTCGCCTCACTAATTCCCATCTCTTTACATGTATTAATTTTACATCTGGGGCTTTTCTGACCCTTTTTGGCTCCAAAAACTCGAAATTTGAAAGATTAATCCCCAAAAAATGGGTTTAGAGTTTTCCGATTGTTTTGCCCAACGAACTTGTCCAACAGATTATAGAAAGGAACGTTCCTACCGAATTTGAAGTAAATCGGACAAAAAATGCGACCGCTAGAGTGCATACACATATATATATATATATATATATATATATTTATATGTCTATATATATATATATATATATATATATATACATATATATATATATATATAAAATTTTGAACGACCCCCCAAAAAGTGTTCAGGGGGTCACGTTAGGAACTTTTATGGTGGTCCCGGGCTTAAGTTTCACCGTGCGGGTCATGCTAATAGTTCACTTTTCAAAGGAAATTCACTAATAAATTATAATAAAATTAACTAATTTAAAACCAGAGATGATTAAATAAATGTGCAAATCGTTCAAGAACATAAGGTGGATAAGTGTTATCGAATGGGTTTAGGGTGAGATTAACCAAGAGGAAGACAATGTCAAACAATGTAACGATAAATAAGCAATAAGAGGAAAGCGATAACAGTAAATCAAGAGGTGGCGGGGAGCCAGCAGCGATCCGGCGATGGGCACTATTGCTTTGTACTGGAATGAATAGATTATGTCGGGCTATACTCGGCAAGCGGGCACTTTGCATTGGGAATGCACGGTTTGACAACGTCGCAATTGTTTAACATAGTAAGTAGTTATGTTTCTTACCTCGTTTGTTATACAGAAGCCCTACTATAGATTCCTATAAATACTCGCACCTATAAAACTCCAATGGTAGCTTTGCGACGTGGCCATTTTCTCATAGGTTGGACTAACTCGAGACCTAATCGCTAACATATTTCGAACTATTATAGACCGACAAACGTATATTTAGCACTTTAAATATAGCTTATAGCTAAACGATAAAATAGGTGGACACGATCAGAACAGGTGTTCACTAACCTGGATCTCATGGTAGACTGCCCGATGACTTCATTGTCTTAGGGTAGCGTTGGGGCTTGTCTCTTAACCTTTGACTAAGGTTTACATTAGGCCTACAACTACAATGTACACTTGTAAACTTAATTCTGCCGGTCCTTGGCATTTCACTTTCGTGTTCAATATTTAACTCAAAATGTTCTTCTTAATAATTTTCAATAATAAAACAAAATTATTGTTACTTCATAACACGAACCTGTATAGTAAACATTTTATTAAGTGAGACAAATTTTGCAGGCATTTGTAAGCTGATAAATTCAATGCATAAAGAGTTAAAATAAGACATCTTTCAACTTTTATTGTAGAATCAATGTTATGTATGTTATGGTTTACTTTTTAGTGCATTCGATGACTCAGTATTTGTTTTATCTATTATTATTGGAGATTAGGAACCGGTTATTTATATTATATTAATTCCATATTCAACATCGTTCCTTTTCAAAACGTTAATCAAACTCTAAAAGATGAAAACGTAATTCATTGCGTAAATGTTGCTGTGGAAACTATCACATCGAAAATGCGCCATTCCCAGTAATTTCCAATTTGTCCGATCTGAATTGAATTTGTACGACTTCTCACCTCACCAAGGCACACGGCAGAATGATCCTTAAAGGGCAACGTATTATATTTATTTATTTTACCATCGGCCACATTACATTAAGACTTTCACGACTCTCCATTTTAGAAAAAAGAAAACTGTTGTGATGGAGAATATAAATTGTAATAGACTTATTATGACTGCCCCCTCCCCCTTCCCCCCTCCTCCCTCCCCATGCCCTCTCTATTATGACTTATTATTACCCCTTCAAGCCACATACAACAAAATACAGCCACAAAGTAAGAACAGTTTTATTATAGAGGGTATTTTTCAACTGCCAGCGATGCGAGTGACGAGATTTTAGTCGCCGTGGTGTTGGCAATGCTGGCGGTCCTCCAGCAATAAGTGACGGCTGGGTGGGTATAAACATGTATGCCAACTACCGTCTCCTCGCCAATGTGTGGTCTCGGGTGTAAAATCTTAGACATAGTTTTAGCGAATTTCCCCTATAGGTAAGAAGCTATTACCGTAGTCGGCATGGTAAGACCTAGGCCCGGGACCATGATCGCTTTTCGTTTTGAGGTCCCCAGACCCCAAAAACACCATTCGTTTGAAACTGTAGATATATTTATATATATATAGTGTTTATATATATATATATATATATATATATATGTGTGTGTGTGTGTGTGTGTGTGTGTGTGTGTGTGTGTGTGTGTGTGTGTGTGTGTGCCCATGAGCACGATAACTCTCGTAAAAATTATCCGATTTTGATTAAATTTGGTATAAACGTGTAAAGCAACATTTATGAAAGTTCGAAAACCAGCCAGATCACTTTATCCGAACGGGTATTTTTGGGTGGTTTTGTACCCCAAAAATGGGTTTTTTGAATGTTTTACATAACATTTTGGAATTGGTCAAATTTTAGTTTTTACCATTGTATTCAGCTTAAAAAAACACACAATTTGGTATTTTGATTATTCCTCTACGTCAATTGGTTACCGAGATATTGAAAGTGCACAGTACGTTGTCTAATGTTATTCTTATAGAGGAAAAGAAAAATTTTATATCTCGCTTATTTATGAACGTACACTGATGAAACTTGGTATAAGGCTTCATCTAGTTGTGGTGCATTGGTATTTGCTAAAAAAAATTTGTCAAAGGCTCTTGTAGCAGCAAAACTGCGTACTCAGCCCCATGTTATTCTTATGGATAATAATTAAATGCTATGTCTCCCTTAATTATGAACATAAATTAATAAAAACTGGTATATGACTTCACCTAGTTGAGTTATATTGATATTAGCATAAAAATAAATTTTTTGTGTTCCTTGATGCAGCAAACCTGCGTACTCAGCCCCAATGTTATTCTTATGGGGAATAATTAAAATTGTATATATTGCTTATTTGTGAATATATTTTTATGAAACTTGGTAAGTGACTTTATGTAGTATTAAGACATTTATATCTCCATTGGAAATTCGCTGAGTATGCAGGTTTTCTGCGACGGGGGTATTTAGATTTTTGGAAATCCTTTAAGAAGTCCTTAAGAGTGGGCTCCTGTCACAAAACATTTGGAGTTTCTAACTGCTTCCTCCGTAAGGGCGTTGTTAACTTAGAAATCCCTCCCTTCTTCAACGGATTATCCGAATTTTTTTGCTTATGGCCTATGTTAAAAAGCCAGCAAATACCTAGCGAGTCCAGTAAGCAACATTTCAATTTCACAAATAATAGTTCAATACAAATATTCAATATATAATTACGATTTTTATAGGTACACTATTTGCGATATAACAATTCTGCCCATCGAACTTGTTGCAAACGCTCCTCTACTGACATCTGGAAAAGGGCAGATAAAAAAGAGATTGGCATGTGTCTACGGAACCTGTTCTTGGGCACCTTGCACTCGCTGACGCTCGGCAGTCTTGCGGGTGACCCGCATGCGTTTTACCCGGATGTGGGATAATCTGTGTTTAGTTTTTTAATAACCAACATTTTTTTATAGCCTATAGTAGATTAAAATATTTCTCGTGATTATTTCTGGAAATAACTAGACAATCTTGCAATATGCACTTAATATTATGTATACAGTTGAAATTAAATAACTCATACTAACGTCACTACAATATGTTTGCTTACAATTGTTTTCATTCCCGTTGCAGGTTATACATAACTATATTTTGATCTTTTAAGTACATGAAATAAACCCTTAGTAATCAGTTTATTAATACAAATTATATTTTTTTAGGAAGAAGTGCAAAAAGTTGTGAAATAATCAATAAATATGTATTTGTGTTTTCAGTGAAAAAAGTGTTTTCCGTTATGAGTTTAAAAAGTTCTTGCACATGTAAAGGTTTCTCTTTGGTTCATGCTAGTATTCCGGGAAATGCAGTGAAATTACATTTTGCTCCGAAGTGGCAGAGGATAAAAATACACCAGAAATTGATTTCAGTTCAAGCTGAGGCCTATTCTTAAAACTCAACGTGCCTAATACGTTATACATATTATTATTTTTTTAATAACTTAAAGAAAGTAGTTTATAATTCAACTTGGAATCGATTTATTGTAAAGTTTGAAAAGAAAGATTCCCATTTTAATAACGTAAACTCAGAAATATTTACTGCCGTACTCTACATTTTCTTTATATACTTGACATTTTATCTACAAATAAAAGCAATATAAATTAGAAAAACTGAAAGTTTTATAATGGAGAGAATATTTGAATTTTTCGTGAGCCCTACTAACGCTGAAACTAATGTGGTGTGTTTGGTTAGGTCTTCATCACATAAGCTATATTGGGCCTTTTTTGAGTTGAAATTTACAGAAAGCATCCTAATACACCCAAAGCAAACATAAGCCTAGTTTAGGAACTCCTTAATGAATTTATGCCATCATCATTCATAAAGTAATGTTAATAATTTGAAAATTCCGTTTATTAATCTCTTCAGATTCGACTCTCTTCAGATTATACAAATGAAAGAAACAAATCGCTCTCCATAATATCTTTGTCCTGTTTTGTATTTTCACCACTGGAATTTAACATTTTTTGAAGGGACGGTCCAAACTGTGTTTGCCATCGAAATCCCCCGGTGAACCTATATAGGTACTATGGCAGCAACCTAGGGAACCTATATAGGTACTATAGCATATAGGTACTATAGCATATAGGAACTATAGCATATAGGTACTATAACATATAGGTACTACAGCATATAGGTACTACAGCATATAGGTACTACAGCATGTAAGTACTACAGCATATAGGTACTACAGCATATAGGTACTACAGCATATAGGTACTACAGCATGTAAGTACTACAGCATATAGGTACTATAGCATATAGGTACTATATCATATAGGTACTACAGCATATAGGTACTATAGCATATAGGTACTATAGCATATAGGTACTACAGCATATAGGTACTACAGCATATAGGTACTACAGCATATAGGTACTACAGCATATAGGTACTACAGCATATAGGTACTACAGCATATAGGTACTACAGCATATAGGTACTACAGCATATAGGTACTACAGCATATAGGTACTACAGCATATAGGTACTACAGCATATAGGTACTACAGCATATAGGTACTACAGCATATAGGTACTACAGCATATAGGTACTACAGCATATAGGTACTACAGCATATAGGTACTACAGCATATAGGTACTACAGCATATAGGTACTACAGCATATAGGTACTACAGCATATAGGTACTACAGCATATAGGTACTACAGCATATAGGTACTACAGCATATAGGAACTACAGCATATAGGTACTACAGCATATAGGTACTACAGCATATAGGTACTACATTATATAGGTACTACAGCATATAGGTACTATAGCATATAGGTACTACAGAATATAGGTACTACAGCATATAGGTACTACAGCATATAGGTACTATAGCATATAGGTACTACAGCATATAGGTACTACAGCATATAGGTACTACAGCATATAGGTACTACAGCATATAGGTACTATAGCATATAGGTACTATAGCATATAGGTACTACAGCATATAGGTACTACAGCATATAGGTACTATAGCATATAGGTAATATAGCATATAGGTACAACAGCATATAGGTACTACAGCATATAGGTACTACAGCATAGGTACTACAGCATATAGGTACTATAGCATATAGGTACTATAGCATATAGGTACTATAGCAAATTTTGTGTTACAGTACTTCAGTAACATTCTTTTCTAATATAAGATTTTGCTGTGGATGTGAGGAAAAAAACGGCTTGGTTTTTATTTCTTTGCTTCGAGTATTTTTGTGTTAAGTCTCTCGTGAGAAATCAAAATTTACAGCCTTCCTCGAGGCCTCAGCCGCCCCGGTCTCATGTGGCCGTTTTATTAAATGTTTTTGGGAATAGAGAGAACCTTTTCCTCATAAAAAATATTTAGAGAAATTTATCATTTATCAATTTGTAAACACAGTTTGAAACGAACTCTGGACGATTTACATGATTTCCGAGAATCAAAGTTTAACAAGCTTTAAGACTTTTACTCATGCAGAAAAATATTCCAATGGATAAATTATTAATGGAAGGTTTTTAATTGGTTTAACAAGCTCAAGAGATGCATTACATTTTCCAAAGCTTTCTTTGAATTTTTTAACGTGAGTGGAGTGCTAACGTTTTTAACGTTCCAAAGCCCTGCTCGTTAACGTTATTTTACAAGGCAATTAACTAATTAACAGACTAATGGTAATGAGTTGTAACCTTCAACATGTAATGGTTTAACTAAGGGTTGAACTGATCAACCTCAGAAAGACGACGACCCCTAAACACTACTCCAATCCCGATCACGTTTGCTGTGCTTTCAAAACTACATTCACCAGGTATAAGCAATAATTTTTAAGAGGTATTTGGAGATATAAAGATTGAAATTATAAAATATATATTTACGTATATGTTTTTAAATTATTTGTGTTACTGCTGCAACAGTGTTATTGTATTTTTAATTACTCTCCATACAAAATACACTGAAAGAAAATTACTGTACATCAATTTCTATTGGTATGGCGAAACTTAAGTGAAACCCATATGTATCACCGGGGTGTAAGCCATTTACCGCTGAGGGGGAGGGATGTAGGGGTGTGAGGGGGGAAGACCCCCCAACCGTATCTTCAAGGGTGGGACTGGGTAGGGGGAAGGCGACCGTGTTTATCTTCCTACAGAGTGATCGACTTCTAATCCAAAGTTGGATTCAATCTGCAGTAATGATCAAGGTGCTTCTTCACTTATCCTCTGATTGACTGTGAATCCTTTAGATGAATATTATCTCTAGAATGTTTCTCTATCAGAATGTAAATACTTACATATGTTGCGTTAAACGTTTTGCAAGGAATAAATTACAATCCGAGACATCGTCATACAGTAAATGTATTTCGATTATAACGATTTTGTATTTTAAGTTTAAATGGTTAATATTATTGTCACAATTATTCATAAGTACTTAAATAACTTACAAATTACATTTTATATAAAATGCCAAGGTGTCTTACACGTTCACAATGTAGCACATTTTGTAAATTCTGAAGCAAAGGAAACGAATTATTTGCTTATTAAAAACAAACTTTTGCAGAGGATAATCTAGAAACTTGTTAAATATTATTTTGACTAAATTCGAGGTTTACAAAAAGGTTATGACTAATATGAATGAAGCAAAGTTTACATAAAATTTGAGTCGATGAATCGGTTTTAATAAGACAATTTACAAAAATTTGCGAGAAAAAGGCATACTTTAGGTAGTGATAAAATACAATTAAGATAAATAACAAAATAAAATATAAATAACAAAAAGAGTAATACATATTATCAACAACATCTAAACATTTTGTCGAGATCAACGAACCCAGAGATTGAACCTCTTCTAAACCTTCTTGACCTTCAAAGTAATAACGTCAATTTTACTACTAAATTGAACATGGGTTCGTTTTTACCATCGGAACTGTAAAATCACAAACTATGGTTGAATAGCTGTTACCCTACCAAATTATTTTGCAGTCTGTAAATCTAGCTTCCAGTTTCAGCTAACCATGTGATCATAGACCGGTTGGCTGGCCGCCAGATTTTATGCTCAGTAATACGCCTTTTCAATATTTTGTAAATATTTGCAATTGTATATATTGTAGTAATAATAATAATAAGGTAACTTGCAGAATCAAATATAACTGCATAACTGGCGTTTTTTTTGCAAGCTAGGCAGGTGTATTGTGTACAGCTGAGTCAACAAATTTTGGTAAACAACGATGATTACTATTCTTCTTCACAAAGTGCGGTTTTTATACAGATATAAATTCCATTAGACAAATCGTTAATAGGAAGTGTTATGTTGATAATAAAATACTAAGATGGAAGTAAACATACTTTAAGAAAAAAATTGCAATTCAGTATTTATTTAAATCCGAAAATTTAGTTCGATTTAATTGATATCGGTTGTATTGGATACTGGAAAATACCGGTAAGGAAGACGGGATAAAAAACTATGGACCTTTGACTGACCCAAATATTAGCATGGAATACATATACAGTAGTATATTTGCATCTATACTTTTAGCTAGTAATGTGTTTTTATTGGTCAGTCTTTTTATAGTTTGTATGCCAGCAAACGAAACACAATTAAATGTTGCTAAATATGTAGACTATGTTTATCTTTAGGTTATCAAAGATGTTATCTTGTGGTTATCTTTGGGTTATCTTTTGGTTATCAAAGTTAAAGAGTCAATTTAGATTAATTACTAAATATTTGTGCCCAATGAAAAACTTAAAACAACTTAACTTTTTACAAAACAGAAATTTATATGACATTTGGATATGATTCAATGTCCAAAACTAAACTAAACAAAATTTGAACTAAATCATTGAATCCTCATATTTGGATATTTCGCGCATGTGTACAAACAAAGTCTTTCTATATATTGGCGAAAGATTACCTAGAGCTGTGTCCCCAAGATGGTTTGAATCAGAAGACAAACTCTATAAACTAATGTCCCCATCATTTTCCAAGTACCGGATTCGCGATGCAGTTTGGCAGCAGGCCGCCAGATCGCAGCCAAGTGCAGCCAGTGTGTTCATGTCGGACGTCGAGGTTTCAACCTCATCTTCTAACTTTAGACTGTTTCATGTTCCTAGCACATCCACACATCCTTCCTGATTCCGCCGTTCGTGTTGCAAAAACACTTATTTCTGGACGTTGCCCATCTTCCAACTATCTTTCGCTTGTTTTAACGAATTTCCCCTATAGGGAAGAAGCTATTACCGTAGGTCTCATGGTAAGACTTAAGCCCCAGACCATGATAAATTTTTGTTTTGAGGTCCCCAGATGCCAAAAACACTATTCGTTCAAATTTATATATATCTATATATCTATATATATCTATATATCTATATATATCTATATATCTATATATATCTATCTATCTATATATGTGTCCGTGAATGCGATAACTTGAGTAAAAATCGTACGATTTCAATGAAATTTGGCTCAAATGTGTAAAGTGACATTTATGACTTTAAGTTCTAAAAGCAGAAAAATCGGGCCATGGGAAAGGGGGTTTATGGGGGTTTTAAATTTTCCAAAAATAAGTTTTTTGAATTTTTTACCCTAAAATTTGTAAAACACTTAATTTTGGTTTAGACCATGTTATAGAGCATAAAAAAACAAATAATATGGTATTTTGAATTATTAAGCTAGGTTAAGTGGTTGCGGAGAAAATCCAAAAAAAACCTACTCATAAAATCTCCCATGTTAATCTTATGGGAAAAAGGTTTTTTGCTTTTCCTCAGTTTATTTTAATGTAAACTTCACATTTGCTTTTACCAATCTGTTCAGTTCAACAAAACAATCATTTTGGTGTTTAAATTCTGATTCTACGCCTAATCATTGCAGAGATATTCAAAGTGCTAAATACAGTACGTTATCCAATGTTATCCTTATGGAGAATAAATAAAATTTGATATCTCGATTATTTATGAATGTTTGTTGGTGAAACTTGGTATGTGGCTTCACGTAGTTCTGGTATATTGATATTTGCACAAAAAATTGATTTTTTATTCATTATTCCCGTAGCAGCAAACCTGCGTACTCAACCCCATGTTATTCTTATGGAGAATAAGTAAAATGTAACGACTCCCTTAATTATGAACATAAATTAATAAAACTTGGTATGTGGCTTCACTTGGTTAAGTTATATTGATAATTGCATAAAAACCCATTTTTTGTTCCTTATTGCAGCAAACCTGCTTACTCAGCCTCCATGATATTCTTATGGAAAATAACTAAATTGTTATATAATGCTTATTCATGATTAAATATTGATGAAACTTAGTATGGGACTTCGCCTAGTTAATTCTATTTATATTTGACGGAAAACCAATTGTTTGTGTTCCTTGTTTCAGCAAACCTACGTACTCATTATCAATGTTATTCTTATGGAGAATAATTAAAATCGCTTATATTTGAATATATTTTTATGAAACTTGGTATGCGGCTTTATGTGGTATGAAGACATATATTATGCATTGGAAATTCGCTGAGTACGCAGGTTTGCTGCGACGGGGGTATTGTTTGATGATTAGACGTATCTGGGTATATTAACCGATATAGGCCTTGAATAGATGCAACGAAGAGTTTATAGTTTTACCCCAAGGTATATTTGTAATACTGGAGACAACACTAATAAAAAATTGCTAGCCGTTAGAACGAGTAGAACGAGTCCTTAAAGTGAATCAAACGAATAATTGTTCATAATTTTAAAATACATAAACTTGTATTTGTTAATTTGTTGATAGTTTATCACGCCAAGAATAGTTACGTAAATCAAACGAACAAAATGATTTTGTCCTGTTTGGTTACTTTTATTTCCGTGATTTTCATGAATAGATTCACTTGAAAGACCCGAACTACAGTTCAAAGAACGGTCAATTTTCCTCACCAAGGCACCGACTTAACAAAATCACTGGCTCGCTTATTTGACGAAAATCGTTAAACAGTGATACCAGTATCACCGATAGTCCTCTGCCCATTGCCCAATGCCCGTTGGTCTTTTAACATTTTTTCATACCAAAATTAAACCAAATATGTCAATGTGGCCGTGCGATGTTCATATTATCTGCTTTACTGTATATATGCATTTTAGCAAGACTATAAATAATGACCTGTTAGCCTTAAAACTTCCATGTTGTTCATAATCTTATACTATTCTTACGGTGGATTTTATCGTTGTACGTATTTAAATAGTTTTACCATTTTAATATAGTAGAGCAAGCAGATGAAAAGGACACAAGGAAGGAGTGTTGTTAAATAGGGATAGAAACCCGGAACCATAGAGGGAAGAGTGCTCATTAATTTGTAGTTTGTACGTTGATTAATATAATCAATATATAAAATAATGTTCCGTATAATATCTACAGCACTTTTCTATACAATTCAACTTGAAACGTTTATATTCTTGTACAACCTTTTCTATTTTTAACATATCCCTTGGTCATTCTATACGTTGTCTCTTTCTAAATAAGTAATAACAATCGTCTGAGAAAGTTAAAAATCTCTGCGCACCTTCCTCCCTAAAATATTTGAATTAATCTCAAGTGTCCCTGTTGATGTAAATAAGTTAAAAGAAATAAGAAAGATAAATTAAATGGGTTTGACAAATTAACAACATTAATCCAGTGGTTTGTAAACGTCATGAGTGTTTTGGCGGCAAAATATGAAGTGTCTCGGTTTGTTGGTTGTTCGGATGACTTGGCGCCACGCCAGGCGTGCCAACACCGCGTCTACAACAATCTGCCAACCTAACAGACCGAATAATTGACAATTAATTATGCTATATTGTCTTTTACACAAGAATATGGTCCTTAATAAGTTTTATAAATTAATCCAACCGGTTTACAATACGTTTATTCTCACCTAATTTGTATTAGGGGTTTTCTTAAGTGAGAAATGTTGGAAAAAATTCGATTAATTACTAGGCCTAATAACCAATATTACTCGTATATTCTTTATCCGTTACGCATCTTGGTCTTGTAAAACTAGCATATCTTTAAGGCATGTACTAATATTAATAATTTATTCCGCCTTTTCAACATTCTCTTTGAGATTTTTGCAAAATTATGATTTTCACACGATTTAAGCTTATTAAAATTTACTATGACTGTGTTACGTAGCATATTAGTTAGCGGTAGGGGTATGCTCAAGTGTTACGGTGTTTTGTGTGGGAGAGGGAGGGGGTTTGAATGACGAAAAACTGCGTTACTCACTAAGTGTATGGGCCCCATACTATCAAATGAAAACACACACTACTACTAGCTGAATTTGGAATGCTAGGCCCAAAGTAATAATAATGATACTATAGTTGGTTATAATTTGGGGGATTCTGTTTAGCAATGCAGACCGGCAGACAGGCAGACAGGCAGACAGGCAGACAGTAGTCGGACGCGACTGGCGCGATACGGCGGCGACAGCCTAGATAACGCCAGCCTAGTCGAGTATAATTGCCTTGTCCCACTGTCATCGTCTTATCTGCTCACTTCCCGTTGTTCAAAGATGTTTCCTCCACTAAAAGGCCCCGAGACTGTCTCAACTCGCGTCGTGACTTACTGACTTCTTATTTTGATTCTCTCGAAATTGGGACGAGTTAACAGATTTTCTTAAGCATTATGAGACTGCTGTGATGGATTATTTAGTAATTTAATCCACTGATTGATAGGGCAAGGTTTGAATAGATGAATGACATTTACGAAATTAAAACAAAAGAAAAAGTAATAATGTCGCTTTACTAGTATTTTACTATATATCGTATTCTTTTATCATTACTGCATTCTGTAGTTAATCTCCAGAACAACTCTTACGTATATTAAACACTCGATGAACCCGCAGGCTTCGCCCCGCGAATGGTTTATAAAACCTATGACAGTAGTATGTGCTGCATTCTGTGGTTAGCCCGTGGAACTCCTACGAATCAAGATCAGCTGCTTGTATTTTCATCAGCTTAAACAAAAATGAATGTCCGTGAGGAATACATGGGAATTTGAACCCCCGTGGGGCAAAGCCCTATAGGATTTTCGAAACTTCAATATGCCTGTATGTTACTCAGGACTATCAAGTACCTCTCTGCCAAATTGCAGCTCAATCAGTCGAGAGGTTAGAGCGTGATTGTGCCACAACTATCTAAACAAATATACAAACTTTCACATTTTATAATATTATTAGGATAGAAGGATATACTAAAATACCCCCGTAGCAGCAAACCTGCGTACTCAGCGAATTTCCAATGCATATATATGTATCTTAATACCACATAAAGCCACATATCAAGTTTCATCAATATACATTCATAAATAAACGGTTTATGACATTTTAATTATTCTCCATAAGAATAACATGGCGGCCGAGTATGCAGGTTTGCTGAAGCAAGGAACACAAAAAATGGGGTTTTATACAAATATCAATGTAACTCATGAAGGTAAAGCAACATATCAAATTTCATTAATTTATTTTCATAATGAAGGGAGATAACACGTTAACTTACTTATTCTCCATAAGAATAACATGGGGCTGAGTACGCAGGTTTGCTGCTACGGGAGCCTTTGGAAAAAAATAGTTTTTTTTGAGCAAATATCAATGGTTCACAACCAGATGAAGCCGTATACCAAGTTTCATCAGTATACGTTGATAAATAAGCAAGATATAACATTTTTATTTTCCTCCATAAGAATAACATTAGACAACGTACTGTGTTTAGCACTTTCAATATCTCGGTAACCAATTGACGTAGAGAAATGATCAAAATACCAAATTGTGTGTTTTTTTAAGCTGAATCCAATGGGGAAAACTAAAATTTGACTATTTCCAAAGTTATATGTAAAAAATTCGAAAACCCCATTTTTGGGGTACAAAACCCCCCAAAATACCCCTTCGGATAGAGCGATCTGGCTGGTTTTCGAACTTAGTCATAAATGTTGCTATACACCTTTATACCAAATTTAATCAAAATCGGATAATTTTTACGAGAGTTATCGTGCTCACGGACACACACACACACACACACACACACATATATATATATATATATATAGTTATATATATATATATATATATATATATATATATATCTACAGTTTCAAACGAATGGTGTTTTTGGGGTCTGGGGACCTCAAAACGAAAAGTTATCATGGTCCCGGGCCTAGGTCTTACCATGCCGACTACGGTAATAGCTTCTTCCCTATAGGGGAAATTCGCTAAAATATACTATGTAAATAATCATCCTGTCAATTACAGTTATTATCCCCACTGGTGAAATCTGAATTTGTAAAGCCACCTCTACATTTTGGTCTGATTGTTGTGCGACTGTGCGACTAACTGGCGAGACAAATTACCAATACATTCGTATAGATTTGGCCAAGGAATGAAGATGAAGAAAAAGCCAATGGGGCGGGTCGCGGCCCCGGTGAACTCCGTCCCCTTGTCGGTCTGAAGACAGCGGGGAGCCGCCTCGGAGAATAGCATTTCGGGATTTTTGAATGTATTCTGAATTTTGAACCAAATAATAATTTTATTAAAATAAAACCTTAAACTTTAAATCCTGTATCTGGTTACATGTATTTCAAAATTAACGATTTATATTGTTTACTTTTGTGAGAAGTAAACAATTCAAATAACGAATGGAGAAGTTGTTGATTTAACCTTTCATAATGTAAATAAGTATTTTAATTCAGATAAATTTTTAGTGTAATGTCAAAAAAGATGTTTATATATTTAAACAAATGTTTTTTGGAAGATAGCCAATTGGTCATTTTTAGTTGGGTGTCTGCCCACTATTCTACCGAGTTTCAGAACAACCCCGAATGTGTCACTCATGTTATCCATGTTTTCAAAACCGAGAGGCGTGAATACATGACAATCAACAACAACAATAATTATTTAGAGTTTCTTGGCCTCTAAGCTTTCCTTGCATAGTTGAAAAATCCGACGCTCTTTAACGTTCAAGAACTTTCAAACGTAAAACCATTGTAAAACTAAGCCTCTGTGAGCAATGATGCGGAAAATCATTCTGATTCAATGGTTATAGCCAGGGAGGTAAAGTTATTGCTAGCTACCTACAGAACAGGGAACACTTTTACTTTCAAACCAAATCAAGATTCACTCTCGCTTCTATCTCATCGCATTGCAAATCCGCATGTTGTAGCGGACAAACACGTTTGAAGCAGTGCGAGTGCCCTACAGTGTAATTCTTCTACCATTGTGCATCAGACAACATTTAATACAATGAAGTTGGGTGTGCCTCACCAGAAAGAGCAATTATACTATAGGGGTCAATTAATTTATTTCAAATTGTTCAAATTCGAGAAGAAAGTTAAATTTATTTTTTGTTTACTACTGAGGTGCGAGTAGGTTTTTATCTTTGTAGTTCGGACCTGAGACATGTCATTTTTAAATAAAAATCATATAACGATATTTTTAACTATATACAATTTTTATGAATCACTAAAATCGCAAAACATATGATAATTTAAAAGATCGTATTTTAAGATCGGTTTTACAGCTATTTTAAATTGTACCCAAGGTGTCATGCATGTTTTACGCTATGTGAATCTAAATGAGTTTAAACCACATTCAACGGGGGAAAAACAAAATCTTAAATACTTAACGTTTAGAACCTCACTTCACCAATATTTAAGAGTCTTCATCACCGGAAGGAAGTTGATAGACGCTATCTTGGAGTTTTGCTCCATAAGGCCAATGTTAACTTTGTGCCTCCATTACTCCTCACCTGATCATCACATACAATTCATTTTGGTGTCAAATTAAAGGTTTCGCCGTCCTCTAGGGAAATACAATATCGGATTTTTTAATTTGGGAACCATAGTTGCATAGTAAATAGTTTAATTTTGAACTGAAACACTGTACATGTTCTCATTAATTTGTAAAAAAATCCAAATTCGACTATTGTATTTCCCTAGAGGACGACGATACCTTTAATTTGACACCAAAATTAATTGTTTGTGACGATCAGGTGAGGAGTAATGGGGGCACAAAGTTAACATTGGCCTTATGGAACAAAACACCAAGATGGCGTCCGGCAACTTCCGGTGATGAAGACTCTTAAGGTTGAAACAAACAGATTAAAGAGACGGATTCTTGATTAGTCTTTACATTTTGGAAGAAAAAGAAGAATTTCCTTTAAAACTCATACTATATGTAAGGTAATTATTTGTATTTCAAGTATTATATTTGTATATGACGTATTTATATTGTCCTACATTATATTTGTATTATATAGGACATTAGTTGCTTTTTATATCTAACATACTTGAACGCAAGTGGTTTTATGTTCATCATGTACCCCTATAATACAATATACCCGTGAGAAATATTTACTAGTTTAGATCATCCTGGAATGGCGAAATTGGTTGGTCAGAATCCCAATATGCCCAAGTTGAGAAGTTTGTGGTCAACCTACAAATTTTGACGACCAGTCGATTGTCTGTCGTTATTGGCTGGACTTGGTTTAGAAAAAGTCGTTTTGTACGGTAACAAAACATATGGCTGATCTTACAAACATACCTAGGGCCATACACAAATTACGTAACGTCTTTTTTCTCATTTCAGACCTCCCTCTCTCATGTAACGCACCATAACGCTTGATCATACCCCCCACCCCCTATATGTTACGTAACTCAATCGTAATAGGCTTTAAAACAGCTTAAACATTTTAAACATCGTTTTATTAGCAATTTGGAATATGGATTTCAATGAATCATTAAACTTTAAATGACTTTCTTTTAAAAACATTTTTTGATAACTTATTTAAAAGCAAAATGTATACAAACAAACAAGACTAATAATTTAAACAACAAAATAAAATATCTCAGCTAAAACGTAAAACATTTAATACTAATACAAATACAAAACAACTTAAAAAACTAAAGATGTGGGCGGCTTTGCTGCATAAAATCATGATTTTACACTCTAAAACAACACAAAACATGGGTGTAAAGTAAAGCAATGCAGAACTTACTCAAAACACGTTATGTACTTATTTTTAGTTTAAAATAGTATGACGGAAGTATTTTTATATAACAAACTGTAACGTTGATTTAGATATCAATTTGATTATTTTTTGATTTTGAAATATTTATAACAGTATCAATAGATACGGGAGTGTGCGAGCTTTTAGGGTTGATATGTGCGAGTTACGTAACGTTGATCCGAATGCCCCCTCCCCCACATAACGCAGCATAACGTTATGCCATACCCCCTCCCCCCATTTAGTGCGTTACGTAATATGTGTATGGCCCCCTACTTCATTTGTGCTCCCCATAAAGTACGCACCTTTGTTGCGGTTGTATTTAAACACGATACAGTTTCCCAGACTAGAAACAGTTTTCGTTTCTATTTCTTTGATAACAACTTTATTTATT
Organism: Allygus modestus; assembly: GCA_963675035.1. NCBI lineage: Eukaryota > Metazoa > Arthropoda > Insecta > Hemiptera > Cicadellidae > Allygus > Allygus modestus. The sequence goes on along the minus strand of OY776117.1, from coordinate 123,525,265 downwards.
TTTAAATTAATTGTTAGAATACAATTCGCAAACAATCTATATTTGTCATATTGAAATGGAATAACCAAATATCATATCAGAATTCTGCTCTCTTGCATTATTTAAAATTATACTCATGTTATATTGCCTGTTTTGGATGATTGACTGGTTAACAACCAACATGTTTGCCGCGTTTGATAGTCAGGTATTTATGGGAGAAATAGCTAGAAACCGTAAAATATTTTAGCTGGTGCATTGCCTCCTTGAAAGCGTTTTTTCCATATGGAAACCCGAAGGAAATAAAATCATTCTAGAATATATGGATGGAAATATTGATACAATTCTGAATCAGTATAGAACATAATTAATATTTAGTTTACTGCAACCTTGCCTCAGATATTTTTATTTTTATTTTTGCTTGAGTCCTTTTGCAATATTTATCTTAAGAGTCTTAACTACAGTGTAGTTATTATTACTTCATGCCTAATGTGCCAGCAAGTCTATAGTTGGAGGAGTTAGGCACAAACTAAGAATGACTGGAGTAGAACACGGAGACTAATTGTAGGCGAACTTCAGCGGTTTCCGTGTATATTCAAAACGAGCATAATACCTCTTGAGTGCACATCCACATGTTAATCTCCCAGAAAAGTGAAGCCTGCATGGTGGCTGCTATTTCCCCTCTGCACCCGCCTTTCCCATGGCAATCGAACTAACGACGATGTAATCAGCAATAATTTATATATAACCGTTACCCATACAGAAATCAAAATTAAGTTTTCACAAATCCATGTATAAGTGCTGATATTTTGTCTTTTTTCCTTTTAGCGAATTTCACCTATAGGGAAGAAGCTATTACCGTAGTCGGCATGGTAAGACCTAGGCCCGGGACCATGATAACTTTTCGTTTTGAGGTCCCCAGACCCCAAAAACACTATTCGTTCGAAACTGTATATAAATAAATATATATAAATATATATATATATATATATATATATATATGTATATATATATATGTGTGTGTGTCCGTGGGTGCGATAACTCTCGTAAAAAAGTTCCGATTTTGATGAAATTTGGTACAAACGTGTAAAGCAGCATTTATGACTTTAAGTTCGAAAACCAGACAGATCGGCCTATCCGAAGGGGTATTTTCGGGGGCTTTTGTACCCCAAAAATGGGTTTTTTGAGTTTTTTACATATAGTTTTTGAAAAAGTAAAATTTTATTTTTTCCCATTGGAATTAGCTTAAAAAGACGCAAAATTTGGTGTTTTAATCATTGCTCTACGTCAATTGATTACTGAGATATTGAAAGTGCTAAACACAGTACGTTGTCCAATGCTATTCTTATGGAGGATAAGAAAAATTGTATATCTTGCTTATTTATCAACTTATCCTGACGAAACTTGGTATATTGCTTCATTTCATTGTGGTCTGTTGATATTTGCACAAAACCCTTTTTTGGCCTATAGTCCCCGTAGCAGCAAACCTGCATACTCAGCCCCATGTTATTCTTATGGAGAATAAGTAAGTGTTATCTCCTTTAATTAAGAACATAAATTAATAGAACTTGGTATGTGGCTTTACCTAGTTGAGTTATATTGATATTTGTATAAAAACCCAATTTTAGTGTTCCTTATTTCAGCAAACCTGCATACTCAGCCGCCATGTTATTCTTATGGAGAATAATTAAAATGTCATATATCGTTTATTTATGAATGTATAGTGATGAAACTTGGTATGTGGCTTTATGTGGTATTAAGATAAATTTATATGCATTGGAAATTCGCTGAGTATGCAGGTTTGCTACTACGGGGGTATTTATTTATTTATTTACATTTCAAGTTTCTCATTATATTCCTTAATCTAACAAAGTGAAGTTCCCGATGAGGTCAAATGCAGAGATAGTTCAGTAGAGTTGTTCCCACTGACTCCGTGTGATACTATATACGAGGTTCCGGGTTCGATGTTGTGCAAATCTTCATTTTGAAGAAGGTGAACAAATCTATTGGGCAGGAACATTATATTTAAAGTATTTTAATTATTAGATAATTTATATTGTTTATCTAACACATTTAGATAAATCAATACGATATTTTATTTTGAAATACAATTACTGAACAAATGTTTTCAATCACATTGCTGGAAACCATAGTTCTCTGGATAAATCTTCGCCTTTTTACCGCAGATGAGCACTCTAGATACAAGCTTCTGATATTCGTGTTTACTCGTGTACATAACCAAGCGAGTTACACAAGAGGGCTGCACAACAATGTATTGCTCCTGATAGCTGAGGTGTTCCGGTTTATTACACACGCGTGTGTTATCATAGCCAATAACACTGGGCTATTTGCACTATATATTTCCTTGTTTATGGCGTAGTCTATGCTGCACGTTGTTCAACAACTATCTGCAAGTTAGCTTGGTGCATTAAAGTGGCCCAATACACAACAGTACGTTTTTATAGTTATGAAATATACTTTTTCCAGCAGTTTCGCTTGTTCCCCTGGTTTAAGTTTTATCGTCAAATCAAATCACAAAGATGATCAAATTACAATTTTTAAAGTTGCGATTTAACTTGACATTTTTATTTAAGTTGCGGCTTTAGGAGAATATTTGTCGAAAAAACTAATATTAGTCTTCCAATAGTCCCATCGCGACATTTCATTCAAGTACTCATGGTTGTCAGACCTACGGGTTTCTCAAAAGTCCCTGGGACGGTTTGCTTTTATATTATAAATATATAACTAATGCCAATTACTAAAGATAATCGCGTACGTTTGGTAAATGGCAAGACAATGGGAGATGGCTCAAACTAAAAGTAGTTTCCCAGAGACCCAGAGAAATAGTGGTTTTCTTTTAGCGAATTTCCCCTATAGGGAAGAAGCTATTACCGTAGGTCTCATCGTAAGACTTAAGCCCGAGACCATGATAACTTTTCATTTTGAGGTCCCCAGATGCCAAAAACACCATTCGTTCAAATTTTTATATATGTCTATATATATATATATATATATATATATATATATATATATATATATATATATATATATATATATATATATATATATATATATATGTGTGTGTGTGTGTGTGTGTGTGTGTGTGTGTGTGTGTGTGTGTGTGTGTGTGTGGTTTTGGGGGGATTTTGTACTCCAAAAATGTGTTTTTTTGGGTTTTCACATGTAATTTTAATTTAAATCAAATTTTAATTTATACCATTGAATTTAGCTTAAAAAACAAACAATCTGGTATTTTGATCATTGCTCTACGTCAATTGGTTACCGAGATATTGAAAGTGCTAAACACAGTACGTTGTCTAATGTTATTCTTATGGAGAAAAATAAAAATTGTATATCTCGCTTATTTATGAACATAAACTGGCGGAATTTGGTATATGGCTTGATCTGGTTGTGGTTTATTGTTGTTTGCACAAAAAAACAATTTTTCGCCTATGGTTCCTGTAGCAGCAAACCTAGGTACTTGGTCCCCATGTTATTCTTATGGAAAATACTTAAAATGTTATATATCGCTTATTTATGAATGTATATGAATGAAACTTGGTATGTGACTTCACTAAGATGAGTTCTATTGTTATTTGCATAAAAACCCTTTTTTGTGCCTTGTTGCAGCAAACCTGCGTACTCATCCCCTATGTTATTCTTATGGAGAATAATTAATATTTTAAATATCGCTTGTTTGTGAATACATTTCTTATGAATCCTTTTAAGTTTTTTAATGTGTTATGTTATATATTCATTGGAAATTCGCTGAGTATGCAGGTTTGCTGCAACGGGGGTATTTAATTGCACGTCAGCCACAAATAAAGACAAATTGGCCCAACAAAATATTTACATGGGGGCTGCAAAAACATCTACTTTGTTTACTTCTCATCATTTGATTGAAGCGTATGCTTTATTTGCGTATTATCATGTCTCCATGCTTTCATATTAACATATTTTCCACAGCATATAAACAGTAAACAAATCAGACAAGGCAGAACAGAACAAACTTATAGCGGAATAGCTTGTCTAGTCTTATAATTAGTATTGGATTTTCATTAACCACAACGATAAATGAAACATAAAATATTAGAGGAGTGTATGATGTCTAAATCACATAATAATTTAAAACAAAAAACCTAGTCTGAGTTTACAAGTTGTCTGACTATTAACATGAATTTAAATGCAGAAACGGAATTGGCGGTTAGTACATTAATGTAAAGTTATGGAAAGTTGAATTTATGTGTAAATTGGATTAATATTTTATGACAAAATATTAGTTCCAAATTAGAAAACTCTATTGTAATTTAGATGATTTGCGAAATAAGTAGAGTACTAAAACACTTGGTGACACTAGGCATCGTCATAAACTGTTTAAAAAACAAAGAAAAATAAAATTCTGTTCTGTTTAGTAGAACACAAACATGTACCCGCAGGCTTCTCCCTGCGAATTATCCTATACTCTAATATGAGTAAGGTTTGCTTGCTTGCTTGCGACACGGATCTCAAAAACGGCTCCAACGATTTCCTTCAAATGTTCAAAATAACTAATTTCTGGGATAAAAATAAGTTCTAGACAGGCCTCATCCCTAGGAAAAATCAAATAATGTAAAAAAACTAAAATGAAAAGTTACAAAAATTAACATTGGGCTTATGGAGTTTCAAATCAAAACAAAAGAATTGTAACAGCTGTTCATATTCAACCAGGGAACTGTCAAAGTAATACTCATGTCGTTTATGATTATTAACATGTGGTTTCCTGAGAGCAGAGATTGAAAGATTTGAGTTAAGGTTACATATATAGAGTAGTAAAATAAATCAAAGGGACATTGAGCTATAAATAACAACTGGAGGGACCTTCAAAATGTAGAAAAGAGGCAAATGAATAATACAAATCTGATTATCAGTAGGGGGAAGTGGTGAAATATTACTCCGAGTCATCTAAACAATCTGACTGACCTTCCCCGAGCAAAGCTCGGCCCCAGGTACTTTATAAAAACCATGATAGTTTTGTGTGCTGCATTCCGTGGTTAGTCTGTGGAACTACTACGAATCAAGATCAGCTGTTTGTATTTTCATCAGCTCAAAAAATGAATGTTGATAAGGAATACATGGGAACTTTGAACCCCCGTAGAGAATAGCCCTAGTGGTGTTTAAAAATTAAAAAAACCCATGTCCGTCTCTGGTATATTGGCTCTATTCCTGCAAAATTTCAGCTCAATCGGTCCAGTAGTTTTCACGTGATGGAACTTCAGAGTTACGCACAAACATCCATACTTTCACATTTATAATATTAGTATGAATATGATATTTTTCCAAATTCACAATACTCCTTAATAACAATTTTTTACGATATTTCTGACGCATTACATCATATTCAAAGTGCATGATCGTAAGAATATATGAAGGTACTATACAAAAATTAACCATTCCATTGCTTATATTTTTTACTGCTGTAATATAACAAAATTAAGACAGGTTTAGAAATAAATAGAGAAAAATAAGGCATCAACAGTTAGATAATTTAATTGAAAGAAGGAACCTCAGTTTTCCTTTTAATATTTTTCTTAAAAGACTGACAAGTTTCGGCACTAAGGCCATCGTAAGATTAAGAGGATGCTCATTTTACCTCTTTAAATAATTGCAATCTGAAAAGTCCCTTAAAAACTATGCTATTTTAAATTACCACAGTTATAATTTGAGATAAAAAATATTGTTAAGCAAATTACATATTTTATGACCGAAATAAGTATAATTTCCAATATTTAAATACAGTATACTTTCAGAAATATAATCTTATAAGATCAAATTCTCTTTGGGAAATGCGAACTCTTATCAAGAAACAAGTTAAAGATTTCCCAATGAAAATTCAAATTGAAACCGGGAAGTTGTTGTGGGATTAAATAGTGCGGATTGAAGAATAAACTTGAGAAATGCAGTTTGCTCAAGTGGAGCGTGCGATAGACAGTGCACTTGGCTGCGTTTCGCGGTGTATGGCGTGGCGCCGGGCCAAACTCGTCAGTAATACACTGTATTCAGCCGCTGAACTCGTGTGCGGGAAGACGCGATGAGCTACGGTTGTTTTAGCTTCCCGAGTGTTCGGATAACACTCCAGCTGGTTGATACGAGATAGTGGTATTGATTGGTTTCCATAGTATTTGACACATGTATAACTTCGTTACTGTAATTGTTTTCGAAGACACTGCTAATGGAGTTTTGTTTACCCAGCATTTTACCTTTGCTCTAAGCTATTTCAGGTGTTTAAGACTGGCTGCGGTATTCCTTAGTAGAAATCATGGTGAAACTGAGAGATGCAAAATTATGTCTTCTAAGTGAAATTGTTACACATAATTCAAAAATATAGGTCACTGTTGTTCCTAAGTTTTAAAATATTTGTATTATATCATTTATAAAAATAATATCAGGCATTCAAGTAAAGAGTTACATAGAAGCCTCTTTATTTAATTAGTTATAAAAATAAGCCATAAACGTTCAACCTAAAATGCTACCATGAACAAGTCTTATAAGTTACAGCTTAATGCATAAGCTAGCGACAATGTATACCTCACCTCGGGGGTCAAATAAATTGTTATTTCATGTTATAATAGTGGGAAAATCTACTTAAATTCCGATTGTGTCTAGTACTCACATGAAATCATACTATTTTTTTAAAATTTTCCCTACTTGAATTATTATTAATTAACAAGTATAAAAAAGCCCAGTCCAGTATTGTGAAATTCTTGTTACATTATACCAGAGAACTGAATAGACCTAGTAGTAGCTGACGCGACGTCATAGCCACAAAGTAAACATAACTGTTCTGTAGTGAGTAGCCACTAGGCCGGTATTGATGGTTGGCCGGGAGTCACCTTCTGCCCTCAGACATACGGTTATCGCTCTCCCCTTACCGTTTACCTAACTTGGCCACCACAAAGTAAACATAATTGTTCTGTAGTGAGCAGCTATTAGGCCGGTATTGATGGTTGACCGGGAGTCACCTTCTGCCCTCAGATATACGGTTATCGCTCTCCCCTTATCGTTTATCTATCGTGGCCACAAAGTAAACATAATTGTTCTGTAGTAAGCAGCCACGAGGCTGTTATTGGTGGTTGGCCCGGAGCCACCTTCTGCCTCAGATATACGGTTATCGCTCTCCCCTTATCGTTTGTCTATCGTGGCCACAAAGTAAACATAATTGTTCTGTAGTGAGCAGCCACGAGGCTGATATTGGTGGTTGGCCCGGAGCCACCTTCTGCCTCAGATATACGGTTATCGCTCTCCCCTTATCGTTTGTCTATCGTGGCCACAAAGTAAACATAATTGTTCTGTAGTGAGCAGCCACGAGGCTGATATTGGTGGTTGGCCCGGAGCCACCTTCTGCCTCAGATATACGGTTATCGCTCTCCCCTTATCGTTTATCTATCGTGGCCACAAAGTAAACATAATTGTTCTGTAGTGAGCAGCCAAGAGGCTGTTATTGGTGGTTGGCCCGGAGCCACCTTCTGCCTCAGATATACGGTTATCGCTCTCCCCTTATCGTTTGTCTATCGTGGCCACAAAGTAAACATAATTGTTCTGTAGTGAGCAGCCAAGAGGCTGTTATTGGTGGTTGGCCCGGAGCCACCTTCTGCCTCAGATATACGGTTATCGCTCTCCCCTTATCGTTTGTCTATCGTGGCCACAAAGTAAACATAATTGTTCTGTAGTGAGCAGCCAAGAGGCTGTTATTGGTGGTTGGCCCGGAGCCACCTTCTGCCTCAGATATACGGTTATCGCTCTCCCCTTATCGTTTATCTATCGTGGCCACAAAGTAAACATAATTGTTCTGTAGTGAGCAGCCAAGAGGCTGTTATTGGTGGTTGGCCCGGAGCCACCTTCTGCCTCAGATATACGGTTATCGCTCTCCCCTTATCGTTTGTCTATCGTGGCCACAAAGTAAACATAATTGTTCTGTAGTGAGCAGCCACGAGGCTGATATTGGTGGTTGGCCCGGAGCCACCTTCTGCCTCAGATATACGGTTATCGCTCTCCCCTTATCGTTTATCTATCGTGGCCACAAAGTAAACATAATTGTTCTGTAGTGAGCAGCCACGAGGCTGATATTGGTGGTTGGCCCGGAGCCACCTTCTGCCTCAGATATACGGTTATCGCTCTCCCCTTATCGTTTATCTATCGTGGCCACAAAGTAAACATAATTGTTCTGTAGTGAGCAGCCACGAGGCTGTTATTGGTGGTTGGCCCGGAGCCACCTTCTGCCTCAGATATACGGTTATCGCTCTCCCCTTATCGTTTATCTATCGTGGCCACAAAGTAAACATAATTGTTCTGTAGTGAGCAGCCACGAGGCTGTTATTGGTGGTTGGCCCGGAGCCACCTTCTGCCTCAGATATACGGTTATCGCTCTCCCCTTATCGTTTATCTATCGTGGCCACAAAGTAAACATAATTGTTCTGTAGTGAGCAGCCACGAGGCTGTTATTGGTGGTTGGCCCGGAGCCACCTTCTGCCTCAGATATACGGTTATCGCTCTCCCCTTATCGTTTATCTATCGTTACATTGTTTGGCATTCTCATTCTATTGGATTAATCTTGGATTAAAACTAACTAGTAGCCTGTCGCGGCTTCGCTCGCGATCATAACGTAATATTATACTGACATTCCCGTATAAGTATTGTGTTACCGTTCCAAAGCCAACATGGCCTGCTGATTAACTGTGTTTACTCTATCCAGCTGATTGCTTAAAACTTATAGTTATTTCCCAATGTTAAGCTTATGGGAAAAAACTCAACTTTAAGGGGCCCCAGGGCCTCACTCACAAATTATTTCTTTATCAAAAAAGTTTCCTGCACAACTTAACGTTAGGCTCTTTCCAAAGACACCAAAAACATTAAAATCGGTTCAGTAGTTTAGGAGGAGTGATTGTCACAAAAAAACCTGCTCGCCTATTAAATAAGTATAGATTGACATTTTTATTGTAGTTTAAACTAGCTGTGTACCCGTCCTTCGTACGGGTTGTATATAAATGGTAGATTAACTGAATCAAATAACAATCCACATTATTTTACATATTAAAATTATATTTTCCACTTTTAATGTACAATTAAATCAAAGTTAACGAAATATACTGGCAGATAGTTTGAGTCCTGCGGCCGTCCTGTGGGTAGTAAACGGCGTGTGGTTTTGCGACTCTAAATCGGTACACGCAACACTTTGGATTCGCTTTTAGAAATAAAAGAATTCAAGCACAAAAAATATAAAAATATGGTCGAGGGGGGGAGGGGGGCATAAATATAAAATTGGCGGGGGGAGCAAAATATAATGTCGGGGGGGGGGGGCAAAAATAAAAATCGGGGGGAGAGTAAAAATATAAAATCAAGGGGGGGGGGCAAAATATAAAATGGAGGGGGACAACATAAAATAAAAGTATAAATCGAAGAGGGAGGGAGCAAAATAAAAATTGGGGGTGGGGCAAAAATAAAAATGGGAGGAGCAAATATATAAAATCGGAGCGGGGGAAGTAAAATATAAAATCTGGGGGGGCAAAAATTTAAAATCGAGGGAGGAACAAAATATAAAATGGGGTGGGGGCAAAAATAAAAATTGGGGGGGAGCAAAAATATAAAATTGGGGGTGGGGCAAAAATAAAAATGGGGGGAGCAAAAATAAAATTGGGGGACATAAAATAAAAATATAAAATCAAAGGGCGGGGGGCAAAAATATAAAATCGAGGGAGGAACAAAATATAAAATGAGGGGCAAAAACAAAATCGGGGGGAGCAAAAATATAAAATGGAAGGGCAAAAATTTAAAATGGGGGGGACATAAAGTAAAAATATAAAATCGAAGAGGGGGAGAGCAAAATATAAAATCGGGGGTGGGGTAAAAATAAAATCGGGGGGGAGCAAAAATATAAAATCGGAGGGGGGATACAGGAAGTATCGGTAAAAATTGTTTTTCGTGCAAATAAGAATAGACCACAACCAGATGAAGCCATATTAATATTTGCTCATTAATATTATAGATTAATAGCTAGCTGACGTACCCCTTCTTCGCACAGGGGTTTTCTCTACCCGTTCTTTAGTCAATGCAATTTGCATTTTAGTTAGTTTGAAACAGCTGTTCTTGCTTCTGCTCTTTAAGCTGTCAAATGTAAGTATCCACAGCTGCTCGCATTACAGTTTCTGAATGTTTACTTTATTCTGAAATGTAAACATTGAAACTTAGGACGTTCGCGGGGCGTAGCCCGAGGGGATTTTAAGGAAGTGAATAGGCCTATGTGTTGTATGGGTCTACCCAGTTGTAAAGTTTCAGCCCAGTCGGTTCAGTAGATTTTGCGTTCACCCGGAACATCAGACAGACAGACAGACAGACAGACAGAAACCACCTCTTCTTTATAATATTATAGATAAGGCCAGATTTTATTAATAAAGATTACAACTTCGATTAACGTCCAGTTTTAAACGCTATAAAAAAGTAGTTACTTCGATATAACGTAGGAGCTCTCTATGACAATATAAGTTTCAAGGACGAATGCAATGAATAAATATCACAATTTACGTTTAAGTCTGTGTTCTAACATTTGGGTATTTGTTGGTTTATTATTGACAATTACACTTTAAACAAATCAGCAAGAATAATATTTTTACCCGTCACTGATGAATATAATGTTCTGAATTCTATAAATCCACACTACAGTTTAGAACTGTTGACTGGAATTATGGAATGTGTATTTAATGAAGGTATTTGAAAAATCGATGTTTGATACAACGATTGTCTAATTTATGTATATAATATGGATATAGAGAAACTAGTAGGAAATTCTGCATCCATATAACTGAGCAAGGGAACTCAGAATGGGAGTTGAATAACCATTTCAAAAGTTGGATTAAGAGGGGGTTCCAGTCACCTCCTTCTACCTGCTTCTCTCATAAGGCAAATGTTCACTTTCAAATCCTGTCCCCTTCAAAACGGATTATCCGAAATTTTTGATTTATGGGTCATTTCATAGGGCAAAAAATATACCTACAGATTTTATTGAGCACAATTTTGATATCACAAATAAATAATAATTGTTCAATAAAATTCCAAAATGTTCAATATTTCTTATAAGTTAGCTATACGGCCGATATCAACGTTTTGCTTAGTGGAATCACCAGGTATTCTATTGCTCTTTAAAATGAGCCATAAATCAACGTTTTCAAATAATCCGTTTATGAGGCGGAAAGTTGACTTCATGGGACGTGCAGGTAAAACATGAACTGTTTAATGACTGGGCATAGATTGGAACTGAGTTTTAAAACCCTTTCAAAAGTGAAATTACCGTTGAAATTTTGAACGGGTGCAATCGAGTTCTGATCCCAAATAGGAATTGTATTTACATAGATCGGAATAGAGAGAGGGCGTTGGATGTAAATTCCCCAATAAATACCTCCCGTCAATTTCAGCAGGGGAAATCTCTCTGAAATTGAAATGCGGATCAGAGTTATTCAGGATTAATTGTATTCAACGAGCACCCGCGATTCGCCGTTTGGGAGAACAGGGCTCGTGCGATACAGTTATTTAATTTAATAAACGATAATGGAAAATAATGTCTGCTAATTTCCCTTTGAACTCAATTGGCCATTATTAAAATAAAATTTCATTGTGGAACAAAGCTTTTTTTATATTTGAAACTGAAATTCAGGGATAAATAGAACTTATTTGTCATTACTAAACAACAAATTACCAACAATAACATTACAAACGAAGTACAAATGACAGATTGTTAAGTAAACATTCCCATGAAATTGGTTAAGAGTAAAACGTTTAATAGGGGTCTCCAGTCCTCTGCGGCTACCTGCTTCTAAGACGAGTTTTAACTTTCAAATCCATAGTCTCTCCTCAACAGGTTATCCAAAATTTATGATTTATGGATAATTTCATTTTGCAAAAAGACTCCAAGCGATTTCAGTGAACACAATTTTGATATCACACATAAATAATAATTGTTCAATAACATGTTCTTTCATTTAATAAACGTATAATGGAAAATAATGTTAGCTAATTTTCCTTTGAACTCAATTGGTTGTAAACTCAAATAAAACATCGTTATGAAACAAATCGTTGTTTTCTAGTTTAATCTGAAATTCAGGGATAAATACAAGTTATTTGGTATTAATAAACAACAAACTAACGATCACCAAAAATTAGATTACAAAGAAACAAAGAATAAATAGCAGACTGTTAAGTAAACATGGGGCGGTGCGCGGCATTGTTCCGAAAATGCACAGCTCCGAAAGGCAGTACTCCGAAATAAATATGTGATTTCTAAAGCATAAGTCCGAAATGCATAGCTCGGAAAAGCATTACTCCGAAAATGCCCTACTCCGACAGCAGTGTTCCGAAATGCACTGTTCCGAAAATATTTTCGGAGTAATGCCTATCGGAGCTACGCATTTTCGGAGCAATGCATGGCTCTCAACATGAGAGTCAAACGATGGATGCTCCAGACCACTGCGACTATCTGCTTCCCACTTAAGACCAATGTTAACTTGGAAGACCACCCATTTTCAACGGATCATCCGAAACCTATGATGTATGGATAATTTTAAAGAGCAAAAAATACCTAGGAATTTCATCGAGCGGAGTTCTGATATCACAAATAGTTCACCCATAAACAAATAACAAATAATGACTGTTTTTTACGATTATTATTAGGGAACCCGAACTCCCTTTTATGAAACATACATCATAACGGGTATTCATTTGTTTAGTAGGGTACTCCAGCATATTACTTCTCTGTGCAATCACCCATCATTCCGAGTTTCTAACTGCTTGACCTAAGGCTATAATTTTAACTTTCAAAGCTCTTCCTTCCTTAACGGATTATACGATCAAAGATTTAATGCTCATTTTAAAGACCAAAGAAATATCTGTTGATTTCAGTGAGCAAAATTTAAATATCTTATTATATTTCCCTAATATAATAAGATATTTAAATTTTGCTCACTGAAATAAACAGATATTTCTTTGGTCTTTAAAATGAGCATTAAATCTTTGATCGTATAATCCGTTAAAGAAGGAAGAGCTTTGAAAGTTAAAATTATAGCCTTAGGTCAAGCAGTTAGAAACTCGGAATGATGGGTGATTGCACAGAGAAGTAATATGCTGGAGTACCCTACTAAACAAATGAATACCCGTTATGATGTATGTTTCATAAAAGGGAGTTCGGGTTCTGTTACTCTGAGAAGATTAGTGTTAGTCAAAACCAATCAGACTTTAGCATTACCTTACAAGGCACCCCGTTATATCGTGCATTGTGTTAGTTCTTATTCTTAATATGTAAAAACGTTATCTAAGATGCAATACGCGAGGGGTTTTAACTACGCTATTTTCGAAATAGTTGTAAATTTAATCACAATCTAATATTTTTATAACGACTAAACCTATATTTTAATGTTGAATCATAAATGCGTGATACGCCTAAAAAAAAGAGGTAAATATTGAAAATCAGACCGCGAAAAATATTCTTATAAAATAAAAGCCCATGCAAATAATTTGTCTTTTTAAATTTTGTTTAAAACGAATCAATATATGAAAAACAATGTACAAGTCTTTTTGTATCCATTTAAAATTAAAATGGGAAGCGTTTTTCTTGTTTTCACACAGAAACTTTAGGAAAATATGAATTAAATCATTTACACTATATCTATAAAAGGCAAAGCCCTGGCTGACTGACTGTCTCACTTATCACTAATTCTCCACCTTCCCATGTAGGTAGAGAGCTGAAATTTTGTACTCTGATTCTTTAGGCATAAAATAGGAAACTAAATGGTTTTCATACTGATCTGACCTTAGGGCTCCGCCAGAGACCCCGACAAATTTTCCATGTATTCCTTATGTACATCAATTTTGTTTGAGCTAATGGAAATACAAACAGCTGATCTTGATTCGTGGTAGTTCCACGGGCTAACGACAGAATGCAGCACACTTAACTGTAATAGATTTTATAAATCATTTGTGGGGCGAAGCCTGCGGTTATCAGCTAGTCAAACCTAAACAAAACTATGGTAACTGAGATGAAAATCCGCCAGAAGTATTTTTTTATTTGAAACGGGGATTCGTTTGGGAAGACAACAAGGAAACGCCAAAGCAAATTTCTCTATAAAAGGTTTGGATGTAAAGCTCTATTTATAATGAAGCGTTGCGTGTTATCCTGAAGTAAAATGTTTTAATAACCATCAGGAACATTTTTCTCTTTTGTGTAAGCGGAAAAGTCTTTCATGAAATTAATTTTGCAGATCTTCGTAATTTATCATTTATGTAATTTTTAAATAACGAAGCAAAGCTTTTCTTTTAATACGCTAAGGGAATACTCAAATTTTTCTATTAATTTCGTTTTATTCTTCATTATTCAATCCAGTTTTCAATAATGAGTTATACCTCTTTATGTTATCATGACAATTATAAAGGTACATTTTAATTTTGTTAACTTTTTATTTTAAGAAAATGTGACAAAGGGAGAAATAAAATAAGATATATTTGTAATGACGATGTATTTAACTGAAACTCTGCAAGAGTTTGGAAAACAACAGATTTTCGCTTTTCGAAGTTTCAAGTAGTACAGTAAATCAAACATTTTAATGGTGAAGATCGAAACCTGAATTTTCTAGATAGCCTCGTATAACTTATGTATATTTTTCCTCTAGAGAGTGTATGCGACTATTGCCATTTCCAAGTTTTCTCGATATTTTTGTCGCTCGAGACGGCCTCTAGTTCGTGTATGCGTATTTTTACCGTTTCCGAACTCGGTTTATAGTAAAGGGTGCAGTATGGGTTATAATAAGGGGGTTCATGTGGGGGGGCATGTGCTATAATGGGGGGATATTGTGAACTTTTAAAAACTAAACCAATATTTAGGTTTTGATGTTTGAAAACTAAATAAAAAAATATTTAAAAAATAAAAACTGAAAACAATATTAAAAGTGTTTGTCTTTATATGGAAAATAGAATTTAAATATTCTTAACCGAAGTTATAGAAACCCATAAACCTCAAATTTAATTAAAACAAAAGTTGTTGACCTGTGTAGTCTGCTCTACATCCTGCTCCAACAGAAGAAAATTTAATTCGTCAATGTCGGATAATTCACAAAACTATTCCTAAAATGTGAAAAAAGAGTCAACAAATATTCTTTAGTTATGATAATTTTAAAATGTATATGATAGAAAATCACATCCATGATATATACAAACATGGTATACACATAAACATATATGATAGTTGTGTGCAAGAGAGTTGTTAAGCGAGACAAGAAACGCCACTACTTACGCTCTGACATAACATGTTTATGTTTAAATGCGAATTTGTAGATGTAATTATTAATCACTCCACAATCTTTTAATTTCACCAATTAAGTGGATTCTGGTTAGAAGGTAAAGGTTTATTAAATACACAACGGAAAAGAAGAACGAATTGACAACTGATAAATAATGTGTTGCCAATACTCGATGTTTGACCAGATTAAAAACTGAAAAAAACTCAAATAACAAATTTTCGTTTAAAGAAAGATACGTTGCGGCATAAATTTCCAACATTAAAACTTAATAAATTACCTGATAATTTGCAGAGTCGGGTTACTTGATAGTAGAAAGCTAATATTTTTTTGATCGGCCGAATTAACTTGTGTAAGTAAGTAATCTTTACAATTACAAAATTACAAAATTAGCATTTTACATGGATCAATTTTTAATTTTGATTATAGCTGAATCATTACTTATAGATAATCTGCTTTACTTTAGTACAGCGTATTAATGGGTTCAAACGTTCTGATGCAAATATTATAAAGATAAAACAATCGTATATCAATATTTCATTATTCATTACACAGCCCAATTAAAAAACCCGAATAAGTTTATTGTGGTGCATCCAGTAGATAATCGATTCCAAGCCCCTACGTTTCGGCCCTTTTGCACACCACCCTTATTGTTGCTTGCAAGGGGAGTGGAAATATACCAGCGAGTTCAATGTACGGTCACTCTGTCTTGTGCCCCTTACTGACTGACTGACTGACTAAGTGAGCTACTCGAACACAGATACTAATGTGATGTGTCAAACGACCCATCACAGCGATGAGCGGACATCGGAATGTTCATTGTTCGAACTAGATATGTCACCAGAGGTAGATACAGTAAAGACAAGAGGAAGATAGATGAAGATAAATTGAGGTCGGACGAACAACTTTAAGTGGTGTAGTTCATACAGTTTTTGCTGGAGATAAAATACAATATTCTTAATTAATTAGGAGTTTTAGATATCACTAATTCTTCTAATATAGCTTGTCAAGCACTTTGTTTAGCCTAAATAAAAACCAAATGATGACTATATTTTGATTGTGATGGACACATTGTTCTCTACAATCTTTTATAACGTACCCCCTTCATCTTATTCAGTTTGGGAAGTAAAGTGTGAAATGCCTGTAAAGAACTGTTCACCCTAAGAATTTTAAGAGGGGGCTTCAGCTTCAGTCCTGCATTTCTACCTGCTTTCCCATAAGGCTAATGTTAAATTTCAAAGCCCGTTCCTCCTCAACGGATTATCCGAAATCATTGGTATGTAAAGCAACATTTATGACTTTAAGCTCGAAAACCAGCCAGATCGCTCTATCCGAAGGGGTATTTTGGGGGGGTTTTGTACCCCAAAAATGGGTTTTTCAAATTTTGTACATATAATTTTGGAAATAGTCAAATTTTAGTTTTTCCCATTGGATTCAGCTTAAAAAAACACACAATTTGGTATTTTGATAATTTCTCTGCGTCAATTGGTTACCGAGATATTGAAAGTGCTAAACACAGTACGTTGTCTAATGTTATTCTTATGGAGGAAAAGAAAAATTTTATATCTCGCTTCTTTATGAACGTATACTAACGAAACTTGGTATACGGCTTCATCTGGTTGTGGACCATTGATATCTGCTCAAAAAAACAATTTTTTTACCAAAGGCTCCTGTAGCAGCAAACCTGCGTACTCAGCCCCATGTTATTCTTATGGAGAATAAGTAACGTGTTATCTGCCTTCATTATGAAAATAAATTAATGAAATTTGGTATGTGGCTTTACCTACATGAGTTATATTGATATTTGTATAAAACCCCATTTTTGTGATCCTTGCTTCAGCAAACCTGCATACTCAGCCGCCATGTTATTCTAATGGAGAATAATTAAAATGTCATAAATCGTTTATTTATGAATGTATATTGATGAAACTTGGTATGTGGCTTTATGTGGTATTAAGAAACATATATATGCATTGGAAATTCGCTGAGTATGCAGGTTTGCTGCTACGGGGTATTTAATAAATACTTCCGAAAACCAATAGGTCTACAATTGGAAACGATACGCTTGACTTTGTGCTCCTCTTGTTCTGAACATGTGTTTGTTGTAGTGATAACAGTTTGATAACGATGCAGCCTACTTAACGATGATAATAACGTTCGGAATTGTTGAACTCGCATCTGATTCATCGAACGTAAATATCACTGATACGTTATCTCTGGCGATAATCTGAGTTTATCGATGATAAACCCGGCGTCAGATGATAACGCGTTCGACGTTTTGTATTGGAATTGTGTTTGCAAAGGGCTATTGAACTCGCTAGTGATGTGCCGTGTGGTCACCGATGCTGTTGATTTGTTATCACGACGATATCAGTTCAGTTGTGATAAGATATAAGGTCGAGCGGTATTGAAGGCAACGTGATGTGCTTCTAGTCTGTTACTGCGTTTCATCATGTGGTTAGTTATGGATGAAGGGTACGAGGGATTTGAATATCATATTTTTTTATAAAATCCTGGGATTACAGTAATTTAACTTTTAGTTTTCAAACTATAATGTTATTGTCACAGACAACATGTTTTTAGCAGGACACAATATTTACTGATTGCAATCTTTACACTCTGATACATTTTCCCACCTAAGTAAGGAATTTTGTCAAACCGATGACAAATCAGTATTTTTTGTGGAAGATAAAACAATATCAAATACCCCCGTTGCAGCAAACCTGCGAACTCAGCGAATTTCCAATCCATATATATATATGTGCCTCGCCACTACATAGAACCACATATCAAGTTTCACAAAAATACATTCATAAATAAGTAATATATAGCATTTTATTACTCCTTAAGAATAACATTAGGGCTAGGTACGCAGGGTTGCTGCAACGAGGAAGATAAGAAATTTGTATCTTTGCAATCGTCAATATAACTCGACCAGGTGAAGCTACATACCAAATTTTATTAATTTAGGTTCATAACTAAAGGAGATATAAAACTTTACTTATTCTGCATATGAATAACATGGGGGCCGAGTATGCAGGTTTGCTGCTACGGGGAAAATCAACAAAACACTCCATTTATGCAAATATCAATATACCACAAGTTGAAGCCACATACCAAGTTTCATCAATATACATTCATAAATAATCAAGATATCAAATTTTATTTATCCTCCATAAGGATAACATTGGACAACGTACTGTGTTTAGCACTTTGAATATCTCTGCAACGGTTGGACGTAGAACAACAATTAAACACCAAAATGATTGTTTTGTAGAGCTAAACTGATTGGTAAAAATAAATGTGAAGTTTTTAGTAAAATTATCTGAGGAAAATCCAAAAACCTTTTTCCCTTTTGATTAACATGGGAAATTTTATGGACACGTTTTTTGACTTTTCTCTACAACCACTTAACCTAGGTTAATGATTCACAAAGTACCAAATTATTTGTTTTTTAAGCTTTATAAAATGGCTATAACCATAATTGTGTGTTTTTAAAATTTTAGGGGAAAAATTCAAAAAACTGATTTTTGGAAAATTTAAAACCCCCATAAAACCCCCTTCCCATAGTCCGATCGATCTGGTTTTCGAACTTGAAGTTATAAATGTTACTGTACATATTTGTGCCAAATTTCATCAAAATCGGGCATTTCTTTCAAAAGTTATCGCGGTAACGGACACACATATATATATAAATTTGAACGATAGTGTTTTTGGCATCTGGGGACCTCAAAACAAAAAGTTATCATGGTCTCAGGCTTAAGTCATACCATGCTTACCTACGGCAATAGCTTCTTCCCTATAGGGGAAATTCGCTAAAACCACGAAAATTGATTTAAATTACTAAATGATAAATACAATAGAACTGTGACGAATCAGTATTTTTTTGCCGAAGATAAAACAATATTAAAACCCAAGAAAATAGATTTAAATCACTAAATGATAAATACAATAGAACATTAAACATTGAAACCAAACTATGTCGAAACACAAAAAACACTGTACTGAATTGAGTTTGTTGATTACTCAATGATCACTGGAAAATAACTACTATTACGACGATTCACTATGTCAAAGGAAAATATTTTAAACTAAATAATGAAACTGTTTGAGGGAAGTCAAAATAAAAATGTTTTCACATTGAGTTCTGTAATCGACCAACGCTACGACGATACTTTGGTTGCATTATGATTTCTGTATCCAACTTCATAAATGATTTACTAACACACCAGTGACGGGCGTTACATATTAATGCATTATTAAATAGTATTAGTTCCTGACGTATATTTACGAGTTAGGATATCGGCTGTTTACTGTGGCCGCGAAGATTATAGATTTTTGTATGATAATTTCTATCTGCTAAACCGATGGAAGAGATTTTAGGTTTTACCATTTATTCTCATATTTGTTAGCCTACTTAAAACACATTATTTTTGGGTCGGTTGCAATTTTAAAGTTAACAACTTTTCGCCTTACAAGTATGAAAAAAAACTCAATTAAAACATTTTGAAAATTAATATTTTAGTACGTGGAATAACCGACGACTTCCCAATGATTCACGTTAATCCTGAACTCTTTATGGTTCAGTGTTTTCTTTTGTTATCCAATGTTTTCTAACGAAACATTTCACGTATAATCCCTCATTAGACCAATACGTTTAAATCTCATCCAAGGAATCACCCGATTTATAGATGTATGACGACTTCTTAGAATCAAAAAGAGTTTTAAATTAGGGCATTTTGTATGTGACTGTGATTTAAAAATTGTATTTATTGGAATTACTGATTTATTACCCTAAAATGCGTCATTAATTAACGATTTTGAGTAATCGGATGATTACTGTCAACAATTTTACCATTATGTGAGACGCAAATAGAAACGCCACATTCTTTGTGGCTATAGAGCTCCTTTTGAACATTAATCCTTTGGAGGGATCACACTTCAATTGAGGAGTCGCGTTAATCCAAAGTAATTTCAAATTTGCTATGTTCGGATTACCAAATCTTCGGATTATCTGGAAAATACATGTTCAAAATGGAAATTAGTTCAAACAATTTTGCTGTTGTGTTATTATTTCGTTGCATGTATTTTGTGTATCTCATTTCACTACTCATCAGCTCACAGTTGTCAATAAATTAATACTGTACGTTACAGTTGATGGATGTGAGTAAGTTAGATTACTTCCGTCACTTCATCAGCTGTGATATAAGGCTATAACATACTACGAAAGTAATTACATGTGTTTTGAGTGGACATTTAATTATTTATATAGTTATATTTTGCCCCATTAGTCATTGAACTCTATCCATTTGTTTTTATTCAAAGAAACTTGTTTGAAGTAACGAGACCTTAGTGTACTATCACATTCAAAACTACAGCTCTGAAAGTTAAATATCTACACAAAGTAAAATACTAATAAATGTAAATGTTTAGCATTTCTACCTGCCTCTCCCATAAGGGTAATTTTAATTTTCATAGCCCGTCCGCTCTCAACAGATTATCTCAAATCACTAGAATTTTTTGTCAAAGTCAAGAGTCAAAAAATACCTAGAGATTTCAGTGAAAAGAATCGTTATACTACAAAAAGTTAACCAGTAGAAAATCGTAAACATTGAAACCTTATTTTTTAAACAATTATCTTGAGTGATATAACAATTCTGCTCGCATACACCGCTATGTATCTTTTAGCTCTAAATATCCTGATTGAAGATAACCCGTCGAGAAGGAAAGGATTTGGAAGTCTTATGGGAGATTCAGGAAATGATTGGTCTTATGGGAGAAACAGGTAGAATCGCAAAATGTTTCTTGACTTGTCTTCGGTATAACACCAAGTGTGTATATCAGAACAGGGCGGTCACCGGTGTGGTGTGAGGGGACAAAATACAGGTACTGTAGTAGTCCGGCCCAGGTGTTCCCGACAAAGGCAGTCCCTCGCCCCGTCCGCCACCACCAGAGGGGCGCAGCCCCCGGCCGCCGGGAGATCCGCCGATAACCCAGTCAGAGGTCACGTCTCCGCCGGGTGAAACATGTAGCTCCCCAATGTCAAACACTTGTGGACGGAAGTGCAGGATATTGTTATCAAGCGATTAATCTAATTGGGCTTCTTGGGGTTCTTTGTTAGTGTGGAGCGAAATGTGTATTACTTTTAATAATTTATTCACTAACATAAAGAGCAACAAGTATTCATATAGCTTAAAAGTTTGAATTTATAAAATATTTCAAGCGGTTACTGGGTTGCGAGCTTCCAGCAAACACGAACATAGTTCCGTAGTACAGTATTGCAACTCCTCTGCAAACCCTCAACATGAAATCGGAAACAAATTTAGATAAACATAACTTTTTAGCGAATTTACCCTATAGGGAAGAAGCTATTACCGAAGGTGGCATGATAAGACCTAGGCCTGGGACCATGATAACTTTTCGTTTTGAGGCCCCCAGATGCCAAAAACACCATATATATTTGTCCGTAGGCACGATAACTTTCGTAAAAATGGTTGACCTTGATTTAATTTGGTTTAAACGTGTAAGGCAGCATCTATTTTCATGAGTTCGAGAACCAGACAGGTCGCTCTACTTTAAGGGGGGTTTTGGGGGGGGTTTGTAACCCAAAAATGGGTTTTTTGAACTTTTTACATATAATTCTTGTTAAACCCAAATTTTGGTTTACACCATTAAATTCAGCTTAAAAAAACAAACAATTTGGCATTTTCATCACACTCTATGTCAATTGGTGACCGAGATACTGAGAGTGCTAAACACAGTACGTTGTCCAATGTTAATCCTATGAAGAATAAGTAAAATTATATATCTCGCTTATTAATGAACGTATATTAATGAAACTTGGTATGTAGCTTTATATGGTTGGCTTTAATGCTATTTGCATACAAAACCCATTTTTTGTGGTCCCCATGGCAACAAACCTGCGTACTCAGCAGCTACGATGTTATTCTTATGGAGAATAATAAACATGTGATATCTTGATTGTTTATGAACACAAATTGATAAAACTTGGTATATTGCTTCATCTGGAGGTGATCCATTGGTGTTTGCATGAAAACCAGATTTTGTGGTCTTTGATGCAGCAAACCTGCATAGTCAGTCCTAATGTTTTTCTTATGGGGAATAAATAAAATGTCATATATCGCTTATTTATTAATATGCTTTGATTAAAGTTATAAGTGGCTTCATGACTTAGTGAAGTACCATTTGAAATTCGCTGAGTTTTCTGCAACGGGGGTATTTAGCTATGAATATGAGAAAATTACTTTTTCAAGCAAAATATCTCTGATACCCCTAGGTTTTCATCTGGTAAAATCCTTCGTGTATTTCTTTGTTTTTTATGTTTTCCCTATCAAAACCAAGCATGAAATTTACGTTTTAAAATTTAAACTTGTATAAAACCAAACATAAAATCAAACTTACCAAACTTCTTTGGTTTTCTCCAAAATCGGGGTTAAAAAAATCAAATTTAGTACATGTATTTTTATGGACATTTTGTCCAGAAGGATTTTCAACTGTATGTGGGAAAGAAACAACGCTACAAACAATGCTAGTTTTGGCAAAAATAAATGTATTGGTTTAGTGAAAGAACGCATTTGAATATTAGCGATGTCTTGCCGCCATATTGTTTGCCTTACAGTTCAACTTTACTTCGCTAATTTAACCGAATATGTATCCCTAAAGTTGTCAAGATCCCCATTGTGAACACAAACTAATAAATACAATGTTTACTGTAATTTAGATTAATTCTTAATTTACATTAGAAAAAAAGAAGAAGCAAATACGAGAAATCGTGGGAAGCTGTATGTTGTTTATAAAAGATTAGTATAAAGCCTTGTGATTTTATTGGTGTGGAGGTATTAAATTATAACCTGAAAACGGATAAGAGAACTTAACAAAAACTATTCTCTAGAACAGACTAAATGTCAGTTATTCTATAAATAATTTAAGTAAATATTAGATGCAATTTAAAAGTAGCTATCCCATGTTGGTATTTATATTATCTAGGTTAGAACAATGCATTTTTTGGTGGGATGGCTTACAAAGAAAAAACCTGATAAAAAAACAAAAGACACATTTTTGTAACTAATTCAATGTGAAATTACAACATTGCAAAAGGACCAAAAAGCAGACACACTTTACATTATACATAATTTCCAAAGCGGCATCTAAACCAAAGTATTTTAAACATTAAAAGCACAATAACAAAGCGCTCACAGCTGTAGCGGAGGGTGACGCAGAGCTGCAGGAGGGTGAGTGAGGGAGGGTGGCATTGATTATTGAGAGCCTCCCTACACAGCAACTAATCTGTTGATATCAGTCAATCGTGCAAACCTGACCCAATGGTTATTATGTCAGTAGGGCTGTGTCTAGCAGTCAGTACTGATGGGAATAGTTATTTATCAGCATTTATTTCGAGCGTAAAGTAGGTCTTTCACGAGTAAGAAAAGTAGAAAGACACTTCATACTTGAATTACAAACACAGTTTGTTTCTAAAATTGAAATTTTGGATACCACACAACACTAACAAATTCACCTTCATCCATTTGTAATTGTTTTCACAAGAAAGAGGTTATAAACATCAAGTCAGTTAGCGTAGTGCAAAGCAATAATCAACAGCTGATTGATTACTGCAGCGAGCCCTACAGAACACAAGGTAACTCTGACTTGGTTTACGAAATGCAAGTAATGGAGTTGTAAGAGTTAGGATGGGCCTATATCGTTATAACTTCATGATCAATCTGATATCAAACAGACCCTTGACTGAATGGTTTACCCTACAAGTGTGTAGGCCCCTGTATAGATTGCATATTTAAATTAAAACTACCAGTAAAAGATTGCATTTGAAACAATTATTATTTTCTCGTATTGAACAAAATATCATTAACATAATCCTACTTTGATTGGAATTCATAACTTGATGGCGAGTTTAATACCTCTTACTGCTGACAGGAACTCAGTTTTACGAATTTTCCGGAATTCTGATCTCGTATACAGTCGCGAGAACATAACAACGTTAGTAGCAACAATCCATTCAAAGCAGTATATGAATCACAAGCAAGAAAATAGAAACAGAAAATAGGAAAAGCAGTCAAAATTGTTGTAAATCTTGATCAATGGTAAACTATTATTTTTTAATCTCTTTTCTTGTAGCAGTGGATTAATCATTGTGGAATGGCTATTGTTCCTAAACTAACATTTGAGATTAAAAAAAAGTAAAAGGGCAAGTTTTTGAAAAATCAGGTTACTAAAAACGACCTTTTTGAAAATTTATTTTTTCCAAAATAATATGTACCGCGGGACATTAAAAATGTATCACTTATAAATTATTTTCAGCGGCCCAAATATAAATTTTTAACAGTTAACACGTATAAAACTGCTTGTGTATATAATATCAAACACGAATATAATGTTACAAGCATACCAAAGCAGCAAGTCAATACTTTGGTAGGCTGTACAAATACTAAATTGTTTTACAGTTGCTAGTCGCATGCTAACATATCAAGGAGTGTGTAATTCACACGTTTGGATCTAGTTAATTAAAATAGGAGCTTAACCAAGGGTAGATTTTAGTTAATTACTATCCGCTTTAGGCAAGAATGTATTAACATTGTATTAACAGTAGATTAGTGTTGATTAATAAAAGTAATACATACTTTATATTGTGTTGCAGTTAATTTAAGACAAATTACTACTGCAACAATATCTATTGTTGTTTCTACTGTAGTCCAACTCAATTTAACATTAGTTATTGTGAAAAAATACATCCTGCCAAATCGGCCATATTAACGACGTCGCAGCCGAACCAAACGCGGCGCAGTGTAGCATAAGTACTCTTTAGCATTCGCAGTTCGCACTGTTCACGGTTTGTAGAGCAAAGAGTAGTATGAACATGGACGTAGAACTCATTCTCTCTTCTTGGGGTTCGCCTGAGGATGTGATTTCAATTTTTATACAGGTAAGCTGCCCAATAGAATAATTTAGCTTTGTTATAGGTATAATGTTAATAATTACATACCTTATTTTGTACTTGTGTGGTTAGTCCTTGCAAACCTAATTATAAGTCCATCAATAAAGTTTGCTTCAAGGCTTAAAGTTGCAATATCTAGCTTATGTATCTATCTTAAATACTGAAAACTTACCTTGTAGTTTCATGGTTAGACTATGCAAACCTACATCTAATTCCATCAATAACCTTTGCTACCTACGTTATGCTTAGGGTTGGGATTTTAGCAGTTTTTGGGATCTGTCTTAGTTGCTAACAAGTTTAACCTCAAACTCCGCATGGTTTGTTTTATGCCAGTCTGTCCAGGGCTACAACTAATTATTATATAGTTTTAAAAGTAGACTTAGATATAGGAGACGGAAAGCCTATAATACCCCAATACCCTTATAACTTAAATACAATTGTTTAACCCATCCAGAGCTACAAAATTATATTTATAGAACCTAGCCTATGTCATTGCTGTTATCTTTCTACCAAACAGTGTGATACAGAAATCTATATCGTTTCCGGGATGTCTTCCAATTTGCAATGTTGTCACAACATTAACTAACTCAGCAGCAACACTACCTTATTGTAGATTAAATGTTAACAATCGTGGTGGCTACTATAGTATATGAGGGCAATAGTTGCTGCAACATTACCTAACTCAGCAGCAACACTACCTTACTCTAGATTAAATGTTAACAATCGTGGTGGCTACTATAGTATATGAGGGCAATAGTTGCTGCAACATTACCTAACTCAGCAGCAACACTACCTTACTGTAGATGATTAAATGTTAACAATCGTGGTGGCTACTATAGTATCTGAGGGTAATAGTTGCAACATTACCTAACTCAGCAGCAACACTACCTTACTGTAGATTAAATGTTAACAATCGTGGTGGCTACTATAGTATATGAGGGCAATAGTTGCTGCAACATTACCTAACTCAGCAGCAACACTACCTTACTGTAGATTAAATGTTAACAATCGTGGTGGCTACTATAGTATATGAGGGCAATAGTTGCTGCAACATTACCTAACTCAGCAGCAACACTACCTTATTGTAGATTAAATGTTAACAATCGTGGTGGCTACTATAGTAAATGAGGGCAATAGTTGCTGCAACATTACCTAACTCAGCAGCAACACAACCTTACTGTAGATTAAATGTTAGCAATCGTGGTGGCTACTATAGTATATGAGGGCAATAGTAGCTGCAACATTACCTAACTCAGCAGCAACACTACCTTACTGTAGATTAAATGTTAGCAATCGTGGTGGCTACTATAGTATATGAGGGCAATAGTTGCTGCAACATTACCGAACTCAGCAGCAACACAACCTTACTGTAGATTAAATGTTAGCAATCGTGGTGGCTACTATAGTATATGAGGGCAATAGTTGCTGCAACATTACCTAACTCAGCAGCAACACAACCTTACTGTAGATTAAATGTTAGCAATCGTGGTGGCTACTATAGTATATGAGGGCAATAGTAGCTGCAACATTACCTAACTCAGCAGCAACACTACCTTACTCTAGATTAAATGTTATCAATCGTGGTGGCTACTGTAGTATATGAGGGCAATAGTTGCTGCAACATCACCTAACTCAGCAGCAACACTACCTTACTGTAGATTAAATGCTAACAATCGTGGTGGCTACTATAGTATATGAGGGCAATAGTTGCTGCAACATTACCTATCTCAGCAGCAACACTACCTTACTCTAGATTAAATGTTAACAATCGTGGTGGCTACTATGGTATATGAGGGCAATAGTTGCTGCAACATTACCTAACTCAGCAGCAACACTACCTTACTGTAGATTAAATGTTAACAATCGTGGTGGCTACTATAGTATATGAGGGCAATAGTTGCTGCAACATTACCTAACTCAGCAGCAACACTACCTTATTGTAGATTAAATGTTAACAATCGTGGTGGCTACTATAGTAAATGAGGGCAATAGTTGCTGCAACATTACCTAACTCAGCAGCAACACAACCTTACTGTAGATTAAATGTTAGCAATCGTGGTGGCTACTATAGTATATGAGGGCAATAGTAGCTGCAACATTACCTAACTCAGCAGCAACACTACCTTACTGTAGATTAAATGTTAGCAATCGTGGTGGCTACTATAGTATATGAGGGCAATAGTTGCTGCAACATTACCTAACTCAGCAGCAACACAACCTTACTGTAGATTAAATGTTAGCAATCGTGGTGGCTACTATAGTATATGAGGGCAATAGTAGCTGCAACATTACCTAACTCAGCAGCAACACTACCTTACTGTAGATTAAATGTTATCAATCGTGGTGGCTACTGTAGTATATGAGGGCAATAGTTGCTGCAACATCACCTAACTCAGCAGCAACACTACCTTACTGTAGATTAAATGCTAACAATCGTGGTGGCTACTATAGTATATGAGGGCAATAGTTGCTGCAACATTACCTAACTCAGCAGCAACACTACCTTACTCTAGATTAAATGTTAACAATCGTGGTGGCTACTATGGTATATGAGGGCAATAGTTGCTGCAACATTACCTAACTCAGCAGCAACACTACCTTACTGTAGATTAAATGTTAACAATCGTGGTGGCTACTATAGTATCTGAGGGTAATAGTTGCAACATTACCTAACTCAGCAGCAACACTACCTTACTGTAGATTAAATGTTAGCAATCGTGGTGGCTACTATAGTATATGAGGGCAATAGTAGCTGCAACATTACCTAACTCAGCAGCAACACTACCTTACTCTAGATTAAATGTTAACAATCGTGGTGGCTACTATAGTATATGAGGGCAATAGTTGCTGCAACATTACCTAACTCAGCAGCAACACTACCTTACTGTAGATTAAATGTTAACAATCGTGGTGGCTACTATAGTATATGAGGGCAATAGTTGCTGCAACATAGTTGCTTTGAGGCAACATTAATAATGTAATGTATTGTCAACACTACAGTTTTTTTAGTGATGTTTGATTTCAGTGGAAGGTTTCATACCACAAATGATAATTGTTAAATAAAATTCGAAAATATTCAATTTATTATGGGTTGATTATAATGATAAAATGATTCTTCTATCTGAAATCGCAAGGTATTTTTTGTTATTTAAAATAAACCACAGATAAAAGATTTTGTATAATCCGTTGAGGATGGAGGGACTTTAAAAGTCAACATTTGGAGAAGCAGTTAGAATCTCGAAATGTTTCGTGGCTGGAGCCCACTCCTAAGTCCTTAGCTCACATACATTTGTGACATAAGTTACAGTAATTAGTTAAATAAATCGTGCAATTCTTAATTAAAACTATGGAGGTACTTCAAAATGGCATATGTTGAAAAACTTCTAAATATTTAATCGAACCACTGAAAGGCGTAACTCGGGTTGGAGTAATTGAGACTGACAGAGTTAAGGTGCATGATGAACGTCTGTCGCCTGAAGCCGAGCAAGCACCCACCGCACTGCCCTCGCCCTTCTTTTCTCCCCCGTTTTTGTCGGGGTGAAGCCCATTTCATTGATAGCCGCCCCTGTCAAGCTTTAAATCCACAGCCCTTAATGGTTTGTTCCAATGCTTCTCACCCCGTCGCATTCAATACATTACCGTGAAATTCTGGCGAGACTTTCAGTCAAGTGGTCTTCTAAGCGCGGTATGTTTTGCACACAGTTGGGAACATGTGTTTCTTACCGCTGCAACGTATGTTTGGTAGTCACGGTGAATGTTTTGGGATAGTTGTGCCGGAATTATAGGATGAAACTGAACAAAATATCCAGGAAATGAGCAAGTAAGGGACAAAATACTTAAATAAATAATGGTAATTAATTTGATCACACGTTAAAATGTTTTATGGGATTTTGAATAAATATAATTAATTAGTATAGATAAACTAGTTTTTATGCAAACATCTATTAAATCCCAGCCACTTACCTAGTTTATATAAAATAACACAGTTATAATTAAACTAGATAATATGTCTAATTGACCCTTCGTGGCAGAAACTATGGGCTAAGGACAAAGGAGCGTAGCGAAGGGGTGTAGAAATATCAACAGCCAACATTGAAGGCAAAAACGAAGCTACCAAAATAAGGTAATTTAATAATAACTAGCAAAACCAAATTAACAAATTATATAGATAATCTTTTTGTAATAAATTTAACCAACAATTCATTTAAAAATCATCCCCCCATTCGATTTCCTAAATATTTACAAATTATCGACACCTCAAACACAGGTAATAATCAACTTAAAAACTCATTTCGCTAATAAGCTTTCAGTTATACAATTTAAGCACAATACCGCTATGCCAATCGTATAAACCAGTGGTAAAATACCCCGGGGAGGGATTGTGACAGGATTTACTGATATTGCAACAGATTAGCTAGGGTGAGTAAGTGGGGGGGGGGTAGGGGTGGGGGAGGGAGCATTGTTGCGATCCCACTTTTAATAATCAATGGCGCCCTTCCAGATGTGGTGATCGGGAGGTTTGTTATACAAGAGTTATTCTTACTATGTGGTTAGTGTTAGTTTAATGTTTACAATTAGATGGTGTGAAAGGCGTAAAGTAAGATAAATTAGTTGTTATTATTGTAACATAATTGAACGAGATGGTTCTAAATGGGAGGTTTTGTCTCTGACATGGTAAATGTAACTTTTGTGCTCCTAAACTGTTTATTTTATAGGATAATGATGCATTTTACCTTGACTGTACTAAACTTTGTTCTACTACGGTTCTTTAAATGTTCAAGTTATGGGCTACAACCTCAAAACTTAAACATGCAGGCATTTTATAATATATTTTCTAAGATACTAAACCCACATTTAAAATAAACCAGATCGCACGCAGCACGCTGACGTAAAGGAAGTGAATTTCCGCATTAAATCCTTAAAAAGATCAAATAAAGGGTTTAAACTAACACTGGATAAATAAACAAAAAATTGAAACATGTTATTTATTGGCTGTTCTGATGCTCCTGGTTATATTTAAATTCACTAATAGGATGCCAATGTTGTACATTATAAAGTTAGAAGGGGGTATAGTCGGGATACAAAGTTGGTATAGGGGTATTGGGGGTGATAAAACGATATTAAGATATGATAAACAGCCTTTTCCAGAGTAAATCCCCATAAGACAACGTTCTGTGTTGAGACAATTAACATTTTCTTTAATAACTCGGTAAGTACTTATGCTAGGATTATGAGGGAGGGCTTAAAATCTTTTAATTTTTTCGTACAATACTTTAATGTGCAATAAGTGTACAGTCGGGGCTTTTCTGACCCTTTTTGGGCCCAAAAACTCAAAATTTGAAAACTTAAAATCCCGAAAAAGGGGGTTAGAGTTTTCCGATTGTTTTGCCCAACGAACTTGTCAAACTGATTATAAAAAGGAATGTCTGTACCAAATTTGAAGTAAATCGGACAAAAATTGCTACCGCTAGAGTGCGAACAAACTCACACACACAAATATATATATATATATAAAGTTTTTAGAGACCCCTCAAAACGTGTAAAGGGGGTCACGTTAGAACTTTTACTGTGGTCCCGGACTTAAGTCTCACTGTGCGGGTCATGCTAATAGTTAATGAAAAATATCCCCTTCAATTAGTTCAATTAGTTTAAATAGTCCCTTAAAAATATCAACAACGATACAACAATATATTAAACGTATGTTGTGTGTTATTGATAAATGAGCGGTCATAATGTAATTTCCCGTATAAGATTATATTTTGAAAAATTACCTTTTTCATGACACTACTGTTGTAATTTTGAATCATTGACCCCAGTAAGTTTGATAGCTTGATGGTTATTTTCAGTGGATGTATTCAAGCCGGTACGTAACAGTGGATTTACTATGTTACCTAATTCTGCACTGACAAAAATATTAAAATATGATAAATTTTGTAATATTAGTCTATGGCAGGCATATTTGATTCAATAGCATCAAATCTAGGACATTGGAGATAATTTATTTTTATTATCGTTCTAAGTTTCATGTGCGATATAAGATAAATAGGTATACAAAATATTGACAGTAAATTTAAAACTTAAGATCCCTCTGTCACTACTAAGTGTGGAGAACTCAAATTAAAAGTTTAAATTCTTTGCAATCGCACATAGATTATTGTTATACTACATTAACATGACATGCAAATTAATATAATGTTGAAAATACATTTATAGCCTATATGAAAACAAACCGTATGAGGAACTTTTGGAATAATCATAAGTGTGACACCCAGGAAATACATACTTGAATGAAAGGTATTGATGAGAAAATTTGAGTTGAAAGATTATTTTTGCATACAATCTTACCTGAACTTAAACGAGTTCGCACGCAGCACGCTGACGTCAGGGAAGTGAATTTCCACATAAAAAACTATAAAAACTCAAAATCAGTTAAAAACATACAATTATTCCATTTTTATTCAAATCTGAAAATATAGATTTTTGGCTGTTTTGATGCTCCTGGTTCTATGTACCTGCAATGCTGGGAATACAATTTTGCTCATTATAAGCTTAGGAGAAGGTCCAGTCAGGCTTTAAAGTAGGCGTGAGGTTGTTGGGGATGATAAAAGTACACCAACAAATGAATAACAGGCTTTTCTAAAGTAAAACCCCCATAAGACAACGTACTGTATTTGGTCAATACACATTTTCTTTAATAACTCAGTAATATATATGCTAAAATGATGAGAGAGGGCTTAAAAGTTTTGCCACACTAATTCCCACAGTTTTTCATTCGTTAATTTTACATCCGGGGCTTTTCTGACCCTTTTTGGGCCCAAAAACTCAAATTTCTAAATTTAAAATCCCCAAAAAAGGGGGTTAGAGTTTTCCGATTGTTTTGCCCAACGAACTTGTCCAACTGATTACAAAAAGGAATGTCCCTACCAAATTTGAAGTTAATCGGACAAATAATGCGACCGCTAGAGTGCATACACACACACACACATATATATATATATATATATATATATATATATATATATACATATATATATACAATTTTGAACGAACCCCCAAAACGTGTTCAGGGGGTCACATTAGGAACTTCTATGGTGGTCCCGGGCTTAAGTTTCACCGTGCGGGTCATGCTAATAGTTCACTTTCCATAGGAAATTCACTAATTAAATTTCAATTTCAATTTCACTAATACAAATTTCAATTTGAGCGGCAGGATGATTTGATTTGATTTTAAAACTGAAATCAGGTGAACTAGGAAAACTGTTGGGAAAAGCAAGTATAAATTCACATAATGTTTTAGAAAGGGTAAGGAACTGAGCAATTCATTAAATAAAAACACAGAAGTAAGAACTGAAAAGCCAGGAGCGAGAGTCATAATTGAAACGCTCCCCTTACAGAGGGGGCTGTCGCGAGGCTAAGGATTACTGCACCCTGCACGAGGCTATGTTGGATCGTGTTGGTTAATTCTTTCATCCTTGTAGCCTATAAACACTACCGCCTGACATTGTTAGTGTGACGTAAATGTTTCTGGTAAAATTATAGTTTTTACATATGAGCTGTAAGCTGTGAATTTACAGAACAATTTTGCCGTGTATGCGATTGTACAGGTTTGGGTTAGAGGGTTTGGGTCCATTGCTCTACTTCTAGCAGCTTCTCCCATTGTGTAAGCTACGTTTTATTCTCTGTGATTTGACTAAGATTTAAGGCAGTCAACTTATGTCTTGCTTTTATTAACATAATTAAGAAATGTTAGGTATAGGCACTATGGATTGCATTAGTGTTTGTTTAGTATAAAGACAAAAGGATATTGATTGACTTTTAAATAATATTACCATGATCAAATGATCATTAAAATTTCCCATTATCCTTTGCCCCCCTCCCCATTCTTTTACCACCTCTATTATACACTAAAAATATTAGGTTTTATTAAGAACAAAATTAATTTGTTGTAGTGGCCATTTAGAACATTAATTTATGTATTCCGATTCCTAAGGTTGACATTATACATCTAAATTGATATAACCTAAAAACAGTTGTATTCACACATATAATACTTTGACTAATAGCCAAATCGGAAGAAATATTTGGTATTAAAGTATAATTTTTTATTAGATTAAAAAAATTGAAGGTTAAAATTAGTTCCAATCAACTCCCTAAGTATTTCGTCTACTTTTCATTTTGTATGATGGATAAAACTCCAGACTTTCGAGATGTTTTAGTACCAGTTAATCAGATAAATACACGTCCACACCAACCTAAAGATATTAGAGTCAAATTTTAATCTACTTTCTTAATAAACAACAGATTAGGGTTAGAGGGTTGCCGATAATCAATGCTCCCTCTCCCTTCTCCATCACAACTGTGCGGTTGTGGTACAGCATATTATTGGTGGTATTCTACTCACAGTTGGACAGTGTCATAATATATGTGTATGAGACTGTCGATAATTTATTGTTTAAATATTTTAAAAATCTGTCAAGCGTGTTTTAATTGGATGTAGTTTATTTTTTACAACCGTGGATGATGTTGTCTTTAACAGTCATTCGGTCAGTTCAGTAAGCAATAACATCATCTGTAATATTTTATAGAGTTTTAGGTTAGTTAAGATTAGGTTTTGCTAAATGATTACCATCCAAAAGGAAATTAGAGTTTTTATGTTTCCAAAACTATTTGCACACCGAGTGGTAATCAATTCACTTACTTAACCTATCACTTATCGTTTTGCCTGTTAAATGTTGATTAAGATCCATAACCATTAAATGTTGATTAAGATCCATAATCATAAGCAGTTCAGTTAGCTATTTTCCATTGTTAAATCAAACGTTTAGCTCCCCCTTAAAGGAATTGTACAAGCCGGAAAAAATACATTGATTAAGGATCGTAGGGAATTTCTTTTGTACATGTATATGTTTGATAAACCCCGAATGTTTCAAGTTATGTGTTACATAAACGAGTGTTTCCAAAAGAAAATCTCTATTTACCACTTTGATTTACTGTCTTCAAAGTGAAAGCACAAGTAAACATTGCATCCAACCGCATGGAACTATCTTACCCTCTGTGGGTGTCCCAAATTCCATCGCCGATTACACCTACCCAACCGATTGAGTTGCCAATTTGCGTACAGCCCCGTAGTTTGGGGGAGTTACCCTCGTCCGCTGGGACGGTGTCACTGACCAAAACACCCCCTCCCCCTGACACTTCCACACTAATCCAAACATCCGACCGCAAAATGGCTTTCTGCGAGTGTAATTAATTGTCAGGGATTTGTTTCAACGTTTTAGTGCTAATTGAGCTGACAACGTATTTTGACAGTGTTGTTCCTCTATTGAAATGTATGGCGAAGTGGACCCTTGTCTCGTTGCTGGTTGCAAATTGTTTACAATTGTTAACGGATTTAATAGAAATATTAGTTTGGTTATGATGCAATAACATTATACCCTATTGTAGTAGTTTTAGCTCTAGTAAGAGGGCGCTCCAATCATGAAACTTTTCGCGTTTCTACCTGCTTCGCCCATAAGGCCAATGTTAACTTTCAAAGCCCGTCCCTCCTCAACGGATTATTCGATATCGTTGATTTATGGCTCATTTTAAAGAGAAAAAATATACCTAGCGATTTCAGTATGCAGAATTTCGATATCGTAAATACTAATCGATCAATACAATTTCTAAATATTCAATATTTACGATTTTTTGATGCGCGAACTATTTATGATAACAAAATTCTGCTTACTGAAATCGCTAGATATATTTTTGATCTTTAAAACGATCCATAAATAATCCATTTTGTACAACCCGTTGAGGAGGGACGGAGTTTGAAAGTTAACATTGGTCTTATGGGAGAAGCAGGTAGACGCAGAGGACTGGAGCCCCCTCTTAACACAGGAATGTGGTCGAATTCGCTTCTCTTGAAACCTACAACATGCTTGGGCTGCATTTGTGGCGAACCAGTTTAATTAATCCGTACCTAAGTTGATCAAACGCATCTAAGTTTTGGGATTCTCGTTGTCCTAACGGTTATTTTATGGGCTTCGGTTCAAGGGGTCACAGGTTCGATTCCCGCAACGCCCACACAAGTTGAAGAGATTGGACCGCTTTCCCTTACAATATTTATTATTTATGTGCTCCTAACGAAATGCTTCCGGCGTTGAAAAAATAAAACGCCACAACATGGTGCAATACAACTAAAAAAGGTAAAATCTGATATGCTGAAGGTCGGTGCGGTGGAGCTCTAAATGATTTATAATGGGAATCGAGAAATATTTTATTTTGGTTTACAAGTTATTTTTTCAACAATACATATTTTTCACCAACATTTATTAAGTTTGATATTTTACTTGTTTATATTTTTTGTCCAGCCGAATATTCTCTCATAAACATAAATGGGTTTTAATACTCCTAACATAACAGACATTTGAACCAAACCAATGTAATAACCACAGGTCATAATAATGAGGTGGTTTAGAGTTAATATTCCCGATAATCAATACCCTCCTCACTCAACTATTCTGTGATCACCGTGGTATAAAGCACATCGCATCTCGTAATGGCATATGTTCATGTGTCGACACATCCGCCCATCCAGTTCGCCTAAATTAGGGAATCCTTCCCTAAATTTAGAGAAGATAATTACCTGCTAGGGATTTAGGGACTTTGTGTTGGAATCTAGAGTACATCCCAACTTTAGAACAGTTATTAAATTTAAAAGGATTGTAAAGATAAAACAACCTGCACTCAATTGTTCAGTAAATTAATTATTGTTATCATTGTCAGAAAGAACAATTAGCAATTGCATAACAAGGAAAGGACAACTAGTGTTATCTATTCGAAGTGACTACGTACACGTCCAATGTAAGGGCAAATTCACTTCTCTACCGCTTAGGTTAGGTTAGGTTAGGTTACATTACGTTCCGTTAGGTTAGGTTAGGTTAGGTTACGTTAGGTTAGGTTAGGAGGTTTTCTGGCTCTCAATTTGTTTTAAAAATCACAGGAAAAGTAACGTACGGTGCATAATTTGTAACGGACGTGAACAGTAGCGGCTCACGTCGGACGTGTACGTAGCTTCTGCCTTATCTATTCTGCATTGTCTGCAACCAACACTGAGGTTCTGGTACTTAACTGGTAGGCCAGTAGAATCAATATTCCAATAAAGTCAGACTTATAGTTTAATTTATAGTATTTTTAAATTATCTTATGAGGATGACTATATGTCAAGGTATTTAAAACTAATTGTATACAAAACATATTTGTATGTAATTGGTAATATTAAAATATCTAAACTTTAAACAATTACTTAAGAACATCTTAATCCAGGGGATTTTCTGCGTAATTTATGGACTTTTTTGCTGGACACTGGGAAATCTGGCTTGCCTTAGTTGGACATATCCACCAAATCCTAGAGCAGGTTTGTTGCCATTTCCTAAATGACAGTGGAACATTTGTGTGCCACATGTCAATATCGATAACGGATGTTATGCCTGTTGAAATCAATTTATTAAACATGAAAACGCCACATTTACAAGACACGCGATACCATAAAATCTACTTTTGTTACTTAATCGTCAATGATTCATTAGTTTTTCGTGAATCTTGATTAAAAATACCTGTCGGTTCGTTAACTCAATTTAGAGTTTGAATTTAGGACTAAGCTTTTGCAGTTTTAAAATAATTGAAATTATTATAAAAAGCCAAACACTGACTGGAACCTTTGAAAAAACCGTAGGTCTGGCAGCCACGACCTATATACACTTGAATGGAAGGTCTCAGTGAGATAATTGTTTTTGATAGAAACCTCTCATATGACCAGAAATTAAATTAAAGTGACAAGTTGAAATTGGTAATTGGAATTGGATCAGCTGTGTGGATTAATGGGATTATACAAAAATCATCAGGTGAACAAGCAAAGCTGTTGGTAAAAGATAGCATGTTTAATAGAATAGCATTACCTACTAAATACTTTCACACTGGGGTGGGGAGGTGCAATTATTGGAATTGCAGTAGTGGAATTTAAATTTAAATGGGGTATGACAAACGATCAGTGTTGTGACTGTGGGGCGGAGCGTCAAACTATGGAGCACATAGTTAATGACTGTCGCCTGAGCGCTTTCCCGGACGGGTTGGCCGGCCTGCATGGAACAAATCAGGCTGGACTCCAATGGTTTCGCGCCATGAATTTAGCTCTATAATGGGAAATCATTTATTTATTTTTACAAATATTTTTCTGAACTTGGTTAACGCAGATAGATTATATGAACGTTTGTTCATTTTGTTGTAAACTCCAAATTAGCAGGCAGCTGTGTAAGCCATACGATATATATGTACCTATTAAATAGTTTAGTGTTACTGCTTTTACTAATATTTAGTATTTTCTATCTTTTCCTTAGACATTTAATTTGACGTCCAAGTTTTTCATATTAAGGGATGAAATTCTATGGGGTACTTGAAATTTAGAATGAATCGTGTTTTTTTTATTGTTATATCTAAGTGTGCGGGCAATGTGTCAATCCGTGCCATAATCTATACCGGCTTTAGAGATTGAAAGAATTAGCAGAGCGGATCAAACATAGCCTCGCGCAGGGTGCAATAATCCCCTAGCCTCGCCGCAGTCCCCTCCCCCCCCTGAACGAGCGTTTCAATTATGACTCGGCAGACTTGTTGGCTCACCGTACGCCGCTGTTTATTTAGTGGCTCCTTTAATTATTCTACCTTACCGCATTTCCAATAAAACCCTTTTTCATTTTTAATTAGTTAAAAAAAATTCTTAACAAATCTCAGATTAGTTTTTATAGGTACGCAGGTATTTGTATAAGTTCTAAATTGTTTGCGGGACAAAAATGGCAACACATTGTTACAAATTATATACAATGGAATGTTTTAATGTCTACATCTTTTCGAAAGTACAGTTTAAAAATGTTGTATTAAATTCAAGCCTTTCCTCACATAAATTAGTTATTAGTTAAAGAGACTATTTAAAATGTGTGTACTTATAAGTGACAGTGTTGCATACATTATTAATTTCTGTATATTAAGCTCTAGCATTTAAATACAATCTGCAAATTTATTTTTTACACGAGAAAATCTCCCGCAGAAAATCAGCGTTTACATAAACTCGACCACCCGTTATCAAAACAGAATACAGTATACGTGCTGCATTCTCTAGTAAGAGTAACGCACATGTTTAAATAATGATGTGAAAAAAACAAATATTCTCCAAAAGACTAACTTGGGGATTTTTAAGGTCAACAGAACGAAGTCATTAGTAAAAAAATGCTAATTATTTGTGATGAAATCTAGGCATAAACGTGAATAATAACAAAATAATAATCATGCATATCGGCTTAATAGAACTGTATGACGAACTGTCTTGGATTTTCTAAATTGTATTTAAATATATAGGAAAGATTTTTATGAATAAAAGTTAGATTTAATAAAAATCCCTATCACAATCACATTAACCATTTTCAATATTAACAGATTCATTATATTTACTAAACCTTATTTGTTCGATTCAAATTCTAAATCAATGGGGTGGCAATCGAATACTACAAAATCAGTTACATTAGCGATACATTCCCCAATTATTTAGGGGCTGTAACCATGAAGCTGTTTAATTGGGGATGGTCACATGACCGAGTGACGCCCCTCACCCCTGAGGGGGTTTTTAATTCAGGGGTAGTGGGGATTTGTCACCCCCTCCCACTTTGTAGGGGTGAATGAGGGTGTCACACTGCCGTTCATATGTTGATGTGTCATTAAAGCGGTGAGGGGAGGGGCGGGGTATCGCCAGTGCTTATCTAATTTAAAAGGCCTTATGACCACTTTTATTTATAAGATAACTATAAGAAATTATTGATTTTTTAGACCCCGAAATATCGTGAAACTTGTTTTATCCCATCATTGATGACATGTGACAGCAGTACTTAAACAATATCGAGTTTCTCTAACTGTAAAACAAAAGTTTTATGAGAAGTTGGATTTATTTTTTAATCTGAAAACTGTTATTAATGTTATCTTTGACGGTTTAAATTCTCTTATTTGATTCTAAATCAGTTGCTACCTGAGTAAACGTTCCTGCAATGCAGTAATGATCATTCAGTTATTTACTAATTCGTTCAAACGAAACAAATATGACGTAACTCGTAATACTGTTTCCTTATTGTCTATCAATTTGTAAAACTGAGTAAATCAATTTATAAATCAGCAAGCCATGGATAAAAACCAACACAATTGCTTTAATACTTGTAACATAGACATGTTAAAAATATCCGTTTTTTTCTCCATAGAATAAGTTAAGTGTATTAAAAGTCATTGAGAAAAACTGTAACCATACTCTTCCTTAAAACTACGTGGCTCTTTTCATAACTTCCTCACCTGGATTGTCACTGAAACTCCACGTGAAACATTATTAATTTAATGTATACTATCTTTCCAAAGACAATAGTATATTAACCAAAATCAAAATCCATGTCATACATAAAAGTTACAGTAAAATTCAAATTTAACCATTACAACTCCAAATTCTGTTATATTTTTCACTATACTCTATACATTTGTAATTTTTTACTAAGTAAACGAACGTATTTAAAGTTTTACACTAAGTTTGTCCCGCAAACAATTTAGAACTTATACAAATACCTGCGTACCTATAAAAACTAATCTGAGATTTGTTAAGAATTTTTTTTAACTAATTAAAAATGAAAAAGGGTTTTATTGGAAATGCGGTAAGGTAGAATAATTAAAGGAGCCACTAAATAAACAGCGGCGTACGGTGAGCCAACAAGTCTGCCGAGTCATAATTGAAACGCTCGTTCAGGGGGGGGAGGGGACTGCGGCGAGGCTAGGGGATTATTGCACCCTGCGCGAGGCTATGTTTGATCCGCTCTGCTAATTCCTTCAATCTCTAAAGCCGGTATAGATTATGGCACGGATTGACACATTGCCCGCACACTTAGATATAACAATAAAAAAAAAACACGATTCATTCTAAATTTCAAGTACCCCATAGAATTTCATCCCTTAATATGAAAAACTTGGACGTCAAATTAAATGTCTAAGGAAAAGATAGAAAATACTAAATATTAGTAAAAGCAGTAACACTAAACTATTTAATAGGTACATATATATCGTATGGCTTACACAGCTGCCTGCTAATTTGGAGTTTACAACAAAATGAACAAACGTTCATATAATCTATCTGCGTTAACCAAGTTCAGAAAAATATTTGTAAAAATAAATAAATGATTTCCCATTACTCAGTTTTACAAATTGATAGACAATAAGGAAACAGTATTACGAGTTACGTCATATTTGTTTCGTTTGAACGAATTAGTAAATAACTGAATGATCATTACTGCATTGCAGGAACGTTTACTCAGGTAGCAACTGATTTAGAATCAAATAAGAGAATTTAAACCGTCAAAGATAACATTAATAACAGTTTTCAGATTAAAAAATAAATCCAACTTCTCATAAAACTTTTGTTTTACAGTTAGAGAAACTCGATATTGTTTAAGTACTGCTGTCACATGTCATCAATGATGGGATAAAACAAGTTTCACGAGATTTCGGGGTCTAAAAAATCAATAATTTCTTATAGTTATCTTATAAATAAAAGTGGTCATAAGGCCTTTTAAATTAGATAAGCACTGGCGATACCCCGCCCCTCCCCTCACCGCTTTAATGACACATCAACATATGAACGGCAGTGTGACACCCTCATTCACCCCTACAAAGTGGGAGGGGGTGACAAATCCCCACTACCCCTGAATTAAAAACCCCCTCAGGGGTGAGGGGCGTCACTCGGTCATGTGACCATCCCCAATTAAACAGCTTCATGGTTACAGCCCCTAAATAATTGGGGAGTGTATCGCTAATGTAACTGATTTTGTAGTATTCGATTGCCACCCCATTGATTTAGAATTTGAATCGAACAAATAAGGTTTAGTAAATATAATGAATCTGTTAATATTGAAAATGGTTAATGTGATTGTGATAGGGATTTTTATTAAATCTAACTTTTATTCATAAAAATCTTTCCTATATATTTAAATACAATTTAGAAAATCCAAGACAGTTCGTCATACAGTTCTATTAAGCCGATATGCATGATTATTATTTTGTTATTATTCACGTTTATGCCTAGATTTCATCACAAATAATTAGCATTTTTTTACTAATGACTTCGTTCTGTTGACCTTAAAAATCCCCAAGTTAGTCTTTTGGAGAATATTTGTTTTTTTCACATCATTATTTAAACATGTGCGTTACTCTTACTAGAGAATGCAGCACGTATACTGTATTCTGTTTTGATAACGGGTGGTCGAGTTTATGTAAACGATGATTTTCTGCGGGAGATTTTCTCGTGTAAAAAATAAATTTGCAGATTGTATTTAAATGCTAGAGCTTAATATACAGAAATTAATAATGTATGCAACACTGTCACTTATAAGTACACACATTTTAAATAGTCTCTTTAACTAATAACTAATTTATGTGAGGAAAGGCTTGAATTTAATACAACATTTTTAAACTGTACTTTCGAAAAGATGTAGACATTAAAACATTCCATTGTATATAATTTGTAACAATGTGTTGCCATTTGTTTTCATGGAGTACAATTTTGTTGTCATGTAAAGGCCTACTTATCCCTTACTATTTTAGCAGCATTAACAACTAATGCAAATTTAGTTCAGAACTTAACAGATAAATTTCATATTTAACGTTAAACTAATATTCTAAAATTAGCCAAATTTGTCACTGGTTCTCCTGCATTTTAGACTAATTTTTAAACAGGATAAAGTATTTAGATTGTTTCATAACTTTATTTATGTTTTGACCCATTCTTTCGTTACTATATTAATTTGATTTCGTTCGATATATGGAAATACAACCGTATTAAATTACTGAGTCATACAATAAGTAATAATCCCTTTGTTCACAGTTTTCCTTGTCTTCCACTTAACCCGGGTGTTTCCGTTTAGCGGAGCCCATTATAACCGTAGCGATTCAAGATTGGTCATCACTAATGGATAAGTAAACCCCAACTTGGCCCTGGGGGCAGGATTGTGGCGCAACCCTTGAATTATCAATGCAGGGCCGGTCTCCCTCGCTCGCCGGGGTTGGTAATCTTCCCCGTTTAAAATATATCAGCCAGATAAATTGTAACAGTTGTAAACATTTTGTACGTTTTTTTGTAATTTTATCCGTACTTCCTTCAAAATACGAAGGAAAAATAAGTATAAAGCTACGTTACGTTTCAACTATCCAAAAATTCCCTTGGCTCATGGAAAGACGATATTTGTTGTAATAACTTTAACTCAAAAATAGAAAATCTCCTTATAACCCCGCAAATCATATACATTTCTTTAACCAATCCAAATTTTATTAAAAATGTACAACCTTAACATAAAGCAACGCGGTAGAATATCTTCCAGTATTGTAGTACAGTAACAATAATAATATTTTCTTAATAAATATTTTTAAGTTTTGCTTTCAGAAATTTAGTGCAGACGGTAAAAAGGTTATGCGACTTTATCCAAAGATCAACCATATAGTTTGCATTCCCAAGTTAAATCAATACTTAAACCAGTCACAATTTACACAAGACTGTAAAATGATCAACAAAACATTACTGACTAAAATGTTTTAACATATAATACAAAAAGATGTATTTTTACAGGATATAGCAGTAAATCAAGTGATCAACCGTTATTATTGTTAGTGTAAAATCCCTACGAAGTCACCACAATATCAACACCGGGGCATTATGTGTTCCTCCCTTACACTAGTGTGACGCCTCCCCCAACCCCTGTTGTTGAATTAACACAGCCTCGGGGGGGGGGGGAGGGAGGGGATTGACCCCTCTGCTGCTTAGAGCTCATCGGTCATTTAACCGCATAGATTTAAATATACCTAAACATGCGAACTGTGATACTATAGATGTTTGCAGTGATATTTTGCAAGGTAATGTTTTTTAATTATGATAATCTATTTGAATTTTGGCTTTTAAGGTTTGTGATAAAAGTATAGTTTTTTAAATTTGTGTGAAGAAATAATAATAATATATATTATTATTATTATTAAGGTTTCCATGTTCAAGGTTATGTGGAGGATAGTTTTGAACTAGTTTAACAATAGTTTTAACCATAAGTTGCTGACTTATCAACATATCTGTTGTAAAGTATAAATATGACTACATATTATATTTTAGTTAATAAAATAAACATGTAGGTGGAAAAACTTCAGCATTGTGTTTGTTTATTCTAGTGGACATGGTTTAGTTCGTAGTTTATTAAATTAAACTTAGTGTGAAGTATGTTGTATTTAGTTGGATGTGTTATGTTTGTAGGCCCCCTATTCATAAACGAAAACACAAGATATATTTCCCGGTCAGGCCCAGTGAGAGAATGACGTCAAATGGCGTCCCTGCTTGTATCCTCCTGGTTACCGGATTTCCCGGGAAAATATTCTTATATTTTCTACCGGATTCAAAATTTACCTTAAATATAGTTTTAAGTGTTGTAAGTAGTTTTAATAAAATCAAAAATAGACATATATAGCAATTTATATATCTATTATTTGATTATTGATGCTCAAAATTTCTTTCTCTGCATCAGTTTACACTCATCAATTATTTTTTCCCCGCTAGAACTAATTGTAATAATTGAAATTAACCACCACATATAATTTTATCCGCTGATAGTGGAAATTGTAATGCAATGCAATAATTTTAAATCCCTATTCAAGTACATACTCTGTTTCATATTATTTAACTAGCATAGACAATTATTTTAAGGTACAGTTAAAACAACATAATTAATTATTGACATTATATTATTATTGTTACCATAACCTCATGTTTTCTAGTTATAAATTTATTATATTATCTCAATTTTACTGTAAATATATTTTATTGATTTTTACAAAAATCTTCCTCATATTGATACTGTTACATACATGTGAATATAATTTGATTTATTATTCAAGAACTAGTAGTTTCCTTTGTTAATGTTGGTCACATTTTATTTAGTTAAGTGCTACTGTTGGTTGTGTTAAGTCTGCTTGTTGTTTTGTTATATTCATATTTTGTTACTCAGAGACTTTGTAATTGCTTGTTTTGCTGTATGCTAGTCACAGTAGTGAATCGAATTACGATCAGGTATTTAAAGTTATTCAAATATTTTAACTTTACTAAGCTTCCTCTGTGTAAAAATGGAGTAATGCCGTATAATAAATAAATAAGTTAATGATGTTTTTCTGCGACTAGTAATATTTGGCTTTGTTAAGTTTATCAAAATGTTTGCTGAAACCAACCAACCGAGGTTTGGGGGAGGTTTTCGCAGAGCTTTTGAATTAACAATGTCGGAAACCAG
The DNA here is from genome assembly GCA_963675035.1 of Allygus modestus. NCBI lineage: Eukaryota > Metazoa > Arthropoda > Insecta > Hemiptera > Cicadellidae > Allygus > Allygus modestus. The sequence goes on along the minus strand of OY776117.1, from coordinate 123,480,647 downwards.
AGAGCCTCTACAGCCGCCCTTGGTCAATGCACAGTAATACCAACTTAACAATCAAAATACTCTTCGTCAAAATCTTATCTTAATTGAGGATTTATTTTGAATTAAATGTATCTTGAATGGTTGGTGTCCATGCTCATATCTACCTGCAACATGATATAGATTTACATTTAATAAATTATATATAGGTCTACATTTTTATAATTTTGTTATATATTTGTATATGTTATATAAAAAAGTACATGTTATATGTATACATTTCGATGACGCTCTTCATTCAAAACTACGAATTAAATAAAATGATAACAACATCTTTAAAAATATAACGGGATGTAATAAAAGACGTCTTACAACACTTACAAAATTATGATTAAGTTAAATTTAAAAAATATTTAAAATTATAATTAAATTATTTTTAAGTTTTGTAAGACGTATTTTATTACATTTCGTAAGTAATAACAACACGTAATATGCTAATCAAAAAGTTGTTTACAAATATAAAAATCTGAAATATTTGTAATTATAACAAAACATATTTATTTAATTACAAGACCCATTAAAACCCATTTTAAAATCTAATTTTTAAATCATTTTTAGTGAAAAATATATTAATGAAAGTTTTAATTTTTTTAAATGAAAAATCTTAGTTCAATTTATATTTGAATAAATAAGGGAAGTTAGCAGTAAACATCCACTAAGATTACGAGTGCTGATTAAATAATCTATAATAACTGGTGGTTTGATAAGATATTTGACTCCAACGAGTAAGTTACTCGAAAAAATTTGAACTGCCTAGTTGCAATTTTATAATTATTGTTATTACTCCACATTTATGTTTTAACGGGATACTAGAATTCCCGAAACACAGCACAAATGCTAAATCCCTCTTGAAAGAATATTATAACATCATTATATTTAAATATATATACAGTATATTATAATGGTAAGGAAGGTGAAGACATTTTTGTATTTGATTGACTATTGCACAAATATTTAGCCATCTCAGGATGTACGCATTACATAGTTTTATTGAAGATGAATGCTGTTCTAAAGTTTAATAACTAGTATACATTGAAAATAAATTATTAGAAGTATACAATAAAAACCAAATCTCAAATTTATTGCTTTACAGATATTTTAGAGCAGAATTACAATCCTACTAAGCACTTTTAAAGTATAAAAATTATTGCTTAAGTTTTTACTCTTCAAGCAAAATAAAAAGATAGTTCTCTGAGTGGGTAAGTGTCTTTGTCATTAGTACAGTAATAGAGATACAGAACAAAATGAAAATGTACTGTACAAAAATTGCAGAAATTCAATTATGGTGATGTTTTGCCAAGGTAATTTAACCAAGCATATATTATTCTAAATTGCTGTCTGGAAAAACTGAGGATATCGTTGCTTATTTGAATTACTCATAAATACTTATATCAATACTTGGTGACAGGAGTATATCCTGAATAAAGTTCATACGAACGACGAAATTCGTATAGGTGATCTCAATAATAATTAATAGATTTAATTTGTATTACCTCTTAAATGATATTCTTTTCGTTTGGTATCAATATACATGTAGTATTAACATGTTTATAAAATTATTATCTTGTTATATTAAAAACGCACCACCATATATTATAGTTATTTAAATTTCATATTACAAAATAATAAACAGCCTGCATTAAATGACTCGAGGAAAAAAATATTTACTGTAAAAAACTTGAAATACAAAAAGAGAATCAACCTTGGGCAAACTCGTTTGAATGTCTAGTAAGCAAAATGAAACAATCCACTAAGCATAGTGAGGATAAAATGTACTTTAAGGTCAAGAAACCCTTAAAACTATGTAATAACGTGTACTTAAAAATATGGATGTAATTATATGGTTAATATTTAACCGTAATACTATTTTATAACAGATTTACTATAAAATGAATCAAATAATGGTGGTCAATGCTAAGAAAAGGAAAATCTGAACTTTACAAGTTTTATATTTGATAAAAAATCTTAATTTTCATATATATCTTAAAAAATAAAATAAAATAATCCCAATAAAAACAATAACAAAAGTAAAGAAATTAATCAAATTTGTTATTCACAACTTCAAAACACTATTTAAATTAAAAACATGTTTAAAAGTGGAATACAGTTATAAAAGCCTCGCAACATAGATAATACCGTTTTAGGCAGATTTTAACAGGATTGACTGATATTGCAACAGATTAACAGAGCAATAAGGGTCGGTGTGGGGGGGGGGCGCTGCCCCTCTTAATAATCAATACACCCCTGCGATCACTGACGCTCTGTTCCGGGTTGTGTGGATGTATTGTGGGCAAGGGCTGACATATTGGAGCTCACTACGATGGTCTTTGATAATGCCTCGGTAAAACACAAACTATTATTGCTGTTTTTGCTGTACTGTAAAATAACCAATTCAAAAGGTAGCCTTTGGTTACCATTAAGCCCATGGCAATAACACGGTTGACACATGTGGGTAATATCTTACATTTAACAGATAACTAGATAAGTAAATTACTTATTTTTGTTTCTATGTAGTTCATAGGGTAACTCGTAGTTTCTTTAAACATTCATTGTTAAATAACATTTATTTGAAGGTAATACAATTTCACACCATGATAATGTAACTTAATACTTGTTGCATTGTTTAGTTAAATAATTAGAAATAGTAATTACTATTGTTAACTTAGGTTCAGCTGCAGAGTTGAACAAAGTGAAACGTCCTCTGAAAAATGACAGCAGTTAAACTGCACGGTCTAATTTTATTGTAAAACCATCTGTTGATACTTCACTTCATTCAACTCAGTTTGTTATCATTCAGGGTTTTTGTTAATAATTGTATTCAAAAGTGTTGGAGTGGAATAACAGATTCAAACCAGCGAGATCTCAAATATACTTCACCCATTTGCGGACGAGATTAAAAATCTAACACCAAAACATATTAAATATTTAACAATACATTATTGTCGCCTGCTTTAATAATTTAATTTTATAAAACAAATTCTAAATATTGTTAATCGGCCAGTTAATAAGCCAATAATACATTTGGAAACAATTTTAAATATATAAAATGGAAATTACGATTTCATTAGTAAGGTAATAACTGGCTAACGATAAAATATATCATTGCATTGTTGTGGTGCAAAATATATATTAAAGGAACTTCGAAAAGTTATTTAACTTGTCAAGTTTAAAGATCGATTCTGTGCCAAGTGCCAAGTTAGCAGTAACGTAATAATGTTACTTCAACTTATAATTGGTCCGCCAACGTGTGCAGAATCTTGTAAACAACGAGCATTTCCGATGTTAATGTAAAACACGTTGAAATAGTTAACAGTTCATTACTGCACAGCTATAATGGTTATTTTATATTGAATAATATAATTACACAGGCTGTAATGTTTTTTATGTAGCAAAAAATTGTTATAAACTTGAAGTTAATTAATAGCAATATAAGGTAATAACTCGTAAACTAACCTTTTGTAAATAAAACATTATTAAATTTTTTTGTAGTTATTTTATGGGAATATTACTACAAACAATTTTAACAAAATATTTTGGTTGGTTTAAGAGTTTTTATTTATATAAAATATTTATATACAGTTTTTCCTTTTTATTTATTATTTATCTTTGATCGTTTTTTGTTTATCCTTATTTATTTGATATCGTAAATATTAAAGAGAGTACCTTAAACTAATAAAATCTTCATCATACATACACACATCGAATAATTATTTAAAAGTTGATTAAGTAAAATAACCCCAATTACAACCACAGTCTTGTATATATTAACTTCTATTACATTCAACAAACTTAATTAATATTATTATAGTATAGTCATGAAATAAAATCAATTGTTCTATAATTGGGGAAATTGCATCTTGGAAACTAACTATTTGTCATGTAGCTATTTTCACGCCAATCTACTCTACTGTATTCTACTATGTATTACATTTTGTATAGTTATTTTAAAACTTAGAATTACTTTAAAAGATACTTTTGTTATCCTCCTGCCTTTATCGCCATTAGATTGAGTATTCCACAACATTTTTCTTGATATCATTGACTTAATTGTTTGATTGTAATTGTTTTTTGTTTTTCAAATATATATCTGTGTTAAATTTATTATTTATATTAAAGTCATTGTTACCAAGACATTTGCTTCAAGCTCAGTAATGGGTTTGTGCAGAAACAATCGCTCGGAATGGAATTATAGTAGAGTTATTCGTACTTGGTGGCTGGCCTGTCATCTAAATGCTTGCTATTATGTGGCGCATTAAGCAAAACAAAAACAAAAATTCAGCACAAAACGAGGACATCGTTATAATCCTTCGTCTCTGTGGATGTTTCATTAATTTATACTGTAAAGCCAACTTAATATTTTTCATTAAATAGTTTTAAGTTTTCAAAATAAATTCCCAACTTGGAACTACATTGTATTTTTGTTGGTCCAATTTCCAATAGTAATGCAATAGTGATTGCAGTTTTACAGATTTGTAGGCTTTATTTTGTAAATAATAATATGAAACAGAAATACATTGGGACAAAAATTACGATTGCTGTTCTGGTTCACTGCTTTGTCCGAAATATTGACACATTTAATTTGTTTCAATATTTTGAGCATCACAAATCTGCAAATCTGCTTTTGTCGCAATTAACTACATGTAAATGAATAATGATGAATGCTATAGGCAAACTTTTCTTAAATACCATCGTCAAAGTTACGGCGAGTAAATAAAATGTCTGGAATACATTATTTTGTGTAGCAGTTTAGGGCGTTAACAATTTTGATTTTAGTGTTTATTCTGGCAGGCATACATATTATATTAAATCATAGTTGTTTTCAGATCTAATTATGGCTTTTGCGGGATATTTTAAATGCTGTTAAAAATATGGGTATAGCCCCCATATAAAAAAAATACCCCCGTCGCAGCAAACCTGCGTACTCAGCGAATTTCCAATGCAAAATATATGTCTCAATACCACATAAAGCCGAATACCAAGATTCATAAAAATATATTCACAAATAAGCGATACATCAAATTTTAATTATTATCCATAAGAATAACATTGGGAATGAGTACGCAGGTTTGCTGCAACAAGGAACACAAAAAATGGGTTTTTATGCTAATATCAATATAACTCAACTAGGTGAAGTTGTATACCAGTTTTTATTCATGAATGTTCATAATTAAGGGAGACAGAGCATTTAATTATTCTCCATAAGAATAACATGGGGGCTGAGTACGCAGGTTTGCTGCTACGGGAGCCTTTGGTAAAAAATGTTTGTTGAGCAAATATTAATAGACCACAACGAGATGAAGCTGTATACTAAGTTTCGTCAGTATACGATCACAATTAAGCGAGATATAAAAATTTTCTTTTCCTCCATAAGAATAACATTAGACAACGTACTGTGTTTAGCACTTTCGATATCTCGGTAACCAATTGACATAGAGGAATGAACAAAATACCAAATTGTGTGTTTTTTTAAGCTGAATCCAATGGTGAAAACTAAAATTTGACTATTTCAAAAATTATGTGTAAAAAATTCAAAAAACCCATTTTTGGGGTACAAAACCCCCGAAAAATGCCCTTTAAGGTAGAGCGAAATGGCTGGTTTTCGAACTTAAAGTCATAAATGTTGCTTTACACGTTTATACCAAATTTCATCAAAATCGGACCTTTTTTACGAGAGTTATCGCACCCACGGACACATATATATATATATATATATATATATATAGATATATAGATATATATATATATATATATATACAGTTTCGAACGAATGGTGTTTTTGGTGTCTGGGGACCTCAAAACGAAAAGTTATCATGGTCCCGGGCCTAGGTCTTACCATGCCGACTACGGTAATAGCTAGTAGTAGCTAATTTCCTATAGGGGAAATTCGCTAAAAAAAATGTTGAACTTCCAGAGCGGGGTACGGTAAGCACTATATATAGAGAGGTTATATTGCACGTAATAGCCTATAATAATGTCAGTGATCGTGTTGTGGTTGTTATATCATTCAATCTCATCAATGTTGGATAAAAATAGCTTGTTTTATTCCAATGCACCATTTCTGCTTAATATATTTATCTAACCCGATATCAAAATCATAGCGCACGTATGACTGGTATTTGAGAATGGTTTAGAGCTTAGCATTGGGGGAGAGGGGAAGAGATTATTTGAACGTGAACAGTAATTTTAACCGGTATTTGTAACAGGTCTTTGATGTTGAAACTATTGTAATTTACGTCTAGATTGATTGTCGAATTGGTTTTCAGCAATCAATTCTACTGCCCTTCTTACCCATTAACACAGCAATCAATGGGGTTTATGGGGCAGCCCACTACTCTCACGTGATCTCAGGGGGGAAGAAGTGTCCTCCCCTCCCATTTAACGAGGCTAGAGAGTTGTGGTGCCTTCATGTTTGTATTGTGTTGTAAGTACTACAACAGAAACTGATGAACATAAAATATCTACACTTACTGTAGATAAAATATCTGAACATACTGGTAATATTATAAAAACCTTGTGTCAAAAAAGGTTATTCCAGTGTAATTTGTGTTACGCTGCAATATGTAATTACAGCATTGCAATCGAGTTCGGTAGATGGATGTTACAGTAAGCTTTGTTTTAGTTATTCAATAGGTTTAATAATGCTCGCAAGCAACCGTATTCGACCTAGATATTTTGTAATCTGCTGTTATATAAACAAATCCACTTGCTAGGTTCTGCAAAGAGCCTTATTAACTAACTTTGAATCACATTTATAAACATGTTATTGTTTAAATAGCGATTTAATAACAAATATCTATAATGTCACGTCGGAATTTAGATTAAACAAGGCAGTGTTTTCAGTTTTCATCCCCACCAAATCCCACAAGATAATTTAAACGGATTTTAGGGATACAAAATAAATGTACACAACATTTTAGTGTAATGGCTAAACTGCTCTTAAAATAAGTAATTTTACCATAGTATGTGAGAATGATTTGGAGTTAGTGTATCAAGCCATTTATAAATCTAAATTACTAAAAGGCTGTGAAAGGTCAAGAAATACGTGTTACATATTCTATTTTAAACTCAAATCAGAATAAATTAATGTAACCTGTTAGTAGATATTAATAAATTAGTTTAAAATATCCTAAATAGAATTATGTAGGTCAAGCTGAATAATCTCAGCTCATCCTATTGCCTTGAATCCGTCGGTTATTTTAAGCCTAAGGTCGTTATAGAAGTGTGGGTGGCTCGGCCGTGAAACGTTTGTTGTGGCTGCCCAAGATTTGTTTCTAATTAAACATTATCTCTACGCTCACAAAGTTGTTTAACGGGTATTTAGCAAAGTTTTTTGGGTAGGCAATATCAACTGATGCACAAGATTTTACTGAAGTTGAACATAAGTAAGTAAGCTTGTAAGTTGAAGCTTGTTGAACATAATTAATAACAGTTTTATATATTGTTTTAAATCCAGTAGATTATTGTAGTAAACCTGCAAGTTATTTATAGTTTGATGTACTCCTTTTATCTTTTTCTGTTTTTATTCCAACGCCAATGACATTTTTTTATGTTTAGCATAAACGCTTGTGAGGGGAGGTTTCCCAACCTTTCAAATTGTTGTGGGCGCACTAAGGATTGAACCCGTGACCCCTTGAACAAAAAGCCAAGTCACTAACCATTAGGTTAGCGAGATGTCTTGGAGGTTTACAGTCATAGAGGGCACCTACATACATTACGAAATCATAAATTAGAATACTAATATATTTATGCTAAGAAAAGCTTAAGGGAAAATAATTTTCTGGGGTAGACTTTGGATAGTACAGATAACAAAAGTTCTTAAATGTAATTTGCATCTAAAACTGATTTTGAAACTATGAATAATGGACGAGGATTATAGTATAAGAGTTATCAAGAAAACTTCAAAGTATAGCTGTTTTCGTTCAAATAGGAGAAAAATGCGAATGTCATTTATACAGTATTGGCTCCGTGGGACAGACCTTGTGTCCCTCAGTAGTCATGGTCGCCGCGGATTTCTAGATTATGCAGGTGGGATATATCATTTTGTTTTACTGCTCATAAATACATCATAAATTTCTCAGTGTTTAAGAAATAAGTGAGATTTCACAACAGGAAAAACCTGAATGTTTTTAAGTTTGATTTAGCTGATTGATTGTCTACTGACGGAATCTCTGGTGTTGTTCAAAGAGCGACGATTGATGGCCGATTGGGCAAGGTTCGACGGAACCACGGGGCGGAAAATCTCCGAAACTGTACCACTGAAGCTGAACATTCGAGATTCTTACCAAACTTTCCACTCTGCGGTAAAATATATCCAAGGAATTCCTAAAAATCCCATTTTATCCTTTAATTTGCTTTGAAATGTCCATAAAAAAGGATGATATTGCAAATCGGTTTTTGGCACAAAATATATATATATATATATATATATATATATATTATACTTATCACTTCAGATAGATTCAAAAAATCATTGCAAAAGTCGTCCAAAACATCCCACACTATCCCACAACATTATTTTATCCCGCGGAATATTAAAATATCCCTAGAATGGGATGAAAAATCCCTACACTGTTTCTTCAATGCATTTTAACACTACCTAATTCAGCATCCATGTTCATGCCTGACAAATATTTCACTACAAGGGAGGGTTATTGAAAGCGGGAGAGTCAGGAATATTAAATATTCTTATCAATCTTAAATATTGCCCGCCGTCGTGTTATTTTTAATCCGTCAAAAGGTTAAACAACAATTGTACCATAATACATGTGAACAGGCAAGGTGATAGACAGGTAAGGGGTTTTATGCTCTTTTTACAAAACTATTCTATGAATAGTTGTGTGCATTTTTTTAGTATTGTTCCGTAGAGGTCATGGTGTTTGAGCTAATGTAGAACAATTATGTCGTTGCACAGAAAATAAATGATTAAACGGGACACCTGTTGTCACATAATATCTCCTTCTGGGCTGGCTGAAAAACCTTAGTCATAAACAAATATGATTAACAAGGGGGCAAGTGCTTGGAAATGATAACTATCTATTCACAGAGAAAACAGCAGGAGAGGGAACGGCTAGTGAGAGTATAATGAGGCAAAGGGATAAGAGCAGGGCAGGACGACCATAGAGCCTCTACTCCCCCGGTGTCTAGCTCCTATACGTAACATTCTCTCGACGAAAGATACCTCTTATTATTCTTCAATTATTGTTTTTACCAGGTACTGTATTCCAATGTATATTCGCTGTAAAATACACTGTTGTTTGCTGGGATGATAAACTCTTTTATTTAGCAGTTGTGTTTTAGCATAGATAGAAAATACCACATGAAGTATGTCTAATCTATGGATTTAGGGAGTTGTTTATATGAATATATAGCCCTCTCTACCACCTAACCTGGGGGGATGCGGCCCTTTGGAGTTCCATTTCGGCACTGGCCTTGGTGAGGTGAGAAATCGTACAAACTCAACACTGAAGGCCAGTACGGGACGTCCCGAATGCAAGGTGCAGGCGTTACCTCTTTGTTTTATAATAGCGGACAAGAGAGTTGGCAGTTGGGCTGTAGCCAATGGCATGGTTGTACGCTGTCGCTGTTGCCAATTTTCCATAGAAAAATATCACTCGAATGTTATTCTGATCAGCTGATGTGCAGTTTTGGCAATGCAGCACATCTACTATTTGGCTGATCTTGGTTGATAGAACTGCGAGCCACGCCCTCAACCAGCAACTCTCCTGTCCGTTATTATAATTGTGGTAATTTGCAGTGAATATTTACAAAACTAAACGTGTAGTCACGTGATGTCCCACGGCCGAGGCTCGGGTTGCAGTGTTGCAGTGTCGCCGTCGAGTGCTGGGTTTGGAGGCCTTTTCCGCGCCATCGCCCACGGTAAACACTCTTTCCCAACACCATGGCCGTCCTTCCAACTGTATCATTAACGTTTTCTCTAACGCAATACTTCACAATGTATCTACATTTCTGGGCGCTAATGGAGTTACAAGAGTGGTCAGTTTCAATCGAAGTCGATATTTATCAGTTCAAGACTTTTGACTTAAGAGTGATGGGCTCCAGTCATGTCACATTTTACGTTTCTACCAGGGACCTATAACAATGGTTTCTTACCTGGCCCTGGTTTCTAGCTGCTTCTCCCATTGGCCAATGATAACTTTCAAATCCCGGCCCTCCTCAACGGAATATTCGAACTCATTGGATTATGGTTCATTTAAGGGCAAAATAACACCTAGCGATTTTAGTGGGCGAAATTTCAAAATTACACATACGAATCTTTCAAAAAAGAATATTCAATATTATTTAATAGCTGCAATTTGTTTATGCGTAAACATTTTTGATATCGAAATTCTGTTCACTGAAATCGCAATGATTGGTTTTTACTCTTTAAAATGAACCATGAATCATAGATTTAGGATAATCCGTTGATGGACTGGTTTTGAAAATTAAAATAGGTCTTACTGGAGAAGTAGGTAGACGCAGAGGACTAGAGCCCCCTCTTTTCAATTGAAACCAAGAAGAGATAAAACTAAAAAAGATGTAAGGGTAACAGATTATTTTAGTGGAAACACCTATTTGATCATTAAAGATTATGAAAGAGTGTGGAGAAAACATATCTTTAAATAACCTTAAAGAACCACATTTTAAAATTAATGTTACAATTCTTTACAAACAAATATACTATTGTTTTAACCATCCGCAATAACAATTAATGTTTTAACTGATGAGAGGTCAAACTTGGCCCCCGAGTGATGTTCATAAGTCAAATTAATTCTTACTCCCTAATAACATTTAGATGACAATATTCAAAACTGTGAGAAAGGGACATTTTACAAATTGAATATTTGCATTGCTGTGATCTAATAATGTATATCAACCAGCGTAAACATATCAGAATGCAGATAACATATTGCGGTTTTAGAAGTGATGGCAGAGAGAACTCCAGCCTACACAGACAGGTCCACTTTGATCTTCTGGTAGGAAGGAGTTAGTATTACAGTAGGTTAAGCTAATCATGTAGTTTAACCTCAACTGGCATAATGATGTTATTTGAGACTGGATTGAAAGGATAGTATTTCCTAATGAGGAAAACACAACAATTCTGACGGAAATTGAGTAAAACCTCTCGGTTGAAATATGAGCGTCCCCATTCCGCCTCGGCAAGGGCTTTACATTTCCATTTCCATTTTAAAATAATAAAAAAAAATCTGTTTAAAAACTGTAAAATCTGATTTTGGTAGCTTAAAAGTTATTAAATACGTATAGGATAGACAATATTGGTAAAGAATTTATAAGTTATAGTATCTATTGAAGGTTCGAAAAAATTCATGGGAGATTATACAGGGTGAGTTTTAAATGAGTCCCCCCTCCTAATATTTTCTACATTACTTAAGATATTGACTCCGGACCACCCCCGATCATTGTTGACCAACTTATACTTCATTTTGACTTATTTAATATTTTTAGCCGCCATCTTGTCTTAGTTATCTGTCTCAGTTACCCTTGTTGTTGTCATTATAGGTACCATCTCATATTTATAATCCATTTTTTGTTATTATCGTGCTAGTCATTGTTTTCCTAATTTTACGAACATTACTCGTACATTTGTTAGTGATCCAGCAGCAATGAACCGCCCTTTACTCATTCCTCCGTCATGTTCGACTCTCTTTTTAAATCCAGTTAGTGAGGAGGAGGTCCAAGTTAAATATAAACCTAGTGATTCTGCTGGTGAAGATGGTATATCATCAAAGCTACTCAAGAAAGTGGGTGAATGTTTATCTAGGCCTTTGTCTATTCTGGCCAATATTTCTTTTGTTGAAGGAAAAATTTCCCAAATCTCTTAAAACAGCAGTTGTAAAGCCCCTCTTCAAAAAAGTACAATTCTGAAATAGACACCTATAGGTTACATAAACATTCTCTAAGGTTTTGGAAAAGTTACTTTTGAACCGTCTTTATCCATTCTTGGTCAGCCATCACTTGCTATTTAACAAACAGTTTGGTTTCCAAACAAAAAACACTTCCACTCTCGATGCTATGTTTAGTTTCATTTCAAATGTATCAAAAGCCATCGATGAGCATAAACATGCATTTGGTAAATTTTTGGATGAAAGCAAGGCTTTTGATATGGTGAATCATAAACTGCTGTTGAGGAAATTGGATCACGTCGGCATTAGAGGTAATGCAATTAATTGGATTTCATCATTCTTAGAAGGTAGAACCCAAGCAGTCAAGATTCCGTATTTAGATCAAAATAAATGTATTTCTTCTCAAAAATCTGGTGAAATTGTTGTCACACATGTGGTGTTCCACAGGGGTCGGTGTTGGGACCGATCCTGTTTTTACTCTTTATAAATGATATCCATACAAGTGTATCAAATGTTGATCTTTGTCTTTTTGCCGATGACACCTCTTTGAACGTGAGGAATTCTTCCCGTAGTGATCTTGAAATTGAATCCTTCATACAAAGTAGTTTGTTATTACAGTGGCTGGTTGATAATAATCTGTCTGTTAATGCTGAAAAAACTCACTTTATTGATTTCAAGTTGAGGATCCCATCTGACGACTCCTCTAGCTTGTTTATTGGTGAGAATGAAATTAATTCCTGTCAACGCGCAAGTTTTTTGGGTTTAATTGTAGATCCCCGCCTACATTTTTCTGACCATATTGATGAGGTTTCTCGTAAAATGAATTGTGGCATTTTTATTCTTCGAAGATTGTCTAAGTTTTCTAATTCCAGTGTTCTTTTAACTGCCTACCTCGGGTGCCTGAATCCACATCTTAGTTATGGCATCCCATTATGGGGAGCCATAATGCCTATAATTTAATAACCTTAGTTATTAAATTAAAGTCATATGTGCGAAGGTTCAGAGGCAAATTAAAAACCTTTTTAATATCTAAAGATTAATACAGTGTCCAGGAGTTTTTAACTGTCAAAAGTAATGTTTAGTTGTTAACTGTTTTGTTTTTCTTTTTATGTATTAGTTTATTCTGTATTTTTACCTTTTTTTATTTTTAACAAGACCATTGTCAATGCTACTTGTATAGTTACATGACAAATACAAATTCTTGATTCTTGATTCTTTGCTCGTAATTTATTTCGTTTGCTGTATGTTTGTAATGTATGTACATTACCAAACAAATACCTCTAAGTTTGCATACATGTTTTTTCATGTTAGGCATTGCCTAACATGAGTAATTAAGCATTGCCTTAATTACTGTGCATAACTATGTATAAATGGCGTGTCCGTTGAAAAAAAAAATAAGTGTCCATGTACGTAGGGATGATATTCATTCACGCATTATAAGGAACAAATTACTTTTGGATGTCCTTACTGTAAACTAATTAAATGTAAATACCCCCGTCGCAGCAAACCTGCATACTCAGCGAATTTCGAATGAACATATAACATAACACATTAAAACACTTCACAGGATTCGTAAGAAATGTATTCACAGACAAGCGATATTTAAAATATTAATTAATCTCCATAAGAATAACATTGGGGATGAGTACGCAGGTTTGCTGCAACAAGGCACACAAAATAATGGGTTTTTATGCAAATACCAATAGATCTCATGTATGTGAAGTCACATACCAAGTTTCATCCATATACATTCATAAATAAGCGATATATAACATTTTAAGTATTTTCCATAAGAATAACATGGGGACCGAGTACCTAGGTTTGCTGCTACAGGAACCATAGGCGAAAAATAGTTTTTTTGTGCAAACAACAATAAACCACAACCATATGAAGCCATATACCAAATTTCGTCAGTTTATGTTCATAAATAAGCGAGATATACAATTTTTCTTTTTCTCCATAAGAATAACATTAGACAACGTACTGTGTTTAGCACTTTCGATATCTCGGTAACCAATTGACGTAGAGCAATGATAAAAATACCAAATTGTTTGTTTTTTTAAGCTCAACCTAATGGTATAAATTAAACTTTGATTAAAATTTAAATTACCTGTGAAAACCCCAAAAAACACATTTTTGGGGTACAAAACCCCCCCAAAAACCCCCCTTCGGATGGTGCGATTCACCTGGTTTTCGAACTCGTTCAAATAAATGGTACTTTACATATTTGTACCAAATTTCATTAAGATCGGACCTTTTTTACGAGAGTTATCGTGCTTACGGACACATATATATATATAAATATATATATACATATATATATATATATATATATATATATATATATACATATATAACAATTTGAACGAATGGTGTTTTTGGCATCTGGGGACCTCAAAATGAAAAGTTATCATGGTCTCGGGTTTAAGTCTTACCATGAGACCTACGGTAATAGCTTCTTCCCTATAGGGGAAATTCGCTAAAACAGCTATCTCCAAACTGGATTACGATTATTCAATAAACTTAGTGCAAATGCCACAAACCTAGATTATAAATACTTTGAATAACATATGAACTGGTTGATGGATAATAATTTTTATGATTTAAATGAATACTACGATTCACGTTTGGTTAACTTTTAAATGAAAAAAAACCTGTATTGTAATTTTAAATGTAATACTTTACTTAATTTTATGTTGTTTTGATATAATATTTTGTCTATTTTGAATGTGTTGTACTTACATGAGGACTTCTGTTACATCTGTTAAAGTAATTTTCATCTTTAGACTAGTACTTTAATAACTTGATATAAATATTTATAATGTGTCAAAAATTATAAAACGAAACAAAAAAACTGAACATTGAATCGTTTTGGCGAGTACGAATTTCCTACTTTTGGTTGATACACAAAATTGTTGTCCCAAAATTGTGCTGCCCAAAATAAGGACGGTGGCATAATTGTTACCTATTTATCACGTAAGGCCAATGTTAAATTTCAAAGCCCATTTCTCCTCATCGGATTATCCGAAATCTGTTTAACTATGTCACAGCCATTGGCGTGGTGGGCAACAAGATTAACATTCAGTATCTAGAGGCCTCGTCTGGGATAAACAAGTAAAGCCTGTACGGTCGACCGCCATTTTCCTCAAGTAACCAATCAAACTCTCTCTTCACAAGTAATATGACAGCTGATATACAACTCGTGCAGTGCGGATTTTATTGATTGCCATATTGGTTACCATGGGAGCAGAGTCAATCATATAGGCTAGATATGTTCACATGAGACGAGCCCTCTAGGTATATTAACCTCCTTGGTGGTGGGCGATCGAGACACCAGACTGGCTACAGACACCGGAGTACGACACAGCTGATTTTGCAGCTGATCGGTCAGAGCGGCAGCGGCACAGCTGTTTCCACTACAGCGTGTTCCATAGAGTAAGGCGCTCGCGGCTATTCTTGGAGCCTCCTCGCAAGTGCATTCCCATCACGTTATCTTCCGGTACGCCTCCCCTCCCCCCTCACCCTCCCACTTCCCTCGGCAATCTGTTACGGACAATATCTTCTGACAAGTATGCTTCCTCGTTCTCCCTGTTAAATATTTGTACATGGTAGTTTGAACTGTCCTATGGTAACAATTGCTGTATTTTACTGAAAATGACAAACGAAGAGTAGTAAGCAATTTTTCATTAGAGCAATTACCTTCCTCAAGTTAAAATACAACGTAAGATGGGCAAAATGGTTTGTGATAATTTTGTTGAATTGTGACACATACACATTTTTGAATTCGGTGCTGAGAGAAAAAATTTTGTTGGAAACGGTTCTGGATATCGATACTGAGTTTGTACAGTATTTGAGTTTTTATAAATGTAACATGTAAGTTGTTGTAGCAGTTTTAATCATTAAATCACAATTAAACTTGAGAACAAATTAAAATCCTTTTTGTAGACCAAGGCATGAATTACTGCGATGCTAAGCTGAAAAGAAAATTCAGCATATGGAAACGAAAGCTACTGAATACCAAAATGCTCTTTCAACTAATTTTACAGCTTATTATGAAATACTTAACCTTATTTTTCTGTAAACTATATTTTAATTGAAAGTTTTAATTCTACCCTATTCGACACTCATTTTTTATCCTAGAAAAAGCAAACTTGCAACTGCAGGCGGTCTTGGAAAGCTAGGTATCTCAACTATCTTTACTTTCATTCTCATAACCTCTTGGCGGGACTTTCACAAAAATTGACTCGGCGAACAGCCAATGTGCACGGTGTTTTGTTATCAGTGGGCCTTATCAGGTCAGTAGGGCGGACGTGATCAGACGGAAATAAGCGCCCCCCCTCCCCCCCTCACCACAGGAGTCCAGGAGTCTAGGAGGAAAACTGGCCAGTCAGGTCTACTGCAAGAAAATAATTGATCTTTAAAAGAGTTATAGAAAAAGGTTTTAATTTAAAAATATTCTGCCAATGACCACTTTATATATTTTAAATTGGGTTAGGTGGAGTTTTATGACCATTTTAAGTAGATTTGAAAAAATACGTAGTACAGTATATACAAGTAAAATCTGAAAGTGTGTACAACAACTCGTTGACAGAAATTCAAATCATCTAAGTTTATTTTACATTACGTTATCATTGACTCACAAACAAACTGAAAATCATCCATAATTTTGAATTAAGAAAATTTTAATTTTGCGAGTTTTATCCGTATCAGTAACTGTAATAAATAAGAGTACAAACGTATACAAACTTGTACCAGTAACTAAAGCCAGTTTTGCCTTCCGATTATGTTAAAACTATAATCACTAACTACTAACTATGTTAAACTATTCAATCGAAAAATCAATTTGATTTACCATTAAATAAAACCTCTTTTAAATGGTAAAGTTAAGACTTTTTGTCTGTGTATAACACCTCTATTCGCGGTACTTATTTAAAACAAGGTTTTGGAAATACATTATATCTTATAATACATATCCATCCATTCATTTCGGTATCTGGGTAATTTGTTATAAATTCTTCTGTTATGTAATAATTCAAATAAAAACACTTAATGTTTACCCTTGCTATTATGATAATGTAATTTATTTGGTAAGGACTATTTTCGAGCATGCCAAACATGGATTGGGTGTTTACTAGCGCCATATGATCTACTAATGTATGGAATGGAGGCGATAGCTGTAGCCAGACCAGCTGCTCTTTGTATTAGCCAGTGTTGCCAACAGCCGGTTGGCCAACAATCGGGAAACGGAACGCTTCACGGTTTGACATTTTGTCGGACGGCCTTGGAGGTAGCGAACACCAGAACAGCTGAGCGAGAGCGGTAACCTGCAGGCTTGCCAACCTCTGCCCTCAATCAAGGCTGCCAATCTGACAAAATTGTGTCGATTCCATGTTGTTATTGGAGTAAATTTTAATAGGAACCTACACCAAGGTTCACATAAAACGTTATTAGTTATTAACAAACATTACGCATTATTTGTTATTTGCAGGCTTACAGATTGCCTGTGTTCTTACTTTATGTAGGCAAACTGCATGACAATGTTATAAGGCTACAGCCAGTAATTTTATTATTTTAATTTTGCAATTAATACTTAATTTGTGTGCAGATGCACGTGCTCCAAACCGGTAAAACTGGTTCATGAAGTCAGACCCCCCTTAGAGGGGGCTCCAGTCACCTGTTTCTCCCATAAGCCCAAATATAGAGATAAATAAATGGGCCATAAATCAACGATGTTGTATAATGCGTCGAGCAGGGACGGAATTTAACAGTTATTGGGCTTATCCATAATTTCGGATAATCCGTTGAGAAGGTACAGGCTTTGAAAGTTAACATTGGCCTTATGGGAGAACCAGGTTGAAAAAGAGGACTAGAGCCTCCTTTCAATTGTTGATTTTTGTGTCCGTGAATATGCCTTTACTGCTCCAATCCCCAGTTTAAAACACTGGTTTAACAAACCACTGGTTCATGAAGTCAACACCCCCCTCTCAATTCCAGTATAAAATATAGCTGTTTAATTAGACGTCTTTCTTCATCTTCATCTACCCTAATTCGGTCAAAGCCGAGGCTCCAGACACGACATTCCCCTGAAGACATTCTCCCAGCTGGCCTACCGCTAGAACTGCACTGCAAGACAACGTCCTTGGCGAGCGTTGAACCCCGCGCCTGCGCCTGCGCCGTCTGCCGTGCCGCGGACTGCGCCTGCGCTACAGCCGGTGTCTACTAGTTGTGTTACAGCGCATGCGCCTCAGCTGCCTAACGACGGCGCACGCGCACCATCAACTCGACATCTCGCTCGAACCGTAAACCCTTTGTAGCGGTTGACCTCGGCTGGTAATGTGAAGTGCAAGGCCCTGGACTTGTAAGCGGTACCGCACTGCCGTATCGCAGTTCGCGGTTATTACAGGTTTAATATCTAATAGTATATCATTTTATTTATCAGGTTTTCTATATATAAAGCCAAACCGTGCCAGAAATTTTTAGAATATCACAAGTCTGATAACCTTGAACCATATACTTCAATGAAAGAACTCGATGAGGAAATAGGAAGTGAAATATGAGTTTATTTATACAAACATTGAATTGAAAAACAATTTAAAACACAAGTAAAAACACATTATTAAATGTTTTAAATTTGTTTCTACAACTGAAATCACATGAACAAGCGTAGCTGTTGGGAAAAGCTAGTTTAAATGTTCTAAATTAGTCGTTGACGATTTGATAAATAAGAGTTAGGCTAATTGTAGACAAACAACCTTACCAAGGACGTCATGATGGCTCATGGATTATCCTTGATTCCTTACAGGACCTAATCATTAGTCCCTTTGTTTGATCAAGCAGAACATAGCAGCGAGCGTCCACGTTCACTTTTAGGCCAGCCAGTCCTCTACGACTACCTGCGTCTCCCACAAAAAGTAAACTTCGTGTCGCCTCAGCTATGTGACTGCGTCTCTCCCATAAGCCTAATGCTAACTTTCAAATCCCGTCGCTCCTCAACGGTATCTATTGCTGATTTATGGTTTATGTTAAGAAGAAAAACCCTAGCGATTTCTGTGAACAGAATTTCGATACTACAAATAGTTCACCCAAAACAAATCGTGAATATTGAATATTTTGTAACGTTATTGAACGATTATTATTTGATTTCTGTTATAGAAATTCTGCCCACTGAAATCGCTAGGTAATGTAGTTTTACTTTGATGATCGATAAATCAACGATATCGCATAATACTTGAGGAGGGACAGGCTTTGAAAGTTAACATTGGAGTTATGGGGGAAGCAGGAAGAAACAGGTAATTTGGGGAGAAACGCTACGGGTTTAGTGACTGGAGCCCTCCCTTAAAATCTGATGAGTGTGAACTAGCTAGAAACACACTACTCAATTCTACACTTGTTTCCGTTTCTTTCAACAACAGTAGTTTTAACAATAATTTTACAGGGAACGGTTCAATCCCTAGCCCTCCTACTACCTAAGGTCACATTTTCTTAGAAGCAATCTTTAATTAATTACTCAGTGATAAATAGTAACTGGATTCCGTTTAAAAACTTCAACAATTACACTTAAGATTGATCTGGGGAACCCCAGATTACAAGGCGAACAGTAAATCGCTACTCATTCAACAATTTAACAAATCACTGGTTCTAAACCAATAGAAAACATTGAAAAACCATAAAGATCAAATCAGACGTGTTCATTAGGCGATACGCCTCCACATGTAGTCAGTGGCATTGCCGTCTATATTTAATTACCTTAAGTGGTGAGTGGGGACCAGCCTGCCTGATAGTATCACTCCCTCCCCCTCCCCCCCTTCACCACTCCCTCACCCTGCAGGAGGTATTTTCAGATCAGTCGTCAGTTTACTGCCACTTAAACCGCTAACTCAACACGTTGTTTACACCTTGTGGTAGTTTGGGTTTACGTCTTTAACGTCTTTGAACCCACCCTCTTTTGGTACTATAATTCTTAATCTATGGTGCCATACTGAAAAGGCTATTCTACAAACTAATACAATGAATGAACAAAAAAAGTATAAACAAAGAGAAAAAATAGTGTTAAGAGAACAAACCCTTTTGATTTACAAATTAACTTGCATGTTGGTGTTAACATTTTACGGAGTATACTTCTTTGTCGTATCTGTCTATGAATTTAATGGCCAATTTTATCAAAAAAAAATCCAAAAAAATATCAAAACAAATTGTATCCAAAGAAAATCCGAACTTGCAGCATTAATGAAAATTAATTTTATTGACAGATACTATAGCGTAGTGGTGAGAGGTCGCCCACTCCACAATCTGGGATTTGCGATTGATCATTAGACGAATCTTGACATTTGACAAGGTTCCAAACTGGACCCAGCTGCCTTTTGTCATGCACTATTCAATTAGATGTTTCAAAAAAGATCAACCTGAGTTAGTATTAAGATTTTACTTTGGACTCATCAATACGTAAAAAATGCTGATTCCCTTCATAGTACACGTGCAATCATCATAATTGATTGCATCTCACAGGTTAATACCACATCATATAGGTGTGAATGCACTTTTGACTTTCATAAAATACTTTTTAAAAAAACTGAAAAATGGAATAGCTTATTTATTTTATTAAAACCCACACTCAAAATGTATTCTTATATTTCAGGAATGAGGACCGGCCAATGCTTTACCGTTATACGTAGCCAACTTGTGTGAAAAAATATTGGATATAAATTAACAATTTTAGAGACTAAACCCAATATAACATAACAAATGTAAAAGGTAAAAATGGTTTGCAATAGAACAATGAAACCGTGCGATTTTTTCTCAGAAAAATACGGACATACCTACTACCCAAAATCTGAGGTAGTAGGATTTCGTTCTTATAGAAATGAAGGCATGTACCCTGTTTGAGTTTTCAATCATAAAACGTTGATCAATATTGAAATTGAAAATGTTTAAACAATTTTAATCAGCAAAGATTTACCAAGTTAGGTAAAAGGTAACCCGTCGCGGCATAGACAGCATCATTAGTGGGGATTAAGTGAATGCGGCTCTTTCTCAGGATTGTTCACTTGACGTTATGAAGGAGCATTCACAAGTCCCTCAAACGGCCTCATTACATATTGTAATTTTGAAATTACACCGGGAAAGCTGCTTTATTAAAGATTCTTACGGCGTGTTACAGTTTTCAAGCCGTGAAACGGCTCCTTGTTTTTCCTGTGAGTATTAAACGAATAAAATATTAGTGGTAGAAGACGTTTTAAAATTTAAAATAAATTTATGGTTAATTTAACACAAAACTCTTTTACATATGTTGACTCACTAATATAATTTAATTTCCAGCTTTAAACGTATTTAACCCTTTAAACTCATTGATTAAAAGTTGGCTCTAGTCATCGAACAATATGGCAATGTCTACTTTAGAGCCCGTCTTTCCCCAACGGATTATCCGATATCGTTGATTTATGGTTCATTTGAAAGAGCAAAAATCCTAGCGATTTTAGTAGTCAAAATGTAATGTCGCAAATAATCATTGTTGAGTAAAATTTAAAAAGTCAATATTTTATGGATCAAGTATTTGTGATATTGAAATTATGATCACTGAAATCGTTAGGCACTCTTTTTCTTTTTTAACTGAGACATAAATTAACGATTTCGGATAATCCGTTGAGGAGGGACTGGCTTTGGAAGTTAACGATTACCTTATAGGAGAATCAGGGAGAAACGCAAATGTCACGTGATAGGATTCCCCTCTTAAGATTATTACAATTTAGATTATTACAAAAATCAATCTTCATTAAAATTATAAAATTCCCCCAGCGTACTAAACATACTTGTCCAATTATGTATTAATACTAGAACTTGTTTGTGTATGACACAGTTAAAATAAATTCCACCTTAAAAGGGTTAAATTTGCACGCATAGAGATGCAACTATTATCTAAACATAAAGTAAATCTAACAATAATGTTCTCACAAAGCACTACAAAAAGAGAGAACCCTACTATAAAACCGAACCAACTTGATCCTACGTCTCAAACCTTTTACAGTGCTGTACAAACACCCGACAAAACAGGTGACATTGTCGAGAAGAAATTGTTGTCATTGCAATCGGCCATAAAGCCACGCACAATGAAGCCTCAGAGACAACGGGCATATTGGAGAACGCGGCGGTTCAAAGCGCATAGCAAAATAAAAATCAAGATGGGCGTCTGCCGAGCACCCCTCGAAACATGGGTCGTAATTAAAAAGACTGATCTGAAATGATGTGGACCGGAATGGCACCCTCTATTAGAGGCCCTTCACGACTACCCCTAGGGGGGGGAGAAGCATTGTTGCGTCCCCCTCACCACCCTAACACTAGGGTTAGCTTATATTTGTCAACAAAGAACTGCTCTTATCCACTTCGATGATTAGTTTTTGACCACCCTTCTACTAAATTCCCGATCCCCTTATCGATGTCTGTTTTAGCGTGAATGATGTACACGATAAATGATCTGATAGTTAATTAAAAGGCTAAAGATCACAATTAATAAAATACCCCCGTAGCAGCAAACCTGCATACTCAGCGAATTTCCAATGCATATTAATTTATCTTAATACCACATAAAACCACATACGAAGTTTCATCAATATACATTCATAAATAAACGATTTATGACATTTTAATTATCCTCCATAAGGATAACATGGCGGCTGAGTATGCAGGTTTGCTGAAATAAGGAACACTAAAAATGGGCTTTTATACAAATATCAATATAACTCAACTAGGTAAAGCCACATACCAAGTTCTATTAATTTATGTTCATAATTAAAGGAGATAACACGTTAATTATTCTCCATAAGAATAACATGGGGCTGAGTATGCAGGTTTGCTGCTACGGGAACTATCGGCCAAAAAATGGGTTTTTGTGCAAATATCAATAGACCACAATGAAATGAAGCAATATACCAAGTTTCGTCAGGATAAGTTGTTAAATAAGCAAGATATATAATTTTTCTTATCCTCCATAAGAATAACATTGGACAACGTACTGTGTTTAGCACTTTCAATATCTCAGTAACCAATTGACGTAGAGCAATGATTAAAACATCAAATTGTGCGTCTTTTTAAGCTGATTGCAATGGGAAAAAATAAAATTCTACTTTTTCAAAAATTGTATGTAAATAACTAAAAAAAAACATTTTTGGGGTACAAAACCCCCCCCAAAATACCCCTTCGGATAGCTCGATCCGTCTGGTTTTCGAACTTAAAGTCATAAATGCTGCTTTACACGTTTGTACCAAATTTCATTAAAATCGGACCTTTTTACGAGAGTTATCGCACCCACGGACACACACACACACACACACACACACACACACACACACATATATATATATATATATATATATATATATATATATATATTTACAGTTTCGAACGAATGGTGTTTTTGGGGTCTGGGGACCTCAAAACGAAAAGTTATCATGGTCCCGAGCCTAGGTCTTACCATGCCGACTACGGTAATAGCTTCTTCCCTATAGGGGAAATTCGCTAAAACACAATTAAAACCAGCATTAAAACTCTCGTAAGGACAAATATTTTCGATACAATAGCGTGTGTAAGTTTCCCGCTTAAGAATAAACGTTTTATTTACGGAACGACAAGATTTATTTTCCACTTTGGGACTTTTAGGTCAGTTTTAGGCTCACGAATGCGGTGTATTTATACCGTATCGCGGCTATTAATTTCGTTAAGTGGTAATTTATTAGGGTAAATAAAGACATTTATTCCACCAAACACGCAAGCCAGCATTAGAAGTAACGTTCGGTGTAAGTTGACTTACAGAAGTGTTTGAACACTATAATTACTAATTGGGTTCAATTAGGCAATTAAGTGAAAATTAACTTGTAGTAACACATTACATTTGTTTCCCCCCCTTGAACTTCGCAGTCATAAATATGCTTTTTTTTGTAAGCTGAGAATTTAAGGAATTATATCACATTTAAAAACAAATAAGTTTTAATGCAACAAACATCAGTTTGTTAATACAATATCTATTTAGGGAAAATATGTCAAGTTAAGTTAAACTCAAATGGTAAAAGCTCACGGTGACTGTAACTGCAATGCAAATATTTAACGTCATAAGCACTATTGATCGTATTACAAGTTTAAGTCAGTAGAGATTTTCACAGGACTTTAGAAGTTTTAAAATTATCGTTTAGGTTATAACCTAGTTATTAAAAAAATATTGTTGTCACTTATTAACCATTTTGTGATTTTCCATTGGTTGTTAAAAAGGAAAACAAAAAGAAATGGTCAAAAATGAGAGCCCTTGATTGTAAATGAGATTAAAGTTCTTTATTATACACTAAACCCGGAAATCCCCAACGATATGAAACAAATAAAAAAATTACGGCGTAACAAAGTGGCGTGTAAATAATCAAACAAGAATTCCATGGCGGTGAGCGGACAAAGTGGAGGGGGTGGGAGGCGGGTGAGAGAGAGTGAGAGGACAAGGGGGACATATCGATCCCTCCTTACCCCGTGTTGTGCATATTGTCTGTTACAGCCCGTCTTGATCATTGCTTTTGTGTTTGAGAAGTCAGACCTGTTATCAAGTTTTGTGACCACAAATTGCTTTTCAATTTTCAAACCATTTTGTAAAGTACATTTATTGTTTATTTTGATTTGAAACTTAATTTAATTAGATGTTTATTTGAAGCGTAAACGCAGTATTTGAGAACTACCAGTCGTGGAGATTGAAGCGTTAATTACGGGTGGAAAAACAATAAAATGCAATTATATGGGAGTTTGTTTTTACTGTGTCACAAAATAATCATGTTTATGCTTCATTACTTGTTGAAGTCCCGATTTAAAAATTCGAGTATATATTTGCGGTGTACTTATTTACAACAAAATATACGATCATAGTAGAGAGTTGGACTTGTTCAGCGATTACGTCAATCAAAACCTTTCCCATTAACATACTTAGCTACTATTTGACAGTTTAACGGTAAAGTTTGATATTTTAGTTCTTACAGAAGCTTCAACTGATCAAGACAAGACTTACACAACATTGACGGTTGCGACATTTGTAATGTAAGTGATCGATGGAACATGAATGACGGGATGCAAGTTGTTGCCGTGACACAGATACAAGTAGGAGACGCTACTGGACTACTGTGGACTTAGTAGGCCTAATGGACTACTGGACTACTGGACTGCTGGACTACTGGACTAGTCACTAGTAGGCCTATTGGCCTACTATCGACGCAGAAGACAAACATTACAGTTCATTCGCTATCTACAATTGTACTTCAATGAACACTGATTATTTTTTGATGATTTAGAAACACTTATTTCCTTGTTAACAAATTCAAACATAACCTACAAGTTATGACTGACGATAAACCTCGACACAGAACCGAAATAACACTTTTTATTAATTGAAGTGTTTTAATTTCTGGTGATGAGTAGCTAATAAAGATTAATAACCTACAAGCCCATTGGGGCATCAAAATTAACAATAAAAATAATATCAATAGAGCTTACCTCAGTATGATTATGAATTTATTAAATGTATTAAAAAACCTACTAGGATAGCTGGAAACACTGAATCATGCCTAAAACATATATTAACAACAAAATATAAAACAATGGTTTCTTCAGGGGTAATATACACCAATACAATTAATCAATTACCAGTTTGTTTAACAATCAACTTACCCCAGCACAGTAAGGGGACTCTTGCGACAAAAAAGCACGTACTTATACTTGAGAGAGTTGGAGGGCGGCAAAGGACTCAGGGACAATTGGAATGTTGATTATTTGAAAACACAGTGGGCGGAACGTGCTTTTTAGAGGAGGCTCCAGATAAGCAAAAATTCGCGTTCTACCTGCTTCTTCGATAAGACAAATGTTAGCTTTCAAAGTCCGTCCCTCCTCAACGGATCGTCCGAAATCGTTGATTTATGGTTCATCTTAAAGAAAAAAACCTAGTGAATTCAATGAGCAGAATTCGATATCATAAATAGGTCAACCACAAACAAATCCTAAATATTGAGATTTTGGTATTTTATTGAACGGACAATATTTTTGACAATATATACAATTTTAGTAGTTATAAATCAACGATACCTGAAAATCCGTTGAGGAGATGGGCTTTGAAATTAACATTGGACTTTAGGGGAAGCAGGTAGAAACTCAAAATGCTTCGTGATTGGAACCCCATTCTTACCCTAATAAAAGTGGCGAAGCGTTTTTGTGTTCATTGGAAATTCTCAAAATGTCTTCAACCCTTAACAAACCATAGACCTAACAAACTATATCCTTGGGCAACCACTGAACTGATGCTCTTAATTCGGAAAAAACAAGCTTAGTAAACCTTACAAAAAACAGCCATTGACAAAAATTAAAGAACTCAATTCCAACATATCTCCGAAAATTGGATATTGCAAAAATAAAATTACAAAGATGGCGAGCATCCCTACATTACTGGGAATACAGTGGGAAAGTAACGAAACCAGAAGGGTTTCAAATGAAACACTTTATAGGAGGAGCGAAAATCTCAGGTGAAGAGCCTGTAAGACTAACAACTTTAATACCTTATTCTCAAACTTTGGAAAAATAGCTTTAAGTTGAATATCTGTGTAACGTTGCCTTGATTATTCATGTTATTGAAGATCTTCCGTTACAGTCTATTTCGGTATTTCAACCTTACTGCAATTGTATAAAATAATATATTATAGAGATGTGAGGAAGATTAAAGTACACAGGCAGATAAATAAATGGAAGGAGATTATACGGTTTTCAGATTCGATTAGTTAGATAGCATTTCAAGACAATTGTTATATGTAATTAAAAAACTGACAAACAATCTATAATATTCCATAGTTTAATTATACTTTCATGGCCTTCCTTAACAATTTCTTGACCAATTTCCTAACAACAGTATAGTTTTTTAAGATAACAAAACGTTTAGTTAAAAATAATCATTAATACAGGAGAATGTTACTTAATTTGTTCTTAGCGTACCATCTAGTAGAAAATCTAAAATAAATTAAATTGTGCGCAAGCATGCTCAAGGTTAAATATAACAACTAAAATATAGAATTATATAAGATTTATCTTTCTTCGTCTGTAGTTATACATATAATTTCTAATAGTTGAAGAAAATGGAAAGAAAACATTGAAAGCGTTACAGTAAATTCAACTTGAGTCAAATATACCTATACACAAACCGATTGCAGGATAATGCCCTATACTAAAAAGTATGTTCATTGCTGTTTGTATCAGAATTGTTGTTTTTGCTGGCTCAGGCATCGGCATTTAGCTTCTAACGTTAGAGGAAAAACAGGCCAAACTTTTCATATTCAGTCAGGGATGAAAAACAGTTAAAGTACTTTATTTGACTCAGCAGAAGTACGACTGAAGAAAATTACCTACAGTATATTTACATTACTAAACATATTTGCAATATTTGAGGCAAGGTTTCATTTCATATTCCGGCGTAACGGCGGCACGGCGACGGGCGGTGATATACATATGAGTTTGACCTTTTCAATTAGAAACCTTGTATCTGAACCACCTCACCGCCTTACATGCTGTGGCGTTTGTTGCGGTGTTTTATGCAACACAACTTGAATGGAATTAGTTTGTCAAATTTATATTTTCCATTCAGCAAACAAATTGCTAAAAATACAAATTAGTATTATGAATATGTAAAATGGATATTTATCAATATACACAGATATGCTTTTAATCATGTAATGCAATAACTATAAATAAAATGTCCTAAGTATAGTTCATAGATTAATACAGTTTCCTACCGATATAGGAATGTCGAATATTTTGTTATGAGAGGCTTAGTTAAAATTCGTATATTTAGCACTATACAATCGTTAGCGGTACCTTGTAGCGAATATGACAACTCATAGCGAACAAGACAATCTCATAGCGAACATGACAACCTCATAGAGAACATGACAACCTCATAGAGAACATGACTACATCATAGCGAACATGACAAACTCATAGTGAATATGACAACCTCATAGCGAACAAAACAATCTCATAGCGAACAAGACAATCTCATAGCGAATATGACAACCTCATGGCGAACTTGACTAAATCATAGCGAAAATGACAACCTCATAACGAACATGACAAACTCATAGCGAACAAGACAATCTCATAGCGAACAAGACAATCTCATAGCGAATATGACAACCTCATGGCGAACTTGACTAAATCATAGCGAAAATGACAACCTCATAACGAACATGACAAACTCATAGCGAACAAGACAATCTCATAGCGAACAAGACAATCTCATAGAGAACATGACAACCTCATAGAGAACATGACTACATCATAGCGAAAATGACAACCTCATAACGAACATGACAAACTCATAGCGAACAAGACAATCTCATAGCGAACAAGACAATCTCATAGAGAACATGACAACCTCATAGAGAACATGACTACATCATAGCGAACATGACAAACTCATAGTGAATATGACAACCTCATAGCGAATATGACAACCTCATGGCGAACTTGACTAAATCATAGCGAAAATGACAACCTCATAACGAACATGACAAACTCATAGCGAACAAGACAATCTCATAACGAACAAGACAATCTCATAGCGAACAAGACAATCTCATAGCGAACATGACAACCTCATAGAGAACATGACAACCTCATAGAGAACATGACTACATCATAGCGAACATGACAAACTCATAGTGAATATGACAACCTCATAGCGAATATGACAACCTCATGGCGAATTTGACTAAATCATAGCGAAAATGACAACCTCATAACGAACATGACAAACTCATAGCGAACATGACAATCTCATAGCGAATATGACAACCCCGTAGCGATCATGACAACCTCATAGCGAACATCACAAACTCATAGCAAATATGACAACCTCATAGCGAATATAATAACCTCATAGTGAATATGATAACCTCATAGCGAATATGTCCACCTAATAACGAATATGACCAGCTCGTAGGGTATATGACAAACAACTCGTCTACAAAATAATTATGTAGTGACACTCCTGATATAATTTTTTCAGCTTTACACCGTATTCAAACATGTTGTTTATTGCGAACGAGCGGTTCGCAACAGCCAGGCGGGCGCGAGGCAAACCCGCAGTCGGCTATTGTATTGTAATGATCCGCAGATAGCCACTTTACCGGCGGCGCCGACGTATCGAATGGGAACTCCCGAACACATTACCAAACTATAAGACCGACAGTTATGATTGCAATGGTGATAAAAATATTTTGAATTTTTGGAAGGGGAAAAAATATAAGCTAAATAGGGGGCCTCCAGTCTCGAAAAATTTGCGTTTCTACTCGCTTCTTCAATGGGCCAATGTTCATTTTCAAATCCCCTCCCTCGTCAATGCAATGTGCGGAATTGTTTTACGGTTCATTTAAAGGGTAAACTATTACCTAGCGATTTAGGCAAGCAAAATTTTAATATAATAATTAGTTGACCCTTACAAAATCGTATATATTAAATATTTTTGAATTTAATCGAACGTTTAGTATTTATGATATTAAAATTATGCTTACTGAAATCAATAGGACTTTCTTATCTATTAAATGATCCATTAATCAACAATTTCTGACATTACGTTGAGGAGGGTCGGCGTTTGAAAATCAACATTGGTCTTACGAGAGAAGTGGCTAGAAACAGGTGACTGGAGCCCCCTCATAAGTTCCACCACTTGCCTTTTCACACCGAGATCTGTCACATAACGTCCGGTAACGTAACGTAACGTAACGTAACACGTGGCCAATTCACACCGCAAGCGACGTCCGCGAGCTACTGATCTGAGTTTTCCAGTTTTCTCCCCTGTCTACTGTCGAATTCAAAATTATGGATACTCGAGTTTGATTTGCCACCAAAGACTAACCAATTGAGCTACAATAGCGGCGGTTATATCAAAATTTTCCTTGTATTATTATTCGTGTTTTGGTGTGAAAAGATTTTAATTTTTGATTATAACTAATTTTGATTGTGGGTAGAATATGAAAAGTAATTGATTTTTGCCGTTTTTCTAGCAACTACGGAATTTAAAAAATCATATTTCCGAAACGGGTTAACTTATCGATTCCAAATTTTGATACGTCATAGATAGACATGTTTTTAGTTTATTTGTATAATTTTAAATTTTTAAACTTAATTTTATGAAAGCTGGTATCCATTTCGTAAAGTGGTGTTTTCTCAGCAGTCAAACGAGCTAATAACTTGTTTAATGGCTTGTTATGAAGCTCGTGATTTTTATAGTCTAATTTTGAAAGCAATTAAACTAAATATACTTCGAAACGGTTGATTCAGAGTGATTATTAAGTAGTATTAAATAAAACACTAGTATTTGTTATTAGTATTAATTTAAATACTAGTATGAAATTTAGTCACTGATACAAACAAACATTTAAGGTGGTAGGCTGTCTTGTAAACCGTGGTATTTTCGTTTTCAAGAATGTATTGCATTGACTGCATTAAAAAAGTTGTGCTAAATGTAGGCTTAAAAATCTATTATAGTTGTATGAAAAAAAATTTCTATAGTATACTATGCTACAGGTAAAGTCCCATTGATTAGGTTATTTTAATTTTATTTTTGGCCAAAAATAGTCAACATTATCAAAGACAGCGGGTATAACAATATGACTGCTAGCAAATGAGTACACCTAACAAATTTCATGACTGCTAGCAAATGAGTACACCTAACAAATTTCACCTCTTATAAGAATATTTATCCCTTTAATTCATTTAAATTAAAGTATGTATGTCTTTTCCGAGTACACCATATATTTATTCCCATGCAAATACTTGAAATTGGTGTCCCTACAACTCTCCAAATTACTATCCCACAACAGTAATCGGGCATGTACCTCATCAATAAACTGATCCATGTTTAAAATAACCAAACAAACAAATACTAATGAAAATAGTATGTATGTCGAGACCCTTCAACAGCACCGGAGCACATGGGGCAGGAGGACAGGTGGCTCAGTGTGCTAGTGAGCATGCGCGAGGCCACCGACCGACGCCCGACGCGACGCCGGCGCCGCGTACGTTTCTAAAAGATCGCTCGCTCCCGGAGCGATATCCTGCGATTAGTTGGTTTAGTTCGCCGACTACGCGTTACGTTTTTTCGGCGGTGTGAATTGCCCCATTTTAAACAACGGCGAGCGATCTTTTAAAAAGTCTGTCACGTCCTGTCACATAACGTAACGTTACGCCGGTGTGAAATGGCCTTTTCTTTTGCTGCAGCGCAAATAAAGATAGAAATGGAAGACAAACGCCTGCACATTTTTGCGCAGAAATATATATGGTCCCTGTAAATTATTACACAAAATGTTTTCTATATAATTAGGCATTTAATAAGCAATATTATTCGCGAAAGACCTCATTTGAAATATACAAAAATTTGCAACTGGCACGTCGTGAGCACCCGTAGACAAGTGACTTGACATGTCATTGTTGACGTATTGAGGTCCGTATTTATAACAATTAGTGGTCAGTAATCAACTCCTCCAACAGGCATGTTGCAATAAAAGGCAATCGATATGCCAAGTTTATGAAGCGACGAAAGCAGGTGATTCATGCCAGAATAAAAAAGGGGTCGTGGACTTATTGTGGCCAATGTGCAAGTATTGCGTTTACACCTAGTAAATAATAATCGCGTGGCGCAACTAGCTGGTTATATAACACGTAGTACAGGACCAAGTCCAGGGTTTTGAACCTTTCCTTTTAAAAAAGTAAAAGTTCCAATCAAGTGTATGCACTCATAAAGAAAAAAAAATCAATTGGCATGCCAGTAAACAGGTGTCAACGTCGGGACAAAAGGCCCAAATCCTTTTGAGCCACCAGCACCACTTCTGAGAGAAAGTTCATCCTACCAATAACAAGGCAGGAGGCATTTGTCTGTCAAACAAGCGTAAACCCGTCCTTTCACTGTACAAAGCAATCAACCAAGCGAGGGGCTGCAGTCATCTGCTTCTACCGGCTTCTCCTGTGGCTAATCTAATGTCAACTTTCAAATTCCGACCTTCCTCAACGCATTATCTGAAATAGTTGATTGATGTCTGATGTTATAGAGCAAAAAATACCTAGCGATTTTAGAGAGCAGAATGTTGGCATCACAAACAGTCCCCTATAAAAACCTCCGGAAATACTGAATATTTTGACATTTCCCTTCTGCTCACGGGAACCGCTAGGAATTTGTTCTTCTTTAACATGTGCCTTTGATCAACGATATCGGATAATACGATGAGGAGGGACTGGCTTTTTGGTAGCGAAGTGACTGCGTACACGTCCAATGTAAGGGCAAATTCACTTCGCTACCGCTTAGGTTAGGTTGGGTTAGGTTAGGTTACGTTATGTTAGGTTAGGATAGGTTAGGTTACGTTAGGTTAGGTTAGGAGGTTTTCTGGCTCTCAATTTGTTTTAAAAATCACAGGAAAAGTAATGTACGGTGCATAATTTGGAACGGACGTGAACAGTAGCGGCTCACGTCGGACGTGTACGTAGCCACTGCCTTTTGGTAGCTAGAAACGCCAAATGTTTCGTCACTTAATTGAGAACAACCTTAAAAAAATCTTGAGATAGCCTTAGGTTAGGTCTTCACCAATTGATTACCCCACATCCGGGTAAAATGCATGCGGGTCATCCGCAAGACTGCTGAGCGTCAGTGAGTGCAAGGTGCCCAAGAACAGGTTCCGTAGACACATGCCTATATCTTTTTTATAGTATTGGATGTGTTTCATAGATATCAGTTACAGAGCGCAGGTAAGACAAATTTGAATAAAGAGACAATTCACTGTCTATAGCAGTTTACACGGATTGTGTGTAAATCACCACATGAAGCAGGCAGAACACGTATATCATAGGTAATTCCGATATCAAAACAAAACCATTGCTTCATACACCTTCCAAAGTTGTTAGGACAGCACGATAAATATCGTATACACACAACAGAGCGCGTCACCGACACCTGAGGTGAAGATGTTTGGCCACAGGAAGACCACCGGAAGCGGATACGCAGCTGCCCCCACCCCTCCCCCAACACTTCCCCTCCACCACTCCTATCAATTACTCGACCTGTTGTCGGTCTGCGATTGTAGGCTGATGATTTCTGTGTCGACGCCGCGCCCGCCGGACCTCACACAGAGTTTGCGAGCTAATGGATCCGTTTGCCTTCGCCTCTTCGCCTACTAGCGCTCGGTGATTTATTGAGGGGCTGACAAGGTGGTAAAATGAGCGCTGTTCTTTGGGAAAGTCCTAACTTCAACAATGAAACACTCTAAACTGATAGGCCAACAGTCAAGGTCCCTCAAAAAAATAGTTGCCCTCAAATTGTTTGATGTTTTTAAAACGTAATTATCCCTACGTAACCAAGTAAGGACGTGATGGACGATAAAGAGACCCCTTTGATATATTTTTTTTCTGTGGGTCAAGAAAATATCGTATACATGTATGCCTAAAATGACTAGATTTGTGTCTCTCGCTGTTTACTGCAGTCGGACAACAAATGAGTGAGGTCATCTTTTTTTGTAAGAAATATATCGATTTATTAGTCTTATCTGGAAACATTATTTTACTTATACATAGATTGATGTATTTTTGCTGGTTACCTGTTAATAATGTATTAACAGCTGCAATTCAAATAAAATTATTCCCATGTTATTCTTATAGCTTTTAAGAATGAATTTAGTTGTAAAATAGTTCAATTTTTTTAATACAAAGTCATAACTAAGTAATTTAGTCCGAATGAAGCAAATTTTAACATCACAAATATTTCATTCGTAAAAATCGTAAGTACTGAATAACTTGGCATTATTATCTATGATGTCGAAATTTTGCTCCCTGAATCGCAAGGTTTATTTGAAACGCATAACTAGAAAACTATGTTTTCTGCACGATAATTTTTCTCTGGAAAGTTGAGGAGGTAATGTTACGGTCCAGGACCAGACAGCTGATTGTGTGGGAAGATTGTCTGCGCGACCTCGACTGCAAGGGTGTTGCACTGGCCTCGCCGCACGCGGTGCAACTGTCAATCACCTGTTACTGCCACCTCAGCTGATAGTGCCCTCTGGCGTGAATTTGAAAATAGTAGTTTTCATTACTAGTATTGAACATTATTTTTCATTACGATATCGAAAAACTTGTAAACAACATGAATATTTTTGTTTATTCAACTTAGTATCAAGAAAAAAAACGAACTCATAACGCTGAGTTTCCGTGCTTATGTCGAAAGCAACAGCAAATAATGCAACAGCTGATCGGCCTAATGCAACAGCTGATCGGTCTGCACCACAAAATCCCATAACGGTTACTTTCCGTGCACCACAAATGCACAGAAAGTTAACGTTATGTAATTTTGCCGTGCAGTAGCGGGAATAACCTATTTTCTTAGCTCATATTACGTTTAGAAAGTGTACTTTCGTGTGTAGAGTAATGAAAAAACTATTTCCTACAACCGCGCCTGAAGTGATTCTTTGCGATCTTAAAATTCATCGTAAAACAGCTGTTTTATGTTTAGCGAGCGAAAAAGTAGTAAACAGCTGATTGATTGTTACGTTGTACTCAGATTACTGAGTCGGGGGTTAAAACCTCAATCTCGTAAATCCAGGAAGTGAATCTTTGTATGATTTTGGTATCCAATATTGCAGTTAAAGGAAAATTGGCGCATGTAAAGTGTGTTGAGATACAATTTTACCAAACGACGAGTAGCGTTATTTTGTTCTTACTTGGAAAATTAAAAAAATTGAATTAGGTTTTGTAATTGGTGTAACGCATGTGTGGGAATTTGATTTGTGCAAATATATAAGGACCACCATATAAAATGAATACAGTTTTTTAAGAGTGTTTACTTTCTAATAATGTTGCAGATTGATTGAGTGATTGAGAATCTCACTGCTGTTCATAAAACCGGTTAACGAATTTGACAAGAATTCGTGGAAGATTATGTATTTTTGTCAAAGTAAATGTAATAGAATAATAACATCCGTAGATTCCTGGGAGATTTGGAGATAATAAATTACATTAGTTTGGTGAATTAGTTTGGGGCATTGTCGTTGATGATTTTCAATTGTCTAAAATGAATATCTTCCTTTAATAAGTGCCTTCGCTTTCCGCTACGCAGCTCGCACGCCGGTTTCGTTTCAGCATTGTGTCGGTTGCAGGCGCTCCTATAATCTCGTAAATCTAGACCTTCAACACTATCTTTATACAGTAGAATATTCTAAACGTAACCATTGATCAGTTTTCACTATTAAATAAAATAGTATAAAATAAACGTGCGATTACAAATTCGTACAGGCAAAAAATATTTAAACAATTAAATTTTTATAATTTTGATTTTCGTAAGTATAAAATAGTAAAGTGTTTAAAATATTCATATTTACATATTTAAATTTACTATGAGATTGGATTGTAGAATTAATAATTTTCAACTAAAATAAAATAAAAACGTTACATTTTAATAAAACAATTATTTTTTATTTACAAGTTCGTTTAGTATCGAAGATTTAATCATCAGATCCAACTTCGTAACCCGATTTACAGCCTTTAAAATAATTGTATATAAGAAAGTATTTTCTCTTTTTCAAGAGTGGGTTTTACGATAGCGGATTTTCTAGGTAGTTAATTTTTAGGTTTGCTTTTGTTCTTCAAATCTTATTTTAAATCTTCTTCTCGTGTGAACAATATACGTTTTACATAATTCTATTTGATCTTATTTTAATTTATCTTTTGGATTGGTGAGGAAGTATTTTAATTTACTCCTAGTGGAGTATAACATATTTTAATTATCATGTATTTTAATATATTTGGTGGTTACTTTGTTAGTCTGCTATATTAATTGGCCTTTCGTTATTTTCTTTCATGGATATGCAACTTCATAAAAATTTAATAGTAAAAAAATATTTAGGCCCTATTCAAAACCCTCCGTTATTGGGAAATATTTTATATAGTATTCAGAAATTTATGATTTATTGGCTGCTGTCACGTTCTTCGCTCGGGCATCTCACAGTTAGTCATAAGCTCCACATGATTTTATAATTGTTTCATATTGTTACTATGATAAAATAAATAAATCAACACCCATAAGAACAACATTGGAGTTTTAAAGACCCCTGAGGCGGAGCCATAAGTGATTTTTTAAACGTAGACAGGTCTATCCGGACGCTATAATATATACTATCTACCTTCAAGACAATTTCAGCTTAATCGATTTGTATTAAAATGGAACCTAAATCATGATAGACAGTTCTAATTCATTACGCCATTCAGCAATAGAAAATTCACTGAATCACTGTTCAAGACGTCGACCAAACTAAGGCGTATTTTAAGGACAATATGAATGTATGAGTGTAGAATGAGTGAATGTCTTGTATATCGTTTTTACTATCCGTGGAGCTATTAATTTGGTTTAAGAATCCTATCATTCCATTCCAATATCCGATTAAACTAGTTCATTCACTGAATCGCAAATAGTGAATTAAATATTCAATTTTGCTGGTGAATTATACAGAAAAAAGTTTAAACATGTGTGGATTTGTACCATATACGAGGGTTTCTTAGAAACCCCATATTCAAGCACATTCAACACTCTAATTAGAATGAATTTGTTTGCTTGCACAATTAATACAACAACGGCAAGATAAAATTCTTTACTAAGTTAAATAATATTATGTTAATTGCTAAATGTGCGTGGACTTCACGATTTAAAATGTACTTTAGATAAGTTTTACCGTCCAGCAAAATTAATTTTATAAAATTAATATTTTGAAAAAAAAACTGAATGCTAGGCTCATGGGAAAACAAAATACACAAAATAACACATACATTAAAAAACAAAGAAAAAACTATAACTAGCGA
Organism: Allygus modestus; assembly: GCA_963675035.1. Classification (NCBI taxonomy): domain Eukaryota; kingdom Metazoa; phylum Arthropoda; class Insecta; order Hemiptera; family Cicadellidae; genus Allygus; species Allygus modestus. The sequence goes on along the minus strand of OY776117.1, from coordinate 123,443,868 downwards.
ACTATCAAAGCAACAACATAAATAATTAGAATACTGTAATATTAACAAAATGGATTTTATCTAATACAATTTAGTATTATTAAAGTATTATCATATGCATGATAAATATTAATATGACTGTAATGGGAAATGCAACATAGAAACTTCTACAAGCAAAGCTTGTCCCCCAGGTACTTTAAGGAATACTGATAATTTAAGGAAAAACAGGCGCACCCATAAACTTTTAAGCCACTGTTTCACGTCGAAATCCTCAACTAAGATTACAGTAACAATTATAGATAACTTGTTACGTTGTTGTGATAACGATATTTTGACACGTCGACCTTTCATAATAGTATCACAATCACCACCGTACAGTTTCATTAATGTAGTTAAAATTCCCTTATTAAGTTGTTGTAAGTTGTCCGATTCATAATGTATATAGATCCAAAATTTACAACCGAAATGGACCCGAATATGGACCCGGAATGTTATACGTAAGTCAAAAAACAAAGAAATAAAAAAAATTTAAATTTCAGATTTTTTAGCAATATTTATTCCGGTATATCACTTTATTTGCTAGGGTGGTGTGGGACGGGCTTAGGAATTAAGATTTGTGAGAAAGTAAAGATGTACAACTAACTTAATTAAAGATATAATATAACTACGGATTATCTGACGTTTTGCCAAGAATTAGTCAATGCATTTAATAAAGATGATCTTAATAATGAAAAAATAGGATACACATATAATGAAAATTTGATAAATTATCAAAAAAGTTAACAATGCTCTTCAAAGTTTTCTTACTGTCCGGCAACGAGGAGAAAGACATCCACTTGCTTCCTCACCCAGTAAATATCCCTGCAGATATCGCGACGACATAAAAACATCTAGGATTCTGGCGCAGTAGTTATATTTATAGAAATCTTATTCCGGTGCAAATATTTTGTTACTTTTCGTTCCCATGTGTGTCGTCTTGAGTTTATAATATTAGTATGAGAATGATTGCAAAGTTACTAAATGGCGCACAGTTATGCAGATGTTAGTCAGCTAGTAGCCGCCCGACCGAATCCGTTTTCCTCGTTGCCGGTCAGTATTTAGTTCACTGGATAGTTTTAGTGCTTCAAAACTGAGAATAAATAGTAAACATAATTGTTATTAGTAGAATGATCCAATATGTAATATTGTAAACTCTCTCCAGACTCTTCGACAAGGAGATAGACCCGGCCAAGGCGCATCTAGTGGCCATCACCCTGGTGAAGAGAGAGGAGTGGGGAACCCTGGAGCCTCTGGCACCCCAGGAACCCATCCCCAGCGGCTACCCCCGGGTCGTCCTGTGGTACTACGACATAGGGGCCAACCCGTGCCACAACGCCGAGGAGTGCGTCGGGAGGGTGAGGGACATTCAGAAGCAACACATGGACCAGGGGCTGCCGGACATCGCTCACAAGTAGGTCGAGGTTGATGGGAGGTGGAAGAATTAAGAGGGGGCTCCATTCACGCAACATTTCGCGTTTATACCTGCTTAATCTATAAGACCAATTTTAACTTTTAAAGTTCGTCCCTCCTCAACGGGTACCCGATGTCGTTGATAGTTCATTTTAAAGATCAAAACACGGTTTTTATACCTAACCATAGCTACATTAGCTTATATCTAACCTACCCTTATTCACGTTTCCGGTTATATAAACAATGAGCCATAAATCAACGATATTGGATAGTCCGTTGAGAAACGAAATTCAAAAGTTAACATTGTCCTTGTTTTGGCAGGGAATCGAAGCTCAAGAGCGTCCATCCGTTCACGTGAATTACGTTTTTATTTCACATTAAAACAGCAATATTCATTGGAAACAAATCACATTTTAAAGTTTATGTTCGGTTTTAAATATATAACGAGTTCGCACGCAGCACGCTGACGTGAGGGAAGTGAATTTCCACATAAAAACTTGTAAAACTCAAAATAAGTGTAAAAACATACATTTGTCCAATTTTTATTGAATTCTGAAAACATTGATTTTTTGGCTGTTCTGATTGACCTGGTTTCATTTACTTGCAAAGCTGGGAATACAATTTTGCGCATTATAAGGTTAGGAGAGGGTCCAGACAGGCTTGAAAGTAGGCGTGAGGTTGCTGGGGATAATAAAAGTACTCTAACAAAGGAATAACAGGCTTTTCTAGTGTAAAACCCCCATAAGACAACGTACTGTGTTTAGCCGATACACATTTTCTTTAATAACTCGGTACATATTTATGCTAGAATGACGAGAGAGGGCTTAAAAGTTTCGCCTCACTAATTCCCATCTTTTTACATGAATTAATTTTACATCTGGGGCTTTTTTGACCTTTTTTTGGGCCCAAAAACTCGAAATTTGAAAGATTAATCCCCAAAAAATGGGTTTAGAGTTTTCCGATTGTTTTGCCCAACGAACTTGTCCAACAGATTATAGAAAGGAACGTTCCTACCGAATTTGAAGTAAATCGGACAAAAAATGCGACCGCTAGAGTGCATACACATATATATATATATATATATATACACACATATATATACATACATATATATATATATATATATATATAAAATTTTGAACGACCCCCCAAAACGTGTTCAGGGGGTCACGTTAGGAACTTCTATGGTGGTCCCGGGCTTAAGTTTCACCGTGCGGGTCATGCTAATAGTTCACTTTCCAAAGGAAATTCACTAATAACCAACCAGCTGTATCGTATTATCTGTTTGCGCTTTCCTCGAAAGCAAATCAATTTGTTCAAAGTCGAATTCTAAACCCGTTAAGCATTATTGCTTGGCTTTAAAACAAAGTCTTACGTACATTAAACAGCTATCCTTGTTGAAAGTTAGTTCAAACGTGGAAATTCCGTTATTGGTCATTTAGTTACAATCGTGCAGATTTAAGAGCCATTGAATTGCTGTAAATAAACCTCACTTAGATGAACTTTTATTTTTCTGTTAAAGTTATAACCTCTTTTATTTGATTTACTTTACAACTAGTTAGCTCGCTGTAAAGTTAAAAAATTAAATTAAAAATATGGGGCAGAGACAGTATAGAGGGACCCGTTATATTGGATTCTATAGTTCTAATAGTTCCTGCAATAGTTCCTGTTTTAAAGTATACAAAAAAGTACAAACTAAAACTTTATTTTTTACTAAAATCTGCGTTAGCTTAAATGAAAAAACCCGGCACTTAATAAAACAGTGATATGGGTTCCATTCTGTAGTGAACCTAATTAACTCTTCTGGAAAATGAACAATCACCCACTAATCATCTGATCAAAACATTGAATATAAATCACCGAGTTAAGAGGGGAGCTTTGCGATTCTACTTGCTTCTGTAACACTAACGTTAACTGTCAAATCACTTAGCACCTCAACAGATTACTGACATGTTTGATAAATAACTAATCAAAAATAGCATACTTAGTAAGCCCAGCGAGCATTATTTTGTTACAATCGTACAGTGAAATTCCGGAATTACATAATATGCGATTTTTTAAAGGTACCACAGTACTTTTGATCTGATAAGTCCCGCTATGGGTTCCCAAAATATCTATTTAAAACTATTGTTGCAACACAACAGAAATTTTGTATATAGTTAGAACAAAATTCGCATATCCTTTAAGTTCAAAACCATACTGTTGTGGACGGCACGGGAATCGAACCCGTGATCACTAGAACCGGAGTCCAAAATGCTAGAGTTGTCCATTTTGTCATTAGGGGTGGGATCCAATCACAAAACATTTGGCGTTTCTAATTGCTTCCCCCAAGGTCAATATTTACTTTTGAAGCCCGTCCCTCAACAACTGATTATCACGGTTGATTTATAGCTCGTTTTAATAGAAAAACCTTGTGATTTCAGTGAGGAAAATGCCAAAATCACAAATAATAATCGTTCAAAAATATACTATCCGTTGAGGAGGTAGGGTCTTAAGAGGGTTCCCTACCTCTGGCTGTTTTCGTTTTCCTGCGAGACTAGTGAGCTCAAACGAAACTACGCCAACAGAATCGCTAGACGTGCCACCGCCTCCGCAGAAAGTAGACCCATTGAAAAAACGTAAAAAGTAGGCTTAATAATAAAACTCTTCATCTTAAAAATGGCATATTGAACATAATTTTAAGTTAAGAACCGGGGATGCTATATGACTTGGCGCGAAGCTGTTTTTGGGCAGATTTTGGTGGGGGTAGGGAAGAAGCAGGTAGAAGCCGGTGAATGGCACTCCCTATTAAAATGAGTAATATACCAATGGTATTATATAATTCGTTGTGAAGCTTCGGTAGTTTGCATTAACAAAGGTTAGGAGACGCAGGTGGAGATGTGAAATATTGTGGCTGGAACCACAAAACAAGAACTACACAAAAATCTACCTTATTGCCTTACTCTTGTCCAGCTTCCTGATTGGAGGAGACGGAAGGGTCTACGAAGGCCAGGGACACAAGAACAACCCTAGCAAGCTGGGGGATAAGTGAGCCAAATAAGAGGGCAAGAGCTTCGATGTTACTGATTTTCAGTTATGTTATAGCCGCCAACTATTATGTGTATAGTTACTATACAGTCAGCATCACAGTTTCAAAAGAGAATAGGCAAGCACTCTAGAATTTGATCCCAATGATCCTCTTAAGGGGAAATTAATTGATTATAGCCTTCATATTCTGGTATACACAACCACTGGTAAAACCCTAAAGTTTAACAAACATAATCTGAAAACTAACCAAAATCAGTTATATAAAATTGCTTACATAAAAGCTGCAGAACTATGGGGTCAATACACCACTGTTCGCTTGGCTTTAGTCATATTTTAGATAATATTTATTTTTATTATTTAAGGCTTAGTAACTTAATTTCAGTCTCTTTGTTACTTTTACCTTGTTAATATCCAACCTAGGCTACAGAAAGCCTAAGTAAGATTCTGAATTCATTTTGAAACTGCTGGATTTTTATTTCCAAATAAATAAAAAGGTTTACCTGTTCAATATACTTTTTGAGGTTATGCCATTGCATGTTTTGTGGCTACAGCCACATCTTCACTTATTCCTTAGGTTGATTCTTTACATTATTAAAACATTACTTAGACAGTGAGACACTTAACACATACATATTGCAGTATAAAACATTCCGATACCGATCACACGATAAACTATAACATTGCTTGTCTCGGTGCATTCACGCTTCAGGTCAGGCCGGTGACGACTAATTTCCACTTTGAGATATTGTCGTGTAATCAAAAACAGAATCTGGTATAATATATCAGAATATTCTCGCTAAGCATTTCTACTTACTGTACTACTATCTTTATGATGTATTAGCAACAATAATATGTTGATGAAATTACCAGCCTCATTGCAAATAATTTAGCAAGAATATTATTGTAGTTTTGACAGACTTTATGGTAGGACATTACCGTAAATATTGTGTTAATTAAGATAAATCTTGTAAAAACTACCAAAATTGCATTTACTATGCAATATTGTTTGGATTACTATAATATTTCTTTCAGTGTAGTGCAGACCAATTAAGAGCAATTTGTCAACAGGAATATCGTCCAGGTTTCCAGGGGGTACTTTAACTCCTTTTTCTGAGTGTAAAGCGTTATACGATTTGATGCAAGATGCGTTTACTGCAAGACGTAATAATTTCGTGACTTGGTCTGCAAACAATGCAAGTCCCATACTATTCTAAAAGAAGGTGATGTCTGTCGTTATGTTTGTTCTGTCTAAGTGCAAAACCCACTGACCCGAAGAAACTGACCTCAAAGGTAGCTAAAATATATGAGCCAATAAATGCCTATTCGTGTTTCAAAATTACCTCAGGGCTTTACCCCACGGATCTTCAAAATATCACTGTTATTCTTAATGTTATTAACAAAAGATACTCTTATCGATCTCCGAGATAATGGTATGTGACATTTTTATAAACACTGAGCTTTTCTAACTGCGAGTTTCCCTTACGAGAAATGGGATTCCGGCTAGTATTGATTGCATACAAATTCTAACAGAAATATGCAAGCGATCAAGTGAATTCCAAAATTTGAATAAGCAAGTAAAAATTCAAATTTTTTGTTTTGAACTCATACATTTTGAATAACGCTTTATGAAGTTTTGCAACAGCCCTGGTTGGAGATAATTTAAGTATTGCTGACTTTTATAATTGCAACTTGAGTTTAAATATCTATCTCTAGAAAGCCTACTTAAACGCACCTTTATACAGAGTGTCAAAGAATAAGCATGCTTCTGACGGGAGCATGGGCTTGTTACTGGGAACTCTCTTCTTCCTTTTCCTTCTCTTTTCCTTGACGTTTATATATATACCAAACTGACGGTAACTAATGTTTTTTTATTATTTCTAAGATACTAGAGGGCTTCCAGATTATTTTACTTTGCTAGTAATTTTCATGAACTTCTATAATAAATCATTCTATGCTCCTTTTTGTTTTTCAAGTATGAATTGAGATAACACAGAATGTTGTAAATATTTATTATGCTTTTCGCTAGTATAAACCTGATGTATATTGTGCCTTTGATCAGAACAAAATCTGATTGCAGCTTATTTACAGATGCGAATTTAATATTATTATTTTGGAGATTCAAGTCACCCGATTCTATCTGATTCTCCCATAAGGCTAATGCTAACTTTCAAAACCCGTGTCTCCCCAACGAACTATCCAAAATTGTTGATTTATGTTAATTTAAAAGGAACAAAATACCCCCGTTGCAGCAAACCTACGTACTCAGCGAATTTACAATGTCTTAATACCACCAAATAAAGCCGCATATCAAGTGTCATAAAAATATATTCACAAATAAACGATAAATACAATTTTAATTATTCTCCATAAGAATAAAATTAGGGATGAGTATGCAGGTTTGCTGCAACAAGGAACAAAAAATAATGGGTTTATATGCAAATATCAATAGAACTCATCTAGGTAAAGTCACATACCAAGTTTCATTCATATACATTTATAAATAAGCGATATGTAACATTTTAATTACTCTCCATAAGATTGACATGGGGACCGAGTACCTAGATTTGCTGCTACGAGAACCATAAGTGAAAATTTTGTTTTTTGTTCAAACAACAACAAACCACAACCAGATGAAGTCAGATGAAACTATACCAAGTTTCGTCAGTTTATATTCATAAATAAGCGAGATATAAAATTTATTTTTCCCCATAAGAATAGCATTAGACGACGTACTGTGTTTAGCACTTGCAATATCTCAGAAACCAATTGACCAATAGCAATGATCAAAATACCAAGTTTTTTAAGCTGAATGCAATGGTATAGCTAAATATTTGATTTAAATAAAAATTACATGTGGAAACCCCACAAAACCCTTTTTTGGTGTTTCCAAAAAACCCCCTTCGGATGGTGCGATTCGTCTGGTTTTCGAACTCGTTCAAATAAATTCTACTTTACACGTCTGTACCAAATTTAATCAAGATCGGACCTTTTTTACGATAGTTATCGTGCTTACGGACACAAAAATAAATATATAAATATTTAATATAAATAAATAAATAAACATATATACAAAATTTGAACGGATGGTGTTTTTGGTATCTGGGGGCTTCAAAATTAAAAGTTATCATGGTCTCGGGCTTAATTGTTACCATGCCACATACGGTAATAGCTTCTTCCCTACAGGGGAAATTCGCTAAAAGAACCTTGCGGTTTCAGTGAGCAGAATTCCTTTATTACAGATAGTTCACCAATAAATAACAAATGGTTAAAAAATATTGTTTTGGAATTTGATAGAACGAAAATCATTTTTTAAGTCGACATTTTGCTCAAAGAAATTGCCATGTTCTTTTCAATGAGCCGTTAATCAATGATATCGGATAACCCGTTGAGGAGGGACGGGCTTTGAAAGTTAACCCTGGCCTTATGGGAGAGCAGGCAGAAACGCTGAATGTTTAGTGACTGGAAAGTGACTCTTAAGTTTGACTTGCTTCTACTCAATCTAAGACATACGTTATTCTCACTATCGCACTGGTACCTGACTTTATTATGTGTTATTACATTAAGTAAGTATGGTAAGATTATTATACATGAACTAATAATAAAAGTTAATGATAACACCACTATAACACTTTTTATTCTACATATTTCTTGTTTGAAGTTTAGAAATTTACGGAGCTGTGGATAATTGTAGGTAGATTTGTGACATAACAATGTAAATGTTACCACTAAAACCTTTAATCTCAGACTAGTCAAATAAACAAGTTTGATACCAACAGATAGTTAAATGATTGTAACGCTCATGTAACGAAGAGCTTATCATAACAAAGTAACAAACTTTATGTTTTCAAAAGTCTGAACAAACTCTGTTTTCTGGAAATGAACAAACCTCAAAACAAAAGAAAGTCACCAACTTGTTGGAATCTCAGTTCTTATCGGAGGGCGTAATTCGGTGGTAGATTAGATAAGCCTAACAACTCTCTGAGTTAAAACAGCAACTTCCTTCTAACAAATATTTCGAACAGTTTTCTTTTTTGAAATCATATTTAAAATCTTACTTTACAATGTAAGCTTTTAAGTTGCAGTTTTGTTAGTGAATTTCCTTTGGAAAGTGAACTGTTAGCATGACCCGCACGGTGAAACTTAAGCCCGGGACCACCATAGAAGTTCCTAACGTGACCCCCTGAACACGTTTTGGGGGGTCGTTCAAAATTTTATATATATATATATATATATATATATATGTGTGTGTGTGTTTGCACTCTAGCGGTCACATTTTTTGTCCGATTTACTTCAAATTCGGTAGGGACGTTCCTTTCTGTAATCAGTTGGACAAGTTCGTTGGGCAAAACAATCGGAAAACTGTAAACCCCTTTTTTTGGGGATTAATCTTTCAAATTTTGAGTTTTTGGGCCCAAAAAGGGTCATAAAAGCCCCAGATGTAAGATCAATGCATGTAAAAAGATGGGAATTAGAGAAGCGAAAGTTTAAAGCCCTCTCTTGTCATTATAGCATAATTATTTACCGAGTTAATAAAGAAAATGTGTATCGACTAAATACAGTACGTTGTCTTATGGGGGGTTTACACTAGAAAAGCCTGTTATTCCTTTGTTAGAGTACTTTTATCATCCCCAGCAACCTCACGCCTACTTTCAAGGCTGTCTGGACCTTCTCCTAACCTTATAATGCGCAAAAATTGTATTCCCAGCTTTGCAAGTAAATGAAACCAGGAGTATCAGAACAGCCAAAAAATCAATGTTTTCAGATTTGAATAAAAATTGGACAAATGTACGTTCTTACACTTATTTTGAGTTTTATAAGTTTTTATGTGGAAATTCACTTCCCTCACGTCAGCGTGCTGCGTGCGAACTCGTTTTAGACTGTATAACGGTGGATAACCATTATAGTGAGTACAGGTATATTAGTTTTGTTTTAGACTGTATAACGGTGGATAACCATTATAGTGAGTACAGGTATATTAGTTGTGTTTTAATAATGTAACAGTTTTACAACATGGTTTTACCTCACAGGTATTGAATATTAATTTTGAATTTATAAGGAAGCTAGAAAATATAAATTAATGTTCATTAATACTGAGTAAATTTTAAGGTATTGTTTGACTTATTAGGCAACAAATATAATGTGAGGTTATCTGTGATTGTTTAATATATATTTTGCTTTGAATCGTTTTATCATGGTTAAATCCTGAATTAAAGTCTAAAGACAATGCAAGCTTTTGATATTAATTGGTATAAGTTGTAAAATAGGTAATAAGTTAAGTGCTATTGTAGAAAAGTTTATCACAAACTGTATATTTGGATTAAATAATGGATTAAAATGTTGAATTTCTGTCCTATGGAGTTTTTATTCATCAAAACTACTAACTGCTTATTGCTTGAATATTTTTATTGCCGTGCACCCTTTCTCTTAGGTTATTTGAATTTTAATAAGTAATAATACGAAGGGTTACGATTCTGTCAAAATAAAGCAGGATAGATTAAATAGTCTTACAATACTACAAAGTATATTTACACTTGTACAATAATTACAAGTGTACAAGACGGTAAAATGTACATAAAATATGGTACGAGGCGATCGATTTCAACCAGTTACACCGGTCATCATCAGGCCCAATCAGAGAATTTTATTCAATCAGAAAAAAATATCTAAAAATAAAGATAACAAATTTATTATATAATTTTATATCTGGAGGAGTGAGTTGTAAATTGTACAACTTTTTGTTTACTTCGTATGTGTTGTTACAACCATAGACTATAGCAATTCCTCCTTAACATATTTAAATTAACTCGCATGTAAAACGACGTCATTCTAAATAGAATCTGACTTGTACTATGTTTTATGCTTACCTCCTAAAAACCATAATCCGTAAAATAACGTAAACCGTATTTTATTAATAATATATTTTAAGATTAAATAAAAAAAAGGAAGTTTATACCTGCTCAACTTTTGTACTCATTGTACGTTGTCAAGAGTAATAAAAGAGCATTAGGTTATAACATCGATGTTACTTTCTTGTTGTTTTATTTTAATTTAATAACCTTCAATATGATACAAAATAACATTAAATATTATTCTATGACTTGATCATTATTTTAAACATTGTATTGTTAAATTTGTTATTTTGTTGCGTTTGGTCTGTTGGAAGATATTTAAATGCACATAAAGTAGTTACATAAAATAAGAAGGGGCTATGTAGCCCTATTCAAATAAGTCTTTAAAATTAAACCTTATCTTTATAATTTTGTATGTACAATTGTATTAAAAGGAATGTTTAGCTAGCTTGACATGAGGGAAAAAGTAATTAAAATTTTAAACATATTAAAGTAAATTTAATATATTATTAAAATAATATAAATACATTGACAGTAAATCATCAAAAACCCTATTTTTACGTCAGATTCACAGTCGACAAAGTATAATTAATACATAACAAATAACGTAATGGCGCGTTTGAAAGTCCGCCATGAATTGTTTTTGTCTGGCCTACCCTCCTAACCTAGCCTATATCCTAACAAACTTAACCTAACCTAATATACCTAACCTAACATAATCAACCTAACATAACCTAACCTAACCTAACTAACCCAACGTTACTCAGTAACGACAAATGTCCAATCATTTATTAAACGACACAACTTATTTCATTACAGAATAAGCTCTCCAAAGGCCTCAGAACATGGGACACAAGTCAAAAATCAAAAAACCAAGGGGGTTTAAAAAAACAGAATACGGCTGTAATCATCCCCCGCGAAGAGTGGGGGCGGCAGGACCACTCTGGCAAGACCAAATTCAGCTGCCAACGTACAAAGTGGCGATCAAGTATTTCTCGGACTCTCCACCCTGTGATAGCAAGGAGGAGTGCGTGGCCAACATGTGCAGCTTGCAGAGGCACTCCATAGACGGGCTGAGGCTGTCGGACATACCTTACAAGTGAGGAGACCAGCTTGTACAACAGGTTTGAGGGCGGCAATGTCTAATGTCTAATGGGTGGCTGAGAAGTCACTCCATATTTTGTGTAAGAATTTGAACAAATTTTAGGGGTTCTAGAGACAAATAAAATTAAATATTTAAACAGGGGGTAACATTTATAATACACACATTCGATATTTACATAAGCACCTTCATTGGTGTTATAACCCAGTACGGCAGTTACTGGTTATACACGATGTGTCGGACTACAGAATTGAATATAGAGTACAGATCGACAGAACGCGGAACACATGGCGGCCGTTCTTACCTGTGTCATGTAGACGACTGCATGCGTTCTTGTTGCTCGCATCGTATCGTAGGTGGGAATTGGCATTTGGACTTTGCCCCCTTTTGTTCTCTAGGTGGACCTTATCCATGTTGCCTCTTCCTAGTGCTAATAAATACTAGTAAATAATTATTATTATACTTCAACTATAATATCTCCTTCCAACCAATTAAATTTAAAAATAATAATTTTGTTGTAACTCAATTCTTCAAATTGAAAATTAACAAAAAATTAAATCGCTTCTTTTTGGAGGTTTTAAACATAATTTACAAGTGAAATATCTTGGGTGTGCGACGTTCACGCTGAGAACGGGGAGGCGGGTTTCGTCATCTCTTGATTATAAGCTCCTATCCTCTCAGGTGGTGGCTGATTATTTACTTTGGTTGGTGTTAGTCTTGGCAGGGGTTTAACTGGGCTTTGAGTACGCCTAGGTGACTTAATGGGTGTTACCGGTAGTGGAGCAGGTAGCACCAAATTTTCTTCTTCAGGTACACACTGATTTGAGCGCAAATGGTCCGCATGCACAAAGCGTTTACGACCCTCAACCTTGACGGTATACGTAGCAGAACTGATAACTTTAGTAATAATACCAGGCAGCCATTTACGTTGTTCTTGCCTAATGCTTTTAAAAAAGACGCTCTCGCCCTCACAAAAGGAACAGAATGGTCCCCTCCTCACACTAGCAATTGGTAATGCATTTCCTTCATTTTGCGTCAAAATTTTCAACATACGCACAAAACCGAATGGAACGTTATTAAAACCTCTCTTATTGCAAGTTTTAAATCCTGTAGCATCTATGGTTTCTTGAATACTTCTTCTTTTGCCCATAAGTCGTACTGTGTCATGCAGGGCTTCGTGCAGGCCAGTAATGTGGGCCACTTTGACATATCCACTTTGCTGTAAATGTTTAATTTATAGCCACTCTCGACCAATTGATGTGGTGACGCCCCAACCTAAATAAAACTAATGTTAATAAAGATTACTTGCTGACCAGTAGCGGAAAATATGTCCGTTCATAAATCTTTTAACATTAAACACAGCTTAGTCTTAACGTAAAATGTTATTAAGGAGATTTTCTGAACCTGATTAACACACCTGCCACTATTCTTATCTTAGAGGCAATTTTCGCCTTTCTTGAATACATTTAACACCAGGTATACTATCTTCGATTTCCTATAATTTTCACTGAAACAACAATGGTAGTAAACAAGCTTTAGTCATCTGACAGTGTGGGCCACACAAAACACATGGGGCTTTAGTGATCATCATTTAAAAATAGGGAGTGACTTTACGGTCACCCGGAAGATAAGCTAGGGAGGATAAGTTGATCTAGACAAAACATTTATTTTTGATTTAAGGCTTCTTTATTTCGGAAATATAGTCTTAAGAGTGATCGGTCTGTAATTGGTTAGAAAAAATACATGCTTCTTAAAAAAAAAGTAAAATGATAGTATTTACTATAAAAAGCTAATTAAATCCTAAAGAGTCATTTACATGGAAAACATTGTACATATCTCTAAATAATAAACATAAATGTCAGATCAAGAATTTTTATGGAAATGAAAGACTAATTGTTTTTAATATAATTATCGAGGATAAAGAATACGACTTCTGGTAGGGATATCGCATGGTCGTAGTGCTCCTTTCGTAATCTGAAGTTCGTCAAATCGAAAATAAGTGAAAAATGTTTACTTAAATTTGAAAAATTATGCAAAAGTTTGATAATGTTGATAATGTTCACTGAGGTGAACATTACCAATTAAGATAGTTGGTGGTTCATTGAAGTACTGAAAGAAAGGGGACAGGCAGCCGACCAACTATTTAAAGTGTGCAAAAAAACTATGTAGAATAAAGGTAATGATTGCTTTTGGATATATTGCGGCCAAGTAGATCTGAAAAGTCTAAATATCTTGAAGGACATAAATTATACAAAGGCTAAAATTTATAGATTTTGCTTTTTTGAATCCTAAATTAAAAACATTGAAGAATATTTGTAGATTAAATAGCAAAAATACAATTCATCTTAACTTATAGAACTAGAGGGCTGACTAAACAACATTTCGGTCAATTTTACTTTTATAAGTTACTTAATAAAAATATATTTCCTATTATGTAAGGTTCAATAATCGGTATTTATTAATAATTTTCTAACTGTTTCTATTTCACTAAAATTTGACTTAAAAATAAATAAGACGCTAAAACGTAAGCAGTAAGTAACAATCATTTCAATTACAAAGAATTACATGACACCGGTGGCAATAAACTAACAAACAATAATTTTATTCTCAAGGAAGCCTCTCAAATTCAGCAAAACCACCTACTCTTGCTAGCTTAAGAGTCTTCATCACCGGAAGTTTCCGGACGCCATATTGGTGTTTTGTTCCATAAGCCCAATGTTAACTTTGTGACTCCGTTACGCCTCACCTGATCGTCACAAACAATTAATTTTGGTGTCATATTAAAGGTTTCGTCGTCCTCTAGGGAAATACAATAGTCGAATTTGGATTTTTTTACAAATTAATGAGAACATGTACAGTGTTTCAGTTCAAAATTAAAATATTTATTATGAAAATTTGATACCCAAATTAAGGAATTCGACATTGTATTTCCCTAGAGGACGACGAAACCTTTAGTTTGACACCAAAATGAATTGTATATGACGATCAGGTGAGGAGTAATGGAGGCACAAAGTTAACATTGGCCTTATGGGACAAAACTCCAAGTTGGCGTCCAGCAACTTCCGGTGATGAAGACTCTTCAGGGTTAGTTAGCTCTTGGGGTTCGGTGCACGAGGCCACGGGTTCGATTCCTGGGTTGACACGACCTGTTTGGACCTTTGTCCTCTAACAACATTAAATACAAAATGTCACTAGCGAAAACAAACAAAACCTAATATATATCCAAGTAATACTGCAGTTAGCTTAGTACATCAGGTTTTTAAAGCCAACTCAAACCTGTTACCCTTCTAGTTTCCTGATCGGCGGTGACGAGAACGTGTACGAGGGACGCGGGTGGTTCACGGCGCCGACCAAGGTTGACAGCGAGGTGGCCCACTGGGAGGACAGGAGTCTGGACATCGCCCTCGTGAGTAGTGAAAGAAGAATAAAACAAACGATAAGAGGAGGCTCGTCACGAAACATTTTCGTTTCTACTGTACCTGCTTCTCCCGTAAGGCCGATGTTACATTTCAAAGCCCGTTCCTCCTTAACGGGTTATCCGATATCGTTGATTTATGGATTATATTAAAGAACGAAATTATTTCCTAGTGATTTCAGTGAGCCAATGACATTGACATCACTGAACGATTATTATTTGTGATATTGAAATTCTACTCACTGAAATCGCTAGGTATTGTTATTGTGTTTTTTTTAGCGAATTTCCCCTATAGAGAATTTAGCGAATTTCCCCTGTAGGGAAGAAGCTTTTACCGTGGTCGGCATGGTAAGACCTAGGCCCGGGACCATGATAACTTTTCGTTTTGAGGTCCCCAGACCCCAAAAACACCATTCGTTCGAAACTGTATATATATATATATATATATATATATATATATCTATGTGTATATATATATATATGTGTCCCTGAGCACGATAACTCTCGTAAAAATGATCCGATTTTTATGAAATTTGGTATAAACGTGTAAAACAGCATTTATGACTTTAAGTTCGAAAACCAGCCATATCGCTCCATCCGAAGGGGTACTTTGGTGGGGTTTTGTACCCCAAAAATGGGTTTTTTGAATTTTTTACAAATAATTTTTGAAAAAGTCAAATATTTGTTTTTACCATTGGATTCAGCTTAAAAAACACACAATTTGGTATTTTAATCATTTCTCTACGTCAAATGGTTACAGAGATATTGAAAGTGCTAAACACAGTACGTTGTCCAATGTTATTCTTATAGAGAATAAGAAAAATTGTATATTCCACTTATTTAACAACGTTTCCTGATGAAACTTGGTATATTGCTTCATATCGTTGTGGTCTATTAATATTTGCACTAAAAAACATTTTTTGACCGATAGTTCCCGTAGCAGCAAAACTGCGTACTCAGCCCCATGTTATTCTTATGGAGAATAAGTAACCTATTATCTCCCTTAATTATGAACATAAATTAATAAAACTTGGTATGTAGCTTTACCTACTTGAGTTATATTGATGTTTGTATATAACCTCATTTTTTGTGTTCCTTGCTTCAGCAAGCCTGCATACTCAGCCGCCATGTTATTCTTGTGGAGAATAATAAAAATGTCATAAATCGTTTATTTATGAATGTATATTGATGAAACTTGGTTTGTGGATTTATGTGGTATTAAGATACATATATATATATGCATTGGAAATTCGCTGAGTACGCAGGTTTGCTGCTACGGGGGTATTTAAATCAACCATAGATCTATGGTTTAGGATTATCTGTCGAGGAGGCACGGACTATGAAAGATAAGATTGGCCTTATGGAAGAATCAGGTAAAAGCCGGTGACTGGAGCACCTTAATTTTCATAAGAAGCTCCAATATACAACCGTTATACAAAACATTTTACACATACACCACAATTTGTATACGTAAATGTATACATATATTTATTTATATTCAATATAAAACAATATTGTGTATAGTTTATACGCAATACTTTAACTGGTGCTTTCTCGGATTATAAATACCTTAAAAACATATTTAATTATTTAAGTTTTACCTAAATACTGAAAATTCAAATTCAAACAATGTTATCGTATTCATTTGTTGTATGTATGCCCACGGACAGCTTCTTATAAACAGTCATTCCAAAACTATAAACTCCCCTACTGTAAAGATATGACTTATTGACTAGCTAGTAAACAAAGGGTAGAAGGGATGATGTTACCCCCTCCACTATTCATACACTTTAGTGATACAGCCAACCAAGAAACTTTATAGAGTTCAACGATCAGCTGTTATAAAATCGTGGAACATATCCAATTACTTTGTCCAATGGCATAGTAAAGGAAGGATTGCTGTTGAGGTAACGTTTCCCTCACACCCTTGTCTACTAACTGGCTATCAAGTCACCTACGTATTGTAATAATTATTTGTTATCCCTTTTAAACCGTTTCTTGGCATATACAGTCCGAATTATTTTCAATTCCTACTGGTATTCTACTTTGAATTTTTGACTCATTATTGCTCGTTGCATCTTCCCCCCTCTCCATATAATGCCACAATTTCTCTACGTTTCCTCCCGTCTCTTCCTTTTCTCCGTCATCATCCCACTCTTTCCATTCTTACACCATCCACTCCTTCTCTTCACCTTTCAGAAACGGACTAAAAACAAAACATAACAAAAATTGATAAACCTTGAATCTCTGTTTCGTAACCGTTTACAACCCTTCTGCCCCTTGTCTGTTCAGGGATGCCCGGCAGGAACATGACGCCAGCTTGTGGAGACCTCCTGGAGATTGTCATCGACAAGAAGTGCCTCGTGGGGCTGTTCGACTCCAGGTGTTATCAGGCGGGATGAGCCACAGCCCTCCATCAGGCATCTCAAGTCGCTATAATGCCATCCTTCTGTCACATTCCTTGTGTGTTTGTAAATTCTACGCATTATCATCCTTCCTTCTTCCATGAAAATACTTTCTTTTTAGTGAATTTCCTATGGAAAGTGAACTATTAGCATGCCCCGCACGGTGAAACTTAAGCCCGGGACCACCATAGAAGTTCCTAACGTGACCCCCTGAACACGTTTTGGGGGTTCGTTCAAATTTTATACATATATATATACATGTATATATATATATATATATATATATATATATGTGTGTGTGTGTGTGCAGGCACTCTAGCGGTCGCATTTTTTGTCCGATTTACTTCAAATTTGGTAGGGACGTTCCTTTCTATAATCAGTTGGACAAGTTCGTTGGGCAAAACAATCGGAAAACTCTAAACCCTTTTCTGGGGATTAATCTGTCAAATTTCGAGTTTTTGGGCCCAAAAAGGGTCAGAAAAGCCCCTGATGTGAAATTAACGAACGTAAAAAGATGGAAATTAGTGTGGCTAAACTTTTAAGCCCTCTCTCGTCATTATAGCATATATATTTACCGAGTTATTAAAGGAAATGTGTATTGACCAAACACAGTACGTTGTCTTATGGGGTTTTACATTAGAAAAGCCTGTTAATCATTTTTTGGTGTACTTTTATCATCCCCAACAACCTCACGCCTACTTTGAAGCCTGACTGGACCTTCTCCTAACCTTACAATGGGCAAAATTGTATTCCCAGCATTGCAGGTAAATAGAACCAGGAGTATCAGAAAAGACAAAAAATCAATATTTTCAGATTTGAATAAAAATTGGAATAATTGTGTTTTTAACCGATTTTGAGTTTTTATAATTTTTTATCTGGAAATTCACTTCCCTCACGTCAGCGTGCTGCGTACGAACTCGTTTATAATATTTACGTATTTTATTTATTCGTGATTTCCTTTCGTTATGTCTTAACTACTATTGTAGGGAGGCGACTTGATACGGAGGCCAGCTAGTATACCAAGGGTTGAGGGTAAAGTTTTCTCCACTGTTTATTGACAAAACCAACGTAACTACCATTGAAACGTAATGGTATAATCGCTGTAATGAAATATTACAAGAATCAAGTCACTGTCCAATGGCATTAGTAAGGAAGGACTGTTGTGGTGGCAACTTTCCCCCATCCCTTTGTTCACTAGCTGGCCGTTAGGTCACCTTCGTACTGTACTCTACTAGCATCTGGTGAGATGATGTCCTCACAACTATAATAATTATTATTTAAGAGTATCAATAATTGATCCTCATAAAACTCGATGTTTTATCACCAGAATCTCTACCCGTCAGAAACGGTAATTAATTATAAAAAATCTAATTTACATTTGGGAAAATGTTTATATTAGAAACTGTAATCACAAGTTTAAGATTGTATAAATGATAAAAGTTATGGACCTTTTAAGCCCTGTAATTTCTGAACCCAATTCGTTTAAGAAATACGGGAGGTGTCATTTTATTAGATACTTAAAACACTATTTTCAACAACTAAAAATAAAACTAAATTTTCAATAATCGTTAGATCCGTTTTTGAGAGATTGTAATGGATTGTTAACGATTTTACCGTTTTTATTGGGTATAAAATAAAAAACTCATAACAATTAAAACGAGTTCGCACGCAGCACGCTGACGTGAGGGAAGTGAATTTCCACATAAAAAACTATAAAAACTCAAAATCAGTTAAAATCATACAATTATTCCAATTTTTATTCAAATCTGAAAATATTGATTTTTTGGCTGTTCTGATACTCCTGGTTCTATTTACCTGCAATGCTGGGAATACAATTTTGCGCATTATAAGGTTAGGAGAAGGTCCAGTCAGGCTTTAAAGTAGGCGTGAGATTGTTGGGGATGATAAAAGTACATCAACAAATGAATAACAGGCTTTTCTGAAGTAAAACCCCCATAAGGCAACGTACTGTGTTTGGTCGATACACATTTTCTTTAATAACATGGTAAATATTTATGCTATAATGACGAGAGTGGGCTTAAAACTTTCGCCTCTCTAATTGCCATCTTTTTACATGCATTGATTTTACATCTGGGGCTTTTATGACCCTTTTTGTGCCCAAAAAACTCAAAATTTGAAAGATTAATCCCCAAAAAAAGGGGTTAAAGTTTTCCGATTGTTTTGCCCAACGAACTTGTCCAACAGATTATAGAAAGGAACGTCCCTACCAAATTTGAAGTAAATCGGACAAAAAATGCGACCGCTAGAGTGCATACACACATATATATATATATAAAATTTTGTACGACCCCCCAAAACGTGTTTAGGGGGTCACGTTAGGAACTTCTATGGTGGTCGCGGGCTTAAGTTTCACCGTGCAGGTCATGATAATAGTTCACTTTCCAAAGGAAATTCACTAACAACCACTTGGGGATATCGTAGATAGGCACCTAAGTACAAAAACTGTATCGAACTCAGTCCATTAGTATGGTTTCTAGGTCTGTATACATCCACACAAACAGACGATCAGACAAACATTATCTCAAAAACCACGTTATTGGGTTTAGGGAGGACCAAAACAAATATTTCCACCAATAACTCAAATCAATTACAAAGATTTTTACGAAATATTACTTTTGCTATATTTTATGTATAGGGGTTGAGAGTAAAAAATAAATAAAGAGGATTAAACAAATATTATTACAAAGTGGCAACGTATTAGCATAGCGTGGAGCGTGTGATCCGTGTACGCTGCTAACACTAGTCATTGTTCAGCGCAAACACGCCTCAATTCAATTAAAGCCCCACTTCAATCAGGGCCGGATTATTCTGTCAATACAGTTTGTTGCGATACCGTACCGATAGCAAACATCCCTTAATATTCTCTTGTTTGTAAATTGACCAAATATCGATTTATGGTTTCATTTTAGCGAATTTTCCCTAAAGGGAAGAAGCTATTACCGTAGGTCTCATGGTAAGACTTAAGCCCGAGACCATGATAACTTTTCATTTTGAGGTCCCCAGATGCCAAAAACACCATTTGTTCAAATTTTTATATATGTATATATATATACATATATATATATATATATATATATATATATATATATATATATATATATATATATATGTGTGTGTGTGTGTGTCCGTAAGCACGATAACTCTCGTAAAAAAGGTCCGATCTTAATGAAATTTGGTACAAACGTGTAAAGTACCATTTATTTGAACGAGTTCGAAAACCAGACGAATCGCACCATCCAAAGGGGGGTTTTGGGGGGGGGGTTTGTACCCCAAAAATGGTTTTTTTGGGGTTTACACATGTAACTTTTATTAAAATCAAATTTTAATTTTCACCATTGAATTCAGCATAAAAAAAACAAACAATTTGGTATCTTGATCATTGCTTTACGTCAATTGGTTACTGAGATATTACAAGTGCTAAACACAGTACGTCGTCTAATGCTAATCTTATGGGGAAAAATAAATTTTATATCTCGCTTATTTATGAACATAAACTGACGAAATTTGGTATATGGTTTCATCTGGTTGTGGTTTATTGTTGTTTACACAAGAAAACAATTTTTCGCCTATGGTTCCCGTAGCAGCAAACCTAGGTACTTGGTCCCCATGTTATTCTTATGGAAAATATTTAAAATGTTATATATTGCGTATTTATGAATGTATATGGATGAAACTTGGTATGTGATTTCACTTAGCTGAGTTCTATTGATATTTCCATAAAAACCCATTATTTTGTGTTCCTTTTTGCAGCAAAACTGCGTACTCATCCCCAATGTTATTCTTATGGAGAATAATTAATATTTTAAATATCGCTTGTTGTGAATATATTTCTTATGAATCTTGTTAAGTGGCTTAATTTGTTATGTTATAATTCATTGGAAATTCGCTGAGTATGCAGGTTTGCTGCAACGGGGGTATTTTAATATCTCCGCGTAAATACAAACAAATGGGTGAAAGTTTCAAACAATCTACTACGTTCAGTTTTAACATAATTTTAATCTTACTATGGGGAAAATTAGCCATAGTATCATTTTTGTCACAACGAAGTCAAAAACAAACAAAGTAAAACAAATTACAAATTTAATGCTTGTACCGTATTTTGAGTGACTATTATTACAATGCTAATTAATCAATTTACTCTTCTGTGTAGAATAGTTAAAAAGGTAAGACATAGTTTTGATATTGGTCCTTAAGCGTAGTTAGCACCTTGAAGACCGCAGCTTGGAATTAAAAATGCAGGAAAAACTTTGGGCTAAAATATAATCTTATAAAAAAATAAGGCTATTTTTGTGAGCAGGATACCGGCGAAACTATTAGGTTTAGAATGATTGTTTATGTGTTACTTGAAAGCCCGTGACGTCTGTATATGCACATTTTGGGGTTTTGGAAAATACCCACCTTCAGGACTTCACCCCCTGGGCTTTCAAAGTTCCAATGATAATGTTATGGAAGGTTAGACATCGATTTAATTGAAACTTTAACAGCAGCTGTTGTTACGGACAAAACACAGTAAAGAAGCCAGAACAGCTGATGTTTCAAGCTAATTTCTGGTATTGAATCACAATTAAATTAATAGAACCGTATATGAACTGGATAATCCCAAAAAAGAAAATTATATTTGCTCAAATTATAGCAACTGGTTTGTTTGTCAGCTAGAAACAGATTATGCAAATTTCGTAATGTCTAAAGCTCTATCTTCCACTTAACCTATTAATCCAATGAAATCTTTTCAATAAAGTGGAACGACGACACGAATAACTTGTTACAAAGTTTGATCAACCAAGACGAGAAGAGGGTTTAAATTACGTCACAAATCAGTGGTATATTGACAGCTTGAGTTGGGGGGGGGGGGTTGTAAGGGGGACAGCGCCAACAATACTAACTGCTCTCACCCTCAACCTGAGTTGATGTAACTGCATGTAGTGTCAGCTGGTTTGATTACCTAGATAATTGTATTTAAGTTCACTTGTACAAAATACAACTTCCCTGAAAACAAGTGACTCTTCTCTAGAAAGATTCTGCGTTACCACAAAAGCCTCGTCACTCCTAAACTGATTAGTTAAAATAATTTATTTCAAACTCATAGAAAAAAGTACCTCTTGATTCCAGTGAGCAGGATTTTGATGTAAAAAAGTTATAAATACTAATCGTTATAAAACATTTAAAAACGACGAACGTCTAAAATATCTT
The DNA here is from genome assembly GCA_963675035.1 of Allygus modestus. NCBI lineage: Eukaryota > Metazoa > Arthropoda > Insecta > Hemiptera > Cicadellidae > Allygus > Allygus modestus. The sequence goes on along the minus strand of OY776117.1, from coordinate 123,421,431 downwards.
TTGGAAAAATGTGTGGGCAATTCAAAATCCTGCTCACTGGAACCGTTAAGTATTTTATAATCGAAATTTGCAATACAATAATTAAATTTAGTCACCATATAATAATTTATAGGATTGTTACTGTAGATAACTACAAAGACAATTTTTTCATATGCTTTAAAATACTTACTATTTATTACCTAAAATACGCCTTGAAGAGAAGTTTTTAAAATAAAAAACGTTGTAAATTGCAACTGGAATTTTCTTTTATTAATAGTTTAGCAACGTGTTTGGGTTTACACAGTCTTATTGACTCCTACATTTCTATTTTCGTCCAATAGCTTCATCTGAGTTAACATTTAACAATGTCAATAAAACCTATTAGTAACACCTTTATTAACATTTGTCGATGATGGTAATCTTATGTCTGACTTGTTAATGTAAAGAAAATTATGTTTTTGTCTCCTTGATGGCGATTACTAAAAAAGCAATCACCGTTAAAAATACTGGATTAGTTGTAAGATCATTTTTATAATAATATATTTGAAACTGTACATTTGTAACTGGAGTTGAACTAAATGCAAAGCGAAATATAATGTTCTTAACTTCCTTTTCCGCGAGTTTATAACATACTGGAGTTTTGAATTACGGATAGTATAGCTATTATTTTAGCGAATTTCCTCTATAGGGGAGAAGCTATTACCGTAGATCTCATGGTAAGACTTAAGCCCGAGACCATGATAACTTTTCATTTTGAGGTCCCCAGATGCCAAAAACACCATTCGTTAAAATTTGTATATATATATATATATATATATAAAGTGTGTAAAAAAAGGCCGTCCCCCCCCTTTATTTTGTTTGTTTGTTAAAACAAACAAATCACCTTTGGGAACGATACAAACTTAACCCAAAGTATCTTTTGACGTTATCGGAAATTTTGAGTGTCCCCTAAAAATGGGGGTTTTGGGGGCAACTCAAAAATTTTAAATGTAAACCCCTTTTTAGTGACCCTTCATTTTAAAGTCCTTTAAAAACAATAGGCGAATGGTGGAGGTTGGAGGTCTGTAACGTATTTCTATCCAAAATGGCAGCTTGTCAAAGTTTGAAATACAGTACAACTCATTCTTAAAACCTGGCGTCTAAGACTTTTGGAGTTTTAATTTCACCTTTGGTGACATAAAACTGGAACGACTCTTGAAGAAATGCCATTAAATGAAGAAGTGGTCTCTTTTGGTGATATTTAAAATTTTGAGTGTCCAGCAAAAATGGGGCATTTTGTGGGCAACTTAATTTTATGATGTAAAACCCTTTTGAGTGACCCGTCATGTTAAAGAGATTTAAAAAATAGGCGAATGGTGGACGTTGGAGGTCTGTATCATATCCAAAGTGTGTTAAACTTAAAATTTTCTGATGCAAACCCCTTTTGAGTGACCCCTCATTTTAAAGAGATTTTTAAACCTAGGCGAAGGGTGAATTCTCCCAGTTAAAAGTAAATTTAACCCCTTCAAAAGGGCTTTACAATAGGAAATTTTGAGTTGCCCCCAAAATCTCCCAATTTGGCGGGTTCTAAAAATTTTAAATATTACCAAAAGAGACCAGTTCTTCATTTAATGGCATTTCTTCAATAGTCTTTTCAGTTTTAAGTCACCAAAGGTGATATTAAAACTCCAAAAGTCTTAGACGCCAGGTTTCAAGAATGAGTTGTATTCAAAACTTTGACAAGCTACCATTTTGGATAGAATCACGTCACAGACCTCCAACCTCCACCATTCGACTATTTCTTTAAAGCTCTTTAAAATGAGGGGTCACTCAAAAGGGGTTTACATTTAAAAATTTTGAGCTTCCCCCAAAATCTCCCACTTTTAGGGGACACTCGAAATTTCCGAAAACGTCAAAAGATACTTAGGGTTAAGTTATTATCGTTCCCCAAAGGTGATTTGTTTGTTTTAACAAAAAATAAGTCTAAATTTATTTTTTATAAATAATGAAAAATAAGTCTTTTGTGAATTTTAGTTTATAATACAAACTTTTTAAGAAATAAAGTAGAAAGAATGGAATTAGAACAGTAAATAAATAAAAAAAATAAAAAAATATTTTAGATCTGACTTTTAAAAACATGTGATTTTAGGTACAGGTACAAAAATAAAATTTAGATTAAAGTAAAACATCAGCTGAGTTGAATCATTTTAGACTTAAGGAAAATTACCTGAGATTTAACCCAGAAGGAACCTTGGTCTTCAATACCAACTGATGCGCCAATTCAGAATTTCTTAATATCAGTTGGTTATATTTGGGATTTTGATGTGGTTTAATTTTGTGAAGTGCTTTTAGTTCATAGCACCCTTCACAATTTTGGTTGTGGTGAGTTGCATGATTGTAAATTTGTTTTCGTTTGTCTTTATGTACCACATCAAAACGGAGGCCAGTCATTCGTACTTCCAAGGAATTCGATGTCTGACCAACATAATATTTTGGGCAGTGTTTACACGATAGTTGGTAAATCACATTGTGGGTGTCACAGGTTGATTTACCAACTATTGGGTAGTCTTGTTTGTGACACTGCTTTTAAATTCAGTTGTATTACACATAATTTTGCAAATTTTTCTATCAAACTGTCCTCTCTCTCCTCTTGTTTGGTTCAGATACATTGATGATATTTTTATTATTTGGCAGCATGGCATAGAATCCTTAAAACAGTTTTTGCAAAATTTAAATCAATGTTGTTGCTTAAATTTTACTTGGAGTTATTCTAATAAAACTATCCCCTTCTTAGATGTGGACGTTTTGATTGATAACAACAAACTTAAAACTAAAATCCATGTAAAAGATACTAATAAAATGCAGTATTTGCATTACCAGAGCTGCCATCCTATGTATATAAAAAAGTCTATTAAAAAAAAATTATCAATTCGTGCAAAATCTCTTTGTAGTGACAGCTCTGACTTTGAAAAATACATATCTAAATTGAACTCTACTTTTATTGACCGAGGTTATCCTCAATAACTTTTGGATAATCAGATGAGAAAACCAAAGGATATTGTTCAAAACACAAATTTTTCAAACAATCCAAAGTTTATCACAGAATATTTTCCTGGGCTTCAAAAAATTAACAATATAATGATAGCTGCTTTAAATGTTTTTACTTCATACTACACAGAAACAGGTACTTTTCCATCCGTATTGATAGGCTGGAAAGTTGCCCTTTGCCGTGCCTTCATACGAAAAATTACTTTACCGTGCACTGCAAGGTAAAAGCTTTTTACCGTGCACTTAGTCAGCTGATGAAATAAACACCTGATTGCAGCAATACAACGTTAAACCACATGAGTAATTACGAGTGTTGAATAGTAAACACATTTTGAGAGAACAAACCATTCTATTTGATACTAAAGGAAACTTTTGAAAATGCATTTCAGTGAGGAATACAATGAACCTGATATACCAGATTTTATTTTCTGAAATATAAAAGTATTATAATTTATGTTATGTCCTAAATAAATTGTGTTATGAGTTTAAAATGTACTAATTTTTCTGTGTAGTATGATGTAAAGTGTCGTACGTTACTCGTCCGGTAAGCTTTACCGTGCTTGCACGAATTGTGCTCGCACAGTAAAACACCACTTACCGGGCTAGTAACGTAATATACTATAAAATCATCCCCTACCTCAGAAAATTTGTTTTCCAGACCACCACGTGTTGTGTTTAAACGGCCAAAAAATTTGAAAAATATGTTGGTGAGACCCAAAATTCAAAATTCTCGGCCTGAAAACAATTTGGAAATCAATCACGGCTGCGAACCTTGCCCCAAACCTCGGTGTGGCATTTGCAAAATTATGTGTAATACAACTGAATTTAAAAGCAGTGTCACAAACAAGACTTACCCAATAGTTGGTAAATCAACCTGTGACACCCACAATGTGATTTACCAACTATCGAGTAAACACTGCCCAAAAGATTATGTTGGTCAGACATCGAATTCCTTGCGAGTACGTATGACTGGCCACCGTTTTGATGTGGTACATAAGACAAACAAAAACAATTTTACAATCATGCAACTCACCACAACCAAAATTTTGAGGGATGCTATGAATTAAAAGCCCTTCACAAAATTAAACCACATCAAAATCCCAAATATAACCAACTGATATTAAGAAATTCTGAATTGGCACATCAGTTGGTATTGAAGACCAAGGTTCCTTCTGGGTTAAATTTCAGGTAATTTTTCTTAAGTCTAAAATGATTCAACTCAGCTGATGTTGTACTTTAATTTAAATTTTATTTTTTTACCTGTACCTAAAATCACATGTTTTAGTTTTTAAAAGCCCGATGTAAAATATGCGTTTATTTTTTATATTCATTTACTGTTCTCATTCAATTCTTTCTCCTTTATTGCTTGAATACGTTTGTATTATAAAAGAAAATTCGCAAAAAACTTATTTTTCATAAATTATATCTATCTGTTTTAATGTGTTGTTATATATATGTGTCCGTAATCTCGATAACTCTCGTAAAAAAGGTCCGATCTTAATGAAATTTTGTAAAAATGTGTAAAGTACCATTTATTTGAACGAGTTCGAAAACCAGGCGAATCGCACCATCCGAAGTGGGGTTTTGTACCCCAAAAATGTTTTTTTAGGGTTTTCACATGCAATTTTTATTTAAATAACATTTCAATTTTTACCATTGAATTCAGCATAAAAAAAATAATTTGGTATTTTGATAATTGCTCTACGTCAATTGGTTACTGAGATATTGAAAGTGCTAAACACAGTACGTTGTCTTAAAGTTATTTTTTAGGAGAAATAGAAAAATTGTATATCTCGCTTATTTATGAACATAAACTGACGAAATTTGGTATATGGCTTCATCTGGTTGTGGTTTATTATTGTTTGTACAACAAAATTCGCCTATGGTTCCCGTTGCAGCAAACCTAGGTACTTGGTTCCCATGTTATTCTTATGGAAAATAATTAAAATGTTAATTATATATATTTATGAATGTATTTGAATGAAAATTTGTATGTGACTTCAATAAGATGAGTTCTATTGATATTTGCATAAAACCGATTATTTTGTGTTCCTTGTTCCAGCAAACCTGCGTACTCATCCCTAATGTTATTCTTATGGAGAATAATTAATATTTTAAATATCGCTTGTATGTGAATATATTTCTTATGAATCCTATTAAGTGTTTTAATATTTTATGTTATATATTCATTGGAAATTCGCTGAGTATGCAGGTTTGCTGCGACGGGGTATTTTTATTTTTCGTTTCCAGTAGATCCAACGTGGTCTCTAAGTGTTATTTGTTATACCGTTCTTTACCGTTTCCAGTAGATCCAACGTGGTCTCTAAGTGTTATTTGTTATACCGTTCTTTACCTTTTCAAAGAACATAAACCGTTACTAGAGACGAATATTAAATATACCGTAATTGCCGTGTATTTCACGCAAATTCACGATCGTCTATATAAAATAAATTTTTAACGTGCTTTCCATTTAAATTGACAGGTACAAAAAACTTAAACTGAAAATGGTGTATTATCAGCACAAGAGTGGAGCGAAATAATCAGAATCTTTTATAAATGTCCTTAACACTATTACACTGGCTATTAAAGAAATGTAATATAAATTAATGATATTACATATAATTCACAAGACAAATACCACGAGTATGTAAAACAGTGATTACATTTTATAAATATTATTTTAGTAATATTTTATGTGCTACCATTCCATTTTAGTCTATTTTGATTTTTGGTCTGCTTAACAGCCTATAAATACTATTAAAAACATTGATTTGATTGTTATATATAACAATGACATGACGACCACTTTGTAAAGTTAAACATTGTCAGAGGTGCGGTAGAGAGCGGGGATAATCAATATGGCGGACTTCCTCTTCTCAGTATACCTTTGTTGTTTAACTCTGCCCAAAACATTATTGTATTAATAACAACACACTAGAGAATAACCAGAAATTTGTTATCTGCGTTAAACAGTTCTTGGAGATTAGATTTATCTGGTTTGTTTCGAAGTAAACTTATCTTCAATTAAGTTTAAATTATTTTAATGTATTCACTTGGTTATTAAAGTAAATTTTGTTTGATTTTGTTACAAAAGAGTATTTAGTTCAGCACCATGGAAAACTTATTATGTGTTTTTTGTTACAAGCACATACGATGTATTTGAAAGTACAAAATTAAGAATTTTGACAAAACGAATCTTTATATCTAGTGTTTATTAAATTCACTTCCACTTAAGGAAAATCAGATTACAATAACCAATAATGAACTTTTAATTTAGCTGTATTATTTCTCGGTAAAAGTGAAAACCTGACATTTATTAGCAAATAAGTAAAAAACAATTACCGTGGTAAAGAAATGAACAAAAGTCCGCGACACTAACCTTTGGGCTAGTGAGACATTTTTATAATGTTTATTTTGTTATTGATTTATTTAAAAGGGAAATGCCCAATTTATTTCATGCATATACAAAATTTACTGGTAGATAAGATGGCTAAGTTAAGGTTTTGCTAAAATTACTCGGGAATTCTTTTTAGCGCATTTCCCCTATAGGGAAGAAGCTATTACCGTAGGTCTCATGGTAAGACTTAAGCCCGAGACCATGATAACTTTTCATTTTGAGGTCCCCAGATGCCAAAAACACCATTGGTTCAAATATATATATATATATATATATATATATATATATATATATGTTTCCGTAAGCACGATAACTCTCGTAGAAAAGGTCCGATCTTAATGAAATTTGGTAAAAATGTGTAAAGTACCATTTATTTGAACGAGTTCGAAAACCAGATGAATCGCACCATCCGAAGGGGGGTTTTTGGGGTTTTCACATGTAATTTTAATTTAAATCAAATTATAATTTATACCATTGAATTCAGCTTAAAAAAACAAACAATTTGGTATTTTCATCATTGCTCTACGTCAATTGGTTACCGAGATATTGAAAGTGCTAAACACAGTACGTTGTCTAATGTTATTCTTATGTAGAAAAAGAAAAATTGTATATCTCGCTTATTTATTAACATAAACTGGCGAAATTTGGTATATGGCTTGATCTGGTTGTGGTTTATTGTTGTTTGCACAAAAAAAATTGTGACCTATGGTTCCTGTAGCAGCAAACCTAGGTACTTCGTCCCCATGTTATTCTTATGGAAAATACTTAAAGTGTTATATATCGCTTATTTATGAATGTATATGGATGAAACTTGGTATGTGACTTCACTAAGATGAGTTCTATTGATATTTGCATTATTTAACCCATTATTTTGTGTGCCTTGTTGCAGAAAACCTGCGTACTCATCCCCAATGTTATTCTTATGGAGAATAATTAATATTTTAAATATCGCTTGTTTGTGAATACATTTCTTATGAATCCTGTTAAGTTTTTTAATGTGTTATGTTATTCATTGGAAATTCGCTGAGTATGCAAGTTTGCTGCGATGGGGGTATTTATTTTTCTACGGCACTGTTATACATTTTTTTTATACTTCTTTATAAACCGTATATATTATTTTTTTTTATAAATCCTTCTTACATTGTTTTTTTATCATCCCATATTTTTCCTTTCCACTAATTATTGTTGTTATTATTCCTTTTTAGCGAATTTACCCTATAGTGAAGAAGATATTACCGTAGTCGGCATGGTAAGACCTAGGCCCGGGACCATGATATTTTTTGTTTTGAGGTCCCCAGACCCCAAAACACTATTCGTTCAAAACTGTATATATATATATATATATATATATATATATATATATATAAATATGTAGTGGGTCGAAAACCCTAGTAGCAATTAAATAATAACCTAATAATAATCAAATAAAGTCAATAAAACAGCATAAAGTAATATTAAAATATAAAGTCAGAAGACAGTTGAGATTTATTCGGAAGCTTCCAACGGTCAAATATATTCCAGTTACAACGAGAAAGACGGTGGTTCACAGTAGGCGGGGAGTCAAAAATTACAGTAACGTAAGTTACTGACCGTGATACTGAGCGCAGTACGATCTACGGTTCAGGCCACGGTCCTATAGAATCAAATCTCATTGGTCGAGAGTAGTCACGTGACAAGCTCCCTTATAAGCCGGAGCAGGGCGGCACCCGGACAGTCGTCAGCCACCATTCTTGCCGGGGAGGTCGCAGTTCCTCAAGCACCGTCGCGGTGTGAACCCGCGAGTCGACACCGAGGCCTAGTGCCTGTTAGACGTAGGATGTGTTAGAGTTGTCAGTAGTCAGTTCCTCAAGTACCACCGACGAGGTGTGTGCATAGTCCGTAGCTACCAGCCGTGTCCCATGGACATAGAGTTCGTCAGATACCAGCGTCGTGGTGTGTACATGTGAAGTCGTAGTCAACACCCGTGTACGGTTGGACAATATAGTCTTAGCTGAGCACCATCAGCGTGCGCGGAAGTCATTTGTTAGTTTCCGAGGCCTAAGTAGCAATATATAACATCTTTACCGAGAACCCGTCCTGAGCTTATACATTCACCGACCGATGAACTTTATTAAAATAATAAGTGGCGTGAACTAGACTTTATTTTAATAGCTTGAGATTAATTGTGGGCGAGTGTGTTGTATTTTAAACACAAGACATTGTGATATACTTAAAAACACTTAAATAATCATCGTGAACATTGATCCGTGGCTGTCTTCCGGTAGTAGGCGTCATCATGCTGTACTCTACTCCAAGAACTTCGAGACTTCGCAACGACTGTAAAAAACAGCTAAGTTCCTTCACCATTCAGTGAACTATTTTAAAGTGTATTCCTCTGTATAGAATAAGATTTGATTTATAACTTGAGTTGTCAACCAAAATAATTATTTTAGCATTTCATGTATTAATTTTTCAGTAACACATTATTAAATAAATTTTGACTTTTGAAACTTAACTTTTGTTCTTATTTTACAAACATTTTTAGATTCTATTTATAATAAAAGCGACCCTGAGATTAAGATTAAAAGTGAGCTGTGCATAAAATTGTCTGTACTTGCGGATATCTTAACTTAAACCGAGACCCAAGTCAGCAATAATTAATTAAAATCATATTAACAATAAAAGCACCTTCTCATAATGGCGCTCAAACTGTGAGGCTATAAAATTTAGCATTTAAAACAAAAAGAAGCCAGTGAGACCTTTCTCATAATGGCCCCCAACTCGAGGCGATAATTTATTTATAATAAATTATCAAAAGAATCTAGTATTTTTTAGTAAAAGTAAAATCTTTTGTTAAAGTAATTTTTGAGTAAAGTAAAAATGTCAAGTAAAAAGGATAGGATGTTAAATGTAAGTATAGATAATGATGTAAGGGTTCTGTGGCGTAAGCTAAGACGTAAACAATGATAAAGTAGGAGTGTTAATAAGAAAATGATAGTGATAAGGTAGGAGTGTAAATGATTAAAATGGGAGACGATGTAAAAAGTATGAATATGGGGGGTGATAAATTGTTGTCTGGTGTTTTACATAAACAGCCAGATAATGTAAAAGTAGTAGGGGGTAGTTCGAATAAACAGCCACAATTGGCTGACATGATGGCTATGTTACAGGGTTTTATGAATGAACTAAAAAGGGAAATGTGCACTAAAGCTGATATTAAGGAAATGAAAGGGGAAATGTGTAGTAAAGTTAATCAACAGCTTAATGAGATGAATAAAGGTCTTAATGAAATAAAAGGGGAAATGAGTAAAAGGTGTGAGAAATTAGATAAATTTTCAGCAAAACAGGATATCATGATTGAGCAATTAGCTAGTGAAGCTGCCGCTGTTACTAATAAAGTAAAAGTTGTGAAGGGAGAAGTGTGTACTCTTAAGAGTAGTGAGGAAAATAATATAGGACAGGGGGTGAAAAGTAATGTTGAGATCACCAATAAAAGGGACCAACATTGTAGTGAGATTACTGCTAAGCTTAGTAAACGTAAAAATGAATGTTACAAGTTTAAGTCAGGTTTTGAAGTAGAGCGAGGGAGATGGAATAAGAAGTTTAAGGCGGAAGTAGCAGCGCAATTAATAAGCGAAGTAGAGGTATCACAGTATACGGAGAAAGTAGAGGAAGTATATAAATACGTAATGAAAGTAGGAGAAAGAATAGTAGGGGGTAGATATGAAATAGCAAATGTGCGAAGAGAAGTAGGTAATGAGGTGTCTAAGTTCAGGAGTAAGCTAGGGAGTATTGAATGTAAAGGCGATAAAGGAAGACCATCTGGTAATTATCGACCTAATCAGTTTGTATCATATAGCCGTAAACACAAGAAGAGTATAGTATGTCGGGGTGATAAGGCGGTGCCTTCAGGGAATTATATACCTAACAAAAATAAATGTATATTAAACAATCGTAAATCTGAAAGCAGCATTGGGACTGATGAGTGTAGTGATGAGGGAGAAAGTAACTCTAATATATAATTTGAAATAATAAGACTTAGGACAGATAATAAAAGGGTTAACAAGTTAAAAAACAAATCAAGATTATAGTAAAATAAAGTATAGCTGAGTATTGAACATTTCTAAGTATTATCAAGTAATTTCGAAGCAAGATTAAGTAATAGATTATTAAACTTATAATATGAAACGCTCACAGCAAAAGAAAACTTAGATTAAATTTTGTGCAGTTAAACGCGTAATGAATAAGGAAGATTCGAACAAAAATAATTTGACCTAGTTCGCGGCCAACGAAACTATTTTTAGAACACGCACTCACACAGACGCACACTCACGCACACACGCGGAGCGCTCAGCTGATATCGGTCGGAGTTAGAATAACAAGTTTTTATAAATGGATGAGCGAATGAAATGAAGTGATTATCCAAATAATAACTTAGGTTAACCTTAGATGGGTTTTTTCTTGCTAAGTTTAATCGTTCATTTGCACCCTTAAGCAAATTGAATCGAGGTACAACCTATGAGGAACGATTTTATCGTGAATCATATGGGATGACATTAAAAAAAGAAACAATTTTATTTGTAATGTGATTTGTTGGTAGTAGTAATGAAATTTATATGAAAGATAAAATAACAAGAATAGTTTGAGAATAACGTAATAAGTAAATGATTTAAAATATATATGAGTTAATTAAAAATATCATAAGGTATGACAACTGAAAAAACATAAAATTGTTTCTTAAACTTAACATAAACCGGACAAGACAAAATCTAGACACTAGATAATTGTAAGATTCTCAAGTCAAACAGTTTCGTGAGACAGGATGTAAATACGTGCAGATGTTCTGTATAAGCAACAGACAAACACACAGACAATCGCGTTGTGCGATTACAACGCACAGACAGTCGCGTTGTACGATTATAAATATGCGAGCTACGGCCCAGATGTTTTTTTTTAGCTGACTGGAAATGAGTCATTGCTGCGTGAGTCAGACCTCACCGTGGGATAGTTTGTAGGAGGAGTTGAAAATGATTTTTAAGTTATAAGGTGTTAGTAAAATAGTTTGTAATAAGTTGATAGATGTACTACTGTCTGTTAAGAAATAGTAAAATAATATAAGTTGGCAGTTCGAATAAAATATGTTTAGGGATCATTGATGATTCAGATGTGGGAATAAACTATAATAAATAGTTTTGGAGACAAATAGTCCCAGAAAAATATTGGAGTATTGTTAGAGGAAAGGTGGAGTTAACAATTTATGGAAGCTATAATAAATAGTTTTGGAGGCAAATAGTCTCGGTAAAATGTTTGAAGTATTGTTGACGAAAGCTATAATAAATAGTATTGGAGGCAAATAGTCTCATGAATATATGGAGTATTGTTAGAGGAAAGGTGGAGTAACAATTAGTTTTGGAGGCAAGATAGTCTCAGAAAAATGTTTGAGTATTGTTAGAGGAATGGTGGGTTAACAATTTATGGTGTTAAAGAGGTCCAATTGACGGATAGGAAATAATCAAAATAAAGTTAATAGACAGTTCAAATGGAACTTGTTGGGATTTTTGATGAGTTATATGTAGGGATAAGCTAAGCTGAACAGCAAATAAATAGCTAGAAATCTCACTACAATGTTGAGGCGCAATGGCGGACGAAATCATAATATACCAAGAAGGATATTTATGTATGTTTGTGGACAACCAGATAGGTTGAGGAAATATGTTTATAAAAAATACCAATATGAAATGTTGAAGTAGAATCATGATGCGTTAGTGCACAGATATCTAAATAGCGATGAAATGATAGTAAGAGGACTAGGAGAATAAATGTACCGATATAATGGTTGAGTAGGTGAATATATATAAAATAAAAAGGGTTTATATAATGTAATGTATTTTAAGATGTATTGAATATGATTATAACTTGTTCACTTGTTAGATGTTTAAGGGGAAAGTGTTTGATTATAGTTAAGATGTTTAGATTAAAAATAAGTAAGGGTCATATGATACTTTTAGGTAGTGTATAATAAATGAAAAGTATATATATATATAAATATATATAAAAAATATGATATAAAAAAACATATAAAATTTTTTAAAAAATTTTAAAATTTTTCAACTTGAAATAGTAGTGGGAGTCTGATGATTCTGGTCGGGTAAAAAGTAGGTCATTAAGATAAGTGCCACTGAAACCCAAGGATAGGTAGTAATTAAGGATTATTGTTTAGTTTAAGGATGAACACTATAGATATTTTAGTAGTGAGTGCATCGTGTGGACGTTCGTCAGAATGTGATTTGGACTTTTCCATCCAGGAAATGTTTTGGACATTTGAAAAAATGATGTATTGTTAGTTATAAGAGGGTATATATATTTTATATTGATGAAGGGTATTGAATTTGATTTTTGAAATATATGTTAGACTTGTAAGAAATTGTTCAGTTTAAGGTAATTATTGTAAAGGACAATGAATGGTGAAAGGATGGTTGAATTTTTCATAAAATTTTGAGAAATTTTCTTCAAAATCCAAGGGGGTATCTGTAGTGGGTCGAAAACCCTAGTAGCAATTAAATAATAACCTAATAATAATCAAATAAAGTCAATAAAACAGCATAAAGTAATATTAAAATATAAAGTCAGAAGACAGTTGAGATTTATTCGGAAGCTTCCAACGGTCAAATATATTCCAGTTACAACGAGAAAGACGGTGGTTCACAGTAGGCGGGGAGTCAAAAATTACAGTAACGTAAGTTACTGACCGTGATACTGAGCGCAGTACGATCTACGGTTCAGGCCACGGTCCTATAGAATCAAATCTCATTGGTCGAGAGTAGTCACGTGACAAGCTCCCTTATAAGCCGGAGCAGGGCGGCACCCGGACAGTCGTCAGCCACCATTCTTGCCGGGGAGGTCGCAGTTCCTCAAGCACCGTCGCGGTGTGAACCCGCGAGTCGACACCGAGGCCTAGTGCCTGTTAGACGTAGGATGTGTTAGAGTTGTCAGTAGTCAGTTCCTCAAGTACCACCGACGAGGTGTGTGCATAGTCCGTAGCTACCAGCCGTGTCCCATGGACATAGAGTTCGTCAGATACCAGCGTCGTGGTGTGTACATGTGAAGTCGTAGTCAACACCCGTGTACGGTTGGACAATATAGTCTTAGCTGAGCACCATCAGCGTGCGCGGAAGTCATTTGTTAGTTTCCGAGGCCTAAGTAGCAATATATAACATCTTTACCGAGAACCCGTCCTGAGCTTATACATTCACCGACCGATGAACTTTATTAAAATAATAAGTGGCGTGAACTAGACTTTATTTTAATAGCTTGAGATTAATTGTGGGCGAGTGTGTTGTATTTTAAACACAAGACATTGTGATATACTTAAAAACACTTAAATAATCATCGTGAACATTGATCCGTGGCTGTCTTCCGGTAGTAGGCGTCATCATGCTGTACTCTACTCCAAGAACTTCGAGACTTCGCAACGACTGTAAAAAACAGCTAAGTTCCTTCACCATTCAGTGAACTATTTTAAAGTGTATTCCTCTGTATAGAATAAGATTTGATTTATAACTTGAGTTGTCAACCAAAATAATTATTTTAGCATTTCATGTATTAATTTTTCAGTAACACATTATTAAATAAATTTTGACTTTTGAAACTTAACTTTTGTTCTTATTTTACAAACATTTTTAGATTCTATTTATAATAAAAGCGACCCTGAGATTAAGATTAAAAGTGAGCTGTGCATAAAATTGTCTGTACTTGCGGATATCTTAACTTAAACCGAGACCCAAGTCAGCAATAATTAATTAAAATCATATTAACAATAAAAGCACCTTCTCATAATGGCGCTCAAACTGTGAGGCTATAAAATTTAGCATTTAAAACAAAAAGAAGCCAGTGAGACCTTTCTCAAATATTTATTTATATGTGTGTGTGTGTGTGTGTGTGTGTGTGTGTCCGTGAGCACGATAACTCTCGTAACAATTGTCAGATTTTGATAAAATTTGGTACACACGAGTAAAGCAACATTTATGACTAAGTTCGAAAACCAGATAGATCGATCTATCCGAAGGGGTATTTGGGGGGGGGGTTTGTACCCGAAAAATTGTTTTTTTGAGATATTTAAATATAATCTTTGAAAAAGACAAATTTTATTTTTCACCATTAGATTTAGCTTAAAAGACACACAATCTGGTGTTTTGATCATAGCTCTACGTCAATTGGTTACGGAGATATTAAAAGTGCTAAACACAGTACGTTGTCCAATGTTGTTCTTATGGAGAATAATTAAAATGTCATAAATAGTTTATTTATGATTGTACATTGATGAAACTTGACATGTGGCTTTATGTGGTGTTAGGATACATATATATGAATTGGAGATTCGCTTAGTACGTAGGTTTGCTGCTACGGGGTTATTTTTAAATATTTGTTTAATTTGAATTATTTTCAATTATAATTTTAAAGCGTAGGTATGGGTTACAGATATTACCTTTTTCGGATCACTTTGACCTTTTAAAACTGTCTCCTTGGTCTATATATGAATAGGCTAACGATCTTGTCCTGTTTATAATATTTATTTCTACCCCTGTTTTATTTAACGTTTTGTTTATAACGTATACACTTATTACAAAATAACAAGATGTAACAATTATAAAACTAGAATTTCGCTGTCACCGCGGAAGATAATGTAATACAGGTTAGTTATTTGTCTTTGCAAATTGAATGTTCCTTTGTTTAAACAACTCTTTTAAGTTTTAATATTTTTCGAAAAATAATTTTCTAAAAAGATGTAACTTTTAAATACAGAGGTGCACCTTAATATACCAACTACTTAAATACAATTCAAATAAAACCACTGCAAATTTTACAATTATATACTAAATAACTAAATTATTACTTTGAATCTTTCAGTATCTACGCCAATAGATATATTACTGTCGTTCTTCACAGTTTTGTCACAGCAAGTAGATCTTTATGAGCCGCGAATTTATAAATGAATTGAGTACGATAACATTGAAAAACTATAATATTCAGTCATCATCAAAGTGTGGTTAGAGCCCTTCGCACTTGATGTTGATTGCATACCCTAGGGCGACCGACTGAGTGAATTTATTGTCCAGTAATCACGCATTTTCTGGTTCACAGCAATATGGTAATGGAAATAAATCAATTAACATTCTGTTTTTCCTTTGTCAGACCATATTTCTTACATTTTATACTCTCTCCCTATTTTAAATAAAATACCACCGTCGCAACAAACCTGCATACTCAGCGAATTTCCAATGGAGATATAATGTCATTAATACTACAAAAAGCCACTTACCAAGTTTCATAAAAATATATTAACAAATAAGCGATATATACAATTTTAATTATTCTCCATAAGAATAACATAGGGGCTGAGTACGCAGGTTTGATGCAACAAGGGACACAAAAAATGGGTATTTATAAATGCTAATATCTATATAACTCGACTAAGTGAAGTCGTATACCAGTTTTTATTCATTTATGTTCATAATTAAGGGAGACAGAGCATTTAATTATTCTCCATAAGAATAACATGGGGGCTGAGTACACAGGTTTGCTGCTACGGGAGCCTTTGGAAAAATATTGGTTTTTTGAGCAAATATCAATAGACTACAATGAGATGAAGCTATATACCAAGTTTCGTCAGCATACCTTCATAAATAAGCGAGATTTACAATTTTTCTTTTCCTCCATAAGAATAGCATTAGACAACGTACTGTGTTTAGCAATTTCAATATCTCGGTAACCAATTGACGTAGAGGAATGATCGAAATACCAAATTGTGTGTTTTTTAAGCTGAATCCAATGGCAAAAACTAAAATTTGACTATTTCAAAAATTATATGTAAATAATTCAAAAAACCCATTTTTGGGGTACAAAACCCCCCCAAAATACCCCTTCGGATGGAGCGATCTGGCTGGATTTCGAACTTAAGTCATAAATGTTTCTTTACACGTTCATACCAAATTTAGTCAAAATCGGATAATTTTTACGAGAGTTATCGTGCTCACGGACACACACACACACACACACACACACACACACACACACACACACACACACACACACACACACACACACACACACACACACACATCTATATATATAATCTAGAAAAACTTAATTCCTGTTGTTTTTGTTTATAGCCCAATATGTGGACAAAACCACCTTAAAAGTTGCATACTTTTCCTTTTTTCAAAGTATTTTAACTTATTGTCTCCCAATTTGGTTTGCGACATCAATGGAAAATAAAAAAAAGATTTTTTGGATACAAAAACCGGCCATTAGAATAATAAACAATCTGTCTTATGACGAATCATGCTTTGAACATTTCAAAGAAGACAAAATATTGACTATATTTGGATTATATGTTGTAGAATTACTAAAATACTACTTAAAAAACAAAAACAAATTTACTAGCACACAATGCCACAGCCAATATCACACAAGAAAAAGAGATTATATCCAACATCCAATACATCGAACAACAATATATGAAAAAACTATTTATTATGCAATTGGCAAATTATTAAACAAATTAAAAGAAAATCACAACATTTCAATTAATTCAATCAGAGACATCAAAAAAGTAAAACTTTATTATTTAGAAAATCCTTTATATGTACTCGATCATGAATTCAACGAAATACAGAAGACAAAGACAACAAACTGATCTCTATCATTCCTGTTATTTTTTTGAAATTTTGCACACATTTTTGTAATGTTATATGCAATAAATTATTATTATTATTATATATATATATATATATATACAGTTTCGGACGAATGTTGTTTTTGGGGTCTGGGGACCTCAAAACGAAAAGTTATCATGGTCCCGGGCCTAGGTCTTACCATGCCGACTACGGTAGTAGCTTCTTCCCTATAGGGGAAATTCGCTAAAAGCCAAGATGATGCCTTTATTCTTATCAATGCAACTATAACAAATTATTAAAACATTATTAAACTTAATTGACTGCAGGTTATATCTTAGATACTTTCCATTGCTTTTAACTTCTATACAATTTTATTTTTATATACAAATTATAATATTATATGTTGTAATCAGCTTGATTCAATTTTTCAATTTTAGGTACATTTTTAGTTTAGTATAACTGTATTTAACCGAAAAACAACATAAACATATGAATAAAAACTATTATAATTTGTTTATGGAACTGATATTTAATAAAAAATATTGGATACTTTATTTATATATCGTTTAAAATCTGTAAAACGTTCTGCACACTAACTTTATTCGTTCTAAAGTTTGATCAATATTTCTTCCTGAAAACAAATACAAATACCAACTATGGCAAAACGCGTTTGAAGCTGGACAACATTATGATCCGTGATTTTCACTCTTATAATACTTGTGATGTGTATTGTGTTTACTTACATTTACCAGACTATAAAGGAGTTAATAATCTATTTTACCACTTAAATTTATAAAAATATTTATTAAATAAATGAGTTAAAACACACAACACTGACAACATTTCAAGTTAGAGATTAACACATATTCAAAGTAAGGATAAAAGGGTTTACAGCATTACACCATCGTAAGTAATAGTTGTAAATATTATATTCATATGTATAAATGCCAATTTTTACGATCATTTCAATGTTTCATACAAAACTTCAAAAAATACTTGGATGAAAATATAAAAAATAAGCTCTATATCAATTAAAATATTTATATAAATTTTAAACGGAAAATTATGTAACGCACGGTACACAGTAACAATGTAAGGGCTACATACATTACAATCTGTGAGAGCCGCCACGTAAACAGAGAGCTGGACAGTAGTGGGAACTCAACCCTGTCATGTTATGTCACCAAACACCTCTCAGTGGTGAGATTGTCGCGTTATTATAATATAATACCCCCGTTGCAGCAAACCTGCGTACTCAGCGAATTTCCAATGCATATATATTTATCTTAATACCACATAAAGCTACATACCAAGTTTCATCAATATACATTCATAAATAAGTAATTTATGACATTTTAGTTATTCTCCATAAGAATAACATAGCGGCTGAGTATGCAGGTTTGCTGAAGCAAGGAACACAAAACATGGGGTTTTATGCTAATATCAATATAACTCAACTAGGTGAAGTCACATACCAAATTTCATTAATTTATTTTCATAATTAAGGGAGATAACACGTTAGGTACTCATTCTCCATAAGAATAACATGGGGATGAGTACGCAGGTTTACTGCTACGGGAGCCTTTGGAAAAAAATGTTTTTTTTGAGCAAATATCAATGGTCCACAACCAGATGAAGCCGTATACCAAGTTTCGTCAGTATATGTTCATAAATAAGCGAGATATAAAATTTTTATTTTCCTCCATAAGAATAACATTAGACAACGTACTGTGTTTAGCACTTTCAATATCTCGGTAACCAATTGACGTAGAGAAATGATCAAAATACCAAATTGTGTGTTTTTTTAAGTTGAATCCAATGGGAAAAACTAAAATTTGACTATTTCCAAAATTATATGTAAAAAATAAAAAAAAAAAACATTTTTGGGGTACAAAACCCCCCCCAAAAATACCCCTTCGGATAGAGCGATCTGGCTGGTTTCCGAACTTAAAGTCATAAATGTTGCTTTACACGTTTATACCAAATTTCATCAAAATCGGATAATTTTTACGAGAGTTATCGTGTTCACGGACACACACATATATATATACATACAGTTTCGAACGAATGGTGTTTTTGAGGTCTGGGGACCTCAAAACGAAAAGTTATCATGGGGGCGGGCCTAGGTCTTACCATGCCGACTACGGTAATAGCTTCTTCCCTATAGGGGAAATTCGCTAAAACGACATAGCTTATAAACCCTCAAACAATGTGTTTGGTAATACATTTCGTTTCTATGATATAATACTTTTACACTTATATATATGACATTGTGAAACAATGTGGAACGCAAACTTTATTCAGTGAAGATTTGTATTTATAATATTTAATTTTGGAATCGTAATGATAAGTTATTAGTTTTGCTATAATTCTTTACTGGGTTAGAAAAATGTTTATGTCGGAGGTAAAACTTAATTGTTATCCGTGCTATTAAGGTAAAATTATCTTAAAGATTAAACCCAAAAGAAAAACACTTTGTTATTTTGGCCAGAGGGAATGATTTCTATTTATATATTTTTTCAGAAGTATACTTTGTACTTAGAAGTTGTAATTCTTTTTATTTAATAATCTATAATTTTTAACAAACTTTGATTTGTCCGTGGACTACTAATTTTTTAAAATATTTATAATTAATTATCGTGATTTACTCAGTTTTATTTAGTGTTTGGAATTTAGCGATATCAAAAAGGGACAAGCTGACGCTTCCAATTAAATGAGGGGGATGAAATTGAAGAATTAAATTACAAACGAGTTCGCACGCAGCACACTGACGTGAGAGAAGTGAATTTCCACACAAAAAACTATAAAAACTCAAAATCAGTTAAAAACATACAATTATTCCAATTTTTATTCAAATCTGAAAATATTGATTTTTTGGCTGTTTTGATGCTCCTGGTTCTATTTACCTGCAATGCTGGGAATACAATTTTGTGCATTATAAGGTTAGGAGAAGGTCCAGTCAGGCTTTAAAGTAGGCGTGAGGTTGCTGGAGATGTTAAGAGTACACCAACAAATGAATAACAGGCTTTTCTAATGTAAAACCCCCATAAGACAACGTACTGCGTTTGGCAATACACATTTTCTTTAATAACTCGGTAAATATTTATGCTAGAATGACGGGAGAGGGCTTAAAACTTTCGCCTAACTAATTCCCATCTTTCTCCACGCATTAATTTTGCACCCGGGGCTTTTTTGACCCTTTTTGGGCCCAAAAACTCGAAATTTGAAATATTAATCCCCAAAAAAATGGGTTTAGAGTTTTCCGATTGTTTTGCCCAACGAACTTGTCCAACAGATTATAGAAAGGAACGTACCTCCCAAATTTGAAGTAAATCGGACAAAAAATGTGACCACTAGAGTGCATACACACACATATATATATATATATATATATATATATATATGTCTATATATATATACATATATATACATATATATATATATGTATATATATATATATATATATATATATATATATATATATATATATATATATATACATATATATATAAAATTTTGAACGACCCCCCAAAACGTGTTCAGGGGGTCACGTTAGGAACTTCTATGGTGGTCCCGGGCTTAAGTTTCACCGTGCGGGTCATGCTAATAGTTCACTTTCCAAAGGAAATTCACTAATAATGTGTAATTAACCCAGAAGAGTGTTAATCAACTCTTTACCGACCATCGTCCTCAAGTAGCGATGTTAATGCACTTTTTGAATTCTACGTATCTCTACTGAAACATATTACTTCTATTTGGCTTTAATCAGCTTTAAAATAATTTATTCACGCTGTAATATTACGCTTGTATATTTTAGAAATTTTTTTGTATTGTGAGGTTTAATGTCAATTACCCTCTTTATAAAAACGACATTCATGTTAGTTTCAATACATTCTATTAGTAAAAATAAAAGTTTATTTATTAAAAAAAATAATAAATTAAGTACCATGTATCTGGTATGTACCTGACAGCTAGTTTATATTTGAAATAGTTAAACAAAATGTTAAAATATTTTTTAAAGCAAGTTATTGATATTAGAGACGAACGGTAAAGTAATAAATAAATTGTATGACATAATTATCAAATTTGTAATTAGTAAATGTGACATTATAATTTCAGCGGGTTAATCGACAAAGTAAATGACAAACTGCCATGCGATCAAAAAATGTTGCATTTTGAGAATCTCCGTGTTGAAATAATTAATTGAAAATATGTTTTGACATTTTCATACGATTCATTTACTTCCACCATATCGCTATTACATCCACACCATATTATTACCATGACCGTATCGTCGTTTGTTATTAGTGCCCGAACGCAACTCTATCTCGAGTACAACAAACGGTTTCAAAGCCGGTTGAATGTGTTGAACACGCAATTTACATAATTAAATAGGACAATGTTTCAATCGAGGTTTAATTGAAGTTGAAAATGTAATTGCTATTCCATTATTTATTTATTATTTGATACGTTTACAAACAAATACCTAGAAATAATTATAAATCTTGAAACTAATGCTAAGGATATGAAATTATGCATTTAATGCTAACTGTGCCTGTTTTTAGCGAATTTCCCCTATAGGGAAGAAGATATTACTGTAGTCGGCATGGTAAGACCTAGGCCCGGGACCATTATAACTTTTAGTTTTGAGGTCCCCAGACCCCAAAAACACCATTAATTCGAAACTATATATATTTGTGTGTCCGTGGGTGCGATAACTCTCGTAAAAAAGGTCCGATTTTGATAAAATTTGGTACAAACATATAAAGCAACATTTATGACTTTAGCTTCGAAAACCAGACAGATCGATTCATCGGAAGTGGTATTTTGTGGGGGTTTTGTAACCCAAAAATGGGTTTTTTGAAGTTTTTACATGTCATATTTTGAAAAGTCAAATTTTGGTTTTCACCATTGCATTAAGCTTTAAAAAACACACAATTTGGTTGTTTTGATCTGTTCTCTACGTCAATTGGTTACAGAGATATTGAAAGTGCTAAACACAGTACGTTGTCCAATGCTATTGTTATAGGGAATAAGAAAAATATTATTCTGGTTGTGGTCTATTGTTATTTACACGAAAAAAGCAATGTTTACCGATAATTCGTGTTTCAGGAAACCTGCGTACTCAGCCCCCATGTTATTCTTATGGAGAATAAGTAAAATGTAATGTCTCCCTTAATTATGAACATAAATTAATAAAACTTGGTATGTCGCTTCACCTTGTTGAGTTATATTAATATTTGCATAAAACCCCTTTTTTCTGTTCCTTGTTGCAGCAAACCTGCGTACTCATCCCCCATGTTATTCTAAAGGAGAATAATGAAAATGGTATATATCGCTTATTAATGAATGTATATTGATGAAACTTGGTACGTGACTCCACCCAGTTAAGTAATATTGATATTGACACTAAAACCCATATTTATTGTTCCTTTTTGCAGCAAACCTGCGTACTCATCCCCAATGTTATTTTTATGGAGAATAATTGAAATAGTATATATCGCTTATTTGTGAGTTTATTTTTATGAAACTTGGAATGCGGCCTTATGTGGTATTAAGACATATATTATGCATTGGAAATTTTCTGAGCACGCAGGTTTGCTGCAACGGGGGTATTTAATTCCACTATTTTATTCAATCGTCTATTAAATATACATATTTGAGAGTTTCCACTCTGAACCAATTTACAAGCTATGCAACCAGTAAATCAGAATCATCTTTGTGTTTCTAAATGGTTTTGTAGGATACATGCAATAATTTAAACTCACTTAGTTATTATATTATCTACTTCAACCGGGTTATGCATTTTTTTGCGAAACGATGGTATAAAATATAATTTTCCGCTTCCTTGCATCAGATGTGTATGACGGTTTTCGGATGTGGTTTTAAAGCTAATCGTGCATTACATTCATACAATAACAAACAAAGTTAGCATTCAGATGTGATTAGCAAACAAGGTAAGTCATAAGTATAGAAATAAAGAAAGTCATTTAGCTACTTAATTTTGTATAGTTTCCATAGGTTCGTTGTTACGGTTATTTAGATTTTTATGCTGTTGGAGTAAAAATGCTAAGATTGTTATGTGTCCTGATCTACCTAAGACGGAAGTTCATTAGACTCATTAGATC
The DNA here is from genome assembly GCA_963675035.1 of Allygus modestus. Taxonomy (NCBI): domain Eukaryota; kingdom Metazoa; phylum Arthropoda; class Insecta; order Hemiptera; family Cicadellidae; genus Allygus; species Allygus modestus. Next base: position 123,398,245 of record OY776117.1, on the reverse strand, counting down.
TGTAATGCCTAATGAGTCAAATCTAACTTAAAAGACCTATAAAACGGTTTAATCACCGTTGACCACAGTTGTCTATACAATTTAGATTTGTTATTTAAATATACTACTGAATTGAATTTGTTATTCATACTTTTACCCCTTCCCCTCCACCCAGCACTAACTCCCTATGTTAATTGGATAATTATATTGATAAAATGAAGTAAAATATATAGGGTTTCAGGAAAAGTAAATCTGAAGGGTTGGATTTGGCGTCATTATAAATGAAAACGTTTCTTAACGTATCTTAGAGTTGAATAGCTCCATTTCAAATGCGATACGGTTGAAAGGGTACGATATATATCTTGTTTAAAGTGCAGCTTTAGACAACTTACTGAAATTAAAATTGTCCTTAAAACTATTTCATGTTCTATCCATGCGTTAAGTAAGGACTGAAATGCTTAAACTTTTAGATTTAGCCCTATTACATCGAAAAAGTAATCATCACTGAAGTTGTTATATAAGCTTATACAGTGGAACGTCTTAGAACATATACGTTATTTTATCCCTGAAAGGAATTACATGCATTTGCAAATACACCCGTTAACAAAGTGCTGTGTGTATAATTTGTACTACAACATATATATGCTCTAAATTAATGTTTGTTTGATGTTCAATTGTAGCAATAATCTGTAAAATATATTAACACTTATAGCTATAAAACATTAATTATTTAAATATTTAAAACTATTTGTTATTATTGCGTGCTCATCCGCAGAAAAACAGATATACATGTGTTGTTAAACGAAAGTACAGAAGACAGGAACCTAGAACTGACGGAAATAAATGACTCCTTAAAAAATAAACCTTTGAGCTTTATTTCCTCACCTATATTTCAAAGCAATTATATCATTGCATTTAAATTTAGCAAAAGACTGTACGTCATGAATCACGATCAATCTGTGGTTTACGGCAAATCATAAAATAAGGTAAATATCGTAAAATTGTCTTTAAACTATTCTAATTTGATTTACTGTTATGTTTTATCGCTGACAATAAAATTAAAAGAATAATTACCTCGAAACTTATTTCCACTCCCTATTAAAATATTGTAAACGCATCTCGCTCCTGATAAACAATATATAATGAAAAGTCACGAATATTTAACTGCGATAGTTCGTAACTGGATATTGTGAGTTCAGTCCTATCGACCACCTTTAAACGCGTGTAAACCGTGATGGAACACCTGTTGGATACCAATTACGAAAGCTATATGGTTTAATGAGTAGGTGATGCGTCGTATGACCAACTTCAAACATATTGTCACACATTTTATGTAACACAGACATTTATAATATATAAATTTAAATAAACGGTGTCAGGAAACTGACACATAGTTTCTCTCTTTAACCCAACTTTAATGAATAAATTACTTTTTATCTACTAAATATAGAATACAAAGCACGGTGGAATGTACAGAAAATCTTGTAAACACGTTGTTTTCAAAAACATCCACCAAAATCCCTGTTTTGGAGGCACTACAGAATCGATTGCTACACACGTGGTTTTAAGGGTGGAAATGCCCCCTATTCCCCCCCACGGTTATTAACCCTAAGAGTTGTCAATGCTAACTTGACAAGCATATCAAGTTTGAATTAAATTGATCAGGAAATAAGAGAGGAATCGTAATTTTTGTATTCCCCATAAGAATAACATTGGGCAACGTACTGCGTTTACCGCAAAATGAAAATTTAAATTTTCTCCGCAACCAGCAATCGTAGAATAGTAATTAAAAATACAAAATTATTTAGTTTTTTGAACTATTTTTAATGGTGAATAGTAATATTTTTTATAATTATGAATTTTTATGAAAAATCCAAAAACTGAATTGTTGATAAGTCCTGTAATTTCTTGAGCAGAATTTTTACAGAAATGGGGGTGGTGTAATTTTGTTGAAAAACGAAAGTTCTACAAACAAATAAAGTCTAATCAAAATCATTAGAGCCGTTTTTGATAAATTTTGATTTTTCATGTTTTGTGGCGGGTTTTGTGGGATAATTAATTACCCTTAAAAATTAAAAATTCCAAAATATGAAAAAATACCTGGAGATATCGTGGATTAGTACCTACATACCAAATTTCATAAAAGTCGGACCATTGGTTAGGGCTCTAGCTCTGTACACATCCACACAGACACAAACACACACACACACACACACACACACACACACACACACACACACACACACACACACACACACACACACACACACACACACACACACACACACACACACACACACATACATACAGACAGACATCACGTAAAAACCACTTTTTTGGGTTCAGGGAGCACCAAAACGAATATTTCCACTAACAACTCAAATTCGAAAATTTTGAGAAAACAATACTTTCTCCATATACTATGTATAGGGGGAGAAAGTAAAAATGTATATTGCGCAAATATATAAGTTTCAAAATATATAAATAAGTAAAATATATAAGTGCAAAATATATAAGCTGCAAATATATAAGTGTTGAAATATTTGTTTCACATTCCGGTGTTTTTCACTTAATAATGAATATATTGATTTGGTAATGTAATATGCTTTTCCATATGTACACTATTAATTTAATGACATTCAATATAAAAAACCTACATAACAAATATGAATAAAAAATAACCAAACATTTTGAGCTGTTTTGTCACAAAGTTTATTACACGATTATTTAGCCATAATGTGATAAACTCTGTTCAAACTTCACGCAAATGACGTTGGATAATTGAGTGGTTAGAATTCGTCTGGGTTAACTAAACATTATCCATGGACCTTTAACATTTTCACTTAATTAGGAATATCGGCTTGTATTTTTTTTGTTACTGTAGATGTATAAAATGAAACAAACTGGAATAAACGAATTAAAAACTATTTGTAATCTATGGAAAAAATGAAGTTTTGTTAACTGAATTATAAAAAAATAGCACAGGTACTACTTTGAATATAAACTAATTCAAAGAAAAGAGTCATTAAGTTAGAAATAATGGTTACTACATAAAGTAATAAAACTAGTTACGTTAAGATTTAACTTATTAGAACAAAAGTACTCTCAAAATACAATTTCAAAAAGGAACACAAGTTATAGAGTGGATGAAAAATTGACAAATTACGATATTGTAAACAACTTATATACCTCAATATCCTAAATATAAATATTATTAAATGATAATAGGTTCCTAAATATACAAGGTGTTTTCGAACTCTATTGACAAGATTTGTTCCTTGGGTCAAAAAATAAAAAGTCATATATATAAACGTATGTCTAAAACGACTGGATTTCCGTCCGTCGGTCTGTTTGTGATTTGTACAAATGTTTTAATAACTCGAGGTCTACTTAAGAAAGAATCCTCAAACTTTAGAATGTAAAATAACGTACAAAAATTTAGTTTCTTTAACTGAAATCGTTTTAAAAATGGCGGTCATTTAAAAAATGCGATACCAAATTCCACGAAAATCGTTATTACAACTACGAAAAATAGATTTGTTTAGAAAAATATGGAGAGTATAAAGGTGAATTAAAAGTTATCTTACTTGATGAAATAGGGTGATAAATACCCTAGTAGTTCCTTTTGTACTTTATAAATAATACCATTTGCAGGTATCATTGTGTAAACTAATATGTACGGTGCTGTAATGCCAACGTGTTATTCATCACGTAACAAATTCATTACTCGGGTATTTATCACCCGAGTTCATCGACTAAGGTGTAGTTTGAATCGCCTTCGAATTCTCCATATTTTAATATTCGAAACCATTAGTAGTATTTTAAGATGTTCGTGAAATTCGGCATTGCATTTTTTAAATGGCCACCATTTTGAAACCGTTTAAGTTAAAGAATAGAAATATTATTACATTTATTTCAATTACTAAAGTAAACATGTGTGCCAAGTTTGAACATTCTATCTTAAATAGTACTCGAGTTATTACAACATTTGTAAAACCCACATACAGACCGTCAGACGGAAATCGAGGCATTTTAGACAAACCGTTGTATGAAGATTTATATTTGTCTTGACCCAATAAACAAATCTAAAGATTTTGTTAAAAGAGTTTGTAAACTACCTGTAAAACAAAATGTAAATCAATAGTATTAATTCAACAAATATTTTAGGAACCTGTGCACACCTGTGCATTAACCTATTACATAAATGGGGAATAAATGTGAACGTGTGACATACAACCACAGCCACTACGAGGTGCTGAAGTAATAAATCGTGTCAAGGATAACACGTTCTCGTTCTCAGTATTTCCGAGCTCTTTGTTCACGAAGATTACAGATTACAGATGAGGAATGTAGTAAGTAGTAGTTCTTATAATATATTATTACTCGTAACGCAGCTTCACAGCTTATGCAAGATATCTATGTTTTATATCGAAATATCATCGGTAAGAAGATTTTAAATTAAATTATTTTCGTTGCTTAAATTTATGTAAAGTTGTGTTTTAAAAATAGAACAACACCAACATTTGAGATGGTTTACTTTTAAAATCTAGTTTATAATATAATTATTTCCAGTAATATAATTTTGCAAAATAAATATCTAACAACAATGAAATTATAAAACCAAACAATATTTTTTTCTTACCAGAAGCATAAGATTTCTTAAGTTAACCTTTAATTTAAGTAAGTTTATTTTATTTCAAACAAAGTTGTACAAAAGATCATATAAATGAAAATACGAACAAATAAACTTATGAGGATAAACAAAATTATAATAACAACGATGACAGTTCAAATATATGACTAATAATTTTAAAAATATTTTAGAATTAGAATTATAAAAATGACTTGAAATGTTAATCAGGTTTACAGAACGAATGGAAGCTTCATTATTTGAAAATGCCAATTAAGCGGGGTTTATTTCTTCATATTATCTCATTTTGTATAAAGGGCAGATTTAAATATGAACTGCTGTCGGGGAATTGCAAAGAGAATGGATAAAAAACCACTAAGACTACAATCGTTAAGGTTTTGTGCTACTATTGTAATTAATTTTAGTATAACTAGTTTGTAAAATTAGGAGTAACGCTTTAAAATATATCATTCTATTAAACTGTAATAAATTAAGTGATACAATATTTTATGAAAACTTGTGTAGTGTATACGAAATATAAACTTATTACATCTTTACTAAACAATAAATTTTTTCTACGTCAAGCGGTCGTTTAAGGCATGCAATCAACATAATGTAATGATAATATGTTTAACCAGTCATTATTGATAATAAAATAATACAGATTTGAACATTTTTGTAACCCTTTTTATTAATGATTTGTTGACTTATGAAGCATAAAAAATTACCATAAAGTTACATGAGACAGACAATTTAAAAAAAAAATAAATGAAATAGAATACGAAATTTGTATTTAGAATTTAACTTCTCAGATGTTCATCCACAAAAAGACTGGACATTTGTGTAAGAGATTATTGTACTAAAAAGGAGCACTCCCACAAGAAAGATTATCCTTGGTACAATTTTGCAAGGTATTTTGGCTTTAAAATTTGCAAAATGATTCACACAAGTAATAAAATACCACCAACGAGTTTGCATATATTTGAAGAAAAGGATGTATCTCATGAATTAGTTTTTGTAATTTTATATTTAGTATAAAACCATAGCAGCTTGAATTAAATTCCATCACATCAATCACAATTTGTAACATGCAAAACATCTTTAGAATTGAAATCGATGTGTTTTATTTTACAGACAATTATATTTTAAAATATTACAAGTTTACTAAGACCATAAATAACAGAATTGAAATTTTATGCTATTTTGCCATGATTTATACATTTATTACATCGATCGAATATTGTTATAAACTGAAAATGCATGGCCATTATACTAACGCTTGTAATATAATTTAAATAGAGGTAAATGAGAGAGTTGAGGAGATTAAAATATGAGTTAATTTAATAATGCAAATGTCACGGGCAGTGCACGCGAGAGCCACCGCCAGTTGGGTTCTGACAGTCCGTTGTTTCGAAACTTAACAAAGCTTTAACATGTTGTTAGAGTTGGTTTACATTTTGTAAAAACGGCAAAACACTTGAAAAACTTTTGAACACTTGAAACCTTTTGCATTTACATTTTGATTTGCTGTTCAAAGAATCCTAAAACGCTATTGTTTGGTGTTGCATTTTTAAATAGTTTCCTTAAAGGCTGTCAAAACTTACCGTGGCGAGTGATCAACATCATCAAACTAATTAGCATCTGCTTAACTTGTGTTAATAACATAATACTTGAGAATATTTTATAAACGGGACAAAAAAGGTATTGATTAGAAGCAATGTTAATTTATAAAAATAAATGGTTATCATATTTGTATAATAAAGGCATTAGAGTGTATTAAGCTGTTGCATCTGTTAATTTAATATTAAGTTTATAAATTAATTTATTAACTTAGAGTAATACATCATGAGACTGAAATAAGCAACGAATCAAATTAATGGCAAAACGATCAAAACGTATAAAATTCTCACTTAGACAAAACTCTATTGGTATTATAACTTAGTATAAATGCACGAAGTCAAAAGCAACAAAGATACAGAGAAGAGGCAGTCGGCCATATTGATTATCTCCGCTCTCTCTCGCACCAGTGGCAATGTTTGGCTTTACAAAGTAGTCCGCTCCCCCAGGTATTGGTGTTAAAGTGGTAACAACAATATGTGGTTTTGGTGATTTAGTGTGCACGACAGTGAAGATATATAAACGATTAAAGGGTAGAATAACACTGCGAAACGTTGAGATCCTCATAATAATAGGTTGACAGGGAATAAATATAAAAGGACAACATAATAAACTAGCCTATATCCCGTTCTCCTTACGGGGATCTTGCATTTCGCAGACATAAAGAGCAGCTTGGTTCTAAATAACATGATAAACAGCACAATAACAATATGTAGTCAGAAATGTTTTCTTAAGATAATATGCTATTTATTTAAATACAATAAAATAAAAATCCACAAGTGACCTAAATAAACACACGTTTTCCATAAAAAAACATGGATAATTTGAGGACCAAAGGCCCCAGGAATATGAAAGAAAAATAAACTACTTTTGAGACATCTAGAGGACAATCCATTTAATTCGATACCTCAATTTTTAAATTTGGTCTTGAATTAAAAATATTGCTGACCACAGAAAATTATTCTTGAGAAATTAAGGAGGGAATGTTTTAAACGGCAAATTTGCAATTTTGATGACCAAATAACAAGGTTGATTTTATTAATTAGGTTTTTAAATAAGCTTTAACTGTTACTGCATATTGAGTGAAATTAATATTATTTTAATTTTAGATTAGAGTATCATAACAACAGCATATACTATACGGAAAACTCTTGGATTTGTATATTCGTACAAATTCATGATTTTATCAAATACGTATTTAATTAAGGTTGAGAAGTTTTGAATCACTGTACTGATATTTAATGTTTTAAAACATCGCTAGGGATAATTTAAAACCACTACGATGATTCCAAATGCTTTTGAATCTTAATCTACGATTACAATACAATCTTTAACATGTTATTTTTAAAACTGAATTTACTCATCAAGAAAATTAATTATAAGGAGGTTTATTTGTTTAGTTGAAGACTTGAGCTTGAATAAAATAAAAACCCCGACAATGACCAAGTCATCAGTAAGTATACGAATACTTCACAACGACAGAGATAACTTGATGTGGGTCGTGCGACCTTCAACTTTAAAACAGTTTGAAGAAATTTGAATAACTTGAGGCTGTCATTCACAAACTGCAATATACCTCGTATTGTTGTAAAAGAGTTATATGGCCATAAATTTAACATTATATGAAGTATTAAGTTTTTATTTGTTTTGCCATTAGTTCATTTTAATCTACTTTACTTTACAGTTTCTTATACCGTAATGAATAAATTTATCTGCTTTGATAAATTTATCATTTATGTATTCTCTAAAAACAATGATTATTTCAGTTACTACTGGATTTTAAATAACTTTAATACTAGGTTAAACAGGAGCAAATATTTCTGGTAAGGTTATGAAGGTTAATAAACTATCAATAACTATTACAATCTTTGCAATAGGTACAGTTATAAAAACGCATTATTGAAACAAACTCAGTCTAGTCATGTATAGTAATTGCAGGAATTAAACTGCATAACAAATTACCACAATCTGCACATAATATTCCGTTCAATTCATTTAAGAAAATACTGTTTACATGGTGACTTGAAATCCCATTTGATTCTATTAACGAATTTGTAGAGCTCCTAAGTAGAGATATTTTAATTTAATTATTTGCATATAAATTGTATACCTTGACGTAGTTTGTAACACGTATTGTGTTGATGACAGGAAAATAATTCATTATTCATTAAAACCCTTGCAACAAAGTTATAAAAACACAATATTTAAAAAAAATAACCATACAAGTTTTCAGCCAAGATAAGCCTGAAATCATTACAATTGAGACCTTGAAACAATTGAAATTATTGAAACCATTGACCTTGAGAAATTGAAATCATTATCATTGAAACCTTACTCAAAAACCTAACGATGGATATATTTCAATAATGCACATCACACCTTATGAATAAACAATGTTTTTCAAGTCACATCTGTTTAGTTAATTTTCGGCATTCTTACATCTCTAAATGTCAAAAACACCTGAAGTAACGAACACATGAAAACGATTGTTCAAAGCGGAATTTCACTGATATTTGTGAGGTTTCAAGCATTCATGAAAAACACGTTTATATAGTGCAAACCCGATTTTAAAATACATTGCACTCTGGAAAATGAACTGGCTACATGTTGAACCGGACAAGTTATTACATTATGTAATATGTTCGGCCAGGTATTGGAGGTGATTTATACCTTTTGTGTTATTAATCATTCTAAAATTACTGCAATCAGCTAAATGTAATAGATAGTAAAAATAAAGTTATTTAAATTCATTTTTATAATTGACAAATTGAAAGAAATTTTACTTATGGCGATTAAATGTGAAGTATTAACAAACCTAGTTCATACGCACTTTTATACTTACAGCTAACAATATAAACTTCGTTTTCATAGTAAATATTTAATTTTAAGTTTTAGATCAATTTGGTAAGAACATTTTAGTTTGACATCCTTTAGATTGAGAACTGTTATGGTTTGAATTGCATTTAGTAAGGTTGTGTTTAAAAACTTCGAAAAGACTTTTATCATTTGTTTACGTTCGTATAAGCCTGATTTATACCAATTTGTTATTATTGTCAATGCCATTTTTGTAAAGCATTACCAATAAATAGTTTACCTAAAAAATTTATTGTATCTGTTATACTAATTTAAGTTGTATGTCAAAACGTTAGACATTTTAAACCAAGGAACGTTATACAAGGAATGTAATATTTAAAAAAACTAACGTCAATAAGACTACACGTAATAAATTGGATCCGAATATGAGTTTTTTGCAAACAATCGAAATTGTTACCCTTTCTGTTAAGGCATTATAATTTTACAAAAAAAGTGTCCAACTTATATCTAAACTAAATGTAAATCCAACCATTTTTAAGCTTTTATTTGTTTGTGAGTTTATACTCGCTTTGTCTGTTGGGGCTCTGCCTCAGGTCCCGTCAGTGGTCCTTACATAGTTAGTAGAAGTATGTTTGAACTATATTAATTCTAGATTTATTCTTTATTCAGTTATTATAATACTTGTTTATACTTTAAAAAGTGCAAGTAATGTACATTGGTTATTTTTTAATTTCTTAGCTTATATATTTTCTTTGTTTTTATTTGAAACTCCATAAGCCAAATGTTAAAATTTCCAATTTTCAAGGTCAAAATTAGGGGTAGTAAAATTGAAAACTGGAAGTACAACCTTTTGGGTTGGGTTTGGGTTTGGGGGGTAAACCCTTTTGGGTTTATAGGTACAACCTACGTATTTGCCAAATTTTACGTTCAGCTCATATAGAAGTTGCCTAGAATTCGTATACCTCAGTCAGTAAGTGAGTGAGTCAGTTACACACCGGGCTGTGTAGGTATTTAGATAGATAGATAAATATATAAAGAATGAGTATCCATTATATTAGCGATCACAGTTCATTTGAATAGTTTATAGTTTTGTCATAATCTCCACGTGAAACACCACGTCGCTTGTTCCTTCGTAAGATTGAAACGTCACCCGGACTTCACATGAGAGTGGAGCTTCTGATAAAAAGTCGCTCCACATTCCCTCGCCCCTCGAGGAATGTAATTTATTTGCTTTCTTTACACGTCCATTATATTGGTAAATATTATTATAGTTTAACGTCCATCAAGGCTTATGCTATTACTTATGGCATCAAATGACGTTAACAATACTAGTTCTTTGTATTTTTAAATACATGATTGTAAAGTGGATTAACGCAATTATGCTAGTTTTTAAACATTTTTGTTTTTATAATGTACTAAACAGTTATTTTAAAATCTATTAATATAAGTCAATAACTATTATTTGTATTAATTAGCTAAGAGGGGTGTCTTTTTAAAAAAAGTTTTTATTATTTTACTCAGGCCTATACGATAAGGACTTGACCATCTTGTGTACAAATTTGAATTGATTTTATATAATGATTATAATATATATATTATAAAATAAGCCATTCACAGTTTAAAATTACATCTCGGGGATCGGTTATACTTTGAAGGTCTACCAGTACTATTTCAGAATTTGTTAAAGGGATAAAACTGGTAAAAAACTCGCATATTATATAAAGCAATGAAAACTGTCATAGTTCTATTGTCTATATTTTGAAATTATTTTACAGTAGTATAGTCACACTATTGAATAGTAATTAAAGGTTTTATTGGATCATAATGAACCAGGTTTTAAGGATATTTCCAGTAGTACTAAAGGAAGCCTAAGCTTACTAAACACAGAACCTTTAGCATATTACGAAATTTATATTGGCATAATCTATTTTTCATTACGTAGATTTATTCATAGTAATCCCATACCTACTTTTACGTATGAATAATACACCTTAACACCTTATAATACAAATGAGCATACTATCATTGACGGTAAATAGATCCAGGATTAGAACTGCTAAAAAATGTCATAACAAGGTGTCACGAGAAGAGCGTTTAATTTAATTTAATTTTACCTTATACATTAAGTGTAAGCTACCATATAAATATTACTTATTTATCATATGGATGTTGTTAGAGTGACGTGAGTAGTTCTTTAGGAAATATTTAATTGGTTTGTAGTGAGTATATGTGTGACATCTGTTTCAAAAGTGTTTGTACCATATGTTGTTTGTTTATGTTTGGGCTGTTATTGTTTTGAGTAATCTGGATTATGATTTGTATCTTTAAATAAATGTTATGCTTTACAATATTATATTTTATTAATCTCGCTACATGGTGGCAGCGGTGTAAAACTTAATTAGAATTATGTCAGATATTAAGAATTTGACTAAGGCATTAACAGATTTTTTAAAGAAGACAACAGAGTCAACTTCAAATGTTGTTACCAGTAGTAGTGTTGATCTGAAACCTCCTGATACTTTTGATGTACGTGAACCCTCGAAATGGTCTCAATGGCTGCGTAGATTTGAAGTTTATCGTTCAGCATCGGGATTGTTTAAAAAGGAAGAAGATCAGCAAGTCAACTGCCTTATATATTGTTTAGGGGGTGAAGCTGACTCACTACTCACATCCATTGGACTGCCTCCTGATAAAAGGGAAACTTATGAGCAGGTAAAGAAAACGTTTAATGATTATTTTTCTGTCCGTAAGAACCTGTTTTATGAACGTACTAAGTTTCTCCAAAGAGTACAAGGGCAAAACGAATCTGTTGACAGCTACATTAATGATTTATATAAGCTGGCTGACAAATGTGAATGGATATGTGAAAGTTGTAACTTTGACAAAGATATTTTATTGCTTAAGCTAGTTTCAGGTTTGTCAAATAGAAATCTTTCAACACAATTGCAGCTCCTCAAAGACCTTACATTGGAAGACGCGATAATGCGAATTCGGCAATCTGTGGCTATTGAGAAGCAACAAGATGCAGTACGACAAGATCACTCCGGATCCGAGGATGTTGAAGATCTGCATGGAGTTATGAAAGTTGTCAAATCGAATAAAAAAATTCAATCTTACAAGTGTTCCAGATGCGGTAAAATAGTTGGGTCCCTGGAAAAACATTTTTCAAACTGTCAGGCAAGGAAGTCGCGATGTCACGGCTGCAAGCAGATTGGACATTGGCGTCCTATGTGTCCCAATAATAAACGGTCTTCATTAAACCAGGTTGGCACTGAATACGATGATATTAAAGGTTCCTGTGGCTGTAGTGATTCTGGTGAGTCGTGTATATCTAATTTAGAAAGCATTTATTTAGCATCTGTACAAGACGATAATGATTTGTTTTATACAGACATTGAAATTAATGGAGTTTCAGTGCATTGGAAAATTGATTCCGGTGCTGATGTTTGTGTCTGTGGTCCAGGTTTGGCCAAAGAATTAAATCTTAAGATCATACCGACCTCTCGTAGTTTACATGGTGCAGGTAACAGTAAATTATCTTTGAAAGGTCTATCTAGAGTAACACTTAGGAAAAACTCTGTTGAAACCCAAATGGACTTGTATATTGTGGAAGGCCAAAAAGAGCCTTTACTTGGGAGACCGGCGATCATTTCATTTGGGTTGTTGCATAAGTCTGTGGATCACATTAAGTCTGGCGTCGAGTGGATGACCAGGTACCCTAATGTTTTTAATGGTTTGGGGGTTGTAAAAGGTGATCCATATGTCATTAAATTGTCTGATGACGCTAAGCCATTCTCTGTATCCAGTCCTCGTCGAGTTCCTATACCTTTAAAGGCTAAGCTAAAGGAAGAATTGGATCGCATGGTAAAATCAGATATTATTGTTCCAGTATCTGAAGCAACAGATTGGTGTTCGCCTATAGTAGTCGCTTCAAAAAAGAATGGCACTATTAGACTTTGTGTTGACTACACGGAATTAAACAAATTTGTTGTCCGTGAAAGGCTCATTCTGCCATCAGTAGATGAGCTATTGACAAATATAGAGTCTGCTTTTGTAATGTCAAAGCTTGATGCCAAAAGTGGCTTTTGGCAAGTTGCTATTGATGAAGCGTCTCAGAAACTAACAACTTTCATTACACCGTTTGGTCGCTTTTATTTTAAAAGGCTTCCTTTTGGACTTACCTCAGCTCCCGAGCACTTCCAAAAGAAGATGGCTGAAGCCATTGAAGGGTTAGAAGGTATTGTAAACTTAGTGGATGATTTTTTGGTTTATGGTAAAGACAATAAGGAACATGATGACCGACTTGATAAGTTGCTGAAGCGTCTACAGGAGAAGGGTATAACACTGAACAAAGACAAATGTGAGTTTAAAGTAGATTCCCTGAACTTCTTAGGTCATAGGTTGGAAAATGGTCAAGTTAAGCCAGATCCAGATAAGGTTGCTGCAATCAAAGCTGTGGAACCCCCCAGAAACTTAAAGGATTTACGTTCGTTTCTAGGTATGGTCAACTACCTTATGAAGTTCATACCTCACTTGTCAGATCATGCAGCACCGCTTAGGACCTTGCTCAGTAATAAGTACGAATGGAGCTGGACTGATCAACATCAGAGACACTTTGAGAAAATCAAGGCCTTAGTTGCAGATGCTGTTTCACTTGTCTCCTTTAACCCAAAATTACCTACTAGGATTTGTGCAGATTCTTCGGGTTTTGGAATTGGGGCTGTGTTGGAGCAGCAGCACAAAGATGCATGGCGGCCAGTTCAGTTTATCTCTAGAAGTCTGAGTGACGTTGAACGGAGATACGCTCAGATAGAAAAGGAGGCTCTGGCGTTAACATGGGCTTGTGAACGTCTTTCTCAGTTTGTGTCAGGTTTGTCATCTTTTGACCTGATTACTGATCATTTACCACTGGTAGAAATTCTCAGTAGGAAACCCATTGACAGTCTTTCTGTTCGTCTTCAGAGGTTTAGGATGAGGTTACTACCTTTTAGCTTTAATATTTCGCATCAAAAGGGAAGAGATTTCTTTATACCCGACATTTTATCCAGGAACCCGATGGTCCTAAGAGACGAGGACAATAATGGTGACATCTTACAAGAAATGGAAATGCAGGTGTATGATGTAATATCATCAGTTCCTGTTACTGACAATCGGCTGGCAACATTAAAGACTGCCCAAGTGGATGATCCTGTGTGCGATCTTTTAAGAGATGCAATACAAACTGGTGATTGGAGTAAGTTAAAGAATACTCCGTTTTACAAAGATAGGGGTAATTTGGTGTTTCATGGTGACATAATCCTTCATGGTACTCGAATCTTTGTTCCTAGGAGGATTAGAAGAGACGTATTGGATAGTATTCATAAAGGACATCAAGGTATCAATAAATATATTTCAAGGGCTCGGGATGCTGTTTGGTGGCCAGGGATTGTAAAAGATATAAAACAAAAAGTGGAAGGATGTATAATATGCATAGAAAATTCACGAACTCCTTGCGAGCCACTTATTCCTTCAACCATGCCTGAGCGGCCGTGGCAAATCTTAGGGGCTGATTTACTTCAGTACGAAAAGAAAACCTACCTCGTTATACAAGACTATTTTTCCAAGTATATAGAACTTGTTCAAATAATCAAGACAGATGCTCCTTCATTGATCAAGACATTGAAAAGTATATTTGCTCGACATGGACTACCATCAGTCATACGGTCTGATAACAGTCCCTTTAATTCTAAGGAAATCAGGCAATATGCTAGAGAATTCAATTTTGAACTGGTGACTTCTAGTCCTATGTATCCTCAAAGTAATGGACAAGCTGAACGTGCAGTTCAGATCGCTAAAAATATCCTACGAAAAAATCAAGATCCATACGATGGGTTATTAGCATACCGTTCTACTCCACTAGACTGTGGTTACAGTCCAGCTGAGTTACTTTTTGGTAGAAAGATCAGAAGCGCGGTTCCTGTTTCAGAAGGATCTTTGGAACCCAGATGGCCAGATTTAAAGAAGGTAAAAGAGTGGGACAAAGTAAGAAAGGAGAAGCAGAAAAAGAATTATGATTCTAGGCATCGCACAAGAGATCTCCGCATTTTAACTAAAGGAGAACAAGTGTGGGTATCCAACTTAAAAAGGTATGGAAAGATAGTGAGTTTTGGGTCCAACTCAAGAGAATACGTTGTAGATGTGAATGGACGGATCTTTAGAAGAAATAGAATATTTTTGGTCCCAGTCAGCAACAGATTTCAGGTATTGAATGAAGAAGGAACCAAGAAATATAATGTAAATGAAGACGTTCCACAATGTTAAAACAATGAAGATAAAATTATGGATAGTAAGGCTGGAGATGGACAACATGAATTAATGATGAATTCATCACCCCGACAAACTAGTGAACGTTATGTCACAAGATCAGGAAGGCAAGTAAAAAAACCAAAACGATACGAAGAAGAATTCTGAGAGAAGAAAGGATGTGACATCTGTTTCAAAAGTGTTTGTACCATATGTTGTTTGTTTATGTTTGGGCTGTTATTGTTTTGAGTAATCTGGATTATGATTTGTATCTTTAAATAAATGTTATGCTTTACAATATTATATTTTATTAATCTCGCTACAATATGATAAGTAATGTGGTTACGTTCATCGATTAATCTACCAAGTTAAAGTAATGTAATAAAATATGTAACGCGGAATAACCTATGATAACCAAATTGGATTGCTAGAAAAATAAACTGGTGTTATTGAATAGCAAAATAAACTCATAAATATGCCTAAACGCCAAACTAGGACAGTTGAAAGTTAGAAGCAACTGACCGCGTCAAAAGTCTGCCCTATCAAATCATAAACGACTTTACACAGTAGTTCAGTTGTTTTGCTGTTCATACATTAGAAACTTTCCACATAGGCTCTATATTAGTTAAGGTAAATATTAATACAGTTTCATTTAAGTTATTAGGCATAATTTACAATTTATTACCTATGACTTGTCGAGCTTCATGTATTGTAATTAAACACGATTTTTGTTTCGTTCTAAAAAAACAAGCAGAAAATTCTTCTTTTCTTTGTATTTGCTTTATTCGCCAGTGTAATTTTGTATTTAAATTTGTTAAAGAATAATGGTCCAAACCCCCCAGTCACGTGGTCGCCCCGGGATTCAAACCCGTGACCTCTTGCACCGAAGTCAAACACGCTAGCCGTTACGCTACAAAGCGCTTTGCCTTATCAGTAATTAATTTCTTAAATAAATTGAAAAAAATGGAAATTCATGAAGAAAAATTGAATCTTTTAAATTAACATCATGCATTATAGAGAGTTTGATAAAAAATTTTAATATTCCTATGTGTCATAGCAGGACAGCCACCGTTGCGTGCACCGTCCGAGGCAGGTGGATTATTAAATAAATGAGCTCATTTAGTTCATCCTATTAATTCTTCCATTATCTTGTTTTGGGCTATTAAATAAATTAATATCCTAATATATATAGTATATTCGTTATAACTAATGTCAAAAATATTATTGTATTTATTTAATATGTTTGAATATTTGCCTTATAATTATTAATTTAACTAAACAAAACGTGCAGTATTCAGAGAAGAGCCAGTATATTATCCAGTATATTAGTTCTAATTACTTCATTAATTGAATCGTTTAGCTACATCTAGACAATTTTTATTTATTTCCATACTAGCAAATTATTTAATCCAAACTAGTTAAATAAAACACTAATAAGAACCAAGCACAACACAATTTACAACATTGTATTTTACTAATGCTGAATAAATTTACAACGCTCGTCCTTTTTAATGTTTAACATGCAAATACTATTATACCAATTAAAACTAGACATATTAACTTAATAGTAACGAGATTATCTATTGGTAAATGCATAATTTGGAACATAAAGTATAATTTAATGTCTAAATATCCACGTCATTCACATATTTATTTCCTATAATTATTATTTGGTTTTCGAAAGTTATTTTTAATATAAGTTCTTATTTAAGTGAAAACCATTAAAAATAAAATAAAACCCTTAACGTTAAAGATGACCTGGCATTAATTGTTATATACCTACGAACCTTTTACAGTAAATGAAATAACATATTATATTAGAACTAGCTGATAGCCGTAGGCTTCGCCCCGCAGTTGTGTGTACTGCATTCTGTGGTTAGCCCGCGGAACTACTACGAATCAAGATCAGCTGTTTTTATTTTCATCAGCTCAAACAAAATTGAATGTCCATAAGGAATACATGGAAACTTTTTCGGGGTGTCTGACGGAGCCCAAAGGTCAGATCAGGATGAAAACCATTTATTTTCATATTTTATGCCTAAAGAATCAGTGTACAAAATTTCAGCTCTCTACCTATATGGGAAGGTGGAGAATTAGTGATGTGTCAGTCAGTCAACCAGGGCTTTGCCTTTTATAGATACAGATAATCGTGGCAGCAAATAAATGTTATGAAATTGATAATATAACTTCAAGCGTTTCAAATAAATTTTTAACCTATAATGTCAATTCTTGAGTGAAAAGAAAACACAAGAATACATTACAAAATTCCAGTTATTTGTGATATTGTTAAGTTTTGTCACAACTTTAAAACTTGATGGAGACAAAATACGAAAAAGTGTTGATCTGTTTACAAACTTGGGTGTCTGCCTACAAGCGAAAATTGCAACAAAGAGGTGACAAGAGTAAATTGGTGTCACAAATCAGAGGTACTGTTTATTGACAGGTTGGGGAAAGGGAGGTGGAGATTTGGGGGAACGACAGGGAGAGAGAGGGTGATGGGAGAGAGAGATGGACGATGAGGATGACAGCGTCAACAATACAAACTACTTCTACCTACCTTCGCTGTCACTTTACTTGATCGTAGAGCTTATATCAGTCATAGCCCAATCTTACGTTGTTAATCAATACAAGTATGTATAGGAATGTTAGAACTTTGAAGATTAAATAGTGTGCACATTTACCTTTCAACTGAAATGTACAGTGAAAAGTTAAATTGAATATGGAAGTTTAAACTTATGACTTGGAATAACTTAATTATTAAGTAACTGATTTACACTAGTTTAACACATTAAACATTACATTATAAAACACCAATAACAATTTGTTCACAAGTTTTCAGAGAGACAGCTATTTGTTTAAATTTTATTAATTGACGAATATTTAGAACGTATTATTAAATACTTTATATTAAGTATCTCATAAAATACGCTAAACCTATTTACTAAAATCTAGGGAGAAAACACCTTATCATAGGAATATTCATTAATACCATTATGTTCCATTATGTTCATTATGTACCATTATGTTACATTCTTAACAGACATTTATATAACACTGAAAAATATTTCTTAATTAAAACTAAATAGATTTAACATTATTTACCTAGGAGGATAATGAATTTATCAAGTGAATTAGGAGGATAATTTAGACTTACTTTAATGGTAAATAGTAATCAAAGCGATTATTGGTTATTAATGAAGGCTATGAATTAAACAGGTTATATTCATTACGTGTATGTCTATTTTGCGCTGCAGCCCAATACAAATACACCCAATAAACTCTGTACGATCAAAACAGTTTGAAGTCTTAACCTAAATTAGTAAAATGTACATAAGGCAAAATATAAATCAATTTCTCATTTGAAAAAAACCCAAAAATACAAGACTTCCAATTACAAGCAATAGTGGTCATAAAACTAATTACGAGTTTCTAAACATACAAAAGAAAAAACAAGCGGAAATGGGGCCGCTATGCAGTTGGATAAGCTAATATAATAACTTAATGCTTTATCAGTAACCAGACCACTGATGGTATTTTATATGTGTCTATGTATATAAAACAGATTTTTATTTCGTAATTTTCAAATCAACCTATTTTGAGTACTTAGCTAAACAAATATCCGTTTTTACTTTGCTCCACTTTAGTGGTTTTAAACCGCAATAGCAAAATGAATTTAAAAACGAATAATGCAAATAGAAACTTGTCTATTAATAAATAAATCTCAGAATTGCATTTATTTTGATGTTAGCTAGGATAGACATAATATTGCTTCAAATATCCTTAAACTTAAAATATTAACACAGAAATGTTCGCAAATCTAAGAAACTGACTCTTTTTAAGTTTGTCTGACGACGACAGCATTGATAGGGAAAAGCCTCACAAAGAATAATTTGTGTAATGCGCGTAATTATTAGTGAATTTACTATGGAAAGTGAACTATTAGCATGACCCGCACGGTGAAACTTAAGCCCGGGACCACCATAGAAGTTCCTAACGTGACCCCCTGAACACGTTTTGGGGGTTCGTTTAAAATTTTATATATATATTATATATATATATGTGTGTGTGTGTGTGTGTGTGTGTGTGTGTGTGTGTGTGTGTGTGTGCAGGCACTCTTGCGGTCGCATTTTTTGTCCGATTTACTTCAAATTTGGTAGGGACGTTCATTTCTATAATCTGTTGGACGAGTTTGTTGGGCAAAACAATTGGAAAACTCTAAACCACGTTTTTGGGGATTAATCTTTCAAATTTCGAGTTTTTGGGCCCAGAAAGGGTCAGAAAAGCCCCTGATGTGAAATTAACGAATGTAAAAAGATGGGAATTAGTGTGGCGAAACCTTTAAGCCCTCTCTCGTCATTCTAGCATATATATTTAACAAGTTATTAAAGGAAATGTGTATTGACCAAACACAGTACGTTGACTTATGGGGGTTTTATATTAGAAAAGCCTGTTAATTATTTTTTGGTGTACTTTTATTATCCCCAACAACCTCACGCCTACTTTAAAGCCTGACTGGACCTTATCCTAACCTTATAATGCGCAAAATTGTATTCCCAGCATTGCATGTAAATAGAACCATAAGTATCAGAACAGACAAAAAATCAATATTTTCAGATTTGAATAAAAATTGGAATAATTGTATGTTTTTAACTGATTTTGAGTTTTTATAGTTTTTTGTGTGGAAATTCACTTCCCTCACGTCACAGTGCTGCGTGCGAACTCGTTTCTTTATGAGGTGGCCTGCGACATTCTTGTGATATTTCAGAAAACCTTACTGATCAAACTACAGATTCAGGCATCTTTTAAAAGCTGTTAGGTTAATTTAAGTTGTTCAGGTTGTTTTAAAAACGAAAAAGAGAAACAGCTTGACGCAATGAAATAATAAATTATTATATAGAATCATTAAATAAGTAATTTTATAAAATCAAAGCAATATCAAAAGATAAAAGAATGTTAAACAAGTTATTACGAGCACAATAAATTTGATCCTTCGTGTTTGTAATAAGCAATTCCATCCGGTAGCATTTGAATATACAGTACTTCTATTATCTAACAAAAAATAAATAATATTTGTTTATCTTTTTGATTTACATATGTTTATACATAGACACAAAAATAAACAAATCGAAAGAAATACGATGTCAAATGTTTAGTTCGCTTAAACATACAAATGCTCAAACATGGTCGAGGGCTTGAAGCCTTTTGTCATTGTTTTGTCGCGTTCCATAAATATTAGTTCTCCACCTTTTCATTAGATTTTATTTACGATGATTGTATACAATCATTAATACTATTTGTTGTACCAATACAACTTTCTGCTGTACAGTAAGACTATACAATGAACTATACAATCTCTGAGGAAATAAAGACTAATCCAGCTTCAGGAAGATCTTTCCAAATCAAAGTTTTAACTATGCTTTTATTACGCTAATACAGCTTTCATTGTTCAATCTAAATACTTAAAAAACATGGTATAGTCCCAATTTTGATTTAATTACTTATAAATCGGTGTTTGATTTATAAAAGTTCCAGGATATAATGTGAATAACAAACATCGTATAGGATTTTGTTTAACGAAACCATATTTAAAAATACAAAAGCCACTTTTTAATAAAAACAAAAACCTTTTATTTGGTAACCCTTCTTTCTATCTTTTATTATTTACCATCAGTTTATTTTATTGTTTATTTTACTTGCGGATATTTCCAGCTGTATTAAAATTACTAGCTGTTTCCGCAGGATTCGCCCCGCAAATAATAATTTATAAAAACTATGACAGTTGTGTGTGCTGCATTCTATGGTTGTCCCGTGGAACTGCTACGAATCAAGATCAGCTGTTTGTATTTTCATTAGCTCATACTTAGAGTGAATGTCCATAAGAATAACACAGGATTGTAAATTTTGAGTCCTCATGGGGCGGAGGCCTATGGGAATTTCTTAAAACCCTTTTCTAGTGAGCACCTAAGACCCAAGAGGAAGGGTATGTTCCAAATTTCATTGCAGTCCGTTCTGTGGTTTTTGAGATTTCGTGATGAGTGAGTGAGTCAGTGATCAGTCAGTGGTATTTGGATTTTATATATTAAGATAAATATATTTTTTATTTGCCTAAACGAGCTGGTTGTTAAATAAATATCTAATGGTTGTATGTTGAGCACCTAGAAAAAAAGATTAATTGGTTGTATGAATTAGTTTTGTCAAGTTCTTGGAGTAATAAACTAGTTTTAAACGTATTAAAAATGAATAGTTTTACCTTCTAAATCTTGGATTGTATTTTAAAAGAAGCACTCTGTATGCTGAAGGATGTCTTTTAACGATTTTGGTCATAAAACTGTTACAGCCCATATGTGCACACAGAGATAATTTGATCTGAACATGTTTTACTTTCCTCCATCAGCTGTGTTTGAATTTATAGCTGAATGTTGTATTACACAATGAGGGGGTATAAACTGATAAAATACTATAAATCTATGAACAATGGAGTGACCACAATATACCATCACAATTCTGTCCTAAAATAAAAAATACATTCATTTTAACAGTAAATCGTTTCTAGTGTAAATTAAAAAAAATCATGGGGTGTAATTCTGGTACTTCTAATAATCTTTTAATTATAATACTGGTATTTAAAAATGAAATAATGCAATGAATGTAAAAATATGGAAAATCACATTATATTCACAGGATTAATTCATCCCGTCAGTATTTGATTAGCGTAATGATATGAGTGGCTGTCAAATACAAGCTTTCGTGTTAACGACCATAGCTACTTCATTAACACGATCAAAATAATATCGAGGTTTAATCTATATACTGATAGTCATTGTGTAATGTTAATAAATGTAGCCGTAGGTTTAACGTGTCTGATATGGTTTTGAGGCGTAAGTATTGTTTTTTCCAAATATAACCCTGAACAATATGTGTAGACTTATATTTTTTATAAAAGTAAAAGTAACGATACAGCACAAATTGAGTCGAGCAGGAATACCTTAGGGGTCTAAACACTACCGAAGGCAATTAATTCATCTAACACAACTAAATGAACAATATTAAAAAAAAGAAAATGTTCCTACAGGTTTTAACCATAAAAACACACCTCGCAGGGTACATATATTAATACTAAAGTTGATGATTTTTAAAATTTTATTTATTTAAAGTACATAAAACAAACTAAAGTTGAGAGAAAAGAACTGTTTAAATATTCAAACAAGCACGTGATCGCATCTGGAAGCATCGCTTTACAATACGCTCTGTCGCAATTGATATAATTTATTAAAAAATATTAAACATGCAGTTTATTAAATAACCGTTTATTAATTTAATATAATTTCATAGCAATTGAGATGTAAAATGAGCTATTATTGATTCATACAAACTTACGTTTCGAAGTAGAATTTTCATTTTTGATGTCGGACTAACAGTAAGTATGTTTGAATTTACGAAAAGATATTTCATAATCATAAGTCACTTTATTTGTTTCAATAGTTAAAAACAACGAACACGTCAATTAATTGCAACATGAAAACAAAACAATTAAATTATACATAAACACAGAAATTCAAATAAATAAATTGCTAATGCAAAATTAAAAATAAACGTCTTCTATAGAGTAGGTCACCTGGACCCGATTTCAATCTTTAGGTAGGGACACTTTCAAAGAAAGTATTCTTTAACTCTTCTTCTTAAAGTATTTCTAATATTTTATTCTCAGGTTTGGGCAGGGAATCTATTATGCATTTATATAAGTAAGAATTTTATTTACAACACTAAAAAAGATTGCCTCCTTGTTTATATTGTATATATAATTTCTGAAAACTTTAAAGCAATTAATTTAAAATTAATAGCCTTTAAGTTTTTGTTGTAATTTAATTTCCAGTGAATACTGTTGTGGTAATTCAATTAGGACATTACGTAATGCCGTGGTTGGCGGTATAGTTGTATGGAGTTAAAGCCATTAATAGATGACAAGGTTAAACAGTTGTCGAGGCGACTAGGTCGTATTGATCCCCCTAACCCGTCACACTACTTGTTTGGCTTCGATACACCATATACAAAATATATTTACCTTTGTCACAGCAAATCTGTGTACTCGAGAACTTTTAATTGTTAAATTGTTGTTAATTGTTTTTGTTCGTTAAAAGATTAAATATCCAATTGACATATAGTTCATTGAAACGAAAAACTGTTTTTGCTCAACTATAGGTATAAAAGTAAAGGTGATACTACTGAGTTCTTGACTTGTATAGTGATACCGTTATACGTGTATAGCATAATCGTTTAATTTTTAAGATAATTTGTTGTGTGGAAATGTACGGCCTGAGATACACCCAAGTATTCTTATAAAACTGTTTATGATTACGGAATTTAATGTGTTTAATATATAAATCGTTCAGTGATCAATTAAATAGGGAACAAATATGATTACCGAGGTATCGATACCATAAACATTTTTTACAAATGTGTCTTAACTTGGAACAGTGGTGAACAATATTCTTGTTTCTAAGAAGATTGAAATTAGAAACTTATTTTTTATCTAAGCAAAAAACGTCTTTACTAGTAAATTAGAAAGTTAAAAACATTTTCGAAACCAAAATTAATCTTACACAACATTAACACACAGTGATGATAGCCTTACATATTATTTAGTAATAATTTGATAATATAATAGGACCATATTTTGAAAAATCGTGTTTGAAACGATAACTATGATGATAAATTAACCAAAAATCACAAATGACAAGGGGCTGGTGTGGAGTGTGTAATAGAAACTCGATTTTGAAATGCACTCCAGTCCGGGAAATAAATTGCCTACAAACAGAGACGGACATGTCATTACATTATGCAATATGTTTGCTCGGGGCTTGCTGATGATTTACGCTTTTGGTGGGAACGTATACTCTAATTATTGCAACTAGGGAAATATGTCATGAGAAGTAATAAATTATGTTCTTACTCTATTCACTTAAATAATAGAATATGTCATGAGAAATGGCTTTACTCTAACTAGAAAATAATTAACAATTTTGTTTCGCTAAAGCTGTATTCTAAAATATATTTAGGTGAGGCTTTTGGATTTAATTTATAAGATTTGCATGCATTTTTGTAATTAAATTCAAACATAAATTTGTTATACTAATTTTTTTAATGGGGATATTCAATTTTAATGGTACTGTCGTACCTAAAAACATAAATTTCATGCAATATTAAAAAGAAAAATTAGTTAATTTTTAATAATTACATATTTTAGGGATAAGAATTAAGCACAGTATTTTTACATGTTATTTTAGATCAAATCATAGAAAAATAAACCAGGTATTATTCAATATTTGTTCAGTAGAGTACCAAGACATGACAAACGAGTAATACATGGAATAAGACCTTTGATAAAAGTCACTTCACATTCTCCTGTGACCTTAGAGGACATAAATTATCTTTGCTTTTATTTTCTTAGAGTTTTAAACTTTATTACGATAAATTATACAATAAACATACAACAAAATTAGTTATTACAATTAATTTAATGCTAACTTTAATTAGTTTCCAAATTAAAATAAACAAGTCACAAATTATACAATACATATGTTTAATGGAGTCCCAGCCGTATTTGCAGTTTAAATTTTCCAAAGATTTTGTATTAGCGAATTTCCCCTATAGGGAATTAGCGAATTTCCCCTATAGGGAAGAAGCTATTACCGTAGTCGGCATGGTAAGACCTAGGCCCGGGACCATGATAACTTTTCGTTTTGAGGTCCCCAGACCCCAAAAACACCATTCGTTTGAAACTGTATATATATATATATATATATATATATCTATATATACAGTACTGTGAGTTATATATATCTATATATATATATCACAAATATATATATATCGTAGTTAAAGTAAACGATAACTCTCGTAAAAATTATCCGATTTTGATAAAATTTGGTATAAACGTGTAAAGCAGCATTTATGACTTTAAGTTAGAAAACCAGCCAGATCGCTCTATCCGAAGGGGTATTTTGGGGGGGTTTTGTACCTCGAAAATGGGTTTTTCGAATTTTTTACATATAATTTTGGAAATAGTCAAATTTTAGTTTTTCCCATTGGATTCAGCTTAAAAAAACACACAATTTGGTATTTTGATCATTTCTCTACGTCAATTGGTTCCCGAGATATTGAAAATGCTAAACACAGTACGTTGTCTAATGTTATTCTTATGGAGGAAAATAAAAATTTTATATATCGCTTATTTATGAACGTATACTGACGAAACTTGGTATACGGCTTCATCTGGTTGTGGACCATTGATATTTGCTGAAAAAAAAACAATTTTTTACCAAAGGCTCCTGTAGCAGCAAACCTGCGTACTCAGCCCCATGTTATTCTTATGGAGAATAAGTAACGTGTTATCTCCCTTCATTATGAAAATAAATTAATGAAATTTGGTATGTGGCTTTACCTACATGAGTTATATTGATTTTTGTATAAAACCCCATTTATTGTGTTCCTTGCTTCAGCAAACCTGCATACTCAGCCGCCATGTTATTCTTATGGAGAATAATTAAAATGTCATAAATAGTTTATTTATGAATGTATATTGATGAAACTTGGTATGTGGCTTTATGTGGTATTAAGACACATATATATGCATTGGAAATTCGCTGAGTACGCAGGTTTGCTGCTACGGGGGTATTTTTATATTAATAAGCAAAATACAGTTTTACAAATGAAGAAACAAACCCCTTTGGTCTTAGAAAAATATTATTTTTCCTGCTAGAGTGTGCATCCAATAATTTTCTATTTCCTTTTACCAACTGTATTAGGTTTTGAGAGAAGGATAACACTAGTTGTTTTAGCATCCTTAAGCTCTATATATACATAGAGTTTGTGTGATCAGCCCAATGCAAGATAAAACGAACGTACTTCAATGATTTTTAAAGAAAACACACCATTTTGGAGTTTATTTTATTATTTGGCTACTTTTTTACGTTACGAAAGTTAAACTTGTTTCATCCACCATAGTGTTTATTATTCGTATATTTAAAATAAAAAAATACCATAATTTGACAGCTCGTTAATTTTATAATCCAGAACTTCCACTGGACCATTTTACATGCAGTTTGTAATAAGTTGAAGATAAATGTTTGAATAAATGCAAGTTTAGTTATTTTTGTATATATATTTTTTCGAAAAAGGCGTTGAATTCTCTTATGGCATATAATATAACATGGGGTAATATTTCATTCTTTCAGATCTTTAGACAGGTTGCCTGAGACTTCCAGCTGACCAATTTACACACAATTTATACTGAATAAAGTATACATTTTTATGTATTTGCAGATTTGTAAGTTACGTAGGTTATGAAAACTACATTCAAGACTAATTTCAGCATTTTCCATATTATTATTTGTCCAACTGACATAAGCCAGATATTGTAAACAATTGATATAAGTAAATTATTGGTGACCAGAACCTAATAACGAATATATTCCAGGGTACAATTGAACAGTCACCCTTCCTATTCCGCCAAATTTCCGTCGAATTTCGACGGTGGGCATTAATTTATTAATAAATAAGTAATACACTTAAATAAGCTTTCTATTATTTAGGGTTTAGGAATTTTATCTCATCTGTTATACATTGTTCAACAAAGATATTGATATCCTAAAAAATAAACCTTCACCTTATAGAAGGTTAAGAAAGTACTTACCTAAATACTTTGTAACTTAAGGAAGCACCACATTAAAGGTTTCTCTGCTTGAAGTTAAATGACGACAGAACACAATTGATTACATAATTTAAAAAAAATCCATGTTGTCATAATATATGACTATACGTTTCATAATCTGATAAGCATAAATGTGCATTTGTAAAATTGGCCACTTGATAATGAAATATATATATATATACAGGGTGTCCGGAAAATATGGTAAAATATTTTAGTATATGATTGTAGAGGTAAAAATAAGGAAAAAAGTTTATATAAACATATGTCCTAAAGTGCTTAGTTTTCCGTCTGTGTGTCTGTTTCTGCTTTTTACATCATTTACCTTACGAACCTCCTGAGGTATTAAATTCAAACTTGGTATGTGCATGTGGAATAACAAGATGTATTTCGGTATTGAGTATCAAGTTTATACTTTGTACCATTTCAAAATGGCGACAGTTTTTTGTTTTTAAGGCTAAATATTTAAAAAACCGTAAATAAAAAAAAAAATTTTACAAGAGACAAAAAAGTTGTGAAATCTAATCCCATTAACTCTGATAATAAAGATTATGATGATCGGACAACTAACAGTGAAGAAATTGCAGCTTTTCCGAATAAAAACACGCGCATTTTTAACATGCGGTCCGAAATGCGCGTGTTTTTATTCGGAAAAGCTGCAATTTCTCCACTGTTAGTTGTCCGATCATCATAATATTTATTATCAGAGTTAATGGGATTAAATTTCACAACTTTTTTGTCTCTTGTAAATTTTATTTAAAGTTATGGTTTTTAAGATATTTAGCCTTAAAAACAAAAAACTGTCGCCATTTTGAAATGGTACAAAGTAGAAACTTGATACTCAATACCGAAATACATCTTGTTATTCCACATGCATATACCAAGTTTGAATTTAATACCTTAGGAGGTTCGTAAGATATGATAAATTATGTAAAAAACAGAAACAGACACACAGACGGAAAACTAAGCACTTTAGGACATATGTTTATATCAACTTTTTTCCTTATTTTTACCTCTACAATCATGTACAAAAATATTTTACCATAATTTCCGGACACCCTGTATATACATATATAAGACAACCAGAAATATATAAAACTAAGATGATTAATTACATTTTCATTTATATTTGTTAAAAAATAAATTACTTACATACCAAAAATATAGAAAGAAAAAATGTTAACTGGCATCTGAATAAAAAAAGATTCATTAAAGTGTTAGTGGAAACGCCAGTAAATAGTGTGTGATAATAAAGTTACATCAAGTTATAATATGTCGATGATGTAATAATACTTAAATATGAAAAATTACAACAAGTATATTATGATAATGAACAAAGACAACAGTAACAAAGCAGTGAGAGAGGGTAGCCGCCATATTGATTATCTACCCTCTCTCTCACTCCGCTGACAATCTTTAGCTTTACAAACTGCATTGTTATAGTTGTTATCCATAAGAACTGAGCGATCAGCATTTTTATCAACCCAGGTGAAATGGAAAAATGTAAAATAATCTAAAAAAATATGATAAAACGTACATTTATATTTACATTGTATAGTAAACAAATTAATAATAATCTAATAATAAATACCTAGATAATTATTCTTGTTAAAAATGTTAGTTACAAATTACATGTAAAATAAAGGGTGTTTCCAAATTAATGTTGCTAACTTCAGGATATTGTCCCTTATGTCAAAAGGAACATAAATCATCGTATAACCGGGGGTCTATTTCTTTTTGTTTACCGCTTGTCTGTCTATATGTGATTTTTGCAAGAAAATTTATATTTTAAAAACGGCTTGACAAAATTGAACTAAATTTTGGTTAAATACTCTTCTTGGTAGGTTATTTTTTATAAAAAAAATATTTTTCGTAAAATCTTTCCGTTTAAAAATGGCGGGCATTGAAATTTTCTAACCTCAAATAAATAAATACCCCGTTGCAGCAAACCTGGAAACTCAGCGAATTTCCAATGCATATATATATATATATATGCATTGGAAATACATACAACATAAACTTACATATAACAACTACTAAACCAACCAACTTACCAAGTTTCATAGATACATATAAAAAAATGAGCTATATATTAAATTTTAATTTTTCTCGATAAGAATAACATGGGGATTGAGTACTCAGGTTTGTTGGAAAAAGGAACAGAAATTATTAGGTTTTAATGCAAATATCAACAGACCACAACCAGGTGAAGCCACATACCAAGTTTCATCCGTATCCATTTATAAATAAGCAATTTATACAATTTTCATTATTCTCCATAAGAATAACATGGGGGGCTGAGTACCCAGGTTTGCTGCAACAAGGAACACAAATTATGGTTTTTTATACAAATATCAATATAACTCAACTAGGTAAAGCTACATACGAAGTTATATTAATTTATGTTCATAGTTAAATGAGGCATAAAATGTTTCTTAATTCTCCATAAGAATAACATGGGCGCTGAGTATGCAGGTTTACTGCTACGGGAACCATCGACAAATTTTTTTTAAAATTATCAATAAACCACAACGAAATGAAGCCATATACGAAGTTTCGTCCGGATACGTTTATAAACAAGCGAGATATACTATTTTTCTTATCCTCCATAAGAATAACATTGGACAACGTACTGTGTTTAGCACTTTCAATATCTCGATAACCAATTGTCGTAGAGAAATGATAAAACACCAAATTGTTCGTTTTTTAAAGCCAAATCTAATGGTGTAAACTAAAATTAGATTTCTTAAAATATTATACGTAAAAAACTAAAAAAATCAACTTTTAGGGTACAAAACCCCCCTAGAATACCCATTCGGATAAAGCGATCCGTCTGGTTTTCGAATCGGACCATTTTTACCAAAGTTATCGTGCCTACGGACACACACACACACACACACACACACACACACACACACACACACACACACACACACACACACACACACACACACACACACACATATATATATATATATACATATATATAACGTATTGAATGAATGGTGTTTTTGGCATCTGGGGACCTCAAAACGAAAAGTTCCGGGGCCTAAGTCTTACCATGCCGACTACGGTAATAGCTACTTCCCTCTAGGGGCAATTCACTAAAAACAAAAAAATTTACAAAAACATTTTTAGAATATAAAAAGTTTAAAAATGTAATTATAAATCCATATCTGCTTTAATATTGAAAATGGGGTTAAAATTAACTGAATTAAGGCTTAAAAACGGAACACATGGCTAAATTTTGCTATCATATCTAATCAAAATTATAGCAAAATTTAGCCATGTGTTCGGTTTTTAAGTCATAGTTCAGTTAATTTTAACCCGATTTTCAATGTTAAAGCAGATATGGATTCATAATTACATTTTCTAACTTTTTATATTCTAGAAGGTTTTTTGTAAAATTTCTAGTCTTTTAGATATTTGAGGTTAAACATTTTTAATGGCCGCTATTTTTTAAACGGAAAGAATTTATGAACAAATATTTGTTTAGAAAAAAAATCTACTAAGAAGAGTATTTAACTATAAATTAGTTAAATTTGGTCAAGCCATTTTTAAAATATAAATTTTCTTGTAAAAATCACATACAGACAGACAGACGGTAAACAAAAATAAATAGACCCCTGGTTATACGATGATTTATGTTCCTTTTAACATAAGGAACAATATCCCGAAGTTAGCAACATTAATTTTGAAACACACTGTATAATGCACCCACATGTAGGTTGTATATATATTCTGTCTATGCAAGTATTGCACATGGGTTATGGACGTAGGGAATATGCTAAATACATAATTTATTTTGATAATTAAAGGTAACCAATTCCTAACTGAAAGCAATAGTAAATAACGAAAATATTATGGAAAAAATGTTACAATGGTTCATGATTAAAAATAAAGACTAGGGTTTAATTTTAAATTTATTATGAGTATTAAATAGAATATTTTACGTTTACATTTACAAATTTAAAAATTTTTTTTATTTTTGCAATCGCCCCAAATATACTATACATGAAAGAAATTTGATTATAAAAATATGGTATTCAATAATAGATTAATCAAGCAGTATTCAGGAGTTAAAATATATCGTTCGACTTCCCGCCATGGTAGTCTGCTACTTCATTAGTGAATTTCCTATGAAAAGTGAACTATTAGCATGACCCGCACGGTAAAACTTAAGCCCGGGACCACCATAGAAGTTCCTAACGTGACCCCCTGAACACGTGTTGGGGGTCGTTAAAAATGATATATATATATATATATATATGTGTGTGTGTGTGTGTGTGTGTGTGTGTGTGTGTGTGTGTGTGTGTGTGTGTGTGTGTGTGTGTATGCACTCTGGCGGTCGCATTTTTCGTCCGATTTACTTCAAATTTCGTAGAGACGTTCCTTTCTATAATCAGTCGGACAAGTTCGTTGGGCAAAACAATCTGAAAACCCTAAACCCCTTTTTGGGGGATTATTCTTTTAAATTTCGATTTTTTGGGCCCGAAAAGGGTCAGACAAGCCCCAAACGTAAAATTAATGCATGAATTAAGATGGGAATTAGTGAAGCGAAAGTTGTAAGCCCCCTTCTCTCGTCATTCTAGCATAAATATTTACCTAGTTATTAAAAAATGTATATCGGTTAAACACAGTACGTTTCTTATGAGATTTTTACATTAAAAAGCATGTTATCCATTTGTTGGTGTATTTGTATCATCCCCAGCAGTTTGGCGCCTAATTTAAAGCCTGACTGGACCTTCTCCCAACCTTATAATGCGCAAAATTGTATTTCTAGCATTGCAGGTAAATGAAACCAGGAGCATCAGAAAAGCCAAAAAATCAATGTTTTCAGATTTCAATAAAATTAGAATAAATAAATAAATATTTTTACACTGGTTTTGAGTTTGAAACGTTTTGTATGTGGAAATTCACTTCACTCACGTCAGCGTGCTGCGTACGAACTCGTTTGTGTTTAAATTGCCCGGTTTATAAGAAAGACAAGTTGGTTATTTCAATAAAACACTTTCAACACTATCTGGAAGTTAAACAAGTTTAAAATATTTTTGTAAACTTCAACAGAAGGTAAATATTGTAAGAACTGTTTTTATGTTTTGAATTGAACCTTTTATTTCCGCGGTACAAAGAGTCATATTACTAAAATGTGACAAAGGAAAGAGTTATATTTGTTTTTCAGATTAAATTCAATTTGAAAGCGAATGAAACAAAATGGAACGAAAATATTACTATAATAAAAAAAAAATTAAATAATACGTTGATGTGTTGTTAAAAGTAACAGGTAGCTTTGAATATTTTAACATGCAAATTATGAGCTGGCAATCTACGAGTATAACGCAAATTAATCTTATTTATTACAGTTTAAGTGCTGATAAAAATTGAAATATCAGTAACTTAAACAATAAATGTTGAGTTTTAAAACAATAAATTAAACTTGAAACCCGTAGATTTGCGAAAGGCAAGTGGGAATGTGGGGCCGTATTTTATTATTCCCCACACCTTTCCTCATACATACATGTGTTACTCGCTTGACATTTCTATCCATACATCGGACTGGATAAACATACATCAAACGATACAACAGAAATACTTTTATTCTAAAATTCGGTACACTTTGACTGGTCACATTAAATTTTTAACTATTTAAGATTGTTTATATTTATAAAATATTACACGACCTGGATGTTGGATGGACCGGTTTTAAATATAACGCCCAATATATTTTTATTGGGCGTCTCGCTACCCTAACGGTTAGCGTCTTGGACTTCGGTTCAAGGGGTCACGGGTTCGAATCCC
Organism: Allygus modestus; assembly: GCA_963675035.1. Lineage (NCBI taxonomy): Eukaryota > Metazoa > Arthropoda > Insecta > Hemiptera > Cicadellidae > Allygus > Allygus modestus. The sequence continues at coordinate 123,365,417 of OY776117.1, read as the reverse complement.
GGGATGTCCACAAAGATTTGAAGGGTTTGGACCGCTTTCCTTTAAAAGCGTTTATAATGGTACTCTTAACAAAAATGCCACTGGCGTTGAAATAATAAACAAATGAACACCTTCTCATCACCATATTGTGGTCTAGTTTATGACGGGGTGTGTGGTTTTATTTCGTATCTACGTTAAAAAATTGCAAACACTAAATTATATTGTTTGCCTTAACAATTAGTGTGTCAGCATCATTGAAATAAAATGACGATTTTAATCTTTGAAGACAGATAATTATTTTATAGATGTACGTATTTTTATTTACAATTATATCTTATAATTTGCAGGAATTTTTAATATTTTAGGATTTTCTAATTTAAATGTTTTTTTATAAATAACAAAAATAAAATAATACAGTTATTATTTTCTGTTGAATAAAGTTAGTTTTATATACGCGAATGCAGTATGTTTTGTATGTAAGTGTAAATATGGTACATTATAATACTTTTTTTGTAATTTAGTAATAAAATATTATGTAAAGGTACTGTTGGTTTTGATGTGATAAATCACAATGAAAGAAACATAACAAAAATAACGCCAGTGGTGAATGTAAACCAGAAACCTTTGTTAGTTTAGCCTATGTCGAGTGAAGGGTACAGTGAATCTGCATTGATGGTTACACTTGAAAAAGGTTTTCAGATTTCTGGGAAACCAACTAAAGGCAAAACTACAACTACACTTATCTTTTTGTGAGTTGCAATGTGTTTTTGTAATGGAACTGTCATAGACATTTTGGAAAATGCATATTTGCTTAAAAGAGAGTTGTTTACACTGAGGGAAACCTAGTCCAAAATACATTGTTATATAGTTTATGAGTAACTGTTACCATAATTTAGTTGTGCGTATTGTGCGTGTGCGTGGTGAAAATGGATGCTCTGGTGATACAGGATGAAGACGAGTCGGAAAATGTTGTATCTTGTTGTAAACTTATTTCGGTAAACCCAAAATAAACTATAAAAAAAGATTGTAGGGTGAAAATACTGTACTGTGGAAAGTGGTACACTGGCACAGCAATGTCTACAAATGGAGACATTACAAACAACCCAAGTGAGTCAAGTTCAGATGATGACGTATTATCAGATTTAGTTTTATTGTCCAAAGTGAAACAAAGATAAAACATCCCAATTGAAATTTTAAAAGAGTTATTATTATCAGACTGTGACGACTCAGACAATATTTTGAACAGTGAGAAGTAAAATATTGCCGAACTAAATGTTTTAAAAACTGTTCGTGTGGAGCTTTGGTCTGTGAAGTACACTGGAAGAGAAATCGTTCCTTTGATCATGTCGTTGAATCTTCAGATGATGAAGTTACAATTAAATCTCCCAAGAAACAGAAGAAAAAGGAAATTTGTGGTACATTGGTGAAAGGAAAGGATATTGGTGAAACTTTAGAAAACGTACAATATGGACGTTGCTCAGTGCATACTTGTTCATCTGAGGTTTTTGCTGCGTGTGTTCCATGTGTAGAAATCCTGTGTTGGGAGCATTTTGACGGTGATATCGAGTAAAGCATTCATGGCAAAGGCAGGCAAATGCACGATGAAAATCCTACCAACCAACAAGCAATCGCTGATAAAGGTAAAACCATGGATTGTACATTGTTGAAACTAACCCCTGACGAGTTTGAAGTAGAGGGATTTGAGAAAGAAACAGAGAGAATAAAAGATATTAGAGTTAACAAAAAAGTTATTTAAATCTCTCAGGGATTCTGGGAAAGGCTATACAATACCTAACACTTTGAATCTAGTACCACCAAGACTTGTAAAACCGAGATGTAAAGGTATTTTTTGTAGCAAGATTGGAAAGAAATGCTCTGAAATAACAGACAAAGAAAGGGAAAATATAATTACTGATTATAATGGTATGGGAAGTTTACTCAGACAGCGGGAGTTTATTGCTCGCCATGTTTGGAGAGAACAAACTAGGGAGAAAAAACAAAAAACATCCAAACAAGAAAAATCAAGAAGAGAAAGAAGCAATTTTTACTTTCTAACAATCAGAGTAATTAAGCTACCTGTGTGTAACATTTTTTTTCAGAATACTCTAGGTATCAGCGAAAAAACCGTTCGGACATCCCTTGCAAATTTGAAAACTGACACTGGTGTTATGGAAGCCGAAAAACGTGGTGGTAGACGGCAATCAATGATTGAAAAAGATGCAAAGTTGGGAGAGAGTGTAATAAACCATATAAATCGATTCCCAAAAGTAGAGTCCCACTATTGTAGGAAAAGCTCAAAAAGAGAATATCTGTATCCTGACTTGACGATTAAAAAATGTATCATTTGTTTTTAGATGAAAACAAAGAAGGAAAGTAAGGGTAAGTTTTTCTTTGTATAGGAAATGTTTCAGACCCATGAACTTATCATTTCACAGATCAAAGAAGGACCAGTGCAGTCTCTGCATGACCTACAAAAAAGGTAACTCAGAAACAAAATCAAAACTTGAAATGACATACAAAAGGGATGAGGAAGAAAAGAATAAAGTTCGAAGTATTAAGAAAAAAAAATAAATAAAAAGTTGAAATGGATGAAGAAAGCAAATTAATACTAGCGCTTTTGATCTTCAGCAAGTAATAACGTTGCCTAAGCCCAATGTGAGTGCTGTTTTTTATAAACGTAGACTAACTGTTCACAATTTTACAGTGTAAAATATTGTTTCAAGAGACTGTACCTGATTTTCATGGTCAGAAACGATAAGCAAGAGAGGTTATTCTGAGATAGCATCCTGTGTCTGGACAAAAGGCAATAACAAGACATCAGAATCCTCACTATCCTTTGTCTGGACAAAAGGCAATAACAAGACATCAGAATCCTCACCATCCGTTGTCTGGACAAAAGGCAATAACAAGACATCAGAATCCTCACCATCCGTTGTCTGGACAAAAGGTAATAACAAGACATCAGAATCCTCACCATCCTTTGTCTGGACAAAAGGCAATAACAAGACATCAGAATCCTCACCATCCTTTGTCTGGACAAAAGGCAATAACAATACATGAGAATCCTCACCATCCGTTGTCTGGACAAAGGCAATAACAAGACATCAGAATCCTCACCATCCGTTGTCTGGACAAAGGCAATAACAAGACATCAGAATCCTCACCATCCGTTGTCTGGACAAAAGGCAATAACAAGACATCAGAATCCTCACCATCCTTTGTCTGGACAAAAGGCAATAAAAAGACATCAGAATCCTCACCATCCGTTGTCAGGACAAAAGGCAATAACAAGACATCAGAATCCTCACCATCCGTTGTCTGGACAAAAGGTAATAACAAGACATCAGAATCCTCACCATCCTTTGTCTGGACAAAAGGCAATAACAAGACATCAGAATCCTCACCATCCGTTGTCTGGACAAAAGGCAATAACAATACATCAGAATCCTCACCATCCGTTGTCTGGACAAAGGCAATAACAAGACATCAGAATCCTCACCATCCGTTGTCTGGACAAAAGGCAATAACAAGACATCAGAATCCTCACCATCCGTTGTCTGGACAAAGGCAATAACAAGACATCAGAATCCTCACCATCCGTTGTCTGGACAAAAGGCAATAACAAGACATTAGAATCCTCACCATCCTTTGTCTGGACAAAAGGCAATAACAAGACATCAGAATCCTCACCATCCGTTGTCTGGACAAAAGGCAATAACAATACATCAGAATCCTCACCATCCGTTGTCTGGACAAAGGCAATAACAAGACATCAGAATCCTCACCATCCGTTGTCTGGACAAAGGCAATAACAAGACATCAGAATCCTCACCATCCGTTGTCTGGACAAAAGGCAATAACAATACATCAGAATCCTCACCATCCGTTGTCTGGACAAAGGCAATAACAAGACATCAGAATCCTCACCATCCGTCGTCTGGACAAAGGCAATAACAAGACATCAGAATCCTCACCATCCGTTGTCTGGACAAAAGGCAATAACAAGACATCAGAATCCTCACCATCCGTTGTCTGGACAAAAGGCAAGATGTAGATGAAAATGAATTCAAAGAAACAATCAGCAAGTGTCTGAATGAAGAACCTGCAACAGCACCTCTGAATGAGAGAGGCGACTCGGTAAACTGGATGAAGGTGGTGGAATTCCATGTCGTCAAGGAGGAACCAATGAACATTTATTTTAAAACCAGTCACTTAGAATAAGAGTACAAATCAATTTCATTGAAGAGGCAGAACCCAGAAGTGCTCAAAAAACCTATGGCAACATTAAACAAAGGACCTTTGAAACTGGCATTAGATAAGTACCAGGACTTGATTTCTTTATGTACAGGGCCAAAACCTGTCATCCTATATGAAGAATGTGTACAGTATTAAAAAAACCTTCCTCATTAACAATATTATGTAAATAACTCTTTCTTAGCATTAGTGCACATTGACACTGATTTTTAGTTGGGAGAGATTTTTAATCCTAAAATACATTTTACATCATACTACACAGAAACAGGTACTTTTCCATCCGTATTGATAGGCTGGAAAGTTGCCATTTGCTGTGCCTACACACGGAAAATTACTTTACCGTGCACTGCACGGTAAAAGCTTTTTACCGTGCACTTAGTCAGCTGATGAAATAAACAGCTGATTGCAACAATACAACGTTAAACCACATAAGTAATTACGAGTGTTGAATAGTAAACACATTTTGAGAGAACAAACCATTCTATTTGATACTAAAGGAAACTTTTGAAAATTCATTTCAGTGAGGAATACAATGAACTAATTAAAATATACTAATTTTTCTGTGTAGTATGATGTAAAGTATCGTACGTTACTCGCCGGTAAACTTTACCGTGCTCGCACGGTAAAACACCACTTACCGGGCTAGTAACGTAATATACTATTTTGTTATGGTTATTAAAATAAACAATGTCATCTTTTATTGTTTGCACTTATCGTCCTGATATTTTTTTCCTGAGCTTTATTGCACATTGACACTGATTTTTAGTTGTGACAGATTTTTAACCCTAAAAGACATTTTTTGTTATGGTTATTAAACTAAAAATATAGTATTTATCATTAATTATATATTTTTCTAATTCCTGAAAGGTTCATAATACTGTACTATAATAATATAGTTCTCAATATTAATAAAATTGTTTTACCCCTCGTTTTCATAAAGTTTTGATTTTAAGTAAGTTTTTTGTATTGCAATTTTTTTACCGAGTGATTTATAATTTATAACATGTAAATACATTATATTAAAAACATTTATATTGTTTTAGTTTACTTAATTGTTATTCTAAGCATGGGAACCCTTTGTTTTAAACTAAGTACTTGTGGGCGTATCTCAAACTAACCAAATAATTAACATGTCAAAGAGGCGTATCTCGAAAAATGGTAAATTTAACCACCAAAAATTGTTTTCTGGACAAAATTGCATATAACATCGAAAAGCATAACTCTTTAGCCTTATTTTGAAAGTATTACCACAGCGATAGCTTCCAAACAAAGCGAAAAATTAACTTTAATGCAGAGCGCCATTTTTATTCTCAGCTTAATTGGACCCTCCTGGAAAATTAAGAAAAATCAGTTACGCCCGTTTGTCATGCGAGCGACATGTGTTACGTCATTTTATGTTTATTTATCATTAATATAATTTTATCATAAGTAGATGTAATCACAAGCAACCAGAAACTATACATCAAATAGGTTCTCAAAAGGAACAGTTAAATTATCTTAAAACTGTTTATATATCAACAATGAGTGTTACATAAGTGGGGATATTACTAGTATAGAGGAGTAGCTTGATATGTTTGTAAATATACACATCGTTGGGAGGTTAAAAGCACAGGCTACTTATTAGGTTATGAACGGCCAGTAATAATATCACAAAAGTAACCGTATTCATAATTAATAATCCACTGAACATTCCAATAATTCAAGCAAATGTTACACAGTTTTGGAGTTTTTCATTATAAATTAAGTGTAAATAACCAGGTAACCCTTGTATAGCTTTTGTTACTTAGTGTGGTATATTTAATTTAGTAAAAAAATAGAGAGAGTATCACTATTACAAATATGAAACGATATTCAATCAACCTGGGAAAATAAATTAGAAACAAATATTAAATCAATCAAATTATGTATAAAAAAGGAAACATCAAATTATATATAATTGTAAAATTATTTATATTTTAGATTATTAAAGTAGTTAAAAAATATGCTACAAATTTATTTAATTTCATTTGGTTGAACAAGTGTTGTTAATATGAACAAATTAACTACATCAAAAGAAAAAAATGATTAAAGATGCTTTCGGTTAATGATTGCCGTATTTACTTTGCTAGTTGAATTATCTGATTACGGTTTAAAGGCCACCTACATCTAACTTTAAGTAGTTACCAACACAAATATCTGTAATAAAAACGACTAGATAGATAATCAAAGTTTAACTAATTACTTGAGAAAAGGATGAATAAAATATATTTTCTCTGGTGAGTCTTGATGATGCAGTTCTTAGTAAAATTACGCTTTAATACTTTACCACTGAATTGTTACTTTGGCTTATTTAGTTTATTGGTTCTTTTATGAATTTTTGTAAACTTTATCAAACCAATTTTAAATTGTTTTAGAATTCAAATGAATTACTTTACAAAGTTACCTATTTCTGGATGTTCATCTACATATGTAGAACACATTTAACAACAAATTCCAACATTCAAATTATACCAATAAAGTCTGCTTGTACTGGAATAAATAAACATTTTATTCTATCTGTCCTATGTATATTCCAAGCCCACAATCACTGCTTACACTAAAGTATAGAACAGTTTTATATTTGCTGTGTTATTTATATTATTTATCGTAAAAACCGATTAAAACAATTAAGCAAAACCACAACCACTACTTATGATAGAGTACATGAAATAGGTCTTTATAAATTAAGAGAGTAAAGTAGGCCTTTATCGCTTGACAAATGCTTTGGCAATTTTACGAAAACGTCAAAGACACTTAGCACTCGAATTGCATACACAATTTATTCTAAAACTTATGTTTTCGATACCACAAATATACACAAATTCACTTTCATCCCTGAAAGTCAAGAATTTGGCTGAATTCACGAGAATGAGGTTAAAAACACCAAGTTAGCTTGGTCCAAAGCAACAGTAAATCAGCTTTTTATTACTACTTCAGTGAGCGGAAATAAGACACAACGAGCAAAAAGACTTTTTCACTCCCTAAACAGAACAAATCTGTTTACGATGTGATTTTAGATGGTAAAAAATCAATTTAGGTGCGGTTGTAGAAAATAGTTGTTATCAAATTTACGCCAGAGGGCAATATTTCAACTGAGGTGCCAGTAGCAGGTGATTGAGAGCAACCACATCAGGAGCGGTTCTAGGAAAATATATTTAATTTGTCATACTTAAATCATTTATCGTGAAAACGGATCATTGCATGTGTTTAATTAAATACATTTTGATTGAACGGGATGTAAACGCAGGATATGAGAAGAAGAGTGCAGCTGGCCGCCATATTGATTATCTGCCCTCTCTCTCTGTTCCTGATCCCTCTCTGTCGCACTTACACTACTTTGCAAAGTGGTTTGCTTTGTCTACATTAAAATCCACTCCCTCTTATAACCTAGATGGTATTAGGGTCACATGCTAGTTAGGTTTACATCTTTGTTTTGATATCCTTGCACCCTTTTGTATGATAAATGCAATTAGTGTTGACTTGGTGAACAAATTTAGTCGATTGTCGTGGAATGATTGTTTTACAAACTTAAAAGTAAACCTGTTACGTAATTATAAACTTAAAAAGGAGGAAAGGTATTAGCAATATATTTACTATCACGAAATAATTTAAATTCGTGTACAACCTAAATGAAGTTCAACAAAACTGTAATAGGAAATTCCTCTGTGACTGCAGTTTGCCTTTAACTCTCGCACAAACAATCAGAAATAAATGTTGAGGCACAAAACACGAAACGCACAAAACATAAGGCACACATTCTCCTACTGGCAGTAAGAACACAGAAGTAATCACATCGTGTTTAATTTATTCTCTCTAAAGCGAGCCGATCCACATTGAAAACACATATTTCTTTAACTCTTGGGCGGATTAGCATAGGTGATCCAAACACATTTTGTAGCTGAAGTATTTAGCTACTTATGGTGGGGGGGAGGGTTGGAGGAGTGTGACGAATATGCTTAGTGCTTAGTGCTTAGTGTGTCTCGTTAGTTAGTTGGCAAAATATTTAACACAATCTCAGTAATGTACCTATATACCAAGCTGTTTCAATAATTTGTAAATTAGATAAAAATTGAATTTATTAATTATTTTTTACAGTGAAATTGAGCGATTATACCTTTACCACCAAATATAAATTGTAATTCTTCTCTACTAACTATAGGATACAAATTTTACATATTTATCACGATTTTCCGCCAGACCCACGGTAATGAAAAGCAAACGTTTTGGGTAATTTTAAATAAACACAATGAGGAGGAAATAATCTGTTTATCCCACATAGAAGTAATAATAAATAGAGTGGTATTAAACATGTTCCCTTCTATTATATGTGATTACACATAACACATTAGTTTGTGGTCGTAGTTCTTAAAAAAATCATAATAAAATAAATGTGCTTTTTAATAAATAAAACAACAATAAATATTACACAATAACACAAATTCCAATTTATCTTCGTCACTGGAACGCTTCAATTTATGTCTTACATTAGCATTCCTAGTTTTACGTTTTGATATATGCGATTTTGCATCCGAAGATACATCTTAAATCGTCAATCAATCCTAAATTACGTTGACGGTAGATATACATATAATTAAATAAATAAATCCGGAAATCACCTGGATTAATTGTTAAACTAAGCTTTGTCGTTTCTGGATCCCTGACTGATAGAGGATCTTCGGATCTGAAGTAGATTTTAGGATCAAAATACATAACTAGGGTTGCTGGGGTAAGACGGTAATAGATGTAAAAAAATATTGTCAAGGGTTTAATTATTTATTGTTTTTGTATTTTTATTCGTGAAACTGTACACGTGGCCGGGCCAGAGTTGAAAGTGGCGCAGAGTTTCCGCAAGAATAAAACAGCACCTCACTTAGCGACGCCTTCTTACATGTATTATTCATCTCACATCCTCCCCTCTCTCTCGCTCTGATCTCAGAAATCCCAATAATCGCGAAATAAAGGTGAAATGCCGGCGGAATAAGTTTACGTCAACATCAAATTTCTGGCAGCATTTTAATTCCAAAGCCTTTCGTAAATTCTTGAATCGGTTTGAAAATTTAATAATTTCTACGGTAAAACACACCGTATGACCGGGATTGTCATAAATAAATAGAAATGTACATTCTGATACAAAATATATATGTAGGTCTTAGTAGACGCTCATTTGAGGTACAATGACCTAAAATAATTTCTCGAGTAGCATGATACGTGTTGTTGCAATGACAGGATATACTAGATTACGTCTCACAATATCACGAAATAGATTTACATTTATACTGTACTTCAATAAAGAACGGGTACAAAGCGATCGTTTCTAGTTACACCAGTCATATTCAGCTCCAATTAGACATTTCAGAGAATTGTAGAAGTGTATATATATTTCGTCCTGTTTTAAGAACTAAACTAACTAATCTGATCCGCGCAAAGAACTATTCACTAATTAATAACAGTAAATACAAAAATAGGTTATAGTAAGTACAAGAAACAAAATCAAACTACTGAAAACTGGAAAATCTACCTTAGCGACTCTAAAGATAATTATTTGTTATGAAAAAATATCTGGCAGGTAAGGCCAAATATTTGTGACACTTTTATAGTGGTTTATAAATTGGTCAGATACAACATGAACTTTTTAAGACAAGGTTGGGGTTTTTAGAAATATTAAAAAGGTTGGATATATTTTAATTGGTAGCATAATGAAATAATGGGAAACACAAGTGTTAATACTATTACTACAATTTAAAGAACTAATTTTGAAATTAATGTATAAAATGGGATACTCGTGGTATTAAGTTTAACTGTTATATCTTGACAACAATTAGTAATACGGCATATACAAATTCAGTGATGATGGCGTTGTTTACATTATTCAGATATTTAATTTCTGCATATAGCAGGTCTGAAAAAATTCTTCATGGCGTTAGTTTTTCAACCTTTTGACCTTTCAAGTTTTGTTGTTTATATAACTTAAAGGACAAGTTTACTAGTTTAAATAATTATTTATTATTTAAACTAGTTTTACCACAGAAAGAAGCACAAATAGTGTTCTTCGATGTTCATAAAATTGTACTCAAATGGACAGTAATGGCACCTGCTTACTGGGATCATCAGCCCAGTTTTACTTAAACATCAAAATCATCGAGTATATTAATTGAATTGTGTAAAATAGAAATGTAATGTAGAGGTGGGGTGCATGATAAAAATTTCTTACTTAAATTACTTATTTACTTAACACTAGTTGTCCTGTTGCTCGAATCCGAGCAAGTTTGTACCCAACGAAAGGTTTCTTCAATTTTAAACAAACATAACAAAACATCTGATATGAAAACAAATGATAAAAACGTACTTTCAATCAACACGTAGTTTAGACTTCCGGCGTCGGTGTCGGATAGCGCCACTGTTCCGAAAATTCAACCCTTTACTATGTTTAAGTGACGCTCTTTTTTAAACTCTGAGACTTATTGGCAAATCTATGTAAAAATACCTTTAATTTGGCACCTCAAACGTTAAAATCCGTCCAGCCGTTATCGAGTTATGACTGTGAGGAAAAAACCCCTAGCATATAAATATATAGATTCCTTGTTAAACATGCTTAAGTTTATGTATCCTGGTTGTTGTACGTAATGCTTGAACATGAAATTTGCATTTTGACCCTCTGAATCGATTTAACTATTGAACATTTCCACCAAATATCATTATAGACAATTGTTTATCAATTATTGTATGTCTATATTAAGTTACTTGTGAATGGTTGTACCAAAATGAAACTTGCCGTAGAAAATAAATAAATACCACTTAGTTTTTTTTCAATGATAACCAACGTGGTAGAACTTTATTTTCACCTCGGACAGAAAGTGATGGAGTGAGAGAGAGAGAGGGCTAAAGACACGAGACCATCAAACCTTCCGTGGAGTAAAAAGCACTATTTCTTTTTTACTGCAAAGTATAAAATACTTTCAGTTTATTTGACAAGAATTGTATTTTATTGCGTACCTTCTCATCTTCTCCATTTATTTGTTAGGTTTTGTTAGAGGAATATTTGTGAAACAAAGTTAAGAGATCTTTAAATTACTTCTGTAAATGCTGTGTAGTTTTATCATTTTTACTGTTAAATGTCCGGATTTTTGTTATGTAAAATAGATGTTAATCGGTTTAGTAAAATTTTTAAGGCAATATAGTGTCTTGAGATGATAAAAAAAGGTTAGTTTATAATAGAACACAAACACTAGTTGTAAGTTGTTAATGAAAGTGTGACTCATTTTTCGAGTATAGAATTTGTTAGTCAGTAAGTATATTTTCGATAAAATTCCTTCGTCATTTTATTAATGTATAAGTTATTATTAGTATTAGTAAAATAATTTATGGAATAACAAAAGCAAACAGCAAGCGTGTTTCCGTAGGCACTAGGAAGCTTTTGGTCGACTTAACTTAATTTAAAAATGCCCTAAGACTAATAAGATTCCTAATAATTTATTGGCAACAAAAATTGTACGTAATATTATTGTGGAGTATAAAGCTGTAGGAATAAAGTCTCATTTAAGATTTTGAAAAGTAAAGAAATATTCCCGTCAGTACTGACTCCATAGATTTAACTTTGTTTAAACAAATTTGAATAAATTTATGAGTCTGTTCGACAAATGATAAACACCTCCCTTCTGTCGAATGATCACTTTGCTATGAAGATTGTTTGTAACGTTAACCGAGTGTTTCAGTAAACGATAACGACACTTGATTATACTTCTTTAAATTCCATTTAAAAAAGTTCATTTATATTTACGGCCATTGTAATGGGTTACCCTGGACCCATAGCTAAATTGATATTTGTTATTTTTTAACATATGCGTTTTGCTCTTTTTTGCCTTTAAGACACTGTAGATTGAAATAGAAATATATGTGAGTATATTTTACTAAAACAAGTAATTAAGTTTTTAATATACATTGAAATACCCGCTTCAGCATACCTTCACCCAAAGAGAAACTTTTAATCACATTTTACGAAATTTAACTTATGTAAAGGTTTTTTATTTGGTAATTTTTTTATTTATGATTTATTATGTAATATTATGTAATAGTTATTTTATATATATATATATATATATATATATATATATGCAATTTCTTTTCTTTTCTTTTAGTGTCAACACTTACCGAATTAAAATAACGGAAATCTAATAATGATGTTAAACAAATTTAGTTTTACAATTATTGAACAGATTTTATCGTTGCAATAATAATGAATTTATCAAATAATAGTAATACAGTTGTGCCTAGAAAGAAATCTCGACTTTCTAAAACAAAACATAAAATGAAAGACTAGAACTTTGACGAGAATTATTTATTTTTATATTTATTAGTTAAAGTAACTTTAATGTTAAGAGTAGGTTCTAGTAACAACACTTTTGACGTATATACCTGCTTCACCAAATAAGGCCAATGTTAACTTTAAAAGCCCGTCCCTCCTCAACGGATTATATCCGATAAGGTTAATATATGGCTCATTTGAAAAAGAAAAAATCCTAATGATTTCAGTAAGTAAAATGTCGATATTCCAACTAATTATCGTTCAACAAAATTCAAATTCCGATTTTTTATTGGTGAACTATGTATGACACCAAAAAAATGCTTATTGAACTCGCTAGGTATTTTTCGTTCTTTAAAAGAAAACTAAATCAACGATTTTGAATAATCCGTGAGGAGAGATTTTAAAGTTAACACTGACGTTATGGACGAAGCAGGTAGAAGCCGGTGACTGTAGTCTCCTCTTAAAGTTAACACTGACCTCATGGACGAAGCAGGTAGAAGCCGGTGACTGTAGTCCCCTCTTAAAGTTAACACTGACCTCATGGACGAAGCAGGTAGAAGCCGGTGACTGTAGTCTCCTCTTAAAGTTAACACTGACCTCATGGACGAAGAAAGTAGAAGCCGGTGACTGTAGTCCCCTCTTAAAGTTAACACTGAGCTCACGGACGAAGCAGCTAGAAGCCGGTGGCTGTAGTCCCCTCTTAAAGTTAACACTGACCTCATGGACGAATCAGGTAGAAGCCGGTGACTGTAGTCCCCTCTTAAAGATAACACTGACCTCATGGACGAAGCAAGTAGAAGCCGGTGACTGTAGTCCTCTCTTTAAGTCAACACTGAGCTCATGGACGAAGCAGGTAGAAGCCGGTGACTGTAGTCCCCTCTTAAAGTTAACACTGACCTCATGGACGAAGCAGGTAGAAGCCTGTGACTGTAGTCCCCTCTTAAAGTTACCACTGACCTCAAGGACGCAACAGGTAGAAGCCGGTGACTGTAGTCCGCTCTTAAAGTTAACACTGACCTCATGCACGAAGCAAGTAGAAGCCGGTGACTGTAGTCCCCTCCTTAAGTTAACACTGACCTCATGGACGAAGCAGGTAGAAGCCGGTGACTGTAGTCCTCTCTTAAAGTTAACACTGACCTCATGGACGAAGCAGGTAGAAGCTGGTAACTGTAGTCCCCTCTTAAAGTTAACACTGACCTCATGGACGAAGCAAGTAGAAGCCGGTGGCTGTAGTCCCCTCTTAAAGTTAACACTGACCTCTTGGACGAAGCAGGTAGAAACCGGTGGCTATAGTCCCATCTTAAAGTTAACACTAACCTCATGGACGAAGCAGGTAGAAGTCGGTGACTGTAGTCCCCTCTTAAAGTTAACACTGACCTCATGGACGAAGCAGGTAGAAGCCGGTGACTGTAGTCCCCTCTTAAAGTTAACACTGGCCTCATGGACGAAGCAGGTAGAAGCCGGTGGCTGTAGTCCCCTCTTAAAGTTAACATTAACCTCATGGACGGAGCAGGTATAAGCCAGTGACTGTAGTCCCCTCTTAAAGTTAACAGTCATATCACGGACGAAGCAGGTAGAAGCCGGTAACTGTTGTCCCCTCTTAAAGTTAACACTGACCTCATGGACGAAGCAGGTAGAAGCCGGTGACTGTAGTCCCCTCTTAAAGTTGTACTAGACCTTTTACTTAATTTCATTAATTTTTCTTCCTTTATTTCCTCAGAGGCCCCAGATATGCCTTGGGACTACGGCCATGAGGAGAAAGACCCTCCCATCTCGTACGACCACCCTCTCAACCGATACTGGCGGCAGCGCGGGACGCCTCTCTGAAAGGGTTGTACCGGCGGTACGAGTGGTGGGCGAAGTTCCCGACATCGGCGGAGCGGTTGTAAAACAACGCTCTGCAGTTCTTGGCATGGGGGCCCTCGGAGATGGTGGATCACGTGCACTTCACCCATACAGCCACGACGGACTGCGAGAGGCATGAGCCGTGCATGTACCTGCTGAATGACTTGCAGATAGAGTACATGGACCAGGGGGAGCCGAACATACGGCACAGGTTCGTGGGGTGTAAATAGAAGTAGGAGAAGTAGTTGATAGAAGGAGAAACTAAGTTAGAATTGGAATTAGGAGCTAGTATTAGAAATAATAGTGGAAGTAGAAGTAGCAGTGAAAGTAGAAACTCGAAGTAGACGTACTTTCTAGAAAATAAAAGGCGATGAAGCTAGAAGTAGTCAATAGAAAGAGAAACTAAGAATTAGAATTACGAGTTTGAACTAGTATTAGAAATAATAATGGAAGTAGAAGTAACAGTGAAAGTCAAAACTTGAAGTAGGATCTATAAGGAGATAATTAAAAGTTGTAACTAGAAGTTAGAAGTAGTTAAACGTTCTAGAAACTAAAAAAAGTCGAACCTTAACTTTTTGATTGAGTTTGATAGTTATTATGGTCTTATACAGTTAAATGTTATTCACTTGGGGTATATAATTTAAATTCCGCCTCCATTTTGAACTGACTCAGATTTTTGAAAAAAAAGGATTTTGATATATGTTGAATTGGTCAAACTGAGTGTTACCTAAGCCTATTTTAGTTTTGCACGTAAAATCGGGATTTTATAAATGCAAATAACCAGAACATATCTCATAAAATACTTGAATGACAACAACCCCCGTACAATTAGTTGATAAGGCAAGTACATGATCACTTGATGTTGTAAAATATGGTTTGCAAATTGAAACCGTAAATTTTATCTTTTAGACTATACTAATATATTACTAAAAAAAAAAAAAACAGATTGATAAACAGGCCACGCCAGTTAACCTTTCTCGGAGAGAAACTCCGAGAGTTAAGGTTAATGTTCTGCATCGTGATACAGAGAGAAAGCCTGAAGTTTGTTATGACGAGATTTGCTAAATTATTTAACAAGTGATCGATTTCTTAAGACAATTTGGGAACATCACGTGAAAGGTTCTCCTCGATTTCAAGCAACAAGATCTGTTACAATTTGTAGATTTCGCAATCTATCAGAATGTTTGTCCTGAATGAATCAAGACATTTATAACAATGCGGTTGTTCCAGGATTACTGTTTGGGAATAATTAACAAGTATTATTTGTATCAAGTGCTTGTTAAGTGAACTTAGGTTTTCTACATTGGCTAAAGAAAATGAATGCCGGATTAAAGATGAATTTGTCTGCTATTTGAAAATCAAGTTTAAAATATAATAAATCCAAAATATACAAGATTGCATCCAAAAGTACGTTACAAATTCATTCCCAAACGATTGTAGTTGATTGTAATTGGGGGATAAACTAAAACTGCACTCTATGAAAGCATGAGGAGATTAATATCACATTAGCGAACATAAAAGCAAACTATCTGAGAACGATAAATTCATTGGCCACCGACTATGCTATTACGTTAGTCAGCGAGTCAGCGCTAGTGTACGTTAAACTTACTGTCGCTAACTATTCGAAACTATTTTACATACACTGACTCAGTAAGTGCTAAGTAAACGACCTTGTATCAGTAAGTGCATACACCGACTTGCAGTAAGTGCTGCTGCAGGACAGTAAGAAGGTGAGGTAACTTCCCAAGATGCTCTAAATGGGTGTCTAGACCAAGGAAGGGTGAGGGCAAGTATTACAGAACCCTTCTCCTGAACGTCTTCCGTGGTGTCTAGACCAAGGAAGGGTGAGAGCAAGTATTACAGAACCATTCTCCTGAACGTCTTCCGTGGTGTCTAGACTAAGGAAGGGTGAGAGCAAGTATTACAGAACCATTCTCCTGAACGTCTTCCGTGGTGTCTAGACTAAGGAAGGGTGAGAGCAAGTATTACAGAACCATTCTCCTGAACGTATTCCGTGGTGTCTAGACCAAGGAAGGGTGAGAGCAAGTATTACAGAACCATTCTCCTGAACGTCTTCCGTGGTGTCTAGACTAAGGAAGGGTGAGAGCAAGTATTACAGAACCATTCTCCTGAACGTCTTCCGTGGTGTCTAGACTAAGGAAGGGTGAGAGCAAGTATTACAGAACCATTCTCCTGAACGTCTTCCGTGGTGTCTAGACCAAGGAAGGGTGAGAGCAAGTATTACAGAACCATTCTCCTGAACGTCTTCCGTGGTGTCTAGACCAAGGAAGGGTGAGAGCAAGTATTACAGAACCATTCTCCTGAACGTCTTCCGTGGTGTCTAGACCAAGGAAGGGTGAGAGCAAGTATTACAGAACCATTCTCCTGAACGTCTTCCGTGGTGTCTAGACCAAGGAAGGGTGAGAGCAAGTATTACAGAACCATTCTCCTGAACGTCTTCCGTGGTGTCTACCTATTGTACGCAACGTTTCCTGAAAAAAAAACTCTGAATATTATTTTGTTGTAGTTATAGTATTACACCCATGTCCAGAAGAGGTTGTGACAGCGATAAGTCTTCGAGTTTACAAGTTATTCTACATAACGGATTGGGTGCTGCAGTGGTTAGAGCGTCCTCGTAATCTAAGGTTGGCCAGATCGAACCTGAATATAAACGTTGCAAAATTTCGAACGTGTTTCCACTGTACCCAAAAAAGTTAATAAATACTTTATTAATAGTATATAAATACTTGTATTCTTTATTGCTGAAACTTAAAGAATATCAAAATGACTCCTCTAATGTTTACCACCTTTTATCTTGCGCAGTTTCATGATCAGCAAGGACGGTCTGATATTCGAGGGCAAAGGATGGAACACCACGTGCAACATTCCTGAGGACTTCACGACGTTCTTCACTGATCGCTAGAGGTCACCCTCATTGGGGACTTCTCCAGTGAGTACTATTGTAGAAATTGCGTTTAAAATGAGATTTTTAACTTCAAAATTTATCTTCAATTATATTTTCAATATTAGTAACTGTATTACTAAAATATTAGTCTTCGGGTACTAGTGATGGTATGGCGATTGTAAAAAGTATATGTGTAAATTATAAAATTGTTTTCTAAAACACAAGCTAAGAAACGGATTTATAGTAATTACAGCAAATTCATATAATGTTTTAAATTATAATTTAAAATAACTAAGCAATTTTTACACTCGAATTTTTGTCATATTCATTGTTCAAGTAATTTTAATGATAATCTTGTCGGTATTTTCCACTCTATGTTTTTCATAAAATACTTTTAATGAACGATATTAAATTAATGACTATTTCTTCACACCAATAGGTAATTAATAAATGTATTTAGATTTTTGTTTAAACTTGGAATATAAACAAATAACGAATCCAAAAGAAATATTTTTAGTGGCTTAGACATCCTATCATTGGGGAGAAAAGACAAATTAATTGTTATTTTAACAAAAGAAAGTAAACTCATTAAATGAATTTTCTAATGATATTCCATATATTATTTAGCTTTCCTCTTATAAAATTAGTCTTTGTTATTAAAAGTTTTTAAATTAAAATATATGGTCATTGTTATTATCTTTTACAGAGACGAGCCCTCCTACAACAATGATAAAGACGGTCAAACGACTGATCGACTGGGGAATTGTCAATAAGAAACTTTACTGCTGTTATGATAAAACTTACAATTACGATTTATGCAATAAATATTTTGGAAAATGTGGTTAAAACGTTACATCGCAGTTTGTTGGATTTTGAGTTAATCGTAAAAGCTTAAAATTACTTTCTTTGATGCTGCAGAATGATGTATACAAGAAGATTAAGCAACTTTTAACAATTTTAATAAAGTATAATTTACTATTCTACTTAATTGTTGTTTATTGGGCAGTTTAAGAAATATTACCGTACTAATAATTATAAAAAATATATTTAGGCTCTACTTTGATTAGGTACAATAATTTTCTGCATGTCGTTTGTTTACTATACTATTCAAAAACTCTTAAAAATGTAAATTACATTAGCGAAGTAGTTTATTTAGGGACCGGAGGGCAAAATCATACTGGAAGATCAATACAGTTTAATTGAAATTTGCTTGGGTAGAATAATTTTGTATGAACTTATTCCTTTTAAATAAACTGCTTTACGTGATATGACTTGTAAAATACTTAACTAGTTGAAAATGTCCATCGAATCTTGCATTTGTGCCATAATCTCGCGGGATACTCTGTATATTGATAAACTGTTATACTATGTGTGTCATTTAAAAATTTCAAGCAACCCAAATACATCTTTTGAAAAAGAAATATTTTCAACCTAGGTGGGATACATAAAAAACATATTTATATTGAACGAATCGTGAATGAAAGAAATTAGCAAAATAATAGGAATAATATACATTTCCAAAATTACTCGAGAAGTCAAAGGTTAGGTCTTATCTCTGAAAGAAGTCAAGCCGTTGAGAAACAGCAGGGAAGATAAGTTATAAAAATGTTACTGATTAACTTTTATTTGATAAGTTTAGTATATTAACATGCATGTAACAGAGCCAAACCTTCGAACAGGATTGATAAAGTACCAAGTGAACGATCTATTCGTGTAAGTACACAAACTTCTTTGATGATATTCATTTCTTAATTTAAGATTTAATAGGTTCAACCATAGATTTACAATAGTTCTATTTGAGCTTGATGTTTACCATAAGTCCATCTGACGTGTTAACCTAAAAAGTGCAATTTGTTTGATATAAATCACTATCAAGATAACTCTGTATCAAGCTGAACAAAGAGTAGTGGAGCCTACATTGTTATAATTTAATGTATATTTCATCTTTTGTCCAAAATAATGTATGTTACTTTTGTCAAAGTAACGCAATGTAAACTGTATTTGAGGGTAGAAGCAATAGGTAGAAGCGTAATCGTTGTAAATATATTTTTTTTAATTAATGAAAGTAAATGACTGTCCAGTATTATATATTGGACCAAGTAGTACATTTTATGTTTTTTACATAGAAACATTTTTAGAAAACTTTTTTTAGAAAATGTTTGAGCGTTACACTCAAATGTGTGAATCTTACATTGCTCAGGAATGTAAGATCATGTATGATGATCCATGAATGATAAAAATAGATAATACACAAGTTTATCTAGAATTTGGCTCTATTAAATTTAACTAATAAATTAAATAATATTTTCTTTGTTGAAATTTATTTTACGTAGCAAAGCCGGTAAAAAATAAACCAATCAGGTAATACGACTGTGCCTCTCCTTTGTGTAAAGTATTTGTAACTGTTACTCTTTTAACCTCTGGGTTGCTAGATCATAAGGTTAAACACTTAAGACTCTGGTCTTCCCTGTGGTAAAGTCTTTACCAACCTTACGTAAAAATTCATTGTTAAGATAAGGACAAAAAACCGTTGCGGAGAACCGCAGGAATTCGGTTTGCGGCTGCGGTTATTTATCTTATCAAAACACTCTAAACGTACTCGACCGAAGAAAGTTCATCTACTTATGCTAGTTTTTAGAATTTGAAATCCATGTTTCGCCTTAAGCTATTGTAGTTTGAAAAAGATAAATTTTTACATTTGAAAGGGATTGTAAATGAAACTCAATTAAAACATTTAAAATGTAAAAACTTTTTAGTAGGTCATGTTTTCCTCTTTAATATTATACTTGAGGTAAAGGGTTTATGTAGTAGCTATAAAATGAAATCCTGCAAACACTTGCGTAGCGCTGCGGGGCAGGGGGAGACCGAAGCCTTAACCTTCCTGATAGTAAACATTTCAGAAATGCGTCTAAATTTCAACTTCTATTCCACCCTCCCGCTGTGCCGGTGGTCGAGATGCCATGGAAGTTCTTCGACGACGGGCACGCGCCCCAGTGGCACACACACACTATGAAGCGGAACCCTCAGCCTCCAGGGCAACCTCTCCTCATAGTCACACGGGAGGAGT
The DNA here is from genome assembly GCA_963675035.1 of Allygus modestus. Classification (NCBI taxonomy): domain Eukaryota; kingdom Metazoa; phylum Arthropoda; class Insecta; order Hemiptera; family Cicadellidae; genus Allygus; species Allygus modestus. Next base: position 123,345,047 of record OY776117.1, on the reverse strand, counting down.
GGATGGCCTCCAGGACCTACGTCAGGGAGGATGACGACATCCGGGTGCTGGACCACCCCGTGGGCTCCGTCCGCTAGACGTACCGACACGTGGCGGTGCGAGGACGAGGCGGAGTGCAAGAAGCTACAGGTGAGCCACATGACCAAGTACACCTATGACATCATGTGGAAGTGAGTACAACTTGATATAGCCTATATAACATCGCATGACTTATACAGCTACCTTATATTTCGGAGTTTACAGTAAAAAATCATCGGTATGGTATACCTGCGTTAATTAAGTTAAGAAAATAAATAATGCATCTCCCATTACAGAGCTAAATACAGAGCGAGAAGCCTTTGGAATCCAGGCTCACTTGAGCCATGCAGGCCGGCCAACCCTTCAAGGAAAGCGCTCATGGGGTGCCAGGACAACCTTAAAACTTGTCTAAGCCAGTGTTGAGTCTGAAATTGGGCAAATGAAGTTATCATTACATATGGTAAGGCTTTGGCTGTCAGGCTGTCCATTGTGACAAGCTTCCCTTTCACCTTTGGTCCCTCCATTTGCAACGGCTAGAACGTCCAGGTTCGGTCCTCATCTTGAGAATGTGGTCCCTGGCTGTTGTACATGATTATCCTGTCAGTCGAGTTAGCCATAGAGGTCCGCCTGTTTGAGCCTGATAACAGCTGTCACAGAAGCACGGGAGTTGGCCTTCTGAAAGGTAAATTTGGCTGCCTGTCCCATTCCATCCTTTCATTTCCTGCTATATCCTATCCTTCCGGTAACATACGGAATTTCCGCTTGTGGAAAACGTGCCTATATAGCAGCTAATCTGGGGTTTCCTAATCCAGCAATAACAACAAGTGCTCAGGGGACAGTCATTAACTATGTGGTACATAGTTTGACGCTCCACCCCGTAGTCACAAGACTGATCGTGTGTCATACCCAAATTAAATTTCCAATAATTGAACCTGTCCACCCAATGTGAAAGTGACTTAGTAAAGCCCACTGCTTTCGAGGAAGGTTCACTCAGTCTACTGGTGAAGTAGGATCGGATATCAGGAAGCTATTCTGACCGTTTAAAGATTCCCAGGAGGAGATTTGAATTGAACTAATAGTATGTATCATCTAGTAATAACAAACTATACCACTGGATCTCTGTTCAGCTTCCTGACCGCGCCGGACGGCAGCATCTACCAAGGACGGGGACGGGGGTGGAAGTGCGACGCAGAGATACACGAGAAGTACACACACGTGAAGAACGACTGCATAGACATCTCATACATATGCAACTATATCGGTAATAAAACAATGTTTGAAGTACAAGTGGTGTTCCAAGTGGATAGAGTTTAATTACATACTAATTATTTTTAGTTTGTGTGTTATGAGGAAAGTTTCAAGGGAGGGGAGTTTGTGTTGGGGGATAAGAAACTGACGGTTAATTTCAGCTCATTTTTCTTGCTTACATCTTCTTAGTTTGTGTGTTATGAGGAAAGTTTCAAGGGAGGGGAGTTTGTGTTGGGGGATAAGAAACTGACGGTTAATTTCAGCTCATTTTTCTTGCTTACATCTTCTTACCGTGCACTGATTATAACTAATATAATATAATGACCATTGTATGCTTAAAGCCACCTGTTACCCCATCAATGCATTTTTCTGTCTTTTGTTTCTGTCTTTTTCTATTAATTTCAATCTAAAACACTTCTTGTTTATGTTGTGTAATAAGGTAGGTAGTCTTATAAAACTTAAGACAAAACACACATCTTAAATTTGTTTTATATTTACTACATCCTGTAGACCTAAGTAATAACAACACAAACTATGTTAATTAAGAAGTTGACTAGTTTAATAAAGATCATAGGAATTAGTAATAAAATATGATCCGAAATTGTTACTTCTCAATATAGTGTAGATATTACAAATTAATGTATTATGCTTCGTAATATGATAATTCAAAATTATAAAATATAGAAGGCTGGAGTACTCGACTTGTGCTAAACTCCAAGTAGTTTTGATTTTAGTTGAAATTCATAAAACCATATTGCTGAGCCCAACAACGATTTGCTAATACCTAGACTTACCGTCAACATAGCAATTCAATCGTCTTTTCAAAACCCAGAAGAAGGTTTCACTGTCCTAGGCTGCATTTGTAGTAAGTGAGGTTAAAGCGAGATAAAGACGTTAATCCACAAAGATTCCGGCAAGTTTACATTTAAAACGATATCAATACACAAACAAACGACACCATTACATTTAACACGAACTGAAATGGCAATTTCACTATCAGGCCAGTCGTCCAAGACATAAAAAAGGAGGGAATTCGGAAAAAATCTAATAAAGCTGATTTTTTGATATGTTGTTAGGATACATGAGAGTAGTGTGTCGCCCAGTTCGCAGCTTCGAAAGCCTTGTGCCGCCTAGAGGTAGAAAAATCCCGTTTTTTCTGACTTATTTTTAGTTTTTCACAGATATCTAGAAAACCATTAATCCTACAGTAAAAGGTTAAAAATTATAAGACTTAAAGAACATAAACTTACAAACAGTTTGAGTGTAATCGCAGCTCTGCAGCTATTTTACAACTCGAGATACGGTCCTTCAAAGTTATGTAATTTTCTTTAAAAATTCCTCCCTTTTCAATTTTATACCAAATGATTAGCTGCAATTCTTACTCACCGTAACAATTATTTACGAATATTAAGCACAAGTTCTAGGCTGTAAACCCAATACTTGTCAATCTGTTGACGTTATCTTTAAAATACCAAACTATATGGAAATTCATACTTTTGGGCCTGCAGATTTTGACGCTGTACATTGTTATTTCAGTTGCTATGGAAAATGAACTTTAGCTAAAATAATAAATAAATTGTACTTTTAAACAGTTATAAAAGTCTTATCATAAAATAATAAATTAATGTGTGGTAAAATGGTAAAAGCAATAAAATAATAAAATGTTTAAGCTAATTGGGGAATCATTATAATTTTGATTTCCTTGATGGACCGGGTTGATACAAATTCTCAGGGCGACCAAAATGTTTGTTGATTTGAATTTCCGGTTCCATGTCATCATCGGATTCTTCAGTGTTGATTGTTGCTGTGTTTAAACACGTTTTCCCTTGAAAATTATAACATAAAGATGAGCATTTCAGTGCTGATTTTTTGCAGGAGCAGCATCCCCCAGATACCTTTTGCAAGACAGCAATTTCAACAAGTCTTGAGATGCTGGATTCTCAATAGTGGTGATGGGCAGCAGCCCTAGCTGGCTCCGGGTCCATCCCCACTCGGTTGGTTCTTTATCAACCCCCAACCATTTCTGTACCCGGTGGTATATGCGGTAGCTGTGTTTGGTTGTCTTCGGCTTGCCTTGTTTCGGTGCTCTCTCTTTCCATAGCAGAACAGATGAAGCTGATAAGGCGCCGCTGAAAGGGTGGACTTCCCCATCCTCAGGGTAGCCATCGAAAACAACAGCTACATGTTTCTTGTAACTACTGAGCATGTAGCTTTTGTATAAAGCCTTGATTAAATCATTACAAAGTATATATGCAATATTTCAGTAAAAAAATACATTTTAAATGGCTACTTCATGATATTCTTAAATAAAGTATAAACCAAAATTGTCATTAAAGTTCGACCTGCATTTGTCTAATGATAAAATTAATTGCAAACTAACTTTATTATACATTACGTTTGTACGATACAAATGTTATAATTGTTTGGTTATAGGCCTATTAATAAATCAATAAATTTAAAACATAATTACAATTTTATTATAACTAAAGTTCATTTTAAATAGCAACTGAATTTATAATGCACAGTGTCAAAATCTGCAGGCCCAAAAGTATGAATTTGCATATCTTGGTATTTTAAATATAACGAGACAAGAATAGGGCTTACAGCCTGGAACCTGGAACCTGTTTAGATTTAAGGTAAATAATTTATTCAGTGATGACAATTCAAAACAGTGCTCGTGAGTAAGAGTTGCAGCCAATAATTTGGTATAAATTTGAAAAGGGTGGACTTAAAAGCTTTTTAAAAGAAAATCACATAACTTTGAAGTGCCGCATCTCCAGTTTTAAAATAGATACAGAGCTGCAATTACACTTAAACTGTTTTGAATCTTAACGTCTTTAAATCGTGTTATTATGACCTTTTCTGTGGCAATAGTGGTTTTCTAGATATCTGCGAAAAACTAAATAAAGTAAAATAAAACGGGATTTTTCGACCCCCAGGAGGAGAGCACAAGCCTTTCGAAGCTGCAAACTTGGTGACACACTACAACATATAAAAAATCAGCTTATATGCCCTACATGGTAATGGTTGAGGTTACATCGCGCTGGGCGATGTCATTCGGAAAAATGGTTATATCTTGTTAAATGTGATTGTGTCGTTTGTTTGTGTTACGCCATTGTTTAAAATGTAGACTTGACGGGTTATTCGTGGATCAACATCTCACATACGTCTCTTCGTGGTAGCTTTATCCTCACATACAGTTTCAGCCTAGTGCTGCAAAACGTAGTCTTATCTGCGACGGTTTAAAGCGTCGATTGGATTCCTATATTGACAGTAAGCCTAGATATTAATTCCTGCAATAACCACGCTTTGCTCAGGGAGAGCTGGTTAGTATCCTCGCGTAATGTTCTATGTCCCAATGACTCCTGTGCCTCAAGTAATGAAGGACGCGATGAACAACTTGATAGAGTGGGGTGTGGCAAACGACAAGATCGACTGCTGCTACAACGTCATCTCCCATACCGACCCTCTCTATCCGCTACCTAAAAATACCGACCCCATATACCAGTTCTGGGACTATACCCAGCCTATGCCTAAGGAGGTCACCACAACAGAGGAGTTGTTGAAGATCCGAGACGAAGAACGAAAACAAGCCAAAGAGTCAACATGATATTACCCAAATATAAAAGGTAATATCGTTTCAACCAACCATGCGTTCCTGAGATTAATACAGTAGAAATATATGACTGCCTGAGGTATCAACAATCAGTTGTGCACTTTGTCCAGACCTGCTAATCTCTTGTTATTTCATGTTTCTGGAAATGTAGATCATGTTCCGTGGGAGTGAGTCGTTCGTTGTGATCTGTCAATGTACTTAGCGCAGCAATGTAGTTTGTGGTGTGACTTTTGACTTTAATGGTTTTTAAATACAAACACACGCCAGTTCCTTGTGTTACAGTTGCTCCTGCGTCTAGAGTCCATCCAATGCGGCTACGACACATGCGTCCGTGATCGCCCTTGGAGGAAACACGGCCACCTGATTGCATGACCAGTTCCCAATGCTCATCTTGGAGGCATGCGGTAATCTCTATGAGAATATCGTACTGGTGCCCGTTTAGCATTCTAGGAGGAATCGTGCAGTTTTTGGTTTCCGTGTCATGTTCCCGTCGACATAGACGGGTGGGTAGCCACAGCTGTGTCGTCACGTGCCCCTGTCGGTAGGTGGGGGTAAAGGCTCTCCCCCCTCCACTACGGCTAGCCACTAGTCGAGTGCGTGGTCTGGTTGTGGATGGACGTGAGAGTCAAGTTTCCCGTGTTTGCCGTCAGCTTGGAGGCTACGATGCAGAACAGGTAACGTATTGTCAGTTTTCCATTTGTTTGTATATATAAATGTTGTGTTAGTGTATTGTATTTGATTTTTTGTATATATATTTGTTATCTTTGTGTTAGTGTAAATTAAAATGTAAAAGAAAAAGATTTTAAAAATCCAAAAAATGTAGGTTAGTTAGGTGTAAGAATTTGATATTAGATGTAAGTAGGGTTCACTTGATAACGGGAGGAGTTTCCTTACCTCCCGAAACGTATTGTAAAAATAAATCAAAAAATAAATTCGTTAGGAATATTAAAAAACACTCACAACAGTCACAAGTACCGAAACGAACATTTAACAAAAGAGAAAAAATTTAAACAATTTCGTCAGGCCTGTCTCAAGAAAAACGTCACGATCACGCCCCGCCAACGATAGGGGACAGACTGGACATGGACTTCCTTTTTCAGGCGTATCATGGTTAGCAGTTGGGTGGAAAACAGCTAATCTATGGTGGTTACTACGGTCGATGAGCGAATTGAAAATAGAATGTGAACTAAAGTGAAGTTTCTCTTTGATGATAATTTCTTCAGGATTGTTGTTCTTGAAACGTTTGTAAATTTCGAGTTCCTCCAACGTGTCCACCTTTTTCCCCTTGCTGCAAATGTGTAATATTTGTAGGCTGTCATTTATATCACCAATCTAGTGGTTGTGATAAAATATATGTTGGCCAAACGTGGATTTCTGTATTTCCATAAACTTTAAATATACGACATTAGGTTATGTAGGCCCTATATATTGTGAAAACCATTCAAACAGAAGATTGAGTATAAAACGGACATGTCCAAATTGAAAAGAAAAGAGAAAATAAGCAAAGCAAATATGCTCGCCTTGGAGAGGAATCGCGAATATAAGTTCTGCTTTTTGAACTGACTGACTGGCTTTTCAAGCAAAGCTTGATCCCCCATGTGCTTTATCAAATATAACTAACTTCTCAAACACAACATTGTACTGTGATCGTGGGCGTACCCACGACGGGCTACGAGTAACACTTTAAAAGTTTTAAATAAACTTTCTAAACTAGTATTAAAAACTACCATTTATCAGCTTGTAAATACTTATTACGTGTTGGAAAACATTTTGATTTTATTAAGTTCTGTTAGTACTTTTTCATTAATTGACCATTCAGAGCCCCAAGAAGAACTATTGCATGGATAAAAAAGAGCGACAATACCATTATGTGTTATTTAATTTATGCAGTACTAGTTATATGGATCATTTTAAAAAGTAAATTCAATTTAACTGAATGAAATTGTGTTTCTTATTAGTGAATTTCCTTTGGAAAGTGAACTATTAGCATGACCCGCACGGTGAAACTTAAGCCCGGGACCACCATAGAAGTTCCTAACGTGACCCCCTGAACACGTTTTGGGGGGTCGTTCAAAATTATATATATATATATATATATATATATATATAGTATATATATATATATATATATATATGTTTGCACTCTAGCGGTCACATTTTTTGACCGATTAACTTCAAATTTGGTAGGGACGTTCTTTTCTGAAATCAGTTGGACAAGTTCGTTGGGCAAAAGAATCGTAAAACTCCAAACCCATTTGTTGGGGATTAATCTTTCAAATTTCAAGTTTTGGGCCCAAAAAGGGTCTAAAAAGCCCCAAATTTAAAATTAATGCATGTAAAAAGATGGGAATTAGTGAGACGAAAGTTTGAAGCCCTCTATTGTCACTCTAGCATAAATATTTACCGAGTTATTAAAGAAAATGTGTTTAGACTAAACACAGTACGTTGTCTTATGAGGGTTTTACACTAGAAAATCCTGCTACTCCTTTGTTAGAGTACTTTTATCATCCCCAGCAACCTCACGCCTACTTTCAAGCTTGACTGGACCTTCTTATAACATTATAATGCGCAAAATTGTATTCCCAGCTTTGCAGGTAAATGAAACCAGGAGCATCAGAACAGCCAAAAAATCAATCTTTTCAGATTTCAATAAAAGTTGGAATACAAGTATGTTTTTACAATAATTTTAAGTTTTAAAAGTTTTTATTTGGAAATTCACTTCCCTCACATCAGCGTGCTGCGTGCGAACTCGTTTTTATATTGCCATATTAGTGAATTTCCTTTGGAAAGTGAACTACTGTATTAGCATGATCCGCACGGTGAAACTTAAGCCCGGGACCACCATAGAAGTTCCTAACATGACCCCCTGAACATGTTTTGGGGGGTCGTTCAAAATTATATATATATATAGACATATATATATATATATATATATATATATATATATATATATATGTGTGTTTGTTTGCACTCTAGCGGTCGCATTTTTTGTCCGATTTACTTCAAATTTGGTAGGGACGTTCCTTTCTGTAATCGGTTGGACAAGTTCGTTGGGCAAAACAATCGGAAACCTCTAAACCTCTTTTTTGGGGATTAAACTTTCAAATTTTGAGTTTGTGGGCCCAAAAAGGTTCAGAGAAGCCCCAGATGTAAAATAAATGGATGTAAAAAGATGAAAAATAGAGAGGCGAAAGTTGTAAGCTCTCTCTCGTAATTCTAGCATAAATATTTACCGAGTTATTAAAGAAAATGTGTATCGACTAAACACAGTACGTTGTCTTATGGGGGTTTTACACTAGAAAAGCCTGTTATTCCTTTGTTAGAGTACTTTTATCATCCCCAGGAACCTCACGCCTACTTTCAAGCCTGTCTCGACCTTCTCCTAACTTTATAATGTGCAATACTGTATTCCCACCTTTGCAAGTAAATTAAACCAGGAGTATCAGAACAGCTAAAAAATCTTTGTTTTCAGATTTCAATAAAAATTGGACAAATGTATGTTTTTACATAGATTTTTAGTTTTAAAAGTTTTTTTATGTGGAAATTCACTTCCCTCACGTCACCGTGCTGCGTGCGAACACGTTTATTATTGGACTAGCCATACACAATGGTCTGTAGGATGTACAATCGATTAAATTTCAGACTGGGCAAAAGCGTAATGATCTTGTAAATACAAATATTTATTTGATAAAAAGGTTACATCGAATTATTTCCTGAACAGGACTAACTGGGAGGTTTTATTTCTCCAGAACCTAACGAATATTAGTACTGACCTATTTAGTTTGCACAGTTATATGGTAAGTATGTAATGTTTGAAGAATATTATTTAATAGAATTATGTTAACGAAAGACAGTTGGAGTAGTTAACACCTGTAACTACAAGCACGAAGAAAGATGTTTATATTGTTTTGATTTTTAAGAAACAAAGAAACAATTTAATTCTCCAAAAAGGTTTTAAACCATTCAGTAAAGTCTAATTACTTTTTGAGTTTATTTTACTCGTTCCTCTAAAAACATTTACTTTTAGACTCACATTGCTTTTATAAGCATCCAGAAATAACCCTCCAGTTAACATTTACACACAGATTTCGTGTTAGCGACTAATTCTATCCCACCGGGAAATTACTGCGGCTCAAACAACAGTTGCCATAACCCTCAACAACTCTGCCCAATATAACTTGCTATCATGTGCTGCAAAATAGCTACCTAATTTGTTGCTTTAAAAGTAGCCTATAATTGTTGACTTTTTTAGCTGTATAACAGAATAAAAATGGGGGGGGGGGAATTTAAGGGGAAATTCAGAATATTAATTGCCGCATCTAATTTTAAATATATTGAAAAATAGATTGTAAAACAAAAATGATTCCGTCTTACCCTTTATGGGTTGAATCTCATGTAAATTCTAAAATAATGTTATTTCCTCCTGGAAAGATTACGGATCCTTGATGGGAATCTAACCCCTTTAACCGAAGGTGAAATCAGCTAATAATTTAAACCTCGAAAACCCATCAATTTTAATAAGAAGGATTTTGGCAATTTCGTGCTAACTACAACTTTTTACTATTTCCTAAACGTTTCAATGCCACTTCAAAATTTTCATCGGTAAAAAAGTTATAAACAAAAACAATGGATCACATAGAATTACGATAGCACAGAACGACACCAAATTTAAGTACATCAGCAAAACAAATGTGAATATAAATGGCCATAGGGTGGTTGAAATTATTGACTTTTAGAAATCGTAAGCTACAATTTCTAAGTACCTGATGTCCAAAGTAGCATTCGCAAGTTAAGGAAGAAATACAAAATTTAAGTTAGCACGAAACCACTAAAAAATGTATTATTAATATTAATTCCAATGGTACTCAAGTTTGATAATTGAAAAAAAAAAACTGTATAAATTACTATCTTTTGAAGCCCATAATAATCCACAAGAATGAAAGAAACCGTGCACCATAGGCTGCAAAAAGTGGGTGAGTTTTTATAAAAAAAAGTATTTTCGTCATACTGCTTCAAAAACAACTGTTTTTGACAGATGCGTTGAGATTCAAAAGTTCTTCTTTTTAGTCTTTGGATAATAACATATGTTTTGATGATAATTATTGTACTAGTAATAAAAAGATCATTGTTGATGATACTTTTGATTCGAGGTCGTCATAAATCGATTAAAATTCATTCGATTATAAATAATCGAAACATTCATTGTTATTATCCAAACATTCATTGTTGTATTGTTATTTCAAGAACAACCGATTGATTCGAACCACAATGATTGGTTTGAAGTGATCGACTCAACAACCGATAGATATGAATGAACCGAAGTTATGCATGTGCAACAGCTGATTGTTTCAAGAGACAAGCTGAAAGAAACATTTGAGGTTATGAAGACACAGTACGTAAATTTTACTTTTGTTTTTATTTAAACCTTAAGTTTTTTGGCAGTATGACGAAAAATATAGTTCGTCACTCGGATCAAAAGTGTTTTTTTAATACTCGCTCATTTCCCAGCCTCGGCAGTTAAACTGGAGCTCGTATTAAAAAGATCCACTTTTGATCCTAGTAACGAAATATACTATTAATTGGTCTCAGTAGATGGATGTGTTAAAGTAAGTTGTGGTCCATGAAAGGCTTTTAATATAAACATGTATTTTTTAAGTTCATGTTGCAGATTTTGTAAAACCCAATTGGTTCAACGAACTTTCGGTTGAACCGACATTCTTCTTTTTATCTTTTTTTGTTTCTCACTTACATAAATGTGTTAATTGTTATCACCTGATGAAAATTAAATAACGTGTTGGGAAAAGCTAATATCCTCCTTTTCGCTAAATTATTAAACACACATTGCAAAAGATAAAAGACGTTTCAAACACATATTTTAAACAGTAAAATAGTTATCTTTCAATACCAGTAAACATTCACAAATGAATTTAAAAATCCAAATTTTGTTTGTAATTTTTGCAATAAATTAGAAATTTATAAAAAAATTGAAATTTATTGAGTAATTTTCATTCTATTATTACGTTTGGAAAAACATATTAAGTACCCATAATAAAATGATTACTCTAGTTTACACATCTTGAAAGACTGTGTATTTGTTGGAAACAACAGGCTTGGAATATTCATCACCTAATTTATCTGGTGATGGTAACTTCAAAGTTTAAACTTCTCATATATAATAATAATATAATACGTTTTTAATTCCCCCACATACTATAACAGCTTTACCTGCCCTGGAATCAATTCAAATAATCATAAACTTTTTCAGAAAATAAAATTTCATATCTAATGAAAACAATTAAAAGCTAAATGTTCAAATAATTTTTAATGAAGTTTTACATGTAGTTTTCACTTGTATTTTACATTTAGTATTTGTTTTACATGATATTTATATGGTTTCTGAAACAAATTATAACGTTTATTACGAGCAATTTATAACAACTTTGTTTTAGTTTTTTACAGATAGTTTAGTTGAAGGGTATAAAGAAGGAGGGACAATCAATTGTTTGGCTGTCACTCCGAGTGATGTATTGATTGTTGAAGTTGCTTGCTAACATGAACCCTTACCTCTCAGATCGGTCCTTTTACAAAATATTCTTCGGTTTAAGGTCAAATTTAGATTTAATGCCTAATTTAAATTATCTATATTCAAGATGAATGTTTGTCTTCAATACATTATCCTCAAAGGATAAAAGAAGTGAATTATTAAGAAGGGGTGTCTGAAGAAGGTGATATATAAATATAGCTTCTTGAAATATACGAGATTGGGAAATGAGTATGGAATACGTTTTAAAACTCCAAAAATGTTAAACACAACATAGTAAAACAAGTTCGCACGCAGCACGCTGACGTGAGGGAAGTGAATTCCCACATAACAACTTTTAAAACTCAAAATCAGGTAAAAAAATACATTGATTCCAATTTTTATTAAAATCTGAAAACAGTGATTTTTTTGGCTGTTCTGATGCTCCTGGTTTCATTTACCAGCAAAGCTGGGAATACAATTTTGCGCATTATAATGTTATGAGAAGGTCCAGACAGGCTTGAAAGTAGGCGTGAGGTTACAGGGGATGATAAAAGTACTCTAACAAAGAAATAACAGGCTTTTCTAGTGTAAAACCCCCATAAGACAACGTACTGTGTTTAGTCGAAACACATTTTCTTTAATAACTCGGTAAATATGTATGCTAGAATGACAAGAGAGGGCTTAAAACTTTTGCCTCACTAATTCTCATCTTTTTACATGCATTAATTTTACATAGGGGCTTTTATGACTCTTTTTGGGCCCAACAACTCGAAATTTTAATGATTAATCCCCAAAAAAGGGGTGTAGAGTTTTGCGATTGTTTTGCCCAATGACCTGGTCCAACTGATTACAGAAAGGAACGTCCCTACCAAATTTGAAGTAAATCAGACAAAAAATGCGACAGCTAGAGTGCAAACACACACACACACACACACACACACACACACACACACACACACACACACACACATATATATACATATATATATATATATAATATATATACAATTTTGAACGAACCCCCAAAACGTGTTCAGGGGGTTACGTTAGGAACTTCTATGGTGGTCCCGGGCTTAAGTTTCACCGTGCGGGTCATGCTAATAGTTCACTTTCCAAAGGAAATTCACTAATAATTGCAGCTATCATTGGTCACTAAGGCAAATTCTTGGACGTTTAAGTCAATTATTGCGTTATGGAAGAACAGCCCACGTAGTAAGACTTAAAAATGCCAAATGCCAAGTTGCACTTGATTTGCATTCTTTCTTGGTATTTTAAAAGTCTTATTTGAGTATGTTTATACTCTGTTAGACCTGAACCAATGTATATGATGTCAAGTGAGGTTCGTATTTATGGCAAATCGATAATCGAATGGACAATCCAGCTCTGAAGCTGTTGGTTTACAGCTTGCTGTAGTATAACTGGAGTGAGAGTTATTAGGTTTTGTAACTATATCAGGTGTAACTCATATTACCGGTGTACTAAAAATGTCTTCAGTATGGTACATTTTTTTAACGAGAAAATAATGCAGCTTAATTATATGAAACGTTGTTCTATGATTCCGTAAATTTTGAAATATTAACATGACATGATATTATAAACTGTAGTTTTTAATGAACACACGTTTGACATAGAGCTTTGGAGTGAAGTCAACAGTACATCAGTAAAATCTAAGTGACGCTCCTGATCGACGCCCATGAATTTTGAATTAAGGTCATGGTGATGCTTCAGAATTTTGATATCAACCTATAACGTTTGATGTTATGCAATGTAGTTTGCCAAAAGTAACAAAGTCTGGAAAACTACATTGGAAAACTGGCAAAGAAAAATGAATGGATTTGGCTATTTATTTTGTTTGTAGTGAACATTTACTGTTATTTTATGTAGCGAAAAAGTGACCTAGCATGTTTTCTATTTAATATTTACATTATAATCTTTATATAACATTCTGTAAGCGAACAGTTTAAGTCAAAATTGTAGGAGTTTGGCAAATAGCAGGATGATGGGAGACGGCTTAAATTGAAGGTATTGATCCCAGGGACTCGGGAAAAATATTAAAATTTCAACAAAATTACTAGAAAACAAGGGATAACGTAAAACATCTCCCAAAAGAAAAGCATGGGGATTTAAATACGTCTTCTTTGTATACATTGAACCATGTGATTAAGTGTCTACTTTTTTACGAACTGACATATGTTCGTACTTCCTGTTGTTTTTCCCTCAGAATATAAAGAGTAAACAAATCAGAAGGCAGAGTATTGGAGCAAGGTTAGGCGCTATGGCCCCTTCAAGCCGCTAGTTATTTATTATTTGCGAAACAAGAATTAAAAATACTGTTTTCTGTATAAACAAGAACAGATTTATTATAATTGTTATTTTTTAAATCTTGCAACTAATGTTTTCTCTAAGTATAACGATTTTACTAATCACACTAATCTTGTGAGCAAAAAGAAAGAAAGAAAGATACAACCACGGAGTAGCTATTTGGTGTTTACCTTTTGTTGCCACGTGGTTCACGAAGGATCCAGGTAAATTGAAATTTTATTTTTGTTTGTTTGCCCAAGCAAACAGGAAATTTGAAAAAAAAATTATTATTCCAACGTTAAATGTAGGGTTTTAAGGCGTACGAAAAATATAATTTTAATATTAATTTGGTATAAAGGTCAAATACTTAAATTCCACTATATAATTTTAATTTTTAACTAATATTAATAGGTGAAGGAAGGCAAATCTATTCTAGTACCTAATTGAAAATGTTGTTATGCTGAAATTTACTGTCAAGATGTTTGATATTCTCCTCAGATACTAAACTGACTTTCTCATACAATAAATAGAGTGAATCAATTCTGTTTCCAGCAAAAAATAGATCAAAACTTCAAAATTTATTGGGAAACCTCTAAAATATTAAATAATACAGATAGTTAAAGTTGGAAGTGAACTAGTTAACAGCAAAGTGAATCAGTTGGATTGGATGACACAACTAACGATGGATGGCTCCAAATTTGAGCATACTGTTGATTTGGTGATTGATAGTGCTTGCTTCCCCTTAATTATCCAACTCGGCCAAACTTCCCAGCCCAAACGATAATAAACTATCCAACTACATGTGAGTATAAACTATCCAACTACAAAACATCAATGTTATTTGTTGATCATCGTGGATCATTAACGTAAAAATCTTAAAAAATGTAAGACAATTTATTTACCATTAAAAGCCACTAAGTGGATTTCAGAAAGCAGAATTTTGTTCTAGAAGTAAATTTAACTTATATAAAACAAAACAATCAGTTACAGATATTAGTCAATTATTTCAAAATACAGTTATCAAAATATCGTTTAAGATTGCTTAATAGGATCTTAAAAACTATAGAAAACAATGTATTATTATACTTTTAACTATCTGTTATTTTAGTGAGAAGGAAAATTTCCTTTACGTTTACTTAGATTTCAACAATCAAAGCCGAGTTAATGGAGTATTCAATTTGTAAAAATACTGTAATATCACAATTATAGAAGTATAACAACAATAATTATCTTATAAATGAAAAAAAATCCTGACAAAAATATAAACAACTCACTAATATCAAGAAAATTAATAAAAAATAACATGTCTGAGCTGTTTTATTACATCAACACGGCAATACATCTTAATATAATAACAAAAAATACAATAAGAACAATAAATATTAACATTCAGAAAACTAATTTAAAAAAATTCCGATAACAGTAAAACAATAAAATTGATTCTTTATTCATGATGTAAATTATAACTTTCAGAATAAACATTTTGAATAATCAATGAGGCTAGTACATTTTATCTGCTCATCTGGTCAACAATAGTCAATGTCTTATTTTGCCTTTAAAATGAGTCCTTAGTCTCCGATTTTTGATAGTTTGTTGTGGAGCCGAGAGTATTATAAATTAAATTTGGACTTATAGAAGAAGCAGGTATAAACGAGAATCTTTTGATAGGATCCCTCTATTAACTATTCCAATATAGGTTGCACATTGAGCATAGGGAGTCCAGTTTTGACAGTTAGAAACCTTACACTATTGTTGGTCAGGTTAGCTGAAGAAGACCATGACTGTCTTTTCCACCGAGATAAAACTACTTTTGGCAACAAAAATAGTGTTTCTCAGTTGTCTGTTATTCAATAGAAATATAACATCTTCAGAATTGTCTGAGAAAGTAAACAAATTTTTAGTTTCTGTATTTTTCAATTTTGTTTGGAAATTTAAGATGTTTTTAACTACAACCATTTTGAAACGGAATTTTAAACAAAAAACAAATTATCAATGAATTTTTAAACTATCTATGCAAAAATTCTTAACATGTCCCCTATTTTTCTCTTTAAGCATTTTTTGTAAATTAAAGTCTGTATAATACTCACCCTTAGAAAAATAAACGGGATAAAAAACAAAATATGTTGCACTACTTGCTTGATTTGACCTGAAAACAACACTGCAGTAAGGTTGTGAACGATATATTAAATATATAATTGTTATCGCTAAAAGTATTTAAGAGAAAGCTTGTTTGGGTTATGGAGATGTACAGTACACTTTTTGTGTGTTTATCTAATGATGGAAGAAGGCCTAACAAAAACGAACATGTTTGAATATTGGTAAATGTTTTAATTAAAAATTAGTTAATGTACAATTAAACACGTACTATTATAAAACTACAAAAAATTCAAATCAATTATAGAACACAGTAGTTCGAATTTAATTATTTATTTGCGTGCTAGCAGCTAAAGATTTAAATAAAATAAAAATTAAAGTTAGAAACAGGAAGTGAGATCACAGAAAACCAAGTGACTGCAAAAATACCGGTTGCGTGTTTAATGTAAGGCTACGAAAACAATCGAGTTACTGCAATACCGCTGCGCACGCCACCCTCCTGGCTAAGCTATATGTGCCTTACAGCACGTAATCTTGCCGTTGAGATTGTAAGACAGCTTTAGTAATTTGTTATATTGGTTTCTTAGCTTATAAAACGGCTAGGATACGAATACGTACTTGTATGTGGGCTAGGATTCGACTGCGTACTTGTAAGACGGCTAGGATACTGCTAAGCACATTTAAGACGGCTAGGATTCGATTACGTACTTGTAAGACGGCTAGGATACTGCTAGGTACTTATAACACAGCTAGGATACGACCACGTACTTTTAAGACGGCTAGGAAACTGCTACGTATTTAACAGACGGCTAGGATACGACTACGTAATTATAAGACGGTTAGGATTCTGCTACGTACTTATAAGACGGCTAGGATACTGCTACGTAGTTATAAGACGGCTAGGATACGACTATGTACTTATAAGACGGGTAGAATACTAACACGTACTTATAAGTCGGCTAGGGTACTGCTACGTACTTATAAGACAGATAGGATATGACTACGTACTTATGAGATGGCTTGGTTACGACTTTGTACTTATAAGACGACTAGGATACTGCTACGTATTTAAGAGACGGCCAGGATACGACTACGTACTTTTAAGACGGCTAGGGTACTGCTACGTACTTATAAGACGGCTAGGATACGACTACGTATTTATAAGACGGCTAGGATACTACTACGTACTTATAAGACGCGTAGGATACGACTATGTACTTTTAAGACGTCTAGGATACTGCTACGTAGTTATAAGACGGATAGGATACGACTATGTACTTATAAGACGGCTAGGATACTGCTACGTACTTATAAGTCGGCTAAGGTACTGCTACGTACTTTTAAGACAGCTAGGATACCGCTACGTACTTATAAGTCGGCTAGGGTACTGCTACGTACTTTTAAGACGGCAAGGATACTGCTACGTAGTTATAAGACGGATATGATACGTCTATGTACTTATAAGACGGGTAGAATACTAATACGTACTTATAAGTCGGCTAGGGTACTGCTACGTACTTATAAGACAGATAGGATATGACTACGTACTTATGAGATGGCTTTGTTACGACTTTGTACTTATAAGACGACTAGGATACTGCTACGTTTTAAGAGACGGCCAGGATACGACTACGTACTTATAAGACGGCTAGGGTACTGCTACGTACTTATAAGACGGCTAGGATACGACTACGTACTTATAAGACGGCTAGGATACTACTACGTACTTATAAGACGGGTAGGATATGACTATGTACTTATAAGACGGATAGGATACGGCTACGCACTTATAAGACGGTTAGGATACTGCTACGTACTTATAAGACGGATATTATAGGACCACGTCATTGCAAGTCGGCTAGGGTACTGCTACATACTTTTAAGACGGCTAGGATATGACTACGTACTTATGAGATGGATTGGATACGACTATGTACTTATAAATCGGCTAGGATACTGCTGCGTACTTATAATACCTCTAGGATACAACTTTTAAGCTAGTTGGAAGAGTCTAACTATTCTATTATCTAGTTTAACATTGTTGTGTTTAATTTAAATGTAATGACATATTAATTGGATAAGTGGTAATATCATTGTACCTTAGCCAGATGACACCTGATATGACATTTATGAAGAATTGTTTTAATATTTCCGGATATTTCCGTTCGATTTAAGTTTTTAATAGAATTACCAACATTGTTAGTTTCAAGGTTTTATCCTCAACAAGTCTCTTCGAAGAAGATGTAACAACCACTGAATCGAATAAACTTACCAAAGACGCAAATATTTAACAACATTTAAAATTTTTGTTCAAAATAATCCGTTATTCGAATATATATTACAGATGATCAAAGACATTAAATAATAATATCACGCCTTTTTATCGTGACTTGTTCGTAATTAGTTTGATTGAGTAAGAGCTGTATGCATCAAAGTATGAGTCGTATCTTGAATATGGTTTTGAAAGGTGGATAAACCAATGCAAATAACAATGCATGCAGGAAAATATACGAGATATACATTAATACATATTGCACGAGATCGACTGTATTGATCGGCAGTCTGTAGCTCTTTAAAGTGAGTTAGCCATTCTGCCCTCCAATGCTAATCAAAGTTGATGATAGAAGTATTCTGATATTGCACTCAATTTACAATTCAGTTGTAAGATTTGTTTTTAAGTAAATACATATTTGTTACAAAGTGATATTTTGCTGAAACTTGTAAGTTAATATAATCAGGTAGGTAAAAACAATATAGTCCTCTGAGGTCATTCCCAATTAAGGTTAACAGTTTTATGAAATGACATAATCATGTGAAATTCTCGTGGTTTTCCACGCTGTTTGCTAAATATACATTTATATGGAATTGTATAAATATGTATGCATTATATGTAATTTACATTGGAAATATAGTTTATTTTCACCTTCGTTGCGATGTATTCCCTTTCAACGTTAAAAATTCGTCATATATTGTTAAAACTAAAATTAAATAGTGCAAAAAAACCCTGAACTATGATTAAGTAATACTGTACGACTCAAATGGTCAACCGTTACACATTTCTGAAAATAACTCAAACATAGAAAACATTTACTCTGTACAATCATTGATTATATGTTTGATACAAATGAATACGTAAAGTGGTTGAGAGTTGAATCTGTCTCCTTGGACTCAATAAGCAGTTGACGTGGGTGAAGTCGCATAAAGATACTCTTATATTGTATTATACAAACACGCGACAGGGCGAATGTCTGACAGTCACGCACGGCCTACAACACAGCCGTTTGGCATACAAGCCCGTGTTAAAGTTATAACACGTTTGAATTTCCAATTGATTCTTCATGTTTCACTTCTTCTTGTTAATTACGAGCTTTAGAAGTAATTGAATTTCTTATTAGATGTAAATGATTTAGTGTTTCTGGCAGGCATTTTGTAAAATGAAATACCCCTGTCGCAGCAAACCTGCGTACTCAGCGAATTTCCAATGCATAATATATGTCTTAATACCACATAAAGCCGCATACCAAGTTTCATACAAATATATTCACATATAAGCGATTTTAATTATTCTCCATTAGAATAACATTGGTAATGAGTACGTAGGTTTGCTGAAACAAGGAACACAAACAATTGTTTTTAATGCAAATATAAATAGAATTTAACCAGGCGAAGCCACATACCAAGTTTCATCAATATTCAATCATAAATAAGCGCTATATAACATTCTAGTTATTCTCCTTAAGAATAACATGGGGGCTGAGTACGCAGGTTTGCTGCTACGGGAATAATCAACAAAAAATCAATTTTTTGTGCAAATATCAATATACCAATACTACATGAAGCCACATACCAAGTTTCATCAACATACATCCATAAATAATCGAGATATCAAATTTTATTTATTCTCCAGAGGGATAACATTGGACAACTTACTGTGTTTAGCACTTTGAATATCTCTGCAACGGTTGGGCGTAGAATCAAAATTTAAACATCAAAATGATTGTTTTGTGGATCTGAACAGATTGGTAAAAGCAAATGTGAAGTTTACATTAAAATGAACTGAGGAAAAAACAAAAACCGTTTTCCCTTAAGATTAACATGGGAGATTTTATGAGTAGGTTTTTTGGATTTTCTACGCAACCACTCAACCTAGGTTAATAATTCAAAAAACTATATTATTTGTTTTTTTAAGCTCTATAACATGGTCAAAACCAAAATTAAGTTGTTTAAAAATTTTAGGGTGAAAAATGCAAAAAACTGATTTTTGGAAAATTTAAAACCCCCACAAACCCCCCTTTCCATGATCCGATTTTTCTGGTTTTCGAACTTAAAGTCATGAATGTCATTTTACACGTTTGAGCCAAATTTCATCAAAATCGGACCTTTTTTACTCAAGTTGTCGTGTTAACGGACATATATATATATATATATATATATATATATATATATATATATATATACATACATATATATAAATTTGAATGAATAGCGTTTTTTGCATCTGGGGACCTCAAAACAAAAAGTTATCATGGTCTCGGGCTTAAGTCTTACCATGAGACCTACGGTAATAGCTTCTTCCCTATAGGGGAAATTCGCTAAAAGGGCAACATTTGTTTGTTTTACAACAAAAAGGTTAATGTTCCACCTTTTTTCAACCGGTCAGTAATTTTAGGTCATTGTCTGAATCCGGGTCTGGGCCAGTATTTTAGTAGATGTATTTCTAAAACAATCGTTAGAGCCGTGGCTAATGGCTAACACCTCTACTGTTGTGTGGTTTTTAATTACACTAGCTTGTCCAAGTACGTCAGTTATTACTTCGAGTGAACTAACACATGCTATAATGCTTAATTATAATACAACTTAATGCAAATGTGGAAGTTTAATGACCACTTACACGTATACATCTTAGCAGTGAGCTTGTAATTAAAATAATCGCTATCAGAAAGAAAATAAAAATAATCTAGTATAAAATAAATGTTTCAGCTAGACCAACGGTATTAGAGGTATTAGAGGATATACTGTGTGGAGACGACTCGATGACTAGCTAGTGATCAAAGGGGAGAGGAGAAAATACCTCCACAACAATCCTTCCTTACCTATGCTATTGGATTTGATTTATTATTTATTGCAATATGTTATTGCAGCTGATTGATTGTTAACGGTTCATTGATGGTTTCTAGCCTGGTCAATAAACAGTGAATGAACAGTGGGGGGAGTAACTGTCTCGTAAACTCTTTGTTTAGCTGACTATGACATCTCCTTACAGTAGAATGCAACACTTTATAGTCAGTTGTGAAAATATAGTATAGTTTAAGAATCTGTGACTTAAATTGTTCAGTTGTAAGTGTATTTGTTTCGAAGTGACTACGTACACGTCCAATGTAAGGGCAAATTCACATCGCTACCGCTTAGGTTAGGTTAGGTTAGGTTACGTTACGTTAGGTTACGTTACGTTAGGTTAGGTTACGTTACGTTAGGTTAGGAGGTTTTCTGGCTCTCAATCTGTTTTAAAAATCACAGGAAAAGTAACGTACGGAGCATAATTTGGAATGAACGTGAACAGTAGCGGCTCACGTCGGACGTGTAAGTAGCCTCTGCCTATTTATTTTTCATAACTATCAATAGTCGTCTCGCACCAGCCAGTCACAGAGCCATAGATACGTGCTGGAGAGAAGCCTGACGTCCGGGAATCAACGGCTATAATTTGGAGTTGGGCTCCAACTAATAATAAGACTCCATGCGGCACTGTTGACATTTGTCCGTAAACTAATCAACTCGAGTGTTATTCTGACCAGCTGGTGTGCAGTTTGGCAATGCAGCACGGCTACTATTAGCTGGTTTTGGTTGATAGTTCTGTAAACCACGCCCTCATCTGTCAACTCTCTTTCCCGCTGGAGTAACGTGCCCCATCACGTTAGTACATGCTTACTACAACTTATCTCACGTCCAAGAGGTGGCCTAACGAACGACGTAGCTAATAAATAAAACTTCAGGTTGATATTGTTTACGAAGTGACTACATACACGTCCAAATGTACACGGGAGTGTAAAGGCAAATTCACATCGCTACCGCTTAGGTTAGGTTAGGTTAGGTTACGTTGCGTTACGTTTAGTTAGGTTAGGTTAGGTTAGGCTACGTTAGGTTAGGTTAGGAGGTTTTCTGGCTCTCAATCTGTTTTAAAAATCACAGTAAAAGTAACGTACGGTGCATAATTTGGAACGGACGTGAACAGTAGCGGCTCACGTTGGACGTGTACGTAGCCTCTGCCTATTGTTTATCACTCAATCAAGAATATGTAGATCACGTTTTGTATCTTCCAGATCAATAACATCAAATCAATATTTATCTGGTATTTACAACGTAAGGCAACAACATAATATTAACTTCACTCTTACAGTGCTGATGACTCGTACAATTATCCATGTGAAGTTAGGAATATGATTCATTTATGAGTAGTGACAACTAGAAAGTGGAAGAAATTAATTCTAACAATACTATAAAATATTTAAACTCTGGCACGTACAACCAAGCTGGTAAATATACATGTTAGATGTTACATTGGTGATTTGGGAAACCTCTGCAGAACTGATGGACAAGTCTTCCACGAAAGAATTTTGCACAGGTCACCAGAAGAAAAGGAATGGAAGATGTGGAACAGGATGAGGCATCCATGTGCAGCCAGGGCCACTAACTAGCGGAAAACGTTCCACCTCCTGCTGACTACAAACACGGAGAGACCATGTGAACGGGAAGCTTGCCATTATGGATAGCCAAAGGACTACCCACATGATATGGTGTATTAATTTGCCGTATCCAATTTTGACCTAAACATTTATATAGACCAGACTGAATTCGTTCTAGGACCACAGACACACATGAAAGAACGTTAAAGTCAATCAGTTTCGACCACTCACACCGGAATTCTTAAGAAAAAATTAGAGATTAGCTTCATTGATTTTACCATAACGTCTTATTTATTTATTTTCTACGGCAAGCACCATTTATGTACAACGATTCACAATCGATTCAATAAACATACAATAATTGATGGATAATTGTCTAGTAATATCTTGGCGGAAATGTTCAATTGTAATTCAGATGTTCAGAATGCTGATGGCATGTTCAAGTATTACAAGCACTAGTAAAGCTAGAATAGTAGAACCATGATGAATAGTAGCTACAGTCGATAACTAACATTGTAATGTAAAAAATTAAATTCCAGTACTATCCTAAATATAAGTAAAGTTAATAACTATGGATTGCCATACAAACATGCAAAAAATTTTTCACAATACCGGAAAATTATCTTTGGTTTACGTCTGTAGTGTTATTAATATTGGAAAGGTCATGTCATATGTATTATCAAAACACTAGTTAAGTATATATACATGTATTGGGTCTACCATCATAATGTCTTGTTGTGTGTGACAGACACGACGATGATCATATAATCAGGAACGACATCTCTCGCAGCCTTCTATAATGCTACGTTTGCTATTCGTGACATATAATATATATATTTTTGATTCTGAGCATTCAGATGCAATTTTCATAGTAAATGTTGAGTCTTCCTAAGGTTAAGAATATCATCAATCGATTTTTGAGGTCCAGAGACCCCAGGTTCCAGAGTTTAAGCCAAACCTTTCTACTAGATTCCGAGATAAATTTGGCAAACCAACAAACTAACAGTGCTTGATTAGAGTATAGGAAACATGATTGGAAGGTGTCAGATGGGTAAGAAAACAAACACATGGTAGCAAGATAAGTATTTGATTAAAATTTACATTGATACAAATAGTAGTAAACCAGCAATGAAAATTTAATCAAAAACCTAATTTGGGAAATCAATAAAATTAAGATCAACAAGATTTAGTCAGGCCAAGATTAATATAAAATAAAATAAAGATTTAACAAGAGGCCAACATGACAAATAGAAAAAAGATTACAAATCACTGTTTAAATTAAAACATATTATCGATATGGTTAAATAAATTAAGGTTTAATGTGGTTAGGGAGAAAGAGGCTAAAAGGGTTTATTTGAGTTATGTTCTTGAAATAAAATATATAGTTATGCTAGCCTAAGTTACTATGAGGTTTTCCTTATGCGTCTTATACTAGATAAAGTCGAACTCCTACTAGTCTCCTCTTAAACTCCTTGAGGATTCAACCCACTCTCTTTCTATTTGCATAAGTCTACTAAACCTAAATATCGTGCAATTCTCTAGATGTTCTCAGCCGTCAAAACTTGTTTGTATTGCCGATGACTGCGGAATAATAACTTGTGTTCAAATTCCGAATGAGAAACTGAGGATTCAGAGTTTTTCTTGCATATTATTGTGCTACAAAGGTACGAAGAAAATATTTAAAAGAATATAAGCTCGGCATTGGAGGCAGCTTAGGGCGTTGAGACAGTAGTTTTTCACTTATCGCTACATTTCTTGGCCTTTTTTCGAACATAATTAATTAACTTCCTCCTTCTAGATTTTTTTAGATTAAACTGAGCAAGTTTAAGTTGTTATTGCGTTGCCTCTTTTTACACCGCTGTCAAGTTTATGAATACAAAACTACCTCTTAAAAGGTGTTTCAATATTTTAAGTATTACAACGCGTGAGACGTTCAACTATTTGTAGATCAAAATTACAGCAAGTTAATGGAAAACGATCCATCAGCAATATATCAAAGACAAATTAATTTAACCCAGTAAAATTATAAAACCTAAAAGGCAACAAACGTGAGGCAAGTTTGGTGAAAGATGTGATCGCATTGTATCATAGGATCACGCGAGGGAACCGATGTCTCCGTGACACGCAGCCTACAAGGCGGCCGGGCTTAAACTGTGCAGACTTTATTACAAGGTAACTTCCTGCCAAAGAACACGAAATCTGTAAAGTAAGTAAGTATGTAAGTAAGTAAGTAAGTATATACTTATGTAAAACAATTCACTTGCTAACTTCAATTATGGGAATATTATACTTAAAGCAATGTTAGATCTTTACAGTGGACAAAAACAATTGTTCTTTAATTGTAGTTTTGAAAAGTTTAGCAGTGATTATTATATCCCAGTTAAATTATTATATAGTTTAAGGAATATTTAAAAGTACTTTTATATTTTATGGATTTATTTAAAATGGTACAAGTTAATTATACCATCCCAACATGTACAAAGAAACATCCATCAACATAACCATAAAGATTCCGCAGATTAAAATTAAATATTGCTTGAGAACAATACTATAGACGTTTTCAAATGTTTTAAAATTATAATTATTGTTTCATCTGTCTTTGTATTTCTTAGTTGTAGTAATTAGAAAACAGTGTCTTGAAACTAAAACACATTAAAGAACCGTAAAAAACCAGCTAACTCACTTATACGAACAGTAAGGAGTTTTAATAAATTGTGGTTTCAAACATATAATCCTACATCAAAATGCAACAATTCTTTCTACAACTAAAACCTTCTCGACTTCTACCATTTCTTAAATGACATTCGAGCTCAAAAATTAGCTTAAATTGCATTGATCTCACAATTACATGTATTACGTAATTTGTTTGACCAAAAATGACTTTTTATTAATAATAATGTATTGATAAACTGGAATCACAGCCTACTTCAAAATCATACGAGTACCAGACGATCACAATAGCGCTGTCTGTTTCAAACTGATACAAAGCAAATAAAACCACCCATCCAAAAATAAAAGGATACACTGTCAATATGGATATTGGTCTACGACTGTTGTGATGGAATGAGTTGTGTCACACCAACTCTATCGCGTCTAATTCTATCAGTGAGTGGCTTTACATTGCCACATTAAAGAGCATAAACAAAATATACATTAATCCTCGGGTATGAGGAGATTGTCAATACCGACTTACTAATATTGTGATGGAGTGAGTTATGATAGACATACACTTGCGTGTACGATGCCGTCAGTGACTTAAGATTGCCACATTAAACAGCATAAAATAATAAATATATTTATTCTCAAACATGAAGAGACTTTCAATAGCAACCTACTAATATTGTGATGAAGTGAGTTATGATAGACATACACTTGCGTGTACGATGCCGTCAGTGACTTAAGATTGCCACATTAAACAGCATAAAATAATAAATATATTTATTCTCAAACATGAAGAGACTTTCAATACCAACCTACTAATATTGTGATGAAGTGAGTTATGATAGACATACACTTGCGTGTACGATGCCGTCAGTGACTTAAGATTGCCACATTAAACAGCATAAAATAATAAATATATTTATTCTCAAACATGAAGAGACTTTCAATACCAACCTACTAATATTGTGATGAAGTGAGTTATGTTAGACATACACTTGCGTGTACGATGCCATCAGTGACTTAAGATTGCCACATTAAACAGCATAAAATAATAAATATATTTATTCTCAAACATGAAGAGACTTTCAGTACCAACCTACTACTATTGTGATGAAGTGAGTTATGTTACACCATCACTAGCGTGTCTGCTGCCATCAGTGACTCCGGATTGCCACATTAGACTGCATAAAACACTAAATCTATCCATCTTCAGTCACGAAGACTTTGTTGCTCCTGAGTTTTACAAAGAGTCATTACTGTTTAGTGGCCAACTATTTTATTACTAACTGAATATAACTTATTTATTGTCCCCCATTAAAAGTTAAAAATCAGAAATAAAATATAAAAGTTTGGAACACTTTAGGGTGGACACCCTGTATATAAACTTGAACGAATGGTGTTTTTGGCATCTGGGGGTCTCAAAATGAAAAATGGTCTCGGGCTTAAGTCTTACCACCACCTACGGCAAAAGATTCTTTCCCAATGGGAAAAAATCGCTAACAAGATTATATTCTTGAGTGTAATCAAATAAACTGGTTTGAAACCCTCTTATTGCATATGAAGGGGACATCAAAATATTTAAATGTAAATGTTTATACGTGATTCACTAATTTCAACAGTATACCCGCATAAACCATCCCAACTAATAAATGGCGTTTCCCTGATATGTTTTATTCAGTCACACACTTTGTGAAAATCAATGCGTTAATTACCGACGATTGGTTTAAAGTGTGCATGCATCTATAACAAAGATAATTTACATGTTCCAAATAAACAGAATTGTTTTTCTTGCCAAGTACTGCAACCACACGCAGTGTTCTATATTTGTAATTCATATTTTCACAATTATTGTTTATTTATGAATATTCCAGACATAACTGCATGGGACAACGGTTTTCCACTATGCAAATATTTATGGTTTCGGTGTTTATTTATCTTGATAAATAAGACTAATGAACATACCTATAAATGTTTTTTATTACGAAATATTATAGAGTAATAAATATAGTGTTCTATAATAATAATTTTTTATTTTGCAAAAACTTATTATACTGTAGTATGATATATATATGTATATATGAAGGATTGTGGTTATTACCGATATAGTAAGTTATACCTAATATCAGTAACGTTCAATAGTTTTTTTACTATTGTTTAAAGGGGTTCTTGTTCACTCATTGACCTTCAATCCGTTCCTGCAATAACCAGCCCATCAAAGCAAAACACATTTCAATGTGCAACATGACAACCAAAGCACACATGATACACTTGAAATCTTAAGTTGTAAAATCCGAAGACCGTCTGTGGGAAACCCTAAATAGATCATATTAGCTAATAGAATTTATCCAAAAATTATTTTATGTTACTGCATAACAGCATTTTCAGAAATGTTTGCGTTGTTACTACCTTAACTCAAGATAGAGTCACTAATCCTAATAATGTTTACAGATCCTGTTAGGTTTATAACATATTTTAACCATACCGAAAGTCATATTCTTACTACGAAAATAAATTTAAATATTATTTTTCATGAATTTACATATTGAGAGTACGGATGTATACCTAGTGCCACGTCAAAACAATTCCGTACTACGTTGCAGTGTCGCTGAATTAACTGCATCGTCTTTTCTGCCCAACTTAAAAGTTACAAATATTTCCCTGTCAGTGGGGTTACCAGTAAAATAGTATATTTCGTCACTAGGATCAAAAGTGGATCTTTTTAATACGAGCTCCAGTTTAACTGCCGAGGCTGGGAAATGAGCGAGTATTAAAAAGACACTTTTGATCCGAGTGACGAACTATATTTTTCGTCATACAGTACTGCCAAAAAACTTAAGGTTTAAATAAAAACAAAAGTAAAATTTACGTACTGTGTCTTCATAACCTCAAATGTTTCTTTCAGTTTGTCTCTTGAAACAATCAGCTGTTGCACATGCATAACTTCGGTTCATTCATATCTATCGGTTGTTGAGTCGATCACTTCAAACCAATCATTGTGGTTCGAATCAATCGGTTGTTCTTCAAAACAAACATTCGGTTTGGGTACGGTTGTCATAGAAATATGATAACCCTAAATTTACCTTGAATTCCTTTTATTTATAACCTTTATTTATACGCTACTAACTTCGTCCATCGTGTCACTCACCAGTGGTGCACGGGAAACGAACGCAAAAATAATAACAATACAACAATGAATGTTTGGATAATAACAATGAATGTTTCGATTATTTATAATAGAATGAATTTTAATCGATGTATGACGACCTCGAATCAAAAGTATCATCATCAATGATCTTTTTAGTACTAGTACGATAATGGTCATCAAAACATATGTTATTATCCAAAGACTAAAAAGAAGAACTTTTGAATCTCAACGCATCTGTCAAAAACAGTTGTTTTTGAAGCAGTATGACGAAAAGACATTTTATTCATTTTAGGTATATTTTGAATCCGTAAGAGCTAAATTGATGGATAGGTGGAGATAAAGTTGAAAAACAGGTCAAACTACGTTGATTTATAAGAGAAATATGTACAGTGATGGGAAAATACTGTAAAACTAAAATGAAATATTTGTATACAAATGAATACTCCTGGTCTTACATAACCTAATAGTACGATTTTCAAAACAAATACTGTCGAAAGTTAGCTTAGGAGCTAATTGAGGAAGGTTGATGGATATTGGATATATTTTTGTTCACTAGATAAAACAATGCTTTTTGGTGAGAGGTGAGTCAGACAACTGTACTGTTTATTCTCAAGAACTTTGCCAGTAACATAATGCAGTGTACTGGTGGATTACAATTGATCAATACACGTAAATTAAATCTTATTCCTTAAAATAAATCCTCAAGGTTTTAAGTATGGCCCGCTATTAATAAGCTGTGGTTCGTTTATATTTACAAATGCAAACCCACTTTCCTTAACATGTTTAACATCATACCATTGGTAATCGCATCAATGGTGTTTCTTACTTCGATATTAGTTTTAGTAAAGAGAGTAATTTATTTTTTTTAGTTAGCGATACACAAATAGTTATCAACTATATGCTATAAACAAGTTTTAACTTATTGTATAAATAACCCATATAAAATGTTATAACTCACATTCTATGTTACAATGTACTTGATCTGCAATTCACGGGAATATAAGGCTATATTTCATAATACTTCCTATTTTAAGATGTTTTTGTCAAAAAATATTAAAGGTTATACGAACGTAATATTCTGAAATAAACGATGCGGTTGAAAGATGTTTGTTTACCGGTAAAGTGAATAGATTTCATCGCGACATGTCTTGTATGATTTACATCCTCTTTGATTTGACGATAGAGGCTTATGACTAAAACTTGACTAACCTTTTCTTTTACCTACGTGCAATTTTATATCATATTAATGTACACCAACTGCAATCATTGCATATTTTGACTGTGAATTTAATATTCTTTATTACTTCCACAACAATTATTAGTAACTCAATATACAATTTTAAAATATAATAAAAAATATGTTTATATGTAAATATGTTTATGTATATGTTTATGTAAACATGTTTTGTTCTATTACGTTAACTAAGGTTAAGTCTGTGTTTTAAAAGTTTAAGAAGCAAAATTTTATTGCCGTCTTGTGGACCAGAATAATTTTCTTCTTTACAGTGTACATAATATTTGTTATCTATTTACAAACCAAAGTAGCTACTAGGTTTTGCCTAGTTTCACATATCTTAGTTCCATTTAATGTCTTCGAGAATTTCTAGTTTGGAACTGCTTATTGCATATGCAAACCTTATACTGTACGTACTGTATTGTGAAATGTTTTATGGAAAAAAGAAACAGTAGAGCTTATATTTATAAATAATACAGTCAGTGAATTCATGGGTGCGTAGGAAACCCTTAAGGTGCTGAAGCTTTAAAATTTTAAAGGGATTTTTTCTTATCTCATGTTGTTTTACCTGTCTTTCAGTTCGTCGTATTTCCCTCGGGCCCGCCTTTATAGGTTTCTTATTAAATCTCATGCTCACCAATTTGTCCTCATATTATAATGAACTGAATAATTGAAGAATATTACCACTAATTATTTTTACTAAAGTTAGTTAGTATGATGGCTGATACATAAGTATATTTTCTCCAAATAAATTATAATTTTTAAATTGTAGCTGAACTGTAGATGGAAATTCATATACTTCATAGCATTTACTTAGTATCATTTAATTTATAGCATTTCATTTATATAATTTACTTTTATGTCAAATTATTTAAGTAAATCATTAAACTTTCCTAAGATGCTATGGAGTTATGTTATGCAATTTTTCAATTGTCAGTGTTTATTTAAAAATGTTGTATTATGAGAAAACTATTAATTTAAGTAGTAAATCCCCTTTATTGGTTAAAATAACGTTTGAAACACAATAAACATTGGTCTCTTATTTTTTTAACCTATATACATCTTAGCAGGTAATTTGCAACTAAAGAAAACCCAAACTATGGGCATGTTTAATTTATGATTTGAATTGCTCTTGGTAAGTTTTTAATGTTAATAAAATTACCAATGGTGTAGTATGCATGAAGCTTTCTTACCGAAACTTTCTATCCCTTGATAACAAAAATGTTTTGTTAACAAAAAGGCAAGTCAGTGGAAAGGCATAAGTAAAAAATTACGTGTCGGGATGACTGATGTTCTTAGAGACATAACTGATATACCGTAAACTGCGTCTAACAGCTTAACAATCGTCGACATTGATTATGTATGCAAATAGTTTCATGAGCAAATTTATTAATGTTTAGGGATATTTTGTTTAAAGAAATTAATTTAGATAATAATGAAAATGAATAAAACATTATCTTAACAAAAACAAAGTAATTAAATAGAATGACAAAAATTCATGATGACAGTATGCTAGACATTTTTCTTGGATAATCTTAATTTTAAAGAAAGCTGTAGTCAATTTAATTAAATGTGCAAAGCGTCACGTAAAATTAACCAGATAAGACTAAACTGCATGACTAACCGCATTATAATAATGGCTAAAAAAATACATCTTTGAAAATATTATCCAATTTTAAAAAAATATTTAAATTTACATTCAAAGTAAGCTGCATGATGAGTAATTTAGATTCTGGTGATTTTACAGTTAAGTACAAATCCGACAAGGACTGTTTATTATTGCTAATTGACTTCAGCGTTTCAAGGGGTAAAGAGAGAGGAGTAAATGACACAGGAAGATGAGTGAGAGAGAAGCATCAACTCGATCAGGTAATGACTGCTAAACTTAGTCTTATCTCTGGTATTTGAGTTAGATTCTCCTGGAGATTTTTGTATTAAAGTTTGATAGTTAAATAGACGTATTAAGCTTTTTGGGTTTTATTAGACTGTACCGAACAGAGATAGAATAATGACAAAAATACCCCCGTCGCAGCAAACCTGCGTACTCAGCGAATTTCCAATGCATAATATATGTCTTAATACCACATAAAGCCGCATACCAAGTTTCATAAAAATATATTCACATATAAGCGATTTTAATTATTCTCCATAAGAATAACATTGGTAATGAGTACGTAGGTTTTCTGAAACAAGGAACACAAACAATTGGTTTTTATGCAAATATAAATAGAATTTAACTAGGAGAAGCCACATACCAAGTTCCATCAATATTCTATCATAAATAAGCGCTTTATAACATTCTAGTTTTTCTCTATAAGAGTAACATGGAGTTGAGAAAGCAGGTTTGCTGCAACGAGGAACAAATAAAAAGGGTTTTTATATAATTATCAATATAACTCAACCAAGTGAAGCTACATACCAAGTTTTATTAATTTATTTTCATAATTAAGGTAGTCATTACATTTTACTTATTCTCCATAAAAATAACATGGGGGCTGAGTACGCAGGTTTGCTGCTACGGGAATAATCAACGAAAAATCAATTTTTTGTACAAATATCAATATACCAGTACTACGTGAAGCCACATACCAAATTTCATCAAAATACATTCATAAATAATCGAGATATCAAATTTTATTTCTCCTCCATAAGGATAACATTGGACAACGTACTGTGTTTAGCACTTTGAATATCTCGGCAACGGTTGGACGTAGAATCACAATTTAAACACCAAAATGATTGATTTGTAGAGCTAAACTGATTGGTATAAGCAAATGTGAAGTTTATAGTAAAATTAATTGGGGAAAAGCTAAAACCCATTTTCCCATAAGATTAACATGGGAGATTTTATGAACACGTTTTTTGGTTTTTCTCCGCAACCATATAACCTAGCTTAATGATTCAAAATACCATATTATTTGTTTTTTAAGCTCTATAACATGGTCAAAACCAAAATTAAGTTTTTAGAAATTTTTGTGTGAAAAATGCAAAAAAACTCATTTTTGGAAAATTTAAAACCCCCATAAACCCCCCTTCCCGTGGTCCGATTTTTCTGGTTTTCGAACTTAAATTCATGAATGTCATTTTACACGTTTGAGCCAAATTTCATCAAAATCGAATGTTTTTTTACTCAAGTTATCGTGTTAACGGACATATATATATATATATATATATATATATATATATATATATATATATATATATATACACATATATATAAATTTGAACGAATAGTGTTTTTGGCATCTGGGGACCTCAAAAGAAAAAGTTATCATGGTCTCGGGCTTAAGTCTTACCATGAGACCTACGGTAATAGCTTCTTCCCTATAGGGGAAATCTGTTCACATATTTTCGTAACACTACAACTTCAATTTTTCTAATAATTTTTTATATCATGTTTAGAAAATGTTCAGTGTAAATATAATTTGGCTTTGTATGTGTACATGTATTTACTGTAAATGTTCATGGAATCTCGTCTGTTATTCTGTTGATGACAATCTTCCAACTCTTAACTGATGTTTCATATAATAGACAGATAAGGTGAAGGTGGTTCATGCACGTTTCTTCCATTAGATCCATTTTAGCGAATTTCCCCTATAGGGAAGAAGCTATTACCGTAGGTCTCATGGTAAGACTTAAGCCCGAGACCATGATAACTTTTTGTTTTGAGGTCCCCAGCTGCCAAAAACACTATTCGTTCAAATTTATATATATGTATATATATATATATATGTCTAAATATATATATCTATATATGTGTCCGTTAACACGATAACTGGAGTAAAAAACGTCCGATTTTGATGAAATTTGGCTCAAATGTGTAAAACGACATTCATGACTTTAAGTTCGAAAACCAGAAAAATCGGACCATGAGAAGAGGGATTTATGGGGGTTTTAAATTTTCCAAAAATCAGTTTTTGGTATTTTTCAGCCAACAATTTTTAAAAACTTGGTTTAGTCCATGTTATAGAGCTTAAAAATACAAATAATTTAGTATTTTTAATTATTAACCTAGGTTAAGTGGTTGCGGAGAAAATCCAAAAAACCTACTCATAAAATCTCCCATGTTAATCTTATGGGAAAAATGTTTTTGGCTTTTCCTCAGTTTATTTTAATGTAAACTTCACATTTGCCTTTACCAATCTGTTCAGTTCCACAAAACAATCATTTTGGTGTTTAAATTGTGATTCTACGCCCAACCGTTGCTGAGATATTCAAAGTGCTAAACACAGTACGTTGTGCAATGTTATCCTTATGGAGAATAAATAAAATTTGATATCTCGATTATTTATGAATGCATATTGATGAAACTTGGTATGTGGCTTCACCTAGTACTGGTATAATGATATTTACACAACAAATTGATTTTTTGTTGATTATTCCTCTAGCAGCTAACCTGCGTACTCAACCCGCATATTATTCTTATGGAGAATAAGTAAAATGTAATGACTCCCATAATTATGAACATAAATTAATAAAACTTGGTATGTAGCTTCACTTGGTTGAGTTATATTGATAATTATATAAAAACCCTTTTTATTTGTTCCTCGTTGCAGCAAACCTGCTTTCTCAACTCCATGTTACTCTTATAGAGAAAAACTAGAATGTTATAAAGCGCTTATTTATGATAGAATATTGATGGAACTTGGTATGTGGCTTCTCCTAGTTAAATTCTATTTATATTTGCATAAAAACCAATTGTTTGTGTTCCTTGTTTCAGAAAACCTACGTACTCATTACCAATGTTATTCTTATGGAGAATAATTAAAATCGCTTATATGTGAATATATTTTTATGAAACTTGGTATGCGGCTTTATGTGGTATTAAGACATATATTATGCATTGGAAATTCGCTGAGTACGCAGGTTAGCTGTGACGGGGGTATTGTTCATTGGAAAAGATCATTTGTGTTGCGAAACTGACATATAAAACATGCGTGATTTTAAAACATATACATTGCATATACAAATAAATCAAATTACATTACAAATTAATAAGTTACATATTAAGAAGTTAGGACGGGAAAGTCCTATTTTCTATATAACCTCTAACAAATAGTATAATCTTAATTAAATAAAAACAAGTAACAATATACGGCATATAACTACAAAAATAACACAAAAATATAACACAGAAAAAATTGTAAACACAAGACAATTTTTGATATAACACAAAAATAATTGTTACTTTTAAATAAAAAATATAGTAGGGAATGGTTACTAGATAATATTACTAAATTTGTTAAACATCAGCTATCAATAACATAAAAGTATATTGGACAGAATTAAAACAAAAACTGAAGCGGCGAAAACAACACACCCTAACTGAGTATCAACAACCTATGAATATGTACACTGTGGAAGGAGGCCTTGCCATCATTCCCTACACTTTACCCTTGCAAAACACTAACAAGAAATCAAAATAGAATAACATATTTGTTTATGTTTTTACGTAGAAATAAAAATCAAACAAAATGAAAGGTTAAACCGGTCTTTAAAGGTTTAAACTTAGTTTTGTGTTATTATTAAATCTGTTTATAATAATCACGTGACTAATACATTTTATAATGAAGACAATCAGTCTCTAAAGCTATAAATGGTTTTAATTTATAACTGGTTGCGAAAAAATGTTTATTTAACTAAATGTTATTAGACAAATCGGACGACTCTGTTTCAAGTAAAGGTAAATATTTGTATGGGTCTCCCAATAAATAGAAATTTTATCAAAGACCCTTAAAATAAAAAAAGTTTTCCTCAGGCTGGATTCATAATTTATTTGTTTAAGGAGCTCTTAAGTTCTTAATTTACGTGGTTTAATCCTCAAGGTCATGAGATTATAAGGTTTATTAAGTGTTAAACATTAACGATATTATTAAAATTGTTTATACAATATTTAATAAAATTACTTAATAGCCTTGGTAGTATTACATTGCTAGTAGTCTCAATAAATAAAAATTTACAACGAAATTTTTGTAGTAGTAACCTTGAATTTTATTTGAATAAATCGTCGGTTTTGCTTAGATTTTGATTACGTTTAATACTAAAAAATATAATTTTGAATTATATAATTTTGATTTGCCTGTCTGTTACAGGTTTGCTTTCGAGCGTCAGATTCTTCACTCAGATATTGATTAACCATTTGTCATGTGCGACTCTTATGTTCACAATAGTTCAGCGATAAAGAATAAATGTGACTTTGAATTTCCGTAAACTGGGTCATGACTTGAAAAATTACTCGAAAATAACAAACAGATAACAGTTCCAGGGGATTTATGCAACCAGGTTGAGCAAACGAGTAGTCGTGTGGACGATGATGTTGCACTTCCTGTTGTACTTCCTCGGGAGACCACGCCTACTTCTTTGAGTCGGAAGGAGGAAGAAGAAGGACGGTACTAGTAGAGTACTCTGGTCTGGGAGTAATGGGCGGTCATAACGGTACCTACCACAAACGTTACCAGTCGCTAAGGTAACGACATGAAGAAATCCCTCCTCAATGACCAGGTTCTAAGTGTTAAAAGGTGAGTTGCGTTCCTTTAAAGTAGTTAATAATGTAGCATTAAGTGATATGAGCTGATTAAGGCTTTTCACAATCCAAAACATATTTAAATGAAAATATATGCATACTCATCGTTTATAATCCGAATAGATCTGTTGTTGAGACAATTCTATTGTTGTCAAAAGTGTTCTAGTCAAATGCATAGATGATCTTGTACTTGTTTGAAGCGGTCCTTGGGCTTCCCGCTGTGAAATTTGTTGAAATATAATTAATTTGAAAATAAAAATAATAGTTTTAAAACTATTTCTTACATTTGTGTGTAAGTATCCCTTACCAGATAGTTTTGTCATTTACTTTGATAAACAAGCTACCAAAAAATACGTATTAATTAAATTATGACTTCTGAATCCCTTCTATGATACTTGCAGGTTATATAAGGAAGGTCCTTTTTACTATACTAATCCAATTATTTTTGAAACAGACTTTTGTTTCAAAAATATATTTATAAAAACGTTACGTAAGAACCAGCGCAAACAGAAAATACCAAACTGGGTCATGAATAATCAACTTGCTAAAACGTCAGAGTAAACATGACTAGACCAAAGTGCAGCAGTTCATCCTTTCAGTGGCGATTAATTGCAGAGATTACAGCTCATAAATAATTGTACTCTCTAGATTTATTTATAATATCATAGTCATGAACACTAAGTTAGAAGATAGTTTAGTACTTTCATAATCGTAATGATCGCATTCAACACGAGAGGCTGAAACAATAACGACAGCAGTGAGGTTTAAAGTTTGCTTCGCGTGACATGGGCTCATATTTTTCTTTAGTCGCATGTTTTAACCGCGAGTGCATGATTTAGCAAGCCGAGGCATCACTAAAGCTACTCATTCACTGCCAAATGATCATTTACATGTGATCGCTTAGCTGCAACTGTACACATATGAAAACTAGTATTTCATGTGTGGATATAATGGTGGTTGGGATAAATAAAGTAGAATTTCAAAACATCATGGGTTTTGTGACTGTGTGATCCCCGGTCAACGAGCTGGACCAGCTAGTGACAACTAAACGTATAAAGCCCTGACACTGCATTATCTATATCAAGTTATTCTATATGAATCATCACTTCGTTAAGAATTACCAAAAAGTAATATTCTTTAAAACCAATAATATTACCTGTAAGTAAAGTAATATTCACAATGACCAGGTTCTAAGTGTTAACCATTGGCGTAGACATACGAGCTGGTCTCGTTCCTTACTTGTAATTTTATTAACGGAATAATTTTAAAACGAACTTTATATGGAAAATAACTTTTTGCATGACCTGCACAGTCCTTTTGGCCAGTGATCAACAACGAACTTATTATCGTGAGCATGTATAATTTAATTTTGGTATTTAATTATAATCTTTTTGGGTCCCCCAAAGCACTAAAAACAGATTATAGACCTAAGTGTAAACAATAAAAACTATAACATCCATGTTTTTGGGGGTGTTTATTAAAAGCTTTGAGTTTATGGGGCAAAAGAGGATTGTTTATAGCTAAAATCTTAAACCTTCTCTCAGCATCCTACCATAAGAATTATACGAAATATCATAGGAAACGTCATGCAGTACGTATGTTTTATAAGATTTAACATTAGAAACAGTTGTTTATAAAGCTTGGTGTAGTTTTATAGTTCCTAGTCCTCCCATACCGACTTTATTGTCTAAAATTTATATTCTACTAGCCTTTTAATCACATCATTACCATTGTGTCGTTACAAATAAATATAACTAGGCGGATCAAAACCGCAAAAACATTCAAATTTTCATCAAAACTTCCGCAGGTATTAATTTCAACTTCGAAATGGAAAATCGCTCCCCCCCACGTGATGCGTAATGCGTGTTAACTCATTGTTTTTGGGGGCCTAAACATGTTAAATATACTGGGTCAGTGAAACTTTGTCTGCATCATAAATTGTCGTGAATTTTAATTTCATCTTTACTTATGCATTTATTGGTCTAATAATTCAATAAATAAATACATGCAGTTTTCAATAAAAATATGAAACACAGCTTATAATTATTTTACTGCCGACATATCGTGCTATTTATCATCACAAATCAAAAACTATACTTCACAAATCGAGACATATGTCAAACTGTTACATGACAATAGATCGTGTGTTATGATAGTGATGCAGTAGTGATGAACTTCCTCATTGGTTCATGATAAATTACAAACTACACGACACAGAACACGCAACTTCGATACCATCAAGCCCCAATGTGAAGCCGTTGTTTGTCTCATTTTATATTTACAATAGCTGCTGACATTTTCCTTGTACACAATTTACGTGATGAAATCTGATTATTTAATTGAATACCTGATAATCAGATAAAACAAAAGAAGTGGTTTAATACAATATTTATAATTAATATTTATTAATGTTTACAGTGATCAAATTACAATTAAAACTCTTGTAACTCCACATGACAAGAAAACCAAGTTTCATAACATTTAAATACATTTAGTTTATATTATTTTGTTTTATTCAAGTGAAGAAGGTAAGGAAAACGAAATAGCAAGATCTAAACCGTTCAAGATTCAAAACTAAGCACAATTAAAGCAGTCGTTTTTATTATTTTTGTAAATTTATGGTGTATTAATATGTTCTGTATTTCATAACAAAATCACTAGATATTGCAACCTGGTTATTTAAATTGTTTTTTCCAAACTATGTATTTGACTTTAACCTGTTCTATTCAACGACATGTTTGTATATATTATTCACGCAGATGTAAATTGTATTTATAGTAACTGGAAAAAACTGGTTAATTTCAATGACTTCCACAAATCATATTTTAATTTGGAATACTCTTTCGTGGTTGTTAGTAGTTCAATTTTACAATTACTATAAAGCATTTATAAGACACGTTATATAATGTTTTGTTTGTTTTATAAAACAAATTTATATTACATTTATAGAATAAAAATATATGTTTAGAATATATATATATATATATATATATATATATATAATATACATACAATAAAATATATATATATATATACATAGCTATAGAATAACAGTTATAACAATTTAAAAATATTAAAAGCTACAAATTCCTACTCTGTTACCAATATTTATGATTTATTTGCGTAAATTAATTACATATGCGTAAAGAGGGCAATACTAAACATGGTTTTAAGAAAAGCTTTATTTAAAAAAATATATATTTAAGAAGCTACAATTAAAAAATAAGAGATTAAACAATGTACTTGTATAAAATACATTTATTTTTAATTTTAACTCCTGGGATTATTTTCATACGTTTCCTTAACCAGTATCACCCTGAACGATGTAAGAAACTTACAAACTTCATATTTACGATCGAATGTTTCAATAATGTATTATTTTAGAAGCATAAATAAGGGGAATAAAAACTCTTTACTTAAAGAAGTTCCAACGAGAGTGTGATGGTAGCGTGCTGAATGATGTATTACTCATTTGATTGTTTCGTAAACTCACATTGGTCACGCTAACGGAACGACGGTCATTTGAGACTCTAAGAACATTATATCGATATCAGGAACATCAAATTAACTAGTTCCTTGCTTTAAAATGTCTCACTTTCTCTTTAAAAAAATGTATGTGTTTTAACATAGTTGATAAGTAAAAGCTGTTTAAAGAACTAGTACTTCCAGAATTTTAAATTGTAAATACAATACATTTATACAATTATTTATTCCAAAAGCAAGAGAATTTTGGTGGTAAGGGTTTAGAAATAAGTAACAGATTTTGGTTTTGGTTATTTATTGTAAGAACTTATTGCTGAGCTTCAGTATCAACGAATACATGATAAAAGGTTATTCAGTAATATTTTTTACAACATTAATATCGCAATTTGGAATAAGATAAAACTAAAACTTCTTCTGTATTCGCAGTTTTTTTTAATGTTTTGTAAGAGCAATACATTTACCTAATTTCACTACACAACACAGACACTTCTTAGCTTAGGTGGCTTTTCTGTGTTTATGTATCCAGTAATACATTTTAAGTTATCAAATCATCCTAACAGTTATTTATAAACTACAGAATATGCTTAAAAACTATATAACGAAGTACTGATCTACGTCAAATGCTAAATGACGTTCTGGTGATATTGAAAGTTCTAAACACAGAACGTTGTCCATTGGTAAGACGATTTATGTGGTGACGAGAGATGTAAATTTTCATTGGACGCAGGATTGCTGCGACAAGGGCATTATGTTATCATATTACTGTTTTTTAGCGAATTTCCCCATGGGGAAGAAGCTACATATTGCCGTAGGTGGCATGGTAAGACTTAAGCCCGAGACCATGATAACGTTTTATTTTGAGGTCCCCAGATGCCAAAAACACTATTCGTTCAAATTTATATATATATATATGAAAATATATATATATAATGTGTGTGTGTGTGTATGTGTGTGTGTGTGTGTGTGTGTGTGTGTGTGTGTGTGTGTGTGTGTGTGTGTGTCCGTTACCGCGATAAATTTTGAAAGAAACACCCGATTTTGATGAAATTTGGCACAAATGTGGAGAGTAGCATTTATGACTAAGTTTGAAAACCAGATCGATCGCACTATGGGAAGGGGGTTTTATGGGGGTTTACAATTTTCCAAAACTCGGTTTTTTGCACATTTGACCCCAAAATGTTAAAAACACTCAATTTTGGTTATAACCATTTTATAGAGCTTAAAAAAACAAATAATTTGGTATTTTTAATCATTAACCTAGGTTAAGTGGTTGCGGAGAAATTCCAAAAAAACGTGTCCCATGTTAATCTTATGGGAAAAAGGTTTTTAGATTTTTCTCATATAGTTTTACTACAAACTTCACATTTATGTTTATTAATGTGTAAGCTCAACAAAACAAACATTTTGGTGTTTTAATCGTTGTTCTACGTCCAACCGTTGCAGAGATATTCAAAGTGCTAAACACAGTACGTTGTCCAATGTTATCCTTATGGAGAATAAATAAAATTCTATATCTCGATCATTTATGAATGTATATTGATGAAACTTGGTATGTGCCTTCAAATAGTTGTGGTATATTGATATTAGCACAAAAAACAAGTTTATTGTTGATAGTCCCCGTAGCAGCAAACCTGCATACTCGGCCCCCATGTTATTCATATGGAGAATAAGTAAAGTTGTATATCTCCCTTAATTATGAACCTTCATTAAGAGAACTTGGTATGTAGCTTCACCTGGTTCAGTTGTATTGATAATTGCAAAAAAAACACATTACTTATCTTCCTCTTTGCAGCAAACCTGCGTCCTCAATCCCAATGTGGACGAATAAATAAAATGCTATATATCACTTATTTATGGATGTATTTTTGTGAAACTTGGTAAATAGCTCTATGTATTAGTGAGTCACATATATATGCATTGGAAATTCGCTGAGTACGTAGGTTTTCTGTGACGGGGGTATTATTATTATTTATTGTTGATTAGAACCTTTCCCACCGAACAAGATGTCAAAAGTGGCATCAAACCGTTTAGGAAAAAAAATCAATATTTTTCAGCATGAAACTACTTAAAACGTTGTTGTTAATCGTAGTTAAGTTGCAACTTGCAACGGCTAATTATTTTTGTAATTTTCAGAATATAAATAATTTAGAGTTGTTTAGTTCGAAATTGTATTCACGGTTGTTGTGTAGAGAACGTCTTGGAACTTCTGATTAGCATAACCAATATCATTCGCCTTGATTGAGGCTGGTGGAGGGATAGTCTGGTGGGGGGGGGGGACACCACACCAGGGTGTGGGTCTGGGGCCTTACCCTGCGATGGTTATTTGGAACTGAGGTTTAGAATTTTGTATAGTTTCTGGTCTACAACTTGACAAGAGGTGTCTGAAATTTACGCTTGTAAATACAGATACGCTTGTTTTTTCAATTAATTAGCGAGTATTAACGTATTTTACGATATTGGGGGTTAGAATAAGGCAATTAATGTTTTTAAGGTTTTATTGTGATTCTTTGAAAATTAAAAATAAGTTTGTGTTTGAATTTTAAAACTCTGGGTAGAGTAATTTAAATTGTTTCAATGTTCACAAAATGATTTAGTTTTGACAAAAATTTACAATAAAACCTTGAAATCTGAGAAAGCCTATTTATAAATGACTACTTTCATGCTTTTGGTAATATCTGAGTTGGGAATTTCAAGATGTTGTACAAACGAGGCGTAATTAATAGACTGTTATTTAGTTATAACTACCTAACTAACTAAATTTAATTTGGCTATTGATTTTTTAATTTGCCTTACTAAAAGATTTGTGTATGTTTTATTTGTTAATGATATTAAATCTGCTTCTTAAGGCTTTGTAATCTTTGTATACCTTTTTGGAAATAAATCATATTCATTCATTCTGTTAACATATCAATGGTAGTATTTGACTCAAATAAAATATTTTAATTAAATATGACAAGAAACAAATTTATTACGGAAATGTTTTACAGCTTTGGTGAGACGATTAAAACCGCGAAAACTGTCAAAGACCTCTGATAAGACTACGCGCCACCGCACAGTCAAAACCCGCTAAGATGATCTCTTCATGTTTGGCGCCAACTGTTCCCCCATATATTTTGTCTTTTACTCTTAGAAGGTTTTGCTATTCAGACTTATCATTAAAGTTGTGGTTAAATTAAATTTATGTGTAAGCTATACGTTTACAACACTTCTATTAACTTCCCTAAACCTTAATTTAATAATATAAGTTGCTAAGCATATGTGAAAATATAAGATGAGAATCAAAATAAAAACGCTTTCATACGTCTCCCTTCCATCAATCTTATTGAACTAGGGCTTTATGGCACAGACAAATCAAATAATTTAAGATGTATTAGGATGTATGCTAAAATCAGAACTTCCAAAGATAAAAATCTGTTAATGTACCTAGCATCACAAACCCCAAGAAAAGAGGTGGAGTCCAAGCGAAGCTCGTACTTCATGAGAACGAAAAACGACTTAAGGTTTAGTTTTACTGCACAGTTTGTTACTTTTAATTATTATTTTTATGAATCGATTTTTACACATTTAACCACCATTATTTTATTCCATATATATAGGTTATAGATAGATAGTTTATTTATTTATTCTATAATTATTTTATTCATAAAGATGGAGACAAACTGATGAATTAATACAAAATAAAAATAAAACCTAAGCAGGAAAATATGTTTGTAACACAGTGGTTCATCGGATATTTTATGATGTTTGGTCTCATTTTTTGTTACTACAGTAATTTGTATTGTATTATTCACTGAATTGCTGTGAATGAATAAATGCACAATTATTAAATTGGTATAAATAATTTCCTTGATGTAATATTATTATTCATCGCGTTCTTTCTCCTATTTACTATTAGTACTGTTTTCCCGGTAAAAATGTTGTGTTTATTTGTCATTAAAGTGATGATATTTCTAATGAACAATTTGTCGGGATAGTATGCATTAAACTGTCAGTCAACAATCGCGTTGAGGTGTGTTAACAGCAACAATACATCCTTACATGTTAAATCTTACATCTCATGCTATTCTAGGTATTGTTTATACCGGGTTTTGAAGTATTAATAAAAAATATACAAATGTATATCAAAGTATGAAAATGTTTATAAGTTGTTCTTTACCTGTAGATAAGTAGCTATATCATGTTGGCGTTGCAGACGACAAGCTCCGTATTTTAAGTTTCATTAGCGGGTCTGAGTTGTACAACTGCCTTCCGATTAACATGTCAAATCCCCGTAGAAATTGTAAGTATAAAAATTTGATTTACTTTGAATTATATAATTGTCTTAAACTGTTTCAATATTAAAATGTCACTGCTTTATTTTTGTTCATGTTCATATAATTTGTTTTGTTGAGAGATTATGTATAATTGTAAAATCACTTGATTAAATATTTGGTTGTGCTTGTTCAATTTTGTTTAGCCGAGAGCACATGCAAAGTTATTAAAGTAAATTGATTTTGAAGATGAACTATTGTAATTATTAATTATTAATGCGTTTGGGACTTATGTTTTATTTACAGACGGGGTTTTTCGTTTGTCACGGTATTCAAGGTATCGGAATGGCAGAAATGAAGTAGTCACCAAGTAAGACTGACCCATGTATATATATAGTTTTAAGATGGGTGTTGATACGATTCTTTAATAATGAAATGCAAGATGTATAATTTGATTTCTCATATAATTCCCAAGGAGGGGAAATAAAATTCCAGTTACAAGTTCCATCAGTCTTCTCATTTAATTACCTGTTGGTCAAAGGTTATGAAATGTTTTGGTTCAAGTAGTATATTCAAAATTAAATATGTTTTCCCACAATTGGCCTAATAAAAAAGGGTATATGTTGCTGTATTTATCAGTACATTTCTTGATAAAATAATGTTCTTAAAATAGAAAAATCTCAACGTCGACAATTTAAAGAATACTTCTATAAGAAGT
The DNA here is from genome assembly GCA_963675035.1 of Allygus modestus. Lineage (NCBI taxonomy): Eukaryota > Metazoa > Arthropoda > Insecta > Hemiptera > Cicadellidae > Allygus > Allygus modestus. The sequence continues at coordinate 123,300,553 of OY776117.1, read as the reverse complement.
ATGAAGAATGGCTATGTCATTTGATACACAGTGGTGAGTGGTAAAATATATTTCTAGAGCTTTCAATGACGTTCCTTTTATACATAAGGGTAGAAATATTGTGAGTCAGTCCCGGGGGGCTCGCCCGCCCTACACATTTCATGAGGCTGGTTTGTCTGCTGAAAGTTACCAAAACGTGAGTTAACTTGGTTAGATCTCTGTTTAATATTTAACCTACTAGTACCATCTTGTTAGCTTTGCTAGCTAGGGGTTTGGAAATTTAAGACATTTCTACCACGGCTCACAGTTTATAAAAAGTAGCATATTCTAAAAAAAATTATATTTATATTTGTTATAAGTAAAATATTAGAAAAAATACCCCAGTTGGGTTTAGGTGAAAAAACCGGACACCCACCAGAGGTACCTTGGCTCGAGTATTATTAGTACAAGTATTCGTAGGTTTGTTAGTAGTTTGAAAATACCCCCGTAGCAGCAAACCTGCATACTCAGCGAATTTCCAATGCATATTAATTTATCTTAATACATCATAAATCAACATACCAAGTTTCATCAATATACATTCATAAATAAACGATTTATGACATTTTAATTACTCTCCATAAGAATAACATGGCGGATGAGTATGCAGGTTTGCTGAAATAAGGAACACTAAAAATGGGCTTTTATACAAATATCAATATAACTCAACTAGGTAAAGCCACATACCAAGTTCTATTAATTTATGTTCATAATTAAAGGAGATAACACGTTAATTATTCTCCATAAGAATAACATGGGGCTGAGTATGCAGGTTTGCTGCTACGGGGACTATCGGCCAAAATATGGGTTTTTTGTGCAAATATCAATATACCACATTGAAATGAAGCAATATACCAAGTTTCGTCAGGATAAGTTGATAAATAAGCGAGATGTACAATTTTTCTTAACCTCCATAAGAATAACATTGGACAACATACTGTGTTTAGCACTTTCAATATCTCAGTAACCAATTGACGTAGAGCAATGATTAAAACATCAAATTGTGCGTCTTTTTAAGCTGATTCCAATGAAGAAAAATAAAACTTTACTTTTTCAAAAATTGTATGTAAAAAACCCAAAAAAAAAATTTTTGGGGTACAAAACCCCCCAAAATACCCTTTCGGATAAGTCGATCCGTCTGGTTTTCGAACTTAAAGTCATAAATGCTGCTTTACACGTTTGTACCAAATTTCATCAAAATCGGACCTTTTTTACGAGAGTTATCGCACCCACGGACACGTATATATATACAGTTTCGAACGAATGGTGTTTTTGGGGTCTGGGAACCTCAAAACGAAAAGTTATCATGGTCCCGGGCCTAAGTCTTACCATGCCGACTACGGTAATAGCTTCTTCCCTATAGGGGAAATTCGCTAAAAGTACAAGTACTTCTTACAGCGTGTTTATAATAATCTAAAGTGTATCAAATCACACCTGAATTGTTCCAGCTCTAGTAAAGCTCCCCGGAGCAGAAAGACATTTGAGAAACCCTTTTAATGTTTTTACACATTAACGTTAAAACGAAAATTAACTTTATCATGTTAACAATTTTAATAATCAGTATATTGTAATTTGAATGTTACAAACTTTTAACTTTAACTTTTTTCTCTGAGATAAACATGTGTTTTAGCGAATTTACCCTATAGGGAAGAAGCTATTACCGTAGGTCTCATGGTAAGACTTAAGCCCGAGACCATGATAACTTTTCATTTTGAGGTCCCCAGATGCCAAAAACACCATTCTTTCAAATTTATATATATATATATATATATATATATATATATATATATATATATATGTCCGTAAGCACGATAACTCTCGTAAAAAAGGTCCGATCTTAATGAAATTTGGTAAAAATGTGTAAAGTACCATTTATTTGCACAAGTTCGAAAACCAGATGAATCGCACCATCCGAAGGGGGGTTTTGGGGGGGTTTTGAACCCCAAAAATGTGTTTTTTGGGGTTTTCACATGTAATTTTCATTTAAATCAAATTTTAATTTATACCATTGAATTTAGCTTAAAAAAACAAACAATTTGGTATTTTGATCATTGCTCTACGTCAATTGGTTACCGAGATATTGAAAGTGCTAAACACAGTACGTTGTCTAATGTTATTCTTATGGAGAAAAAGAAAAATTGTATATCTCGCTTATTTATGAACATAAACTGACGAAATTTGGTATATAGCTTCATCTGGTTGTGGTTTATTGTTGTTTGCACAAAAAAACAATTTTTCACTTATGGTTCCCATAGCAGCAAACCTAGGTATTCGGTCCTCATGTTACTCTTATGGAAAATAATTAAAGTGTTATATATCGCTTATTTATGAATGTATATGGATGAAACTTGGTATGTGACTTCACTTAGCTGAGTTCTATTGATATTTTGCATAAAACCCCATTATTTTGTGTTCCTTGTTGTAGCAAACCTGCGTACTCATCCCCAATGTTATTCTTATGGAGAATAATTAATATTTTAAATATCGCTTGTTTGTGAATATATTTCTTATGAATCCTGTTAAGTGGCTTAGTGTGTTATGTTATAATTCATTGGAAATTCGCTGAGTATGCAGGTTTGCTGCGACGGGGGTATTATGTTTCCGAACTGATATTGAGTTATGGCTGGCCGGCACTAGCGTGTGGATCACCATTTGACAGTTCAGTCTTTTAAATTATTCTCTTCGTCCTAAGCACGCGTTTTACACATTTTCTTTTTGAATCCTTTTAAAAAACCACGAGAGATCTACTGCATTCATTAACTTGATATATATAATAGATCTTCTATTATAAAATATTATTAACTATCGTCAGATTATTATTGTGAAATAAAGTATTTTGTAATTTTCTAGATACCAAAATTAATTTCTCTTAAACTTATGAAACATTTAAATAAACATGCTGATATACATGAGAAGTAATCGATGAAGCTAAATTAAATTACTCTTAAACAATTCAAGGTCGTAAGCATTACCGACATAAGACTTTTTTTGTCGCAGATTTAAAACACTACAAAGCTTTAGTGTTAAGGTATCTTCATTAGTACAATTTAGGCAAGGAGTTTGTCCTAGTTGATTAATTAACGAGGAACTGTCACGACAACTCCATCTGTTCCAACTTAACTCTAATGTTGATCATTATTTACTTTGGATTCTATGTATTAATTGGATAATCAAATACCTCCGTCGCAGCAAACCTGCGTACTCAGCGAATTTCCTATGAATGAATATATTTCTTACTACCACATAAAGCCACTTACCAAGTTTCATAAAAATACTTAAATAAATAAGTGACATATAGCATTTTATTTATTCTCTATAAGAATAACATTAGGCCTGAGAACGCAGGTTTGCTGCAACGAGGAAGATAAAAATGCAGGTTTTTTGCAATTACCAATATAACTCAACCAGGTGAAGCTATATACCAAGTTTTAATGATTTATGTTCATAATTAAGGGAGATATAAGGCTTTCCGTATTCTCCTTAAGAATAACATTAGGGATGAGAATGCAGGTTTGCTGCTAAGAGGATAATCAACAAAAAATAAATTTTTTGTGGAAATATCAATATACCAGTACTAGGTGAAGCCACCTACCAAGTTTCATCAATATACGTTCATAAATAATCGAGATATCAAATTTTAAATATTCTCCATAAGGATAACATTGGACAACATACTGTGTTTAGCACTTTGAATATCACGGCAACGGTTGGACGTAGAATCACAATTTAAACACCAAAATGATTGTTTTGTAGAGCTAAACTGATTGATAAAAGCAAATGTGAAGTTTACAGAGAAATGAACTGAGGAAAAGCCAAAAACCTTTTTCCCATAAGATTAACATGGGAGATTTTATGAGCAGGTTTTTTTGGATTTTCTCCGCAACCACACAACCTAGGTTAATAATTCAAAATAACATATTATTTGTTTTTTAAGCTCTATAACATGGTCAAAACCAAAATTAAGTTTTTTAAAAATTTTAGGGTGAAAAATGCAAAAAACTGATTTTTGGAAAATTTAAAACCCCCATAAACCCCCCTTCCCGTGGTCCGATATTTCTGGTTTTCGAACTTAAAGTCATGAATGTCACTTTACACATTTGAGCCAAATTTCATCGAAACCGGACGTTTTTTACTCAAATTATCGCGGTAACGGACACATATATATATATATATATATATATATATATATATATATATATATATATATATATATTATCGCGGTGTCCGTTACCGCGATAATTTGAGTAAAAAACGTCCGGTTTCGATGAAATTATATATGAAAATTTATATATGTATATATATATATATATATATATATATATATATATATATATATATATATATATACCACATGTGTTCTTATACCACATAAAGCTACATACCAAGTTTCATCAATACACATTCATAAATAAACAATTTATGACATTTTAATTATTCTCCATAAGAATAACATGGCGGCAGAGTATGCAGGTTTGCTGAAGCAACGAACACAAAAAATGGGGTTTTATGCTAATATTAATATGACTCAACTAGGTGAAGTCACATACCAAATTTCATTAATTTATTGTCATAATTAAGGGAGATAACACGTTACTTATTCTCCATAAGAATAACATGGGGCTGAGTGCGCAGGTTTGCTGCTACGGGAGCCTTTGGCAAAAAATTGTTTTTTGAGCAAATATCAATGGTTCACAACCAGATGAAGCCGTATACAAAGTTTCGTCAGTATATGTTCATAAATAAGCAAGATATACAATTTTTATTTTCCTCCATAAGAATACCTTTAGACAACGTACTGTGTTTAGCACTTGCAATATCTCGGTAACCAATTGACGTAGAGAAATGATAAAAATACCAAATTGTGTGTTTTTTAAGCTGAATCCAATGGGAAAAACTAAAATTTGACTATTTCCAAAATTATATGTAAAAAATTCAAAAAAACCCATTTTTGGGGTACAAAACCCCCCCCCAAAATACCCTTTTGGATAGAGCGATCTGGCTGGTTTTCGAACTTAAAGTCATAAATCTGGCTTTACACGTTTATACCAAATTTCATCAAAATCGGATAATTTTTACGAGAGTTATCGTGCTCACGGACACACACACACACACACACACACACATATATATATATATATATATATATATATATATATATATATATATATATATATATATATATATATACAGTTTCGAACGAATGGTGTTTTTGAGGTCTGGGGACCTCAAAACGAAAAGTTATCATGGTTCCGGGCCTAGGTCTTACCATGCCGACTACGGTAATAGCTTCTTCCTTATAGGGGAAATTCGCTAAAAAAATTAAAAAAACACATTTTGGGGTACAAAACCCCCCCCAAATACCCCTTTGGATAGGTCGATCGGTCTGGTTTTCAAATTTAAAGTCATAAATGCTGCTTTACACGTTTATACCAAATTTCGTCAAAATCGGATAATTTTTACGAGAGTTATCGTGCTCACGGACACACACACACACACACACACACACACACACACACACACACACACACACACACACACACACACACATACATATATATATATACAGTTTTAAACGAATGGTGTTTTTGGCATCTGGGGACCTCGAAACGAAAAGTTATCATGGTACCGGGCCTAGGTCTTACCATGCCGACTACGGTAATAGCTTCTTCCCTATAGGGGAAATACGCTAAAAAAAGTTAAGTAATGGAAAATAACCAAGTGATTCTGGACAACAATGAAACAATGCGGAAACTAGCAAGTCACGGCGAGCGGCAAGCGACGAGCGTGACTGGTGGACATTCGCCGTGTCGCGTGTTTCTATAATACAACATGAGAGTATCTTCAGGCAACCTCACTCATTTGAATTGTTCATTGAGCTAAACCATGAAAGATTTAACTCAATTAAAATACTTCAATAGTGGTTACTGTACTAATATGAGTGTTTGTTTTAACAAATTATACAGTATTTAAGTTCTTCTTTTAAGGTTTCCTATTCTAAAGTCAGGATTTTGGAGAAGTTTAAGGTTTCTAATCACTTGGAATTACGTTTTTTATATCACGAAGGAATTTTTTATTACTAGGAGTAAAGAGTCTGTGTTATACTACATGCAAGTTGTATGTATATTATAAATGTATAAATGATAATTAAAATAACATGGACTTACAGTGAAGTCGGCCCACCCCCAGTTGTACAGTCTTTGTGGGGTTTAATTTCCAATAATGGTTATTTTAATACACGTCTGGTTTTGTTTTTTGTGGGATGTAAGATTATTTTCTTTCTTTTACTCTTAAGTTTGGATCATAACTCGCTTAGCCAACCAGCTTAACTCGCTTGAGATGGAAACCAGGAAATTGATTGAAATGACACCAGCGTCTGTAATAACATATACCTTTTAATATTTATAAATCAGATGACTATTTCTTCCTTATTATATAATGATAAATATTCGTGAAAACCCTTTAAATAGAGGCCTCTGTGCCCTAACTCCTATTTATAAAATACAACTGAAATGACAAACACAATATAAATCAATACTCTCTTAAGCTAACAAATCATTAATAAAGATCACTCTTTTCTGGCATGGCCAAAGTTCTTTAAGGCAATTTATACGTCACAGTCCACACCTTCCATATGAATACACACCCTTAACTCGATATTTAACATTTAATTTACATTGTTGGGCATGTAGCCGTTAATCTACCATTAAAGGTTTACTCAATTCACTTTATTAATAGTTTAGTCCTTTATATTTCATCCATCAATTACGCATCAAAATAATTACCCTTAAACCTTTCCAAATTAAACATTGTCACATTATATTACATTAAAATGTTAAGCCATGTGGGCCTTTATACTTCAATAATCAATTCATTCATGTAACAGTTATTCATTAACACTTACTAAATTAATTGAACGATGGTTAATGACATCGAGCTACTGCTATCTTTATGTACAACTATTTTACACCTCAACTTGGCCTATAGGCCATTCTGATTATGTCTACCGTCTTTAATTTATTTTAACAATTAACCCTGCCATTTACTCTGAGGCTACTTAATTATATATATATATATATATATATATATATATATTTCCCCTTTCTGTTTGGATTATTTATTGCTTGTCTTTTTTTTTTTTACGTAGGAGGAACGCTTAATGCGCGAACCCAAAGGAGCAGTGTGGGACTCCCTCTTACGAGGTATACCCACTAAACCTCCTACGGAGCCGCGGGGAAAAAACCAGGCCGGAACCCTTATCGGACAACTTCGGCACTGGCCCGCGTGTCTTGCGCCCAGACGGGTCACGTCACCGTTTCGGGAAACTTAGAGGTCACCTAAGCATCCTTCGTCTCGCTTTCCCCGAAGAACGGATTGCACGAAGAGCGCAACCGCTCTCCAGGAGTCTTCATTTCGAAGCATCGCCCCCACCACGACGTCCGGGGACAGATCGCCGACAGCAGAGACGAGCCTCCTCCTGTCTTCAGCGAAACGACTGCACCGGAAGAAAGTATGATGAGCATCATCCACCTCCCCCGGGCAGTAACTACACTGAGGTGACCTCACCTTCCCCATGCGGAAAAGGTATTCCCTGAAGTACCCGTGGCCCGTCAGGAATTGACACAAGAAAAAGTCAATTTCCCCAAATGCACGGCTCAACCACGGGCTTATGTCTCTGATGAGACGAAACGTCCATCGCCCTTCCAGTCCACCGTTCCAACGCTCTTGCCAAACTCGCAGAGTTTCGAGTCTGGCTTCCACAGCAGCTTGGTCTCTTCCGAGATCAGGAGCACGGCGAAAGATGTTCTGCCTCTCAGCGGCGAGCAGATCAAGGGGAAACACTCCAGCCACAACCATTACAGCCAGTCCAGACACAGTGCGATACGCACAGGCAACCCTAAGAGCCGCCCTGCGCTGAACGGAGAGAATTCTCTTGCTGTGTTTTTTGACTCTCATGGCACCCGCCCACACTTCTGCGCCGTACAGGAGAGTGGCGTTGACGGTGGACATGAGAAGTCGCCTCTTGCTGGACCTCGGGCCTCCAACATTCCCCATCAATCTGCTGAGCGACAGAACAACCCTCGCCGCCTTGTTGCAAACCGCCTGGATGTGCTCCCACCATGTGAGGCGGCGGTCAAGCACCACTCCCAGATACTTCGCCGCAGTCTTCGTCTGGACCTCCACGTCACCAACAGTCATAGGGATTACTGTTTGAATCCTCCGTCGCGTGAGCATGACGATCTCGGTCTTGGCGACCGCCAGCTCAAGTCCATGACCGCTCATCCATCTGTTGACCCGAAACATCAGCTGGTTGAGGCGAAGCTGGGCCAACTCCGGATTCCGAGCCGTGATGACTGCGGCTACATCATCTGCGTAGCCCACGAGATAGGCTTGTGGTGGCATCTCGAGGCGAAGCACTCCGTCATATGCCACGTTCCAAAGGTCAGGGCCAAGGATCGACCCTTGCGCCGCGCCGGCGGTGACCACTTTGGAACGGACCCCTGCTTCTGTGCTATATAGCAGCCTGCGCTCCTTCAGGTAGTCCTGTACCACGACCAAGAGATAGTCGGGTACCCTGAAGTCCCGCTGCAACGCCTCGAGCATGTCCACCCAACGGGCCGAGTTAAAAGCGTTTTTAACGTCCAGGGTGACCAGCAGCACGATCGGCCTGGCCTGATGGCAGGCCGTGTCAGCCCGCTGGACGGCGCCCAGGACTTCAGCCACGGCATTCAAGGTTGAGTGGCCCTTCCGAAAGCCGTGCTGCCGGGGGGACAAGTCCCCAGCGGCTTCGACGGCCAACCTCAACCTGGGTTTCAGCAACCTCTCAAAGAGTTTACCCGCCGTGTCCAACATACAGAGTGGTCTGTATGCCGACGGGGACTCCGGGTCACCTTTGCCTTTGCTGATGAGCGCCAGTCTAGCTGTCTTCCAGCGTGACGGAAACACACCCGCCGCCAAACACGCGTTGAACATGCGCAGCAGCAGATGTGGGTGACTTCCCGCCACAACCTTCAGAGCCTCAACCGGAATGCCATCAGGGCCTGGAGCTCTGTTGTTGTGCATGGCAGACGACGCTGCCACGAGCTCCTGTTCCGTGAACAAAGGAACATCAGGCACCGGCCCCGTTACTCTTTCCTCTCGCCTCACAGGGTGACTTGGGAAGAGAGAATCGACGATGGCCGTGATCGTGCCTGCAGGCATAGAGGCACTGCTGGCCCCCATTCCCCCGAGCTTTCTCGTGACGAGCTTGTACCCTTTTCCCCATGGATCGGAGTCCACGTCCCGGCACAGCTCCTTCCAGCAGCGAGCCTTGCTCAGGCGAATTGCACTGGCAAGAGCTTTTTTCGCAGTCTTGTGCTCTGCCGACCTGACCAAAGCCTCCGGTCGGTTTCGAGTTCTCTGCGCTCTTCTGCGAAGCATCAGTGCCGTTCTCCTGAGCTCCGCGATTTCGTCCGTCCACCAGTACACGTGGCGACGACCCCGGACAGGTTTTTTACGAGGCATCGACGAGTCGCATGCACGCTCGATCAGCTGCATTGTGGAACCCACGAGAGCTTCGACCCGATCTCGATCAGCGGAGTCAAAGCGCTCCGTCAAACCGGCCTCGGGGCTACGACTGAGCCGCTCGACGAATTTTCCCCTGTCCAGTTTGGCCTGATTCCAGCCAATTGGGTTTCGGGTACTGCATCGACGAGACAACTCGTTTTCTTCCAGATTGAAGGAGATGAATTCGTGGTCACTGGCCGTGTACACGTCCATCACCCCCCACCCCGCTACCAGAGGAAACAACCCTGCCAATACCAGCGTGACATCTGGTATGGAGTCACCAAAACCAGGTCTTCGGTATGTCGGCATGTCCCCTCTGTTCGCCACTTCCAGGTCGAGCCTCGAGGCCATCTCCAAGATTCGTCTCCCCCGGGCGTTAGTGACTGGCATGCCCCACTCAATGGCACGCGCGTTGAAGTCCCCAGCAACTATTACGCCCCCCGAGACACCCTGAAGACTGTCTTCCAGCGCCTCCAGCCTCTCCCGGTACTCCTCGGCGGAATAGTTGGGAGAGAGGTAGACACTGTATACGTTGACTCGCCGAAGTCTCACCCAGACGTAACCGTCACCGGATCCGTGACCCAACACCTGAATCCCCCGACTGTCCGAAATCCAGAGAGCCGTGGTGCCAAGCCGGTCATAAAACCAAGATGGACTGGTTTTGATCCGGTAGGGCTCGCTGACGATCACGATCTGGGCTTTGACCTCACAAGCAAGCTGCTCAAGAATGGCGTCAGCTGCTCGACTCCGCTGCAGGTTTGCCTGGACGAAACGGATCATTTCGTGGCAGATCGAGCCCTCTTAGCGTCTAGGGCTTTCCTGAAAGCCCTGCACGCCCCTGAGCCCGGAATGTGGTCCGCGGACGCTCCAGGTGTACCGGTGCAGAGAACGCAAGAAGCGGCCGCTGTGCAAGCAGCGGCCTTATGTTCGCCGCTACCGCACTTCCAACAATTGTTGCCGCGGTCGGGACCGGAGCAACTCCGACGCGTGTGGCCGTACCCGAGGCACCGAAAACAGCGTTCTACCTCAAGGCGATGCCGAACTCGGCAGACGACCCAGCCAATCTTGATCTTCCCAGACCGAAGAAAGAGAAGACCGTCTTTCTCTTCCATCTCAACGACAGCCTTTCTCTGCTCCCGCTTGTTTGGCGAGAACAGGGTGAACTTAGGCACACCGGAGATTGTCGGAAGGTCTCTTGTGATAGCCGCAATGACATCGGCCTCCGAAGCCAGGGCGTCTAGATCCAAGATCTCTACCCTCAGCTTCGGGATGATGGAGCGGACCCATCATCCCATTATTGCTTGTCTTAGTAATCTTTAACTTTTAATATCTTCATCATTGCTTAGTCATTATTATTATCAAATCATTTCCCTTAACCTTCGACTGTTCTCTGAAATTTTTCCCTTTTAACTATAGGTGCAATTTAGTGAAGATCACATACCACGCAGTCCGGAATTTTGGCTGTCAGGCGGTCTCCCTGCGTTGTCGGTCGATCCTCGCCTCTCCGTGGTCCCGTCCAGTGGTCAAGGTGTCCAGGAGTGGTCCAGCGTCCAGACGTGGTCCCGGGTCCCTTGTAGGTGGTTGTCTCGAAGAATTCTCCCAAGGCTCCTCCAGTCGCAGACACGGTCCGTCCTCTTCTCCCTCTGGGTTGTGGTCGCTGTAGTGCTTCTGTTGGCCCTGCGTTGGTGGACTTGGTTGGAAGGTCGACAACACCCGGTATTTTACTATAACCTAAGTGTTGCGGGACTTACTCGATCCAGCCCCCCTTACTTCCCAACACTTCACTTCTTGCCTCCCTTTTTCTGACTGTCCATCATCTCTCCTCGATATGTTTCCCCCGATATCGTGTTTCCCCCAAATTCGGTCGACCACGCCCACGTCAACCAATCACGTCGATTCTGGACTCCTACACCCGCCGTGATTCGTGTCCGTAGCTGGTCAGCATTCCGCCGCCATCATTGGAATTTTTGGTGAGTTACTTTGATTTTGTCGCTTGAACCCTAGGTCATTTACCTGTGTAATTTGACCGTTTATTTCCTGTTTTGTTACTCTGTCATTTCCTGTTGTTCCCAATTCCAAGTCTTTGACCTCAGCTTTACTTCGTAGTTAATTGTACTCATATTTTTATGATTTTATTTTAGGGATTTTATTAACCAATAATGTTCATAATGTTTACAGGGAGTAAATAATTTTAACTTGAATTTAACTTAAGTTTGAAGTTCACAAACACAAATATGTTTTTTTACGTCTTTCGATAGTAAGGCATTCCTTCGCCATAGTTAGTAATTGTCCATTCCTTCACTAATAAATATCAGTCATTGTGAAAAGTAAACTAGTTAGAAGATTTTACAAACAATAATGAAGCTTGTATTAATACTTTAAAGATGTAAAATATTTCATTAGTTTATTAAATTTTTAGTTTGCATCTCTTCTGTAGTTGAGTAAATTTTAATTTTTATGTGTGTTATATATTTATATTCATATAATTTATATATTAGGGTTTTTTATTACATCTATGCTAAACAGGATTTAGTTTGCAGAAATAATTACTGTTATTACTTCTCGTGGATTTATTTCTTACTATAGCCAGTGTTAATTTGTTCATTGTAGATAGTAATGTATATAAGGTGAATCAGAACTTATATATATGCTAAAGTTATTTTAACGTAGTGATTCAATATATCACCGTAAATTATTTTCGTATGTCATAAAAACATACACATTAAACCTTGTAAACAGTTTTATGGTACAAGACATTGAACTATATTTAAAAAATCTGGAGTTACTACAAATTTTCCGAAATGAATGAATGGTCTAGACAGGTCGATTCTCCAATGCACACAGAGACCTTGTTAGTGGGACTGTCTCCCAGTGCCAATACATCATACGACCAGTTTTTTTTTCCAATCACGTTTTAGTCTATCCTGTCAAAGATAAAGTGAGTTATCTCTGATAAATATTAAAAAGTCCAGTAAGCTGATATTTAGGATAACACTTTTTAGGTCTTTAGTAATTACAACAAACTTAATTAAGGAAGGAATAAAATTGAAGTGTACTTCTTTAGATGCTAACCATATGTAAAGTATTCTCTTTAAAAATAAATAATTCCCAAGAATTCTGGTACAGTTTGAATTATGTTACAGACTGAAGATGTTAAAGACTTCAATGAAATCGACCCTGGTTTCAAAACCAATTAAACTTGAATGCCACATGTGGGTTTCGTACAGTTTGAGGTGTGACCCCATAATTCTTTGTTTTCTTTTACAGCAGGAGAGGATCACTACAATAAGTAGGTAAAAGATATACTTTAATCTCATTGGATGGTGTATCTTAATAGTTTGAACTTGTTACAGATTCTTTGAATGGTACATACAACGAGACAATATGACAATTATTGAGTTAATTATATTATTTACCTAACGAATGTGTATAATCGATATAAATTTAATTAATATTGCAATTCAATTAACGTATTTCTATCAGTAAGTTTCATAAGATATGTGACATTTTACTGGTTTTAGTAAAATTATTTTAGCGAAATTGAGAGGAGTGTTAAAGTATGTTTTGCTTTTAACTGCTTTTTAAAGTAAAATGAAGGACTCCTGAAGGAAATTTAGTCTCCCACCCTGGAAGTGTTATTGTTTTGTGTAAACAAAATTATAATTAATTGTATAATATCCATAGAATAGCTGTAATAAATCTATAAATGCAAAAAATGGAAAATATTCAACTAAAATATAGTCAGTTGACCCGTCGTCTCCACTGCTTGCAACATTGAACAACTTTCCTGCTGTCTAAGTAGTGTCGCGGGGAAGTATAAAAATAAATAATGATAAAATATATATATTAGTAAAAGTTCTAATATAAACTTTAATACTATATCAATCAAACAAGAAATATAATGATTAAAACATTTTATGAACTACACGATTTTATCTAACCATGACGATTAAACTATGACGATTTTTTTAACTTACTGTTAACGAACTTACACAATTACAGTTCCCTTATCAATTAAAATGCGAAATTAATAGCTTCGAAAATGTTCTAAAGTCTCCTAAAAATGACAAAGATGAAAGAAATATCACTCAAAAGCCCACCAAATGAAAAAAGACTCTCTTGAAAGATTACCATTTTTCTTCAACAGCTTCTGAACAATACCATCGCACGTTTGCACCCTTTTGTTGCACCGTCTTTGACCTTCTAAATAATAGTTTGTCGGTACAGAAAGTGTACTTAAAGATGAATATAATTATCTTTTCATTAGTAAAATTTCAACTATGAAAAGTATATAGCTATTATAAAGTATTAGAGTGAGATTTATGCATTGTTCCGAAAAAATTATTTTGGAGTACTGCCTTTTGGAGCTACACATTTTCGGAACAATGCCATGCACCGTATTAGAGTAAGTAGTAGTAGGGAAAGAACTGAGAAAACATAATTCAAACAGGAAATTTAATTCAATTGTCTGATAATCATATTTTTAAAGTTTGTCAATTGTAAGTCGTATCACCTCATAAAGGTCAAAAGTGTTCACATTACAGTATTAATGTCATACAATTTATTGTTCTTCAGAAATTGGAAAAATATGTTGCAAGCGACCAAATGTACAGACATGATGCAGATGTAGATGTTGACGTCTTCAAACGTCTTATTAGCATAACCAATATCAGCTGCCCCCTATAGTGTGGTGGTGGGGGTTGGAGGGGGAGTTCAAATGGGAGGGGATATGAGGGGGTAGAACGATAGCCACACTTTGATATGAGATCATACACTCACTGAGTGCAATATTTAACACACTCAAATAACATTTCCTTTATAGAACATACTTGTGCATACCGACAAATAATAGAGTACAATTATATTAATGAAATTAATTAAGTGCAACATTAACGTCTGCACTTGGTTAAGAAACGCATTATTATAAAGAATCAGTTGATAATGATATGAACAAAATTAATACAACAACAAAATATTCAACAAATGAAATATCATTTTCTTAAGTTTGTAAACTACAATATCTAAGTAAGTTTGTAATCTATGTACTATCAAGAACTGAGACTGATATCCTTAACACCTATTAAGAAACGTACAATATTAAGAATTGAGAGGGGTTTTCTGGAATCTTTTTAGAGGATAAATAAAGTTTTTTTTACAAACCATACAAGGTATATGTAGTTTAATTTATTACTATACATTTATTAGTTTACATCTTTACCATTTTATTTTAATATTTAAAGTGGTTTGGAAATTCATATAAAGGTAGATGAAACAAATATGAAAAGTGTAATCAATGGAACTAATATTGATTATGATCCTTATACGATTATAATCCTTCTAGGAGTGACTAAAATACCAACTTGCACATGCACAGGCAGATGCTTGATTGAGTAGCATGATTGAGTAGCTCGATTGAGTAGCATGATTGAGTAGCATGATTGAGTAGCATGATTGAGTAGCATGATTGAGTAGCATGATTGAGTAGCATGATTGAGTAGCATGATTGAGTAGCATGATTGAGTAGCTCGATTGAGTAGCATGATTGAGTAGCTCGATTGAGTAGCATGATTGAGTAGCATGATTGAGTAGCATGATTGAGTAGCATGATTGAGTAGCTCGATTGAGTAGCATGATTGAGTAGCTCGATTGAGTAGCATGATTGAGTAGCTCGATTGAGTAGCATGATTGAGTAGCTCGATTGAGTAGCATGATTGAGTAGCTCGATTGAGTAGCATGATTGAGTAGCTCGATTGAGTAGCATGATTGAGTAGCTCGATTGAGTAGCATGATTGAGTAGCTCGATTGTGTAGCATGATTGAGTAGCTCGATTGAGTAGCATGATTGAGTAGCTCGATTGAGTAGCATGATTGAGTAGCTCGATTGAGTAGCATGATTGAGTAGCTCGATTGAGTAGCATGATTGAGTAGCTCGATTGAGTAGCATGATTGAGTAGCTCGATAGAGTAGCATGATTGAGTAGTATGATTGAGTAGCATGATTGAGAGATGATTGAGTAGCTCGATTGAGTAGCATGATTGAGTAGCTCGATTGAGTAGCATGATTGAGTAGCATGATTGAGTAGCTCGATTGAGTAGCATGATTGAGTAGCTCGATTGAGTAGCATGATTGAGTAGCTCGATTGAGTAGCATGATTGAGTAGCTTGATAGAGTAGCATGATTGAGTAGTATGATTGAGTAGCATGATTGAGAGATGATTGAGTAGCTCGATTGAGTAGCATGATTGAGTAGCTCGATTGTGTAGCATGATTGAGTAGCTCGATTGAGTAGCATGATTGAGTAGCATGATTGAGTAGCTCGTTTGAGTAGCATGATTGAGTAGCATGATTGAGTAGCTCAATTGAGTAGCATGATTGAGTAGTTTGATAGAGTAGCATGATTGAGTAGCTCGATTGAGTAGCATGATTGAGTAGCTCGATTGAGTAGCTCGATTGAGTAGCATGATTGAGTAGCTCGATTGAGTAGCTCGATTGAGTAGCTCGATTGAGTAGCATGATTGAGTAGTTCGATTGAGTAGCATGATTGAGTAGCTCGATTGAGTAGCATGATTGAGTAGCTCGATTGAGTAGCATGATTGAGTAGCTCGATTGAGTAGCATGATTGAGTAGCTCGATTGAGTAGCATGATTGAGTAGCTCGATTGAGTAGCATGATTGAGTAGCATGATTGAGTAGCATGATTAAGTAGCTCGATTGAGTAGCATGATTGAGTAGCTCGATTGAGTAGCATGATTGAGTAGCTCGATTGAGTAGCATGATTGAGTAGCTCGATTGAGTAGCATGATTGAGTAGCTCGATTGAGTAGCATGATTGAGTAGCTCGATTGAGTAGCATGATTGAGTAGCTCGATTGAGTAGCATGATTGAGTAGCTCGATTGAGTAGCATGATTGAGTAGCTCGATTGAGTAGCATGATTGAGTAGCATGATTGAGTAGCTTGATTGTGTAGCGTGATTGAGTAGATCGATTGAGTAGCATGATTGAGTAGCTCGATTGAGTAGCATGATTGAGTAGCTCGATTGAGCAGCATGATTGAGTAGCTCGATTGAGTAGCATGATTGAGTAGCTTGATAGAGTAGCATGATTGAGTAGTATGATTGAGTAGCATGATTGAGAGATGATTGAGTAGCTCGATTGAGTAGCATGATTGAGTAGCTCGATTGTGTAGCATGATTTAGTAGCTCGATTGAGTAGCATGATTGAGTAGCATGATTGAGTAGCTCGTTTGAGTATCATGATTGAGTAGCATGATTGAGTAGCTCAATTGAGTAGCATGATAGAGTAGCATGATTGAGTAGTATGATTGAGTAGCATGATTGAGAGATGATTGAGTAGCTCGATTGAGTAGCATGATTGAGTAGCTCGATTGTGTAGCATGATTGAGTAGCTCGATTGAGTAGCATGATTGAGTAGTATGATTGAGTAGCATGATTGAGAGATGATTGAATAGCTCGATTGAGTAGCATGATTGAGTAGCTCGATTGAGTAGCATGATTGAGTAGCTCGATAGAGTAGCATGATTGAGTAGTATGATTGAGTAGCATGATTGAGAGATGATTGAATAGCTCCCTAATATTAAGAGGTAACTTTTTGAACATAGATGTATTTAATTGTTATGACGGTAATGGTAAGTACTCCTAGAGAACAAAATATCTAAATCTCATCAAATAAGTCAAGGATGGCGTCACACCATAACCTCGTCGTATTAACGGGTCACTAGCAAGTATTCAGATGACCTTTTATAGTCTATATTGTTAAATTAAGGTCGCTTTGGTCAGTATCCTTTAAAAACTAGCTAAATTGTGTTTATAAATTTAGACTAATTTAGAGGTTTATGGTTTAACTTTGTATAAAGACTTTGCACAGGAAGTAATAACCGTATATATTTTACTGTTCATTATACATCCATCTTTATATAGACTGTTTCTAGATACATATAAATATTAAAAAAGTTGTTTTCTTTTAATGAAAATACATCGAAAAAAAAGTAAGTATAATAATTAGCTGAAATTGTGTAAAACCATATTTTTTTAAATCTGAGTAAACTCAAAGTTTGAACATTTACAAGCGTCTGTAAAGTACTCTGTGATTTAATAGGAGAGAGCAGGGGGGGGAGAGTTTATAACAAGATGGGATATTCAAATGCACCCCTTCCTGCAACTTTTCCACCTGCTTTATAGTGTTGTTTTGTTGGTTTTCTTCTTAACTAATTTACCTTTCGAAGTTTTTTCAAGCAATATGTTATAAATTTAAAATCATATAAATCACAAGGAAAACCAGGATAACTTTTCACAGCTTTAAAATCTGTATGCTTTAAAATCTGAATGTATTAATATTCAATGAAGTTTTAAGTAAAACAATACATTTTACATGAATAATCACATGATAAAATTAGTGAAATACACATTGTAATTAATTTGATTAATTACGTTACTTTCAGTAACCCAGTTTTAATGCTAAGACCAGATAATTTTATACTGTTCCATACATGTGGGACGACTAATTTATCTTTCATGCAAGATATTTACTTCCATAATCATATAAACATTATCTATCCATTTATAAACATTACTATGTAGTAATAGTCCTCACCAGAATACTGATCTGAGAGTGAGGAAGAGTCCCTGAGGTAGTCAGTCACAGGAGGAATGCATTTCGAAAGTTCTAAGTAGAAAAAAATTCCTACAAAAATGTGTTTATCATCTACATCTGTAAAAGGTAAAGCCCTGGCTGACTGGCTGACTGACACACTCATCACTAATTCTCCACCATCCCATGTAGAGATGAAATTTTGTACACTGATTCTTTGGGCATAAAATAAGAAAACTAAATTATTTTCATCCTGATCTGACCTTAGGGCTCCACCAGAGACCCCGACAAATTTCTTACGTATTCCTTATGGACATTCAATTTTGTTTGAGCTGATGAAAATACAAACAGCTGATCTTAATTCGTATTAGTTCCACGGGCTAACCACAGAATGCAGCACACACAACTGTAATAGTTTTTAGTTTCTCCCTCTATACATAGTATATGAAGAAAGTATTGTTTTTGTCAAAATTTTCGAATTTGAGTTGTTAGTGGAAATATTCGTTTTGGTGCTCCCTGAACCCAAAAAAGTGGTTTTTACGTGATGTCTGTCTGTGTGTGTGTCCGTGTGTGTGTGTGTCTGTGTGGATGTGTACAGAGCTAGAGCCTTAACCAATGCGCCGATTTTTATGAAATTTGGTATATAGGTACTAATCCACGATATCTCCAGGTGTTTTTTTATTTTTTTTGGATTTTTGATTTTTAAGGGTAATTATCCCCCAACAACCGTCAAAAACATGAAAAATCAAAATTTCTCAAAAACGGCTCTAACGATTTTGATTAAACTTTAGTCGTTTGTAGAACTTTAGTTTTCCAACAAAATGACACCACCCGCATTCCTGTAACAATTCGGGTTCAGAAATTACAGGACTTAAAACATCAAAAAAAGTGTTTTTGATTTTTCATAGAAAGACATAAATATACAAAAATATCACTATTAACCATTAAAAAGAGCTCAAAAAACTAAATAATTTAGTATTTTGAATTACTTTTCTACGATTGCTGGTTTCGGAGAAAATTGAAATTTTCATTTTGCGGTAAACCCAGTACGTTGTCCAATGTTATTCTTATGGGGAATAAAAAAATTACTATTTCTCTCTTATTTACTGATCAGATTCGTTCAAACTTGATATGCTTGTCAAGTTAGCATTGCCCAACAGAGGAAATTCGAAATATGTTGCCCCTTAATAACCCTGGGGGGGAATAGGGGGCATTTCCCCTCTTAAAACCACGAGTGTAGCAATGGATTCTGTAGTGCCTCCAAAGCAGGGATTGGGGTGGATGTTTTTTAAAACAACTTGTTTACAAGATTTTCTGTACATTCGACCGTGCTTTGTATTCTATATTTAGTAAATAAATATAATTTATTCATTAAAGTTGGGCTAAAAGGGAGAAAGTATGTGTCAGTTTCCTGATACCGTTTATTATAAATCATTTGCGGGGCGAGCTAGTGCATAAGTAAATTAAATACTGTATAATGAAAGTCAGAAGAGAGACAAATGTGTTGGGTTCAACGGAATACCGTACTCGAAACCATGCTGATTAAATATATATCAACTGAATGAGTTTGTCAGTTGTCGCTTATAAGCAGTGATACTGCCACTTTCTGCATTTCAAATTTCATTTGATAGTTGACGATGTAGTTGGTGTGCTAAAACCCAAATATAGTGTCACTTTGTTCTTATGTGTACAGTATAATTGAATTATGATAGAAAATCAAACAATAAAATGAGTAAATATGTTATGGAATTTGGGCATTCAGATTTTTAATGGGGAAATATATACTTTAATATAGAGAACAAAGAGTCAAATGACGATTAGTTCTGTTATGAATGTTTAGCAACTAAACATATAGCCATCCAATATTAATGGTGGTGATTAGAAATTGGATGTTGGATGAGTATAGCACCGTAATGGAGCACTTGATAGTTGACTTCAATGATGCACTATTTGTATTTGTAGAACTATTATTTACTGTACCCATTATGTTTCATTTGACCCTCGACCTGCAGTTCTACCTTAATTGACTCTGAGCTCCAATGACTCGAAACTGAATTATTGATCGCATGCAGTATCATTAACAATTTGTATTAGATAAACTATACTGTGCCATTTGTCAATGTTTTAAAAAGTAATACGTTCTTTATATTTGTTTTTTCCAATAATTTAAATTTGAAGATTGTAAACCCGTCAAAAATACAGGTCAGCTTAAATTGTTTAATTTAATTTTAAATCATATTTTTGCTTTCATTATTAAACAATTGTTCGACATAATATGTACAAGTTTTAACATTTTTAAAATGTCCTTTATTGTTGATTTCGAAATAAAATCGTTATGCAAAAGAACGGACGCTATTTACAGTAACAACAAAGGTAGAACTCCTGGTACCGTTGTTTTAAAATAGACAGGGAATTACATAAAAAGTTGATATTAGAATACAGTTATCTTTTACGCCAATATTTTTGGAAATAGTTTTTAAAAATTTGAATTTATGATTAAATAATTAAGTAAATGGTTTAAATTTACATAAAATACCTACCAAAATGTCAAAATTGCAAAGATTCCAGCTTTATCATTTAAAAATTGTAATAAAATGAGTAATTAATAAAATAACTAAGTGAGAAGCACGTTAAGTTATCATTGATTTTTCCATAAAAATTCCTTAAGTCTCGGCTTTGATACTCGGTTAAAGAAGTACACGTTGTCTATGTGATATATCGTCAAGAGCACATTGGTGAGGAAATACTTATAATAGCCCTATAATTAATTTTAACTTTAGTAATCTTCTGATTCGTGTTAAACTGAAAGTAATATTAGTTTATTTATTTTAATTTGTTCTTATAGATATTTTGTTGAGACAATTTTTTCTGTTGGTTTACTTCGTGCATGAAACAATGTTATAGATGAGAATTTTTTTATTGATAAACAATTCGTTTTCATTTTGTAATTTGGTGTGGACTTGGCCTCAAACTATTTAAACAAACTTATTCAATTATATAGACCTAGGGTGAAATTATTATTTTGAATTAACTAAGGGACAGATAATACCCCCGTAGCAGCAAACCTGTGTACTCAGCGAATTTCCAATGCATATATATGTATCTTAATACCACATAAAGCCACATACCAAGTTTCATCAATATACATTCTTAAATAAACGATTTATGACATTTTAATTATTCTCCATAAGAATAACATGGCAGCTGAGTATGCAGGTTTGCTGAAGCAAGGAACACAAAAACTGGGGTTTTATACGAATATCAATATAAATCATGTAGGTAAAGCCACATACCAAATTTCATTAATCTATTTTCATAATGAAGGCAGATAACACGTTACTTATTCTCCATAAGAATAACATGGGGCTGAGTACGCAGGTTTGCTGCTACGGGAGCCTTGGGTAAAAAATTGTTTGTTTGAGCAAATATCAATGGTCCACAAGCAGATGAAGCCGTATACCAAGTTTCGTCAGTATACGTTCATAAAGAAGCGAGATATAACATTTTTATTTTCCTCCATAAGAATAACATTAGACAACGTATTGTGTTTATCACTTTCAATATCTCGGTAACCAATTGACGTAGAGAAATGATCAAAATACCAAATCGTGTGTTTTTTAAGGTGAATCTAATGGGAAAAACTAAAATTTGACTATTTCCAAAATTATATATAAACAACTCGAAAAACCCATTTTTGGGGTACAAACCCCCCCAAAATACCCTTTCGGATAAAGTGATCTGGCTGGTTTTCAAACTTAAAGTCATAAATGTTACTTTACACGTTTATACCAAATTTCATCAAAATCGGATAATTTTTACGAGAGTTATCGTGCTCGAACGAATGGTGTTTTTGGGGTCTGGGGACCTCAAAACGAAAAGTTATCATGGTCCCGGGCCTAGGTCTTACCATGCCGACTACGGTAATAGCTTCTTCCCTATAGGGGAAATTCGCTAAAAACTTGCATCATTGAAATTCATCACATCAAAGGCGAAATGAAAGAATCTCTCTTTATGAATTACCTGTTCGCTTCACTTGCCACACAAATGGCTTCGCCGGGCTGTTGTACTCTTCATTCGCATTGCTCCACTATTGTTACCCCCTTTTAACTTATTCTTCCTTTTATCACAATGATTACTTTCATATCGTAATTGGTATTTTTAAAATAGAAAATATGAACTCAAACATTGTTTTAATATATTTATAGAATAAAATCAGGTACTTTATTGTTTGATTTTGTTTCTTTTTAATATGACGGTAGTAAGCTTCCATCCAAAAACAAAAATGTTATGATTTAGATTGACCAAAGTTACATGCAAATATTGTCAAAGGATATAAATATTGATGGGTTCTCGGTGATTGAATACTGAAGGCCTTTGGGGGAGGGATATTGATGGTGGGGGGGAGGGGATGGACGATATGGAATTAATGGACACAGTATGTTCGCACAAACTTCACTCTCAATGCATTGCAGTGGTTACATCAGACACTTAACACAACTCAGAGTCATGTTAAATTATGTTAGGTAATATTTTGAAATAATAACTGTGACATATTTGTGCAAACATTTTTCCACAAAATTGTAGAAAACTGTAATAGCGATAATTAGTTCCGTTATGTTAAATTCCCTGCAAACTGGGATTTAACGAAAAATAGTCTTAAAATATGATTTAAAATTCTTAATTTATTGTTCCTGCTTTGTAACAATTATATACGTAATTATATAGCTGTAAATTATTTTGTAAGTATCAAATTAATAGGCAATTAAATAACTCATCACCAACTTAACGTTTTCCAAAGTATGATCATTAAAAATGTACCGAAAGAATTAATTAAAACAACAATTATATATTAAAAAGAATATTTATTCAAATTTTATTTTACTGTGTTGACGAATGTATACATGGTGAATATTTTAATACTAGCTGTTATTAGCCCTTCAAAAATGACGGGCTTAAAACACGAATCAAATAAGAAAATAAAAAAAACACATAAATTAGCTGATTAAAAATGTATGTATTCATTGTTAGTAGTGGTATAGGTACGTAGTCCTTAGTTTTCTTATCCCTTTTATCACAATTTCCTACCAGAGTTTCATCTATCCTCACACAATTTCATCAATTATAGCAAAAAAGGTATATTATATAGCAGAGAACGTTCATGTGAAATCAAACTGAATTTTTGACTTAACAATTGTTTATTGAACTATACAAATTGCCTTAACTATTACCTACGCATTTTATCATCACAACCCCCCCCCCCACTATTTAAGTTTTGTTCAATCGAGTATTTGTGTTTTTAATCATGGTTTTTTATACTCATATTCTAATTGCATTTTAGAATGAATAATGGCTATCATCATCGTAGTTTACAAAAAGCTTTTGATTGTTCATATTTACACAAAACAATAGCAACTGCCTAAACTGCATCAACAACAAAGACTACAATTCCAGATGTGAACTGCTATAATGCCGCTTTGACGTAATAATTTCAATGACCCATGTTTAAACAAAGGAATCTATCTTTAGTTATATTATCAGTAATAAAACACAATTATTACTGCAACATTTAAGGAAAAAAATAGAAGTTTAAATAGATAATATAGAATACTTAAATCTTAAATTTAATTACAATTAATATTTCTGCCACTTTTAACAGTATTATAAACTCTATTTCCACTCAGCATTTAATTTGTGTTGCTTATTGCCTGCCAATTTCAATCCAAAAACCTATATTGAATTAAGAATAGTTGTCTGCTTTGTTTACAAACACAACTTGCTCAACTTGCTAAATTTACTCAGCTGTCGTATTGAATTTGGATGCAAAGAAGGGAAATTGAACAAACACATGGCATGGCAAACAAAATGATTGATGAAAAATTGCCAAAATAAAAACTGTGTTTTTTGCCAATTGCAAACGTGTAACTGAGTAAATTTAAGATATCGTATTTTTTTCATCATCCTTGGCCTAAGCGAAACATATTGACACCAGCCTGGCCTCTCTACGTTCAGTAGTTTCCTCCGAATAGGTGGTTACACGTTTCTTATACATGGGGATGGCGATAAAAAGGCAAAAAATAGTATTTTTTTACTGATTGAAAACTTATAACTGAGTAAATTTGAGATATCGTATTTTTTCATCATCCTTGGCCTAAGGGACATCTTTTGACACCAACCTGTCCTCTCTACGTTTAGTAGTTTACTTGGAAAAGGTGGTTACACGTTGCCTTGTAAACGCTATTATTATATAGGATGAAACCGTACAGTATTTTAATTAAAAATATTTAAAAAATTTAATATTAGATAACTAGTTAGTCTCAGATTTATTATGTTATTTAGGCGCGTGAAAAATTTAACTAGGCTGTAAACTTTGAATTTAAATACCTTTTTTATTATTACGGTTAATATGTAGGTTATTTAAATACAAAATCATTTGTTTTGTTTTAAAATTGCTGATGGAAATTGATTGTTTTAATGGAAATACAAAGATTATTATTACTACAATAGAGTCCCGCTATTCCAAAAATCCGCCTATTCCAAACTTGAGTTCAGAGATTACTTAAATTACTTAAAAAAAGGAAAAATTAAAAACATATGGGTTTTTTTCCGTAAAAGACGTACATTTACTGTTACACAAAGAAGTTAATAATAAATCCATTTATTTATAAACATGCGCACACAATTTCATGTACTTATCTCGAAAACCCAGGAAATGAAAGGATAAAGTCGGCGATTACAAAGTCCTTGGTCAAAAGAAATTACACTGTCACTAATTTTAGAAAATATATAAACTGAATACACTCATATAAACATAACCTACATCTTGAAATAACAAAAAAATGTACCCGTGTAAACCAACGAGAATATATAACCAACGAAGTATACATATCTATACATCTATAGTTATATATACTTCGTTGTTTATATATTCTCGTGTGTCTCGTTGGACCTCTCTCGTCTGGGGTAAAAACAGTGCCTACATGCTGATCACCATTTTGACCCTCTATACCCTCCAACCATATGTTTAACCAATCAAATCCTCTCTTCACAAGTTATGTTAGCCTTTATTACTCTTTGACCAGATGATTTTTTTATAAAATATCCTCCAGTGAGGCTTCACTGTTTTAACACGAGACGAGAGCTCTATATTATTTACATCCCGTTGTATTTAACTTGTTGGTGTGAACAACAAAATTAGCAGATCATCTCATTCTTACAGACACCAAACACATGATGCTTATAACCTCAACAAAACAACACACAAAAAAATGGCATAGAGTATTTCAATACTGACTACACACTGATACAATAATGCTGATACCCCACAACTATTTGGCTTCCATATAGCGCAAAGGTAGCGCATTCGGATAGTTTATCAAGCCAATAGGATTATTTCGCTTTGGATAGTTTATGGAGCTAGTAAGATGATTTCGTTAACGTCCGAAATATTGGACGTCGGAGTTTTTCGCACATTTGTAAAACATCCGATATATTGAACCGCGGAGTTTTTGGCCAAAACAACGGCGACCGATACCTCGGACGCTTGAGTGCAAAGGGTTGTCAAGTGAATGCGTGATATTATTAATGAAATCCGTCTATTCCGAATTCCCGCTAAACTGAACAGGGTCCGGTCTCAATTAGTTCGGAATAGCGGGACTCTACTGTATATATTTTGGTAATATTTTTATGCTATTTCATTTCACGTTAAAATTTTCTAAACAATTCGACTTAATTTTAATCAGTCTAATTTATGTTTTATCCTTAGATAGTTCAGGAAAAACAAATTCAATTTTAGCAAATTTCCCCTATAGGGAAGAAGCTATTACTGTAGTCGGCATGGTAAGACCTAGGCCCGGGACCATGATAACTTTTCGTTTTGAGGTCCCCAGAAGCCAAAAACACCATTCGATCAAAACTGTATATATATACACATATATATATATATATAGGGTGTCTCTGAACTCTCTACCAACCTTTTCAGGTATTATTCCTGGACCATAGACAAGCCAAAATATCATATTCAAAATTTCGAAAACTCAAAAGTTACTCGTATAGCCGCCATTTTGTTTTTTCACTTAGGAAATTTTAATTCAAGAACACAATTATAATTATGGAAAGGAGTTATAATTAAATGAAATTTGTTATTTAGCTTTATTCCCTAAAGACCTAATTACAGAAAAAAAATGATTTTTTTACAATCTTTATTTTCAAAATGGTGGCTGCCTATACATTTCAAACGTAAATATCCTAAAAACCGCTCATAGTAAAAAAATTACATTAATTGCATTTTATTTAGATAATTTAATTACAAATCTAATGACACCAAATTTACGGAAAGTGGTTCATAAATAACGGTGAAAATCCATTTTTAAGATATTGCATTCTTATCAATATCAACTGTTATCATGTGACATCACTGCTAGTGAGCCACGTCGATCAGCTGTTTCAAGTGTAATTCCACCAAACAGCTGATTAAAACATTAACCAGCTGTTATTAAGTTCATTTGCACCAATCACCTGATTGATACCCTTACGATTCCCAGGGTTCACTAATGCTTCAAATAAAACATAAAATATCAAAAATACGTTAAAATTACAAAAAAATGGATTTATTTACATGAGATATGACTACAACTCTACAGTATTTACAAACGATGTTCAATATGCCCACCGCCAAGTCGATTGCACATAGTGAACCTAGATGTCATGGATTGCCGGACAGCTTCAAATTCATTTTTCTCTTGGATGACCGCAGCCGCCTCTACAATTCTACCGATCAGGTCCAGTTCATTTTCCACAGGTGTTGAATAAACAAGTTCCTTCATTCTCCCCCAAACGTAGAAATCTAGGGGAGTAAGATCAGGTGATCGCGGAGGCCACGACACCGGTCCCACGCGACCAACCCACTGCTGATTGTAATTTTGGTTGAGGAAATCTCTTACAATTTGTCCAAAGTGTGCAGGAGCACCATCATGTTGCAGCCACATGTTCTGTAAGTCTGCCAAGGGGACGTTCTCCAGAAGTTCTCGGAGTATGTCCCTCAGGAACACAAGGTAGGTGGGGGAATTCAACCTATTTGGGAGAATGTAGGGGCCAATTAAATTATCCCCAAAAACTCCAGCCCAAACATTAACTGAGAAACGGTGTTGCTTGCTGGAAATAACAGTTTCGTGGGGATTTTCAGGAGCCCAAACATGGCTGTTCCTGGTATTGAAAATACCCTCCTGGTTAAAACTGGATTCGTCTGTAAAAAGAACGGATTTCAAGAAATCAGGATCGTTCGCCAGTTTGTGCAGGAACCACCTGGAACAATCTACCCGACCTGGATAGTCTTGAGGTTCAAGGGCATGAACCTTTTGGAGATGATATGGGTACAAATTCTCTCCATTGAGTACCCTCCACACGGTGTCTTTGCCTGCCCCCATCTCATTACCCACAGCTCGAGTACTTGTTCGAGGGTTTTCTTCAAATTTACGAAGGACTTCCTCCTCAAATTCAACTGTACGCACCGACTTCACAGCACCAGTATCTGCCATACTCACATGAAACGTACCAGTAGCGTGGAGACGATTGTGGACAGCAGTGAACGTTTTGGCAGCAGGACATTGTCTATTGGGGAAATAGTCGCTATACAACCTTCTCGCTTAATTTGCATTTCCAAATGCAGCTCCATAATAAAAATGCATATTGCAATACTCTGCAACACTATAATTAGCCATTAATCAATAAATAAGAATACTGAATACGTTAACACACCTTACTATTAAAAAGCAGCACACTGATTAACAATAAGCAACATACAGGAAAAAGACACATTGTAACAGGAAACTGTAATAATTTTAACAATACATTGATCAATCAGCTGTTTAGTGGAATTATACTTGAAACAGCTGATCGACGTGGCTCACTAGCAGCGATGTCACATGATAACAGTTGATATTGACAAGAATGCAATATCTTAAAAATGGATTTTCTCCGTTATTTATGAACTGATTTCCGTAAATTTGATGTCATTGGATTTGCAATTAAATTTTATAAATAAAACGTAATCAATGTAATTTTTTTACTATGAGCGGTTTTTAAGATATTTACGTTTGAAATGTTTAGGAAGCCGCCATTTTGAAATTAAAGATTGTAAAAAAATAATTTTTTGTCTGTAATTAGTTCTTTAGGGAATAAAGCTAAATACAAAATTTAATTTAATTATAACTAGCAGTTATCGAATTAAAATTTCCTATGTGAAAAAAACAAAATGGCGGCTATACGAGTAACTTTTGAGTTTTCGAAATTTTGAATATGATATTTTGGTTTGTCTATGGTCCAGGAATAATACCTGAAAAGGTTGGTAGAGAGTTCAGAGACACCCTGTATAGATATATACATGAGTGTATATATACAGTTTTGAAAGAATGGTGTTTTTGGCATATATATATGTGTGTCTGTGGGTGCGGTAACTCTCGTAAAAATGATCCGATTTTGATGAAATTTGGTACAAACATGTAAAGCATCATTTATGACTTTAAGTTCGAAATCCAGCCAGATCGCTCAATTCAAAGGGGTATTTTGGGGGGGGTTTTGTACCCCAAAAATGCGTTTTTTGACTTTTTTACATATAATATTTTTGTAAATCCAATTTTAGTTTTCATTATTAAATTCAGCTTAAAAAACAAACAATTTGGTGTTTTGATAATTGCTCTACGTCAATTGGTTACCGAGATATTGAAAGTGCTAAACACAGTACGTTGTCCAATGTTATTCTTATGGAGAATAAGAAAAATTGTACCGGGTGTCCCACGAAGAGGTTTAAACGTTTGATTTTATATTACGTGCCCATTCATGCACCGAACTTTTTTAAACTTTACACAGTTTACAAAGTAGGTTCTAAAAATAATCTGGAAAAATTTCAGCTCCCTAACCTTAATAGAAACAAAATGGCGGCATATTGAAAAACGATACTTTAAAAACATTAAAAAAGGTGTTTTTGGTTTTATAAAATATTTTTATTGTTACATTCTAGGGCAATATGACTTTTAAATAAAAGAACTAGAACATAGCCTAATGGAAAACCTTAAAGTCCAAAATTATTCAAACTGTAACCCATCCACAGCAACACACTGATAACAGCGCGTAACAAATGAAGCTCTTACAAAGAAACTCCGCGGTATCCGGAGAAGTTCCTCTTCTATTGATCGTTTTAGTTCCTCATCATTATTGAAGCTATGGGTATAAACTTGTTCCTTCAAATAACCCCATAAAAAAAGTCACAAACAGTTAAATCAGGTGATCGGGGTGGCCAATCTAAAAAATCACTTCCACGACCAATCCAACGGCCATGAAGGTTGCCATTTAGTAATTGCTTGACAGGATTTGCAAAATCAGGTGGAGCACCATCTTGTTGAAAGTTTGCTTGATTCATTTCTGGTACCGTCAAATGGGGCAAGACCTGTTCATTTAAAACTCGTGCATACCTAATCCCAGTCATTGTATTGTCTGAAATGTCGTAAGATAACACGCCGTTACAACTGACACTCGCCCAAACAGTAATTCCTTTTGATTTAATTGGAGTCTCTTCAAGAATGTGGGGATTAACGGTATTATAATAATTACAATTATGCCTATTTACAACACCATTGCGGTAGAAAGTGGACTCGTCTGAGAAAATTATTTGAGTATGCCAATCAGGATCTGACTCATGGTATTCAATGATACGAGAACAAAATTCCACTCTCCTGTCCGGATCATCTTCAAGAAGTTGATGAACTAGGTGACTTTTGAAAAATTTAATTTTGTTTTTCTTAATAATTCTCTGTACAGAAGACTTCGGAACACCAGTTTCAAGTTCAACCTTCCTTAGTGATTTCGGTTTACCTGGAGAGCGGAGCATTGATGCGCACACCAGTTCTTCTCTTTCCTCATTAGATCGCCTAGAGTACTTTTTGACAACACTACCAGTTTCTAACAAAAGATTTTTCCACTTGGTTATTGTTGGATTACTAGGTGGTTCAATTCCTGGGTAGGCAACCTGAAATTGTCTAATTGCTTCAGTGACGTTGCCAAAAGCAATAGCCCAAGCACAACACTTAACTTTTTGTTCAACTTTAAAAGCCATTTCTCGACTCCACTTTCAGTAAAACAGTACCGAAGAAAGTTAGGTTATGTTTTTATGGCTCAAGCGAAATTTTACAATCAAACAGCTTCAACAATGAGCGTTAGAACCGCAACGTAGTAAACAAATCAGATAATAAATCATGAAAGTAGTTTTTATAGGAAGCAAATTGGTAAATTTTTCAATATGCCGCCATTTTGTTTCTATTAAGGTTAGGGAGCTGAAATTTTTCCAGATTATTTTTAGAACCTACTTTGTAAACTGTGTAAAGTTTAAAAAAGTTCGGTGCATGAATGGGCACGTAATATAAAATCAAACGTTTAAACCTCTTCGTGGGACACCCGGTATATCTCGCTTATTTATCAACTTATCCTGATGAACCTTGGTATATTGCTTCATATCGTTGTGGTCTATTTATATTTGCACTAAAAAATATTTTTTGGCTGGTAGTTCCCGTAGCAGCAAACCTGCGTACTCAGCTCCCATGTTATTCTTTGAGAATAAGTAACGTGTTATCACCCTTAATTATGAACATAAATTAATAAAATTTGGTATGTGGCTTTACCTTCTTGAGTTATATTGATATTTGTATAAAACCCCATTTTTGTGTTCCTTGCTTCAGCAACCCTGCATACTCAGCCGCCATGTTGTTCTTATGGAGAATAATTAAAATGTCATAAATCGTTTATTTATGAATGTATATTGATGAAACTTGTTATGTGGATTCATGTGGTATTAAGATACATATATATGCATCGGAAATTCGCTGAGTACGCAGGTTTGCTGCTACGGGGGTATTTACAATTAATATGTTAAGTATATTAAATAACTAGCTGTGCACCCGTCCTTCGTACGGGTTGTATATAAATGGTAGATTAACTAAAGCAAATAACAATCCACGTTATTTTACAATATTAAAATTACATTTTACACGTTCAATGTACAATTAAATCAATGTTAACGAAATATATTGTCAGATAGTTTGGGTCCAGGAACTCTGTCGGGTAGTAAACTGCGTGTGGTTTGCGACTCCAAATCGGTACACGTAACACTTTGGATTCGCTTTTAGAAATAAAAGAACTGAAGTAAAAACAAATATAGAATATCGAGGAGGGGGCAGGGGGGCATAAATATAAAATCGACGGGGGGAGAGCAAAATATAAAATCGGTGGGGGGGGGCAAAATTTAAAATGGAGGGGGCCATAAAATAAAAATATAAATCGAAGAGGGGGAGACAAATATAAAATTGGGGGTGGGGCAAAGATAAAAATGGGGGGAGTAAAAGTATAAAAATGGGGGGAGCAAAAAATATAAAATCGGGGTAGGCAAAAATATATATTCAGGGGAGGAGCAAAATTGTGGGTGGGGCGAAAATAAAAATGGGGAGAACAAATATATAAAACCGGAGTGAGAGCAAACAAATATAAAATTGGAGGGGGCAAAAATATACAATGGGGAGATATAAAATAAAAATAAAAAATCGAAGTGTAGGGGGAAAATATAAAATCGAGGGGGGAGGGCAAAATATAAAATCGGGGGAGGGGGCAAAAAAATATAAAATAGGGGGATATAAAATCAGGGGTGGCGCAAAAATAAAAATTGGTGGAGGACAAAAATATAAAATCGGGAGGGGGAGCAATATATGAAATCGGGAGGGGGTAAAAATAAAAATCGGGGGGGAGAAAAAATATAGAATTGGGGGCGGGGCAAAAAAATCTAAAAACGGAGGGAATATAAAATGGGGGGCATCAAATTAAAATATAAAATCGAAGAGGGTGGGAGCAAAATATAAAATCGGGGGTGGGGAAAAATACAAATCGGGGGTTTGAGCAAATATATGACATCGGTAGGGGGGGTATAGGAAATATCCGTAAAATTTGTTTGTGCATATAAGAATAGACCACAACCAGATGAAGCCACATTACAGTTTGTTCATTAATATTAATTAATAGACTAGCTGATGTACCCGTTCTTTGCACAGGGGCTTTCTTTACCCGTTCTTTAGTCAATGCAATTTGCATTTTAGTTAGCTTGAAACAGCTGTTCTTGCTTCTGCTCTTTAAGCTGTCAAATGGAAGAATCCACAGCTGTTCGCATTACAGTTTCTGAATGTTTACTTTATTCTGAAATGTAAAAATTGAAACTTAGGACGTTCACGGGGCGTAGCCCGAGGGAATTTTAAGGAAGTGTATAGGCCTATGTGTTGCATGGGTTCAAGATCTACCTATTTGTAAAGTTTCAGCCCAGTCTGTTCAGTAGTTTTTGCGTTCACCCGGAACATCAGACAGACAGACAGACAGAAACCACCTCTTCTTTTTAATATTATAGATAGATTTAATATAATTAAACAAATACAAATAATTTAATAGATGAAATATAAATTTTAAAATGCCAATATATTTTTAAAATGATAAGAGGGAGAAACCGAGTGGAAGCTCAAACCTTTCTTCGTATTTAATAGCACTAAGTAATTTACACAATTTATCACTACTTATGAAAGTCGTAACCCTTTTTGGCCATTAAACGTTCAAAGTTATAAACATGTAACTCTGCACTTAACCAACCATTGGTCAGTAGATTCGTGATGAATTGTTTAAAGCTGGTAAAAAGGAAACCCACCTTAAATGTTGATAATGCGTATTATCGTTTGTGTAGTCAATGACAAGTGTAGTCATTGACAAGTGTATAGTCAATGGTATTATATAAATAAAAACCAAATATAGTTCAACAAATAGGTGGGGAGTCTATTCGAAACGTACAGAATTATAAATACTGATGGAAGAATGAATTTACCACGTGCGGGCTTTAGTAGTTAAGGTATAGTTAAAATAATTAGTTTAAGACACAGTTTTAAACATAAATTACTTCAAATGTAATTAATAATTACTATTTATAGTTCGGTTCTTTAATAGCTTTCATAAAGAGTTTTTTCCAACAAAAAATCCCTTGTAGAACTTGATTTTAAAATTAAGTTTATTTAACAATACAACTCAACTTTATATCAACTCGACCTCTTCATAAGCTCTTTAATTCCCAGTGGTACAACCTCCAATGTTCAAGCCGGCAAAATTCAAAGACCACTAATGAGAATACGTGACTCTGCCGCGTCAAAGGCAACCAAAATGAGCTCTTCATGTCTAAACCTCCAGGTTCTCCACGGGTTATGAATTATACTTTTAGCCATCTGTTAAAACTTATTATGTTGTTTTTTTTAATCGGCATGTGAGTGATGTTGAACTTTGAATTTTAATAACTTATATTGCAGTAATTTGTATTTCCACAATGCCAGTTTGCTTTTTAAATATTTTAAATGTACGTTATTAAGGATACAAAATTTGTTTAACATTTTAAATTAAATTTTGACAGTTTATATTAAATCTTTACTCTTACTAAATTTAACGTAGGAAAGATAATATTTGCTTCTTTCTTCTTATAAATCTGTAGTCTATTGCGTTGAAATATTTCACCATAGAATTTACTTTGTAAATAATTTATAAGGTATGTCATGTAGAAATTTGAACTTATTTTTCTCATTTTTTGTTTTATTTATCCATCCTGACCAACATCTGAATTTAATGACGATTTTCTAGAACAAATTGACCTTAGATAGTAAGAATCCTAGAGTTATGACCGCTTCCTTAAAAAATGCCTCTGGCTTACGTACACAAACAAACAAATAAAAGAAAAACACAATACTTAAATTTATAAATAATCTCCCTCAATCTTAATATACCGTGATATGTCACTAATAAACACACGTTATCATTGACTTGAACCATGAAGATTAAAGGTTAAAGAGATTTATGTTGATTATTTATGAATAAAATAATTAAATACCATTAATTCATAAAGTTTTTTTTTAATTCATAAAGGTATAATTAATAATTACTTAAATTGTCGTCAAGGATATTTTTGGAAATAGTCAACTCCCATGTCCCAATAATCCATAACACAATATTTTTAACAACTCTTAAGTTTACGTGACAGTACATGAAATTAACGGAAGTGTTAACGATTACTAATTTGTGGCACCGGATAAGACCGTAGTCGTTTTAATCCCAAATACCACTAAAGCAAAATGTTTCCTCTCAGAAGTTCCAGTTGAGTGTTACACAAACAAAGCCCAGGGCCAAGTAATCTGCATAGGCCGCCTCTCTGAATATTAAGTATTTCTGAGTAATAAGTTATAGATTAGTTTGCTTTAAATTAACAGATACTGTGTATTGTCATCGTTTCTGAGACGCTTATTAAAACATTATTAAGCTTTTTCAAAAAATTTGCCTCCTCTGAATGAGAAAAAGATCGGATATAATATATAATGTTATTTTTGTAATTGTATTTGATATTTGATTCTTTCTGTATAAAATAAAATTTAATAAAAAAATAAAACTTCTCAAATATAAAGCTAATGATTTTACTATGTATTTAACTACCGTAAGATTGAGAAAGATTCCTTTTATATTCGCAATATAGGATTAAATTAAAATTTCGACTGTTTATCTGAATTGAATTTAGAAGAAACAAAAGAAAAACAATGTATAAATCTTGGAGAGCCGTAAGTCTATATGCTTGTTTGCTAGTTCATTGTTCTGCAACGATTATCGTCTTGTAAGTGAACGAGAGATCATGCATATTTATAGGTTTATAACAACTATTTATCGAACTTACCATATAAACAAGCCCATAGAGAATTCGTGGATTAACTTACTTTGTTACAGCTTATTTTATAAAATCTCAGATGGTTAGGATATTTGTCAAAAAATAATAAAAATAAAATCTTTTTAACACTTCCAAATACTCTGAGGCCTATTTTATAAATGAGTTATGTAGGAATAACTTTTATTTTATATGGGGAAATGAAGATTTTTTTTGAATGCCAAAAAACAAAGAGAGATACGAGGTTGATGTATGTTAGTAAATTGTTAGGTTTTCTAAGACCTTTAAAATGACATACTTTGAGATATAAGTTATTATTTGACTTTTTATTTTTGGGCATATACACATTAAAAAAATAGTTTTTAATTATTTTTTACTATGTTTTAAACACTGACATTTAGCTTGTTAGGGTATAGCTGAGTTCAATACAAATAAGAAATTCGAATCAAAATAAAATAATTTCTTGAGGTTTAGTAGATACAGGGTATTCCGTAAATGTTAATATTTTTCGCAGATATGGCCGCCATTTTTAAACGGATAGAGATGAGTGAGTTCAGTTTTCACCAACATGTTTGTCTGTTAAAGGGCTTTAACATGACCTATGTTTATGCTTGAAAATTCCGAGATTCGAACGAGTGACCCTCAGGTTTTGGTACTCCTTTCGGTCGATTTAGTGGGAAACAATTTTACTACACCCTTCTAGGTCAAATCGGTTTAAGACGTCTTACGTGAGACACCCTGTATAAAGTATATTTTAAGTGACAAATAAAAATGTCTGAACTACGTTAATTATTAATCTCACTTAAAAAAAAATTGCCAACCTGGATATGTGAAACCCGGGTATCAGGGAGTAATGAAGGTAGATTGGGAAGACGACGGGTTTCAACTTGTTACATAATTGATTACTACATTGTTAACTACAGTATTAACTCTGTAAGCTTAGTTAATATCTCTAGTTTGTTTGTAACGTGTTAATATCACTCAATTCTAAGAACGACATTCAACCCGATATGTAGTAATCGAATAACTTGAAATATACTTTGGTGTTTCCAAACCCTAATTCAGCTACCGTGGTTTCAGTTGCCATGCTCTTCTGATATCTGTTATTCAACTTTGTACAACACGGTCTTCTACACCTACCATACAAGTTGTTCGTATATAAACATATGTTTTCGTAGTTTATAAAATCACAACATTCATTATTATATGTGTTTTTAGATTTATTAATAGATATACAAACTGATAGAGAATAAACTTTTTCAGAAAAATGGTTTGTTGAAATGGGCTATACTATAAGAATAGGTTGTAACAAGAAATATGAAATAGATTAGATGAAAAGTTTTGAAACGGATCTCGGGTACTCTTTGACTGAAGATGGATATAAAAAATGATATAGGAAATAGAGTAGTCTAAAACGTTTAAACTCATTTGTTCTGGGTCGGCCTTCGTCCTTACGTAACGGCCATTTATTTTGGAATAAATTAAAAATATAATTACACAGGAATCCTAATTTGGAATCCTTTATCAGATTCAATTATTTAGTATGTCCCAATTTTTATGCATATAAAGAACATAATTTTAGGTACGGTATTTATAACAAGAATGAGTACGTGTGCATATTTAAACTCACATGAATAACAATGAACTAGAATATGATACGGTGATATCAAGAATGAGTGTAAGTACAGATGAATGTTTACACTTTATAAACATAAATGATACAGTACTACTAAGCATTTGGATATAATACCTAAGCAGATATTTGAGTAATTAAAGAAAATAAACTGATAATGTATTTTTTAATAAAAAAAAACACGTAAACATACTGCTTGGTCTAACTTGATAAAACATGTATAATTAAGGATAAAAATTCTTCATGGAAAAAAACTGTGCGTGACTATTTCATCCTCGAAAAATCTGAACATAAATTTAGGTTGATAAATATTTAAAAATGTACATATCCTGTGGTCTAAATGTACCTTTTTAAACTGGCTACTTCAAATATTCAACTTTCAATATATTCATTGTGGGCATTACAGATTATATATTTATCACTGCTGCTTACCCTACGCTGTCTACTTTAGATTTTTATTATTATTTTTCTTATTTATTTTTTGGGGGAAGTTGGGCCTCTAGACAAGTAGTCTTTTGATTAAAAAACATAACGAAATAAAACATGTTTTAAGATGATGTTTATTTGAATTTACCTACAACCTTTTATAAAATAAACTTACATTTAGAGCGGCGATCTTTAAATTTTTACACGGATAGACGAGAATACAAGCAAACATTACCATTATTTTTAAGA
Organism: Allygus modestus; assembly: GCA_963675035.1. Classification (NCBI taxonomy): domain Eukaryota; kingdom Metazoa; phylum Arthropoda; class Insecta; order Hemiptera; family Cicadellidae; genus Allygus; species Allygus modestus. The sequence continues at coordinate 123,263,322 of OY776117.1, read as the reverse complement.
AAAATTCAACAAATGTTTATTAAAATAAAGCTTTATCCAAACTTATGTGTAATAAACATAATTATATTAAATTAACCAAGCAACTTGCATTTATCCTTTAAAACAAATACTAAATAATAAATTTCTTATAATCGATGTAAATTCAGGGAAAAAAATGTATAGTACAGGTGTTAAAAGCGATTAAAACATTTAGTTCTCGGTGGTAAGCTCGCGAACAGAAACGGTATATATACATTGGCTCCACTACGATGCAGTAGGAGGACCGGTGCTGCTAGGCGTCAAAAGAGATTCAGTTCTCTACCTCAGTCACAGGATTGCGACCCACTCAAACCATCAAATGGTCTCTGTTGTGGAAACTTACGTCTCAGCAGTGGAATTTGTTCTCCTTTTATAGTTTTTTTCACTTATAATTAAAGTTTACAGCGAATTCTGTAAAATAGTGATATTACTATATTTTAACTGTTTCAGCGAGAATGCGTTGAATAAATGAATATTAATACTAACAAATTCCAACTTGAATAAAAGCGTGGTTTCAGTAATTTGAATATTTTGATTAGAAGGCCAAAAATGGTCGTGATTGTGATTATTGTGACTTTTTATACATTACAATAATATGTTTTCCAAATTATTGGGGGGTTAACTTACCCCTTGCCACCCCCTAATTACGTTTATGAAGTTTAATAAAAGGTTTATCGTTTAAAAAGATTTTTTTCCATAAATTTGTTATTAAAAGAGTTGTAATATCTTTTAAAATGAATTGTATTTTTAAATTTGGTATGCAATTTTTTGATTTTGTATGATTGTGACTCCTAAAAGTTTGACGATTTTACTGATTTTTCATCGGAGATAAAAGAAATGACTATATACGTATAGTTAAATACAATATACAATGCCAACATAGTACATATCGATTTAATATAAGAATAGAATCATTTTTGTGTTTAGGATTTGGGGTGGTTGGAGGTTACAATTTGGAGAGTAGGTATTAAGGGTTAGAGATTGGAGGTTAAGTTTTAGGGGTTGAGTATGACGGGTTTGAGGTTAGGATTCAACAAAAGATTCAATGTCCACAGAAAACAAATGAAGTTAGATTAACAGTTGGGCAATATACTTTAGGATTCGAGGGTTGGGTTATGGGATTGGGGATTGAGTATTGGGTGTTGGGGGTTGGGTTAGGTGGTAGTTGTGAGGGCGAACCGCAACCTAATGGACTCAACGTGTTACGATAAACTGCACCACTCAATAAACACTGGCTCATAACCACGAATGGTACCCTTCCGGTCATCTGCTCTTTAGCAAACACAAATTTCACGGGTAAATAGATATTTAAAACAGTTCAGAATAACAGTACAAAAGTTAATAGTTTACATAGAACCATAGATTTACTTAATTATAGAAATGTGTTAGTTTAGTTTAAATTAATTTCAAGTCCGTAATGAGTAATGCTGAAATTTTTGGCAAACAATTGTTACGGTGATTGGTAGGATTTCATAAGACATTACTGAAATACAATAAATTAATACCCCCGTAGCAGCAAACCTGCATACTCAGCGAATTTCCAATGCATATTAATTTATCTTAATACCACATAAAACCACATACCAAGTTTCATTAATATACATTCATAAATAAACGATTTATGACATTTTAATTATTATCCATAAGAATAACATGGCGGCTGAGTATGCAGGTTTGCTGAAATAAGGAACACTAAAAATGGGATTTTATACAAATATCATTATAACTCAACTAGGTAAAGCCACATACCAAGTTCTATTAATTTATGTTCATAATTAAAGGAGATAACACGTTAATTATTCTCCATAAAAATAACATGGGGCTGAGTATGCAGGTTTGCTGCTACGGGAAATATCGGGCAAAAAATGGATTTTTGTGCAAATATCAATGAAATGAAGCAATATACCAAGTTTCGCCAGGATAAGTTGATAAATAAGCGGGATATACAATTTTTCTTATCCTCCATAAGAATAACATTGGACAACGTACTGTGTTTAGCACTTTCAATATCTCAGTAACCAATTGACGTAGAGCAATGATTAAAACATCAAATTGTGCGTCTTTTTAAGCTGATTCCAATGGGGAAAAATAAAATTTTACTTTTCCAAAAAGTGTATGTAAAAAACTCCAAAAACCCAATTTTGGGGTACAAAACCCCCCCAAAATACCCCTTCGGATAGGTCGATCCGTCTGGTTTTCAAACCCAAAGTCATAAATGCTACTTTACACGTTTGTACCAAATTTAATCAAAATCAGACCTTTTTTACGAGAGTTATCCGCACCCACGGACACATATATCACTTATATGTTACCACAACCCCATTATAACTCAATGGACAAACCTAGTTACTGTATTACCGTACAATAAATCAACAGAACAACTTAGTAAAGCATAAATGCATTACTAACTCTAGCTAACTAACTCTAACTCTAGCGGTTGACTCTTCTCCTTATTCGTCATTCAAATGTGTTCTGTGATTTATATATATATATATATATATATATATATATATATATATATATATATATATATATATATATATACAGTTTCGAACGAATGGTGTTTTTGGGGTCTGGGGACCTCAAAACGAAAAGTTATCATGGTCCCGGGCCTAGGTCTTACCATGCCGACTACGGTAATAGCTTCTTCCCTATAGGGGAAATTCGCTAATAAAAACAAGTGTTTTGGGGTTTATCATTGCATTTAATTGGTTTTTAATTGGTAAACCATGTCTACCGAGTATGATCTCAATACTGAGAATAAAACGTTAGGTTGAAACAAAATAGTGCAATGAAAATACCCAAAACCAGTTTATGACGTTTAATAATAACATGTATTATGTTAATGTTGACATTATTTAGATTTATAGAATACAAAAGAGTTGAATCAGTTTTGATAAATAACCGAATTATAATTAACTGATAAAAATAATAAAAATCATTATTATACATGGCCGACTTTAGATATAAAGAAATTTCTTTTCTAAACCAAGGTGAATAAGTGATGAAAATAATTCGCGAGCGATGGGTCGTGCGTTGAAATTATTAAGGATTAATAGAAAGAACCGAATATTGCACAAAATTAAGAACTGGTTCTTTAGAGTAACAATATTTGTCTTTAGCAACCACAAATGAAAGTTTATTTTATGTTCCAAGATTAAAAACTCCTTAATTTTTAAGTTTACTGCCAAAGATAATTTATGATTTTGACTATTTATTACATTTATTGCCTGAGTACGTTTTCCAGTAGTCCTACATGGAAATGAATACATTATTTTTAGTATATTTCTTAACTAATGTAGCTTTATATAAATGTTAATTTACAATTTTATAATATTACTAAACATAATAATTTCTAATAAATTTTACTAGCTTTGTGCTAGAAAAAAATTACGATGTACAAGTATATATGAAACTACGCAAAATCACGTTTGCAACAACCGGTATATTTTCTTGATATTAATTATATGCTTTATGACCAAACCACTTATATTCCTGCACATAGTTTGGTGTAATGTTTAGATATTAATTAAAGGTTAGCTTCTTTAAAACAATTTGACCTACTTTCTGCAGTAATATTTCAACCCTTACTGTGTAAATAGTTGTAAAGTATTCTTATTGTCATGCATAACATACTTCATTAGTACCAAACAATTGGTAAAGTAAAATGTGAAAATATAATTTACAATTTATTCTGAGGGTAACCTAACTCTTTCAACTGAGAACTTGTTTATGTAATTTTAAGCTTGACAATCATCAAAGCCCTCTAATAGCAGTGGGTGCCACCGCTCAGTCAAAGACCTCTAAAACGAGCTCTTCATGTTTGGCGCCAAGTGTTCCCCCTGTTATTAGTGAATTTCCTTTGGAAAGTGAACTATTAGCATGACCCGCACGGTGAAACTTAAGCCCGGGGCCACCATAGAAGTTCCTAACGTGACCCCCTGAACACGTTTTGGGGGGTCGTTCAAAATTTTATATATATATATATATATATATATATATATATATATATATGTGTTTGCACTCTAGCGGTCGCATTTTTTGTCCGATTTTCTTCAAATTTGGTAGGAACGTTCCTTTTTGTAATCAGTTGAATAAGTTCGTTGGACAAAACAATCGGAAAACTCTAAACCCCTTTTTTGGGGATTAATCTTTTAAATTTTGAGTTTTTGGGCCCAAAAAGGGTCAGAAAAGCCCCGTATGTAAAATAAATGCATGTAAAAAGATGGGAATTGGAGAGGCGAAAGTTTTAAGCCCTCTCTCGTCATTCTAGCATAAATATTTACCGAGTGAGAAAATGTGTATCGACCAAACAGAGTACGTTGTCTTATGGGGATTTTACATTAGAAAAGTCTGTTATTCATTTGTTGGTGTACTTTTATCACCCTCAACAACCTCACGCCTACTTTAAATCCTGACTGGACCTTCTCCTAACCTTATAATGCACAAAATTGTATTCCCAGCATTGCAGGTAAATAGAACCAGGAGCATCAGAACAGCCAAAAAATCAATGTTTTCAGATTTGAATAAAAGTTGGAATAAATGTATGTTTTTAACTGATTTTGAGTTTTTATAGTTTTTTTGTGGAAATTCACTTCCCTCACGTCAGCGTGCTGTGTGCAAAATCGTTTTGTCTGCTACGTCTCGCCATACTGACTATGTGATCTCTGGTCTTGAAAGCGTTTAAACACGAATTTGGTACAAACTTTTCCAAATTTGTTTACTTATAATTTTTTAACAGATTACGTTGGATTCAAATATTTGATATTTTTTTGCTTGCTTTCACTAATGACCTTGGACAAACGTCATTCAAATATATATATAAATAATAACAAATTTTCTTTTACTATGTTTCGGTTATAAGTTGGTATTAAAGTAAACGCCTATAAGTCATATATTCTTGAAGTCATCATGTTTCTTTTATTAGTGAATTTCCTTTGGAAAGTGAACTATTAGCATGACCCGCACGGTGAAACTTAAGCCCGGGACCACCATAGAAGATCCTAACGTGACCCCCTGAACACGTTTTGGGGGGTCGTTCAAAATTTTATATATATATGTCTATATATATATATAGACATATATATATATGTGTCTGTTTGCACTCTAGCGGTCGCATCTTTTGTCCGATTTGCTTCAAATTTGGTAGGGACATTCCTTTCTGTAATCGGTTGGACAAGGTTGTTGGGCAAAACAATCGGAAAACTCTAAACCCCTTTTTGGGGATTAATCTTTCAAATTTTGGGCTTTTGGACTCAAAAAGGGTCAGAAATGCCCCTTATGTAAAATTAATGCATGTAAAAAGATTGAAATTAGGGAGGCAAAAGTTTTAAGCCCTCTCTCGTCATTCTAGCATACATATTTACTGAGTTATTAAAGAAAATGTGTATCGACTAAACACAGTACGTTGTCTTATGGGGGTTTTACACTAGAAAAGCCTGTTATTCCTTTGTTAAAGTACTTTTATCATCCCCAGAAACCTCACGCCTACTTTCAAGCCTGACTGGACCTTCTCCCAACATTATAATACACAAAATTGTATTCCCAGCTTTGCAGGTAAATGAAGCCAGGAGCATTAGAATAGCCAAAAAATCACTGTTTTCAGATTTCAATAAAAATTGGAATAAATCTATGTTATTACACTGATTTGGAGTTTTAAAAGTTTGAATGTGGAAATTCACTTCCCTCACGTCAGCGTGCTGCGTGCGAACTCGTTTAAATTTTTAAAGCGAGAGTAACTTATTATATATATTAAAATTATTTTCGGAATTATAAGATTGTTTATCTAAATCCTATTTGGCATTTATACAAAAATAATACTTTATATTTATATCAAGAGGGGGTTCTAGTCATTTGCTTTTATATGCTTATTCCATAAGACAAATGATTACTTTTAAAACCCTTCCTCCTCATCGGATTACCCGAAATTGTAGAGTTATCGCTAATTTAGTAGAGCAATAAGTAGTGATTGCAGTTAGAGAAGTTTTAAAATCATTTTAATTAAATCCCCAGAATATTCATTATTTTAGATTTTTTTATGGGTTTACTCTTCGTAGTATCAACATTTTGCTCATTAAATTGGTAGGTATTTTTTGGTCGTTAAAAATGAGCCATAAGTCAATGATTTCTAATAATCACTTGAAATGGGACGGGATATGAAAATATAAATTGACCATATGGGAGAGGCAGGCAGAAACTCGAAATGTGTCGTGAATGGAGCCCCCTGTAAATCGTATTTTTGCCTCATTAAAACCTTGTTCTACTGCTGTGAGCCTATTCGTTGCTGTGGCATGCTCTAGACCCACGAAGGGCCGCTGACGCCGGTGGGGGCGTCGCGTCGCGACGCCAGACCTGGATAAAGATCAAACCTGACACGTGCAGTGTGACCACTCACCACTTGCTGTTGTAGGGTGAAACACAAGCTGTATTCTAACTTTCAATTTTTTTATAGATTCAGAGTAACAATATATTTCAAGAATTGTTTAACTACAAATACAATTTTTTATATGTAATTTATTTTATAAAATGAAGTGAAATACACCCTACTGAATTTTATACTTGTAAGTTACAGATAAATTTATTAATAATTTCAAACTTACTGAACAAACTTTAGTTAGAAGATTGCAACGAGAAAGTTATTTGTCATCGCAAGATCTGTTCTTTTTGTCGACAGTTATTGAAAATTATAAAGAAATTAAATTGTTTATACATATATATCATGGGTAATTAATAGTTCCTAAATACAGGTACTCTCCAAAGTAGTTTGATAACAATATATCTTCTGTGTTCTAAAATAATGAATACTTAACGAATCTACCGGTTTATGTTGGAAAAGAAAAGTAATAAGCAAGGAGTTACTTGGGAGGTAGTCGACAAACTTATTCTTCAGTAATAGAATGTATGATTTATGATTTCATTCTAAATTCATCCTATCTTCTAATAATTCTGAATACCGAAATCCATTTACCAGTAAGTTATAATCCCAGTCAATGTAGTATGATTATTCAACTTATCAATAAAATACAATCTTTTATTAAGAAAAGTAAAGACATATATTTCTCAATGTTTTGATTCCTTATAAATTCTAACTACAAACTGTTCGAATCATGTGTTTTTTATAAAGTTTTATCAGAACTATAGATCTATTAGAAATATATTTTTCTATAAAATAATTCAAATTTAAGAGCCGTATTCGTTGACTACTATTTCCAGATTTTAATGTTAAATTCTTTGTTAATACATATTTTAGACCGAAATAATTTTTTTTCTAAAAGTGCGTACGTGGTTAAATATAACTAAACATTTAAAAAAAATTGAATACCTGCTCAGCCTATAAAACATTACTAAGCAAAAATTTAGTTATTAGGTGAACCATAATTGTATATATATATCAACCTGGTACATAAGTCAAATTACTTGATTGGTAGTAAACATGTTCAGCCGACGAAGGATCGTAACAATAATGAAGAAGGATATCAAAATCAACTGATGAAAACATTCTCAAAAGACCTCAAAACAAAACAAAGGCCCGTCCTCAAACACCACATCCACTCCGTTTGTTCAGAACAATAAAATCGCTTGCATTGTTTAGCAGCCAGCTCTCCCTTCTCATTCCCTCTATGGTGGTTTCATGTTGTATATTCGATTCCTTAAACTTATGTTCAATGTTACTTTACGTTTGCTATTTTTGTCTCTGTGTGTTCAGTTCCGGTTTACTTGTAGTAAGGCGTAATTTATTTGTATAGCTTCATACAAATTGCTTGATGAATGCTCAAACTAATAATATTTTCTCTAGTAAACCATATGGCTCTTTAGGTTAAGCATTACTAACCGAAAGGTTATTTATTCATTTATTAATTTATCAACAGGAGCTTTAATGATTAATAACATTTTAAATCATTTTTAACAGGTGATATAGTTTTAGTATTTATATAACTACCATTTAAATGTATATTAAGTTAGAAAACAAAGCACGTTGAACCATTTTTTAAATATTATTTGTTCTGGTAAATAACATATTTTGACACATAAAATATTGATGCTTTCATCACAGATTACGTAGTTAAACATAGATAAATATAGGACTCATTATCATAACCAATATCAGCTGCCCGGATGCGGTGGTCTGCCACAACATTCTCGTCGCATAACCCATAACAAGTCGGGTAACTTTATCCAACTACGTCGAATTCCTTATTGCAAAATTATTTTACGCTGTTCACTGTTACTATTGATAAGGTTAATAATGTGTTTAGAAAATTAGTATTGAATTAGTTAATGTAGAAAACCCAATCCTCATTTCTGCATAATATAACAGCAAAAAACTTTGAATGTACATGATACGAAATGTTATTATGGCTTCCGCTTGATTGTATTTCCCCTATTAAAACATACTGGAGCAGATATATTATTAAAATTTGAAAAGTATAAATTATATTATAATTAAAAAATATAAATTCGACTATTATAATACTTTGTACGACCGCTCAATGTAATTCATGTATTATTCTCTCAACTGCGCCTACAGATCAATTTTTAATTTTTATAAATTTGTATTAATGCAATGATTACATCGGCTTGTATACTAAAAACGTGCGTTACAAATAAAATTGTTCAAGTTAAGGTTATATATATTTGGGACCATACGAAATTTTAAATAAAATATTAACATACATAATTAATTTTTGTTTATACAATAATTAAAACACGAGCTGGACATGAAGTTTAAGTAGCCTAAATCTTGAATGCATATTTGGCCGGGATAAAACAAAAAAAGACATTTTCCAACAAAGTATGAATGTAATACTAGCCAATACCCTGCGACTCGCGGCAGAGAGGTTCTTTTGTAGAACTTTCCAATCTCTTTCATACAATTGTTTTGCTGCAAATTCTTTCAGTCTATATTCTCTTAGAGAATTACCTTTGGACAAATTTGCGAAACTGCAAATCCCTCTTTATAAGACAAATTTAAAAAAATATATTTTTAAATAGTTGAAAAATATCCGTTGTAAACTATATTTGTATTGATGTTCTGTTTTACCAGAAAAACTCAAAAAATATTGAAAATAAATTTGTCTTGTATATGTGAGACACCAATAAGCTTTTTGAGTACAAAATTCCATTAGGGTATTTTACAAATAGTAAATCTTTTAAAAATTGGAAATTTAGGTCTTTAATGTTCCAATTTATGTTTATATCAATTACATTAATTGTATCTGATGGTTATATAAACACAGGTTAATTACACGGAATATTTCAAAACGTAACATATTTCAAAATCCAACTTTTGCATTGACTGGGTGTGGCGGGGAACTGCAATTAATAAAAATAAAACTATAATAATTACTAAATTGTTGTTTAAACTGTTATTTGGATAAAAAATTGTTCATGATGTCAAGAGAATATGCCGGTATACCGAAACAAATCATAAACTCATTAAAATCTTCGATTTTCTTTTAATAATAAATAAGGTCAAGAAACCTTCCAGATGTACTTTTATGGCGCCGCTGAGTCTAGGAGATTTTTAATCAGGTGGAGAGGAAATAAAAGCTGTGATAAAACCTGGGGAATTGACAGGGGTGCAACACTAATTTAAAGGGTAGTTTCCTGACAAGGGGGTGGATGGTGGAGGAGGAGGGGGCTGGGGTTGGTCTTAGGAGGAAATGTGATCACGTGGGTGAGAAACTGTGATGAAATATCTGATAATAGTGCGGGATCATCCTAGATAGGATAGGATAGTCAATTATTCTTGAGTCCGTCGTGGTAATTTTTGTATTGCTATTGGCCCAATAAAATCATTGTTTCATTGCCATTCAAAAGAAATTGTAATTTTTTACTTTTTCTAGACCACCTTTGTGCGGTTCAAACTTTGTTAAAAGACGGTCCAAACGTCTTAATTTCAAGGAATGAAGAATAAGCATCTTTAATAAAAGTAATAATTTGTTTTTATTTCCCATATAGTAAGCTCATAAAAATAGCTTTGTACATTGATCATACCAAGTTTATAATGAAAATAATCAAATAAATCAATTTTCGCTATTGCTAGTTCAGTATATTAGTATTTTATCTGTGTATGTCGAATTTAATGGTTACTATTAATTGGCTTCTTCTTTCGGTTTTAAAACTTCTGTCATCGTAATGTTTAATCAAACACCCAATTAATTTGTTATAGTTTTGTTACATACACAGTACAATATTGTTTTATGATATATAGCTAGTTGGATAAATAGTTGAACAAAAATACATCAGTTTTAAAATAAATTGTCATGAAACTATCGAAGTTTAGGTATTAAATTCATTAAGTTTCCGTCCTCAGTTGGCCAGCAACAGTGATGTTTCCTCTCTCAAGTTCCAGCCGAGTGTTCTATTAACAAAGCTCTAAGCCAAGTAATCTGCATAGACCGCCTCGCTGAATATTAATTAGTGGCGTTGAAAATTATCTAAAGATGAGATTTCATGTTTATGTAAACTAAATAATTTTTATATTGTGTGAGGAACTTTATAAAGAAATTCATGGCTTGGCTTATATTACTGAAATTATATAACTTACGATTTATTTCCAAAGTATTCGGTAATACAAATGGATTTAAATTCAATTGATGCTGAATGTTAAAATAAAAACTTATATGTTAACATAGCAGTAATATGAGGTTTATTGAATTCAACCAAAACTCAGCTTACTTTCTATTACAATAGAATTGTTGATGGTTAAAGTAAAATAATTGTTCCTATACTTAGTGCGTAAACATACTATTCTATGTTCGTGAATATTAAGGAACCCACCACCATTGTCCCTGGGAGACTTTCCGACTAGTCCATACAACTTGGAAGTCTACTTTCGGCACAACTGTATGAAGATGCCATTTAATGACGGTAGTTGTTTGCGTTAAGGACTGTGGCAAGATACCCAGGTATCTTTGTGTTTGTGGACAGTAAGATATTGCCGTAGTACGTGGTCAATTAATTTATAAGGGATTTCACCCTCGACACAAATTTACTAAACAACACTCACATGCTCAGATTAAATATCTTAAACACCCAAAAAATTAAAGTCTTTGAGCTTTTGTCGATTTTATCGTGTTTTTAGGGTGTATTTGTTATGTTGCGCTCTGTCGAGGGTGAAATCCCTTATAAAGCATGTCGAATTTGTTGCAGAAAGCTTGTAGTTACCCAAAGTCATAGCATTTCAGGTTTTTAACGGTGGTCGTATTCCTTATATGGTTCAAAAGACGCCATATAAAGGCTACATTATCCATTATCTAAGAGTATTAATTTGTTTCAAGCACTTAGGTAATGCATGGAGGATTAACATTTAACATACTACGTCTCCTTGCCAAGTAGTATTCAGCAACAAGCATGTGACCAGATTTTATAGGTTAATCCCTAAAAAATAATCAAAGCCTTGGAATATTTGTAGAATTTAGGTATTAAATAAAATTTGGACTAATTTACATTAAACTGTGGCCAAACACCGACCTGGGGGCGAAGCCCCCCACAGGGGTCTGGGGGTGGAGCACCCAGCGAGCGAAGCGAGTCCAACATATATTTTGTAAATTATTGTTTTTACTTACACCTGCAACCTTTTTATAAATATAGTTATTAGAGAATAACTGAGATTACCTTTATGTGAGTTTGTTTGGATATTATAAAATATAGTTGGATAATTGCAATTGCTCTCATTAATAGTTGTTCACAAAGAAGATAACTACGCCCAATCCTCCAGCTATGGAAGTAGTGTATTTGTTTGAGGTTGCACAAGGCTCAGTGCAAGCAACGAAATAGAAGCAGTAACTATTTTGCTATTTGAAATATAATTAATTGTGTATATTTTAAGGTGAATTAATAAATCATGAGTGGAATCGAAGCCATGTTACTCAACTTATTTTTAGACGGAATCATTAATTCCTACATGACAATGTTTAGGGGTACAATGTTTTGCAGATACTCTTGTCTTTTGCAAAAGTATCTGCAATCAACCTCCATCTGGTAGTTGACTCAGGTTAATTGACCACGTACTACGGCAATTTCTTACTGTCCACAAACTTAAAAAGACCTGGGTATCTTGCCACAGTCCTTAACGCAAACAACTACCTACATTAAATGGCATCTTCATACAGTTGTGCCGAAAGTAGACTTCCAAGTTGTATGGACTAGTCGGAAAGTCTCCCAGGGACAATGGTGGGTTCCTTAATATTCACGAACATAGAATAGGATGTTTACGCCGTAAGTATAGGAACAGTTATTTTACTTTCACCATCAACAATTCTATTGTAATAGAAAGTAAGCTGAGTTTTGGTTGAATTCAATAAACCTCATATTACTGCTATGTTAACATATGAAGACCACAGGCTAAAAACGTGTTCAGTCACAATTTTGATATTTTACAGGAGAGCGTTTTTAGTACTTTAATCTTGTATGAACTTTACTACACTGTCCCTATGTTTATAAGAAAAAAATTATATATGGCCAATATATATCTAAATATGTTTGCATAGTTTGGAAATTTAAATAAAACTGCAGTACTACAAAAAAATTATTGAAAATTTTAACACCCTTTACTTTTTAAAAACATGTTAAGTCCATTCCTTACATTGCTAAAAGTACTATATTGCACGATATAGTAGTGAGTCTATGGTTAATTTAATTCCTGTCTATTATTTCTTGTTCTTTTTCTGGCCCTTTTTCTTTTTCTAATTTTTCTTCTTTTTCTCATTTGCCTCCTTTTTTTTCTTTTCCACCTTTTTCTCTTTTTTCTCCTTTACGTTGCTGTAAGGTAGCGTTGTAAAAAAATGTCTTGCTTTTTCCCCGCAGAACTGTTTTAGTACTTGGAGATCGTCATTTTTCTCTTTAGAAATCGGCAACAAAGCTGAAAATATACATAAACATTACCTAACTAAAGTGGTAAAGGTATTTATTTTACATTGGTGGCCCTAATAAAGTTGCAGTAGGAGAATAACTTACCTTGGTAAGCCTGGTCTGGGTAGAGGAATTCTCCAGGGTTTAGATCAGGTACCGGTAGTGTGATTCTTGCAATTGGACGTCTGATATCTGAAGAAAACCATGGTCCGTTGAAGGTAGGTCTATGAAACACTCTCGTTTCATCTCTCAATACTTTTGCTTCTCGGATGGGGCGAGTGGCAAATGGGCACTTTTCTATGAACTGCTCTTTCAAGAAAGTACTCCAATCACGGATCATATATTGTTCTACTGGAATTACCTTGAATGGAGATGGGTTTGACCTCGCTGACAGAAAAACGGTGTTTCACTCATCTGGTGTCTCAACTGTACTTTTTTTTGTTCACTAAAGATATATTTTTATCGCATTCTAAATAAGAATGTCCCCTTATTGGGAATGTTATCAAAACTGCGTCAAGTCGTCAATGTGATGGACCAAGTAGTACAAATATAAAAACAACGGGTAATTTTTATTTTGTCCTGAGCAAGAGTCACAAAAGATTTCCAGGTCTCTCACATTTTTGTTAAGAACTTCATTCACGTAGTTGTCCAAAAAGGTAATGACTTCATTAGCACCTTTTTTGCCGGGTGTTTCATCATAGGTGTAAAAGATAGCATCCCTGTTTGACAGTTGGTGTATATTGAAGTTGTAAAACGACAACTGTCGTTTATAATAAACGTCGTTTGAAGTTATATTAGGTACAGGCAAGTTCTTCTGGTAGTCCATACATATGCATTCTTTGTCAGGAAGTGCTTTGCTTTGAATCCTTGCTTTTCTTTTCCTTGTATAGAACATGACGGCTTTTAACTTGTGCAAATGATTTTCATTACTTAGTACTGTAATTTGCTTCTGAATATCATCTTTCTGGTCTTGGCCAGTTGCTTCAGCAAGTTTGATTTTCAAGGTTTTTAATTCTGCATTAAACTTATCGCATTTTGAACATGTGTCTGTTCGTGGGTATCCGAATGACAGATTAAATTTATTGTTAAATATTTGTCTGTAACTCTCATAAGAAACAGGAAGATTTGGGTATTTGATTTTGTAAAGTTCGTAGCATTTTTTAATAGACAATTCCTCAGACAGGTAGATTTTTTCAGTTTTCTCCAACCCATAGTGGCTTCTTGTGCCTTTGAAGGAGTTGATGTGATTATAGACTGCATTCTTTTTTTCATCGGATAGATGACAGGGATGTTTATTTATATGATGACCTCTTCGGTCTTTGGGAGCTTGGCCTTTTTCTTTCATTGCACTTTGCACAGTTTCCAACCTGCGCCTACCTATACCATGTAACGACATAAAAGCCTTCTTGCAAACAGGAATCTCATGCATGACGTCATTTCGTTTCACCCTCACTATATAGAGGAAATTACAGTCACGACTTTTTGGTTCATCGTGTCTAGGCCTTCTGCGAACAACTAATGAAATTGCAATCAATGAAGTTAAATGTGCTGACTGGTCATTCCAGTTTCCTAATGAGTTAAAACCTTGTATTATTGTACTCCTTTCAGCTGCGTTAATGACTTTAAAACAACCAAACATTGAAGAATTACAGTCTGGACCGGTTTCATGAGTAGTTGCTAAAAGCTTTTTACTCACATCAGTTAATCTCCCGTGTCTAAGTCTTTTTTTAGTTTTTTTACATGAAGAAGGTTTTTCCATTTCATCACTACTTGTGTTACTTTCCATAGCTAGTTGTATTCACACCAATCACTGAACTGCACACCAATCACTATATTCATAAACACCTGGCACAAAACTAACCTCACTTTACGCATTGGCTGCCTCTAGCCAACAGAGCATATGACTGTCTGCGTCGCAAGGGACGGAGCGAGACAGGACTGAACACGTATTTAGCATGTAGACACAGGACTAAGCCCATGTTTAGCGTGTGCCATAATACTTCATTTGCAAATATCTCTTGGACTGAACACTTATTTAGCATGTAAGTTACACCGGGTTGTAGTGCTCAACATTGCCTACTAGAATGCGTTGTTAACTCAATTTTGAAAAATTTGGACTGAACACGTTTTTAGCCTGTAGTCTTCATATAAGTTTTTATTTTAACATTCAGCATCAATTGCATTTAAAGCCATTCGTATTACCGAATACTTTGGAAATAAATCGTAAGGTTATATCATTTCAGTAATATAAGCCAAGCCATGAATTTCTTTATAAAGTTCCTCACACAATATACAAATTATTTAGTTTACATAAACATGAAATCTCATCTTTAGATTATTTTCAGCGCCTTATAATATTCAGCGAGGTGGTCTATGCAGATTACTTGGCTCAGAGCTTTGTTGGTAGAACACTCGGCTGAAACTTGAGAGAGGAAACATTACTGTTGCTGGCCAAACTGAGGACAAAACATAATGAATTTAATACCTAAACTTTGATAGTTTCATTTATTTTAAAACTGATATATTCTTTCATCTATTTCATCCAACAAGCTATATATTATAAAACAATATTGTACTGTGTATGTAACAAAACTATAACAAATTATTTGGGTATTTTATTAAACATTACGATGACAGAAATTTTAAAACCGTAAGAAGAAGCCAATCAATGGTAACCATTAAATTCGTAATACTGTATAGAGATAAAACACTGATAGGGTATACTGAAATAGCAATAACAAAAATTGATTTATTTGATTATTTTCATTATAACATTGGTATGATCAATTTACAAAGCTCTTTTTATGAGCTTACTATATGGGAAATAAAAATAGATTATTACTTATTAAAGCTGCTTATTCTAAATTCCTTGAAATTAAGACGTTTGGGCCGTCTTTTTACAAAGTTTGAACCACACGAAGGTGGTCTAGAAAAAGTAAAAATTACAATTTCTTTTAGATGGCATTGAAACAATGATTTTATTGGGCCAGTAGCAATAAAAAAATTACCACGACGGACACAAGAAAAATTGACTATCCTATCCTATCTTGGATGATCCCTAACTATTAACATATATTTCATCACCATTTCTCACCCACGTGATCACATTTCCTCCTAAGACCCAGCCCCCTCCTCCACCACCATCCACCCCCTTGTCAGGAAACTACCCTTCAAATTAGTGTTTCACCCCTGTCAATTTCCCAGGTTTTATCACGGATTTTATTTCCTCTCCACCTGATTAAAAATCTCCTCAACTCAGTGGCACCATAAAAGTACATCTGGAAGGTTTCTTAACCGTTTTTATTATGTATTCATTAAACGAAAATCAAAGATTTGAAAGAGTTTATGATTTGTTTCGGTACACCGGCACAGTCACATGACATCATAAACTATTTTTTATCCAAAGAATAGTAAAACAACAATATAGTAATTATTATAGTTTTATTTTTATTAGTTGCAGTTCCCCGCCACACCAAGTGAATGCAAAAGTTGGATTTTGAAATATGTTACGTTTTAAAATATTTCGTGTAATGAACCTGTGTTTAAATAACCATCAGATATAATTAATGTAATTTATATAAACATAAATTGTAACTTTCAAGACCTAAGGTTCCAATTGTTAAAAGATTTACTATTGGTAAAATACCCTAATGGAATTTTGTACTCAAAAAGCCTATTCGTGTCTCACATATACATGACAAATTTCTGTTAAATGTTTTTGGAGTTTTTTTTTTTTGTAAAACAGAACATCAATACAAATATAGTTTACAATTGATATTTTTTAACTATTTAAAAATATATTTAAAAGAATTTGTCCTATAAAGAGAGATTTGCAGTTTCGCAAATTTGTCACAAGGAAATTCTCCAAGGGAATCTAGATTGAAAGAATTTGCAGCAAAACAATTGTATGAAGGAGATTGGAAAGTTCTACAAAAGAACCTCTCTGCCGCGAGTCGCAGGGTATTGGCTAATATTACATTCATACTTTGTTAGAAAATGTCTTTTTTTGTTTTATCCCGGCCAAATATACATTCAAGATTTAGGCTACTTAAATTTCATGTCCAGCTCGTGTTTTAATTATTGTATAAAAAAAATTATGTATGTTAATATTTTATTTAAATTTTCGTATGGTCGCAAATATACATAACCTTAACTTGAACAATTTTATTTCAACAATTTTATTTCACGGTTTTAGTATACATGCTGATGTAATCATTGCATTAATACAAATTTAAAACGAGTTCGCACGCAGCACGCTGACGTGAGGGAAGTGAATTTCCACATAAAAACTTGTAAAACTCAAAATAAGTGTAAGAACATAGATTTGTCCAATTTTTGTTGAAATCTGAAAACATTGATTTTTTGGCTGTTCTGATACTCCTGGTTTCATTTACTTGCAAAGCTGGGAATACAATTTTGCGCATTATAAGGTTAGGAGAAGGTCCAGACAGCCTTGAAAGTAGGCGTGAGGTTGCTGGGGATGATAAAAGTACTCTAACAAAAGAATAACAGGCTTTTCTAGTGTAAAACCCCCATAAGACAACGCACTATGTTTAGTCGATACACATTTTCTTTAATAACTCGGTAAATAATTACGCTAGAATGACGAGGGAGGGCTTTTTCACCTCTCTAATTCCCATCCTTTTACATGCATTGATCTTACATCTGAGGCTTTTATGGCCCAAAAACTCGAAATTTGAAAGATTAATTGCCAAAAAAGTGGTTTAGAGTTTTCCGATTGTTTTACCCAAATAACTTGTTCAACTGATTACAGAAAGGAATGTCCCTACCAAATTTGAAGTAAATCGGACAAAAAATGCGACCGCTAGAGTGCAAACACACACACACACACACACACACACATATATATATATATATATATATATATATAAAATTTTGAACGACCCCCTAAAACGTGTTCAGGGGGTCACGTTAGGAACTACTATGGTGGTCCCGGGCTTAAGTTTCACCGTGAGGGTCATGCTAATAGTTCACTTTCCAAAGGAAATTCATTAAAAATAAACATTGATCTGTAGGCGCAATTGAGAGAATAATACATGAATTTCATTGACCGGTCGTAGGAAGTATTATAATAATCAAATTTATATTTTATTATTATAATACAGTTTATATCATTTATACTTTTCAAATTGTAATAATATATCTGCTCCAGTATGTTTAGGGGAAATACAATCAAGCGGAAGCCATAATAACATTTTGTATTATGTACATTCAAAGGTTTTTGCTGTTATATTATGCAGAAATGAGGATTGGGTTTTCTACATTAACTAATTCAATACAAATTTTCTAAACACATTATTAACCTTATCAATAGTATCAGTGAACAGCGTAAAATAATTGTGCAATAAGGAATTCGAAGTAGTTGGATATAGTTACCCGACTTGTAATGGGTTATGCGACGAAAATGTTGTGGCAGACCACCGCATCCGGGCAGCTGATATTGTTTATGATAATGAGTCCTATCTTTATCTATGTTTAACTACGTGTTCTGTGATGGAAGCATCACTATTTTATGTGGCAAAATATGTTATTTACCAAGAAAAAATATGTTTAAAAAATGGTTCAACGTGTTTCGTTTTCTAACTTAATATTCATTTAAATGGTAGTTATGTAAATACTAAAACTATTTCACCTGTTAAAAATGATTTAAAATGTTAGTAATCACTAAAGCTCCTGTAGATAAATTTATAAACAAATAAATAACCTTTTGGTTAGTAATGTTTAACCTAATGAGCCGTATGGTTTTATTAAAGAAAATATTATTAGTTTGAGCATTCATCAATCAATTTGTACGAAGCTATACAAATAAATTAAATCTTACTACAAGTAAACCCTAACTGAACACACAGAGACACAAATAGCAAACGTAAAGTAACATTGAACATAAGTTTAAGGAATCGAATATACAACATGAAACCACCATAGAGGGACTGAGAAGGGAGAGCTGGCTGCTAAACAATGCAAGCGATTTTATTGTTCTGAACAAACGGAGTGGATGTGGTGTTTGAGGACGGGCCTTTGTTTTGTTTTGAGGTCTTTTGAGAATGTTTTCATCAGTTTATTTTGATATCCTTCTTCATTATTGTTACGATTCTTCGTCGGCTGAACATGTTTACTACCAATCAAGTAATTTGACTTAGGTAAAGGTTGATATATATACAATTATGTTTCACCTAATAACTAAATGTTTGCTTGGTAATGCTTTATTGGTTCAGCAGGTATTCAAATGTTTTAAAATGTATAGTTATATTTAACCAAGTTAACACTTTTAGGAAAATATTTAAATCAGTCTACGATATGTATTAACAAAAAATAAAACATAAAAATCTGTAAATAGTAGTCAAAGAATATGGCTCTTAAATTTTAACAATTTGATATAAAAATATATTTATAATTGATTTCTAGTTCTAATGAAACTTTATAAAAATCGTATGATTCGAACAGTTTGTTGTCAAAATTTATAAAAAATCAAAACATTGAGAAATATTTGTCTTTACTTTTCATGATAAAAGATTGTATCTTATTGATAAGTTGAATAATCATACTACATTGACTGAGATTATAACTTACTGGTAAATAGATTACGGTATTCAGTAATATTAGTGGATAGGATTAATTTAGTATGAAATCATAAATCACACATCCTATTACTGAAGATTAAGTTTGGCAAGTGACTACCTCCCTAGTAACTCCTTGCTTATTACTTTTCTTTTCCAACATAAACTCGTAGATTCGTTAAGTATTCCTTATTTTAGAACACAGAAGATATAATGTAATCAAACTCATTTGTAGAGCATTAAGAACTATTAATTACCCATAGTATATATGTATAAACAATTTAATTTCTTTATAACTTTCAATAACTGTCGACAAAAAGAACAGATCTTGCGATGACAAATAACTTTCTCGTTGCAATCTTCTAACTAAAGTTTGTTCAGTAAGTTTGAAATTATTAATTTATCTGTAACTTACAAGTATAAAATTCAGTAGGGTGTATTTCACTTCATTTTATATATACATAAATTACATATAAAAAATTGTATTTGTAGTTAACAATTCTTGATATATATTTATCTACTGCATTACTTTTGTTACTCTGAATTAAAAAAAAATTGAAAGTTGCAATTCAACTTCTATTTTATTCTACAACAGCAAGTGGTGAGTGGTCCCACTACACGTGTCAGGTTTGATCTTTATCCCGGTCTGGCGTCACGACGCGACGCCCCCGTCGGCCGGCGTCAGCGGCCCTTCGTGGGTCTAGAGCATGCCACAGCAACAAATAGGCTCACAGCATTAGAACAAGGTTTTAATTAGGCAAAAATACGATTTACAGGGGGCTCCCTTCACGACACATTTCGCATTTCTGCCTGCTTCTCCCATATGGTAAATTTCTACTTTCATATCCCGTCTCATTTCAAGTGATTATTAGAAATCATTGACTTATGGCTCATTTTAAAGACAAAAAAATACCTACCAATTTAATGAGCAAAATGTTGATACTACGAAGAGTAAACTTATAAAAAATCTAAAATAAAGAATATTCTGGGGATTTAATTAAAATGATTTTAAAACTTTTTTAACTGCAATCACTAATTATTGCTCTACTAAATTAGCGATAACTCTACAATTTCGGGTAATCCGGTGAGGAGTGAAGGGTTTTAAAAGTAATCATTTGCCTTATGGAAGAAGCATATAAAAGAAAATGACTAGAACCCCCTCTTGGTAAAAATATAAAGTATTATTTTTGTATAAATGCCAAATAGAATTTAGATAAACAATCTTATAATTCCGAAAATAATTTAAATATATATAATAAGTTACTCTCGCTTGAAAAATTTAAATAAAAGAAACATGGTAACTTCAAGAATATATGACTTATAGACGTTTAATTTAATACCAAATTATAACCGAAACATAGTAAAAGAAAATTTGTTATTATTTATATATATATTTGAATGACGTTTGTCCAAGGTCATTAGTGAAAGCAAGCAAAAAATACCAAACATTTGAACCTAACGTAATCTGTCAAAAAATTATAAGTAAACAAATTTGGAAAAGTTTGTAACAAATTCGTGTTTAAACGCTTTCAAGACCAGAGATCACATAGTCAGTATGGCGAGACGTAGCAGACAAAACAACAGGGGAACAGTTGGCGCCAAACATGAAGAGCTCGTTTTAGAGGTCTTTGACTGAGCGGTGGCACGCACTGCTATTAGAGGGCTTTGATGATTGTCAAGCTTAAAATTACAGAAACAAGTTCTCAGTTGAAAGAGTTAGGCTCCCCTCAAAATATATTATAAATTAGATTTTCACATTTTACTTGATCAACTGTTTGTCACTAATCAAGTATGTTATGCATGAAAATAGGAATATTTTACAACTATTAACGCAGTAAGGGTTGAAATATTACTGCAGAAAGAAGGTCAATTTTTTTAATGAAGTTAACCTTGTAATTAATATCTAAACATTACACCAAACTATTCCCAGGTATATACGTGGTTCGGTCATAAAGCATATAATTAATATCAAGAAAATATTCCGGTAGTTGCAAATGTGATTTTGCGTAGTTTCATATACTTGTACATCGTAGTTTTATTTTAGCACAAAGCTAATACAATTAATTCGAAATGGTTATGTTTAGTAATATTATTAGCTTTACAGATTTAGTTTGTGTACAATTCAAAACTAACAGTACAAGTTAGTTATTAACAAAATATATAAAAAATAACTATTTCCGTTAATGTATTAGTATAATGAAAAAGAATATTTATTTTTCAGGTACTATAGCGTAAGTTAAAAAGCAACCAACACATAATTTATTAAAAATGCAACCAAAGTTATTCTTTAAGTCGAACAGCTTAGTCTAATATTATTTCACTGAAAACTATCAATCCCCCACCTACTCACCTTAGGGAGGAGTCAAATTAGTACCCCCTCCTTGTCGATCCCCTGGTTTTATTAGCACCCTTATTCTCACTTCCCCTGATTAAAAAAATATCTTCCAGGCTCAGCGAACCCGTAAAACTATAATAATTTGGACTCCTGTCAGTTTATTCACGTTTTGGATTTTAAATAACATGTCCATGGTTTCAAATAGAAAACAAAATACTGGTAAAATATCGGTAAGTTGGATGAACATGCTTTATGAATTATTCCCTACCGACCCTGCCCTGAATCATGTCATGTGTGTTGTGGGACACGTGCTGATGAAGGATTTAAATCATCAGCAATAATTGTGAGACAAAAGATACAGCCTGCTAGCTATATGAGGATTCTATGAAAAATGGTAATGAAGGTTTAAATTTGAAATTTGATACCAGATTTATATGATTAATAATTTCAGAGTTTGTAGGGAAATTAAAAAGAATTATACATTTATTTATTTTGTTTTTAGTTACTCACATTACACGAATAAAATGTACAAAGCTGAACAGAGTAATAACTTGATGAATTGACAACAAAATGTTTAAGAATAATGTGAATTGTAAATTAACATTTATATAAAGCTACATTAGTTAAGAAACGTACTAAAAATAATGTATTCATTTCTATGTAGGACTACTGGAAAACGTATTCAGGTAATAAATGTAATAAATAGTCACAATCATAAATTATCTTTGGAAGTAAACTTAAAAATTAAGGAGTTTTTAATCTTGGAACATAAAATAGACTTTCATTTGTGGTTGCTAAAGACAAATATTGTTACTCTAAAGAACCAGTTCTTAATTTTGAACAATATTTAGTTCTTTCTATTAATCTTTAATAATTTCTATCCACCACCCATCACTCGCGAATTATTTTCATCACTTATTCACCTTGGTTTAGAAAAGAAATTTCTTTATCTCTTAAGCTGTCCATGTATAATAAATAATTATTTTTATTGTTTTTATCAGTTAATTATCATTCATTTATAAAAACTGATTCCACTCTTTTGTGTTCTATAAATCTAAATAATGTCAACATTAACATAACACATGTTATTATTAAACGTTATAAACTGGTTTTGGGTATTTTCATTGCACTATCTTGTTTCAACCTAACGTTTTATTCTCAGTATTGAGAGCATACTAGGTAGACATGGTTTACCAATTAAAAACCAATTAAATGCAATGATAAACCCCACAACAATTGTTTTTATTAATTTATTTTATTTCAGTAACGTCTTGTGAAATCCTACTAATCTTCGTTACAATTGTTTGCAAAAATGTCAGCATTACTCATTACGGACTTGAGATTAATTTAAACTAAACTAGCACATTACTATAATTAAGTAAATCTATGGCTCTATGTAAACTATTAACTTTTGTACTGTTATTCTAAACTGTTTTAAAATCTATTTACCCGTGAAATTCGTGTTTGCTAAAGAGAAGATGACCGGAAGGGTACCATGCGTGGTTATGAGCCAGTGTATATTGAGTGGTGCAGTTTATCGTAACACGTTGAGTCCATTAGGTTGTGGTTCGCCTTCACAACTACCACCCAACCCAACCCCCAACACCCAATACTCAACCCCCATCCCATAACCCAACCCTCGAATCCTAAAGTATACTGCCCAACTGTTAATCTAACTTCATTTGTTTTCTGCGGACATTGAATATTCTATTGAATCCTAACCTCAAACCCGTCATACTCAACCCCTAAAACTTAACCTCCTATCTCTAACACTTAATACCTACCCTCAAAATTTAAACTTCCAACCACCCCAAATCCTGAACACAAAAATGATTCTATTCCTATATTAAATCGATATGTACTATGTGGTCATTGTATATTGTATTTAACTATACGTATATAGTCATTTGTTTTATCTCCGATGAAAAATCAGTAAAAGCGTCAAGCTTTTAGGAGTCACAATCATACAAAATCCAAAAAATTGCATATCATATTTAAAAATACAATTCATTTTAAAAGATATTACAACTCTTTCATTAACAAATTTAGAAAAAAAAACATTATAACGACAAACAGTAATTTAATAAACTTCATAAACGTAATTAGGGGGTGGCAAGGGGGCATTTAACCACCCAATAATTTGGAAAACATATTATTGTAATGTATAAAAAGTCACAATAATCACAATAACGACCATTTTTGGCCTTCTAATCAAAATATTCAAATTACTGAAACTACGCTTTTAATAAAGTTTCAATTTCTTAAAATGTAGTAATATCAATATTTTACAGTATTAGCTGTAAACTTTAATTATAAGTGATAAAACTATAAAAGGAGAACAAATTCCACTGCTGAGACGTAAGTTTCCACAACAGAGACCATTTGATGGTTTGAGTGGGTCGCAATCCTGTGACTGAGGTAGAGAACTGAATCTCTTTTGACGCCTAGCAGCACCGGTCCTCCTACAGAATAGAGGTGGAGCCAATGTATATATACCGTTTCTGTTCGCGAGCTTACCACCGAGAACTAAATGTTTTCATCCCTTTTAACACCTGTACTATACATTTTTTTCCCTGAATTTACATCGATTATAAGAAATTTATTATTTAATATTTGTTATAAAGGATAAATGCAAGTTGCTTGGTTAATTTAATGCAATTATGTTTATATACATAAGTGTGGATAAAGCTTTATTTAATAAACATTTGTTGAATTTTCCTTGGAAATATTGATGATGTTTGCTTGTATTCTGTCTATCTGTGTAAAAATCTAAAGATCGCTCTAAATGTAAGTTTATTTTTAAAATAGGATGTAGGTAAATTCAAATAAACACCATCTTAAAACTTGTTTTATCTCGTTATATTTTTTAATCCAAAGACTACTTGTCTAGAGGCCCCACTTCCCCCCCCCAAAAAAAAAAATATGAGAAAAATAATAATAAATAGCCAGAAATCTAAAGTAGACAGCGTAGGGTAAGCAGCAGTCATAAATATATAATCTGTAATGCCCACAATGAATATATTGAAAGTTGAATGTTTTAAGTAGCCAGTTTAAAAAGGTATATTTAGACCAGAGGATATGTACATTTTTAAATATTTATCAACCTAAAGTTATGTTCAGATTTTTTTGAGGATGAAATAGTCACGCACGGTTATATTTTCTTTAAAAAATGTCATCCTTAATTATACATGTTTTATCAAGTTAGACCAAGCAGTATGCTTACTTGTTTTTTTGTATTAAAAAAGAGATTATCAGTTTATTTTCTTTACTTAATCAAATATCTGCTTAGGTATTAGATCCACATGCATTGTGGTACTGTATCATTTATGTTTATAAAGTGTAAACATTCATCTATACTTACACTCATTCTTAATATCATCGTATCATATTCTAGTTCAGTGTTATTCATGTAATAGTTTAAATATGCACACGTACTCATTCTTGTTATAAATACCGTACCTAAAATTATGTTCTTTGTATACATAAAAATTGGGACATACTAAATAATTGAATCTGATAAAGGATTCCAAATTAGGATTCCTGTGTAATTATATTTTTAATTTATTCCAAAATAAGTGGCCGTTACGTAAGGACGAAGGCCGACCCAGAACAAATGAGTTTAAACGTTTTAGACTACTCTATTTCCTATATAATTTTTTATATCCATCTTCAGTCAAAGAGTACCCGAGATCCGTTTCAAAACTTTTCATCTAATCTATTTCATATTTCTTGTTACAACCTATCCTTATAGTATAGCCCATTTCATCAAACCATTTTTCTGAAAAGTTTACTCTTTATCAGTTTGTATATCTATTAATAAATCTAAAAACACATATAATAATGAATGTTGTGATTTTATAAACTACAAAAACATATGTTTATATGCGAACAACTTGTATGGTAGGTGTAGAAGACCGTGTTGTACAAAGTTGAATAACAGATATCAGAAGAGCATGGCAACTGAAACCACGGTAGCTGAATTAGGGTTTGGAAACACCAAAGTATATTTCAAGTTATTCGATTACTACATATCGGGTTGAATGTCGTTCTTAGAATTGAGTGATATTAACACGTTACAAACAAACTAGAGATATTAACTAAGCTTACAGAGTTAATACTGTAGTTAACAATGTAGTAATCAATTATGTAACAAGTTGAAACCCGTCGTCTTCCCAATCTACCTTCATTACTCCCTGATACCCGGGTTTCACAGATCCAGGTTGGCAATTTTTTTTAAGTGAGATTAATAATTTACTTAGTTCAAACATTTGTATTTGTCACTTAAAATATACTTTATACAGGGTATCTCATGTAAGGTGTCTCAAACCGATTACAAACGAACCATTTGACCTAGAAGGGTGAAGTAAAATTGTTTCCCACTAAATCGACCGGAAGGAGTACCAAAACCTCTCGTCACTCGTTCGAATCTCGGAATTTTCAAACATAAACGTAGGTCATGTTATAACCATTTTAAAGCCCTTTAACAGACAAACATGTTGGTGAAAACAGAACTCACTCATCTCTATCCGTTTAAAAATGGCGGCCATATCTGCGAAAAATATTAACATTAACGGAATACCCTGTATCTGCTAAACCTCAAGAAATTATTTTATTTTGATTCGAATTTCTTATTTGTATTGAACTCAGCTATAACCCTAACTTGCTAAATGTCAGTGTTTAAAACATAGTAAAAAAGAATTAAAAACGATTTGTTTAATGTTTATATGCCCAAAAATAAAAAGTCAAATAGGAACTTATATCTCAAAGTATGTCATTTTAAAGGTCTTAGAAATCCTAACAATTTACTAATATACATCAACCTCGTATCTCTCTTTGTTTTTTGGCATTCAAAAAAATCTTTATTTCCCCATATAAAATACAAGTTATTTCTACACAACTCATTTATAAAATAGGCCTCAAAGTATTTGGAAGCGTTAAAAAGATTTTATTTTTATTATTTACTGACAAATATCCTAACCATCTGAGATTTTATAAAATAAGCTGTAACAAAGTAAGTTAATCTACGAATTCTCTATGGGCTATGGGGATAATATGGTAAGTTCATTAAATAGTTTTTATAAACCTATAAATACCCATGATCTCTCATTCACTTACAAGACGATAATCGTTGCAGAACAATGAACTAACAAACAAGCATATAGACTTACGGCTCTCTAAGATGTATACATTGTTTTTCTTTGTTTCTTCAAAATTCAATTGAGATAAATAGTCGAAATGTTAATTTAATCCTATAATGCGAGTATAAAAGGAATCTTTCTCAATCTTGTGCTAGTTAAATACATAGTAAAATCATTAGCTTTATATTTTAGATGTTTGATTTTTTTATAAAATTTTATTTTACACAGAAATAATCAAATATCAAATACAATTACAAAAATAACATTATATATTATATCTGATCTTTTTCTCAGGAGGCAAATTTTTTGAAAAAGCTTAATAATGTTTTAATAGGCGTCTCAGAAACGATGACAATACACAGTATCTGTTAATTTAAAGCACACTAAACTATAACTTATTACTCAGAAATAGTTAATATTCAGAGAGGCGGCCTATGCAGATTACATGACCCTGGGCTTTGTTTGTGTAACACTCAACCGGAACTTCTGAGAGGAAACATTTTGCTTTAGTGGTCTTTGGGATTAAAATGACTACGGTCTTATCCAGTGCCATAAATTAGTAATAGTTAACACTTCCGATAATTTCATGTACTGTCACATAAACTTAGAGTTGTTAAAAATATTGTGTTATGGATTATTGGGACATGGGAGTTGACTATTTCCAAAAACATCCTTGACGACAATTTAAGTAATTATTAATTATACCTTTATGAATAGCTTATCTTATTCATAAATTATCAACTTAAATCTCTTTGACCTTTCGTTTAACCTTCAATGGTTCATGTCAATGATAACGTGTGACATACCATGGTATATTAAATTGGAGGAATATTATTTATATTTTTAAGTATTATGTTTTTCTGTTATTTGTTTGTTTGTGTACGTAAGCCAGTGGCATTTTTTTAAGGAAGCGGTCCGAACTCTGGGATTCTTACTATCTAAGGTCAATTTTTTGTAAGAAATCGTCATTAATTACAGATATTGGTCAGGATCGATAATTAAACAAAATAAATGACAAAAATAAGTTCAAATCCCCACAAGACATCCCTTATAAGTTATTATTACAAAGTAAGTTATAAGGAGAAATATTTTGACACAATAAACTACAGATGTATAAGAAGCAAGAAGTAAATACTATCTTTACTACGTTAAATTTAATAAAAGTAAAAATTTAATATAAACTGACAAAATGCAGTCAAAATACTAAACAACTTTTTTTTCCTTAACAACGTACGTTTAAAATATTTAAAAAGCAAACTGGAATTGTGGAAATACAAATAACAGCAATATAAGTTAAAATTCAAAGTTCAATATCACTCACTATCCTATTAAAAAAAATCAATATAAGAATTTTTAACAGATGGCTAAAAGTATAATTCATAACCCGTAGAGAACCTGGAGGTTTAGACATGAAGAGCTCATTTTGGTTGCCTTTGACGCGGCAGAGTCACGTATTCTCATTAGTGGTCTTTGAATTTTGCCGGCTTGAACATTGGAGGTTGTGCCACTGGGAATTAAAGAGCTTATGAAGAGGTTGAGTTTATATAATGTTGAGTTGTGTTGTTAAATAAACTTAATTCTAAAACCAGCTCTCTACAAGGGATTTTTTGTTGGGAAAAACTCTTTATGAGAGCAATATAAAGAACCGAACTACAAATAGTAATTATTAATTACATTTGAAGTAATTTATGTTTAAAATTGTGTCTTAAACTAATTATTTTAACTATACCTTAACTACTAATCCCCGCACGTGGTAATTCATTCATCCACCAGTATTTATAATTCTGTACGTTTCGAATAGACTCCTCACCTATTTGTTGAACTATATTTGGTTTTTATTTATATAATACCATTGACTATACACTTGTCAATGACTACACTTGTCATTGACTACACAAACGATAATACGCATTATCAACATTTAAGGTGTGTTTCCTTTTTACCAGCTTTAAACAATTCATCACGAATCTACTGACCAATGGTTGGTTAAGTGCAGAGTTACATGTTTATAACTTTGAACGTTTAATGGCCAAAAAGGGTTACGACTTTCTTAAGTAGTAATAAATTGTGTAAATTACTTAGTGCTATTAAATACGAAGAAAGGTTTGAGCTTCCCCTCGGTTTCTCCCTCTTGTTATTATAAAAATATATTGCCATTTTAAAATTTATATTTCATCTATTAAATTATTTGTATTTTTTAAATTTTATTTGTAATAATAAATTATTTAACATACTTAACATAAAATACTTAAATTGAATTTGTTTTTCCTGAACTATCTAAGGATAAAACATAAATTAAGTCGAATTGTTTAGACCATTTTAAGGTGAAATGAAATAGCATAAAAATATTACCAAAATATATACAGTAGAGTCCCGCTATTCCGAACTAATTGAGACCGGACCCTGTTCAGTTTAGCGGGAATTCCGAATAGTCGGATGAATAATAGCAACGTATTCACTTGATAAACCTTTGCACTCAAGCGTCCGAGGTATCGGACGCCGTTGTTTTGGCTAAAAACTCCGCGGTTCAATATATCGGACGTTTTACAAATGTGCGAAAAACTCCGACGTCCAATATTTTGGACGTTAGCGAAATCATCTTACTAGCTTTATAAATTATCTAAAGCGAAATAATCTTATTGGCTTGATAAACTATCCAAATGCGCTACCTTTGCGATATATGGAAGCCAAATAGTTGTGGGGTATCAGCATTATTGTATCAGTGTGTAGCCAGTATTGAAATAATGCATGCCATGTTTGTGTGTGATGAGTTGTTGTTTAGTTGAGGTTATACGTATCATGTGTTTGGTGTGTGTAAGAATGAGATGATCTGCTAATTTTGTTGTTTACACCAACAAGTTAAATACAACGGATGTAAATAATATAGAGCTCTCGTCTCGAGTGTTAAAAAAGTGAAGCCTCACTGGAGAATATTTTATAAAAAATAGAATATTTATAGAATTCTCATCTGTTAAAAAACTAATTTGGTCAAGGAGTAATAAAGACTAACATAACTTGCGAAGAGAGGATTTGATTGGTTAAACATATTGTTGCCAAGGATACCGGAGGGTATAGAGGGTCAAAATGGCAATCAGCATGTAAGCACAGTTTTTACCTCAGACGAGACCTCTATACATATATATACTTCGTTGGTTAAATATATCTCGTTGGTTTACACTGGTAAATTTTTTATTATTTCAAGTTGTAGGTTATATTTATATGAGTATATTCAGTTTAAATATTTTCTAAAATTAGTGACAGTGTCATTTTTTTGACCGAGGACTTTGTAATCGCCGACTTTATCCTTTCATTTCCTGTTTTTTCGAGATAAGTACATGAAATTGTTTGCACATGTTTATGAATTAATGCATTTATTTTTAACTTCTTTGTGTAACAATAAATGTACGTCTTTTACAAAAAAAAACTGATATGTTTTTAATTTTTCCTTTTTTTAAGTAATTTCCGAACTTGAGTTCGGAATAGGTGGATTTAAAGATCATAACTGTAGAAATAGTACACAATTTACAGCAAGTTTTAATTTGAACAAATTTAAAAACAGAAAGTAGTAACAAGTAGCAAAAATCAATAGCAACTTACCTTAAAACTGATCTCTACCAGTTTTGACTCACTGACTCACTGACTGACTGACTGACTGACTGAGGTATACGAATTCTAGACCACTTCTAGATGAGCTAGAAACCTGAAATTTTGCATGCAGGTAGCTTATAGCTTGTAACCCCCAGGAAAATTGCCAAAACTGACAATTTTGTATTTTAACCCCCCGTAAAAAAATATTTAAAACCCCCCCAAAAAAGCTTATTTTAAAATTACAGTTTTTGAGCTCTAGCGGTTAAACGGATTGTCCTATCAAAAAACGGACACCACCACTTGCCACGGATTTTGCAAGATCTACAACTTTGTTCCTATGACTTTTTGTCGTATCTTGTCTCCTTCACCCTTAGATAGCTCTAGATTTTTTCAAATTTTGAGATTTTGTGGCGGTTTTTTATTTCCTATCACGTTAATATACTTGATGGAGGCCTAATTTTGGGCACGCAGTATGTCTACATCACACTTAGTAAATATCAGCAGAAATATGACCAGTTTTTATTAATTAAACCTGTCGAAAAATGAAAAAACTCTAAAAATCTTTAGAAATGACCGTTTTCTTAGTGTAAGTAGTGGCGTATTGGGGGTTCTGGGCCAATTTATATTATTGGACAGACACGTGACACCAATAATACTTGAACTAGACAAGTGAGATTTGGCATGCATGTGCCTTGCATCTTTTCTTCGCAAATCCTAATATTATTAGTTTGAACTATCTCAACAAAATAAATAATTGTGAATACAAAAATCAAAATGTAGTATTTTTTTATTTGAGCTCTAGCGGCTGAACGGGTTGTCCTATCGAAAAACAAAGACCACCAAGTGCCACGGATTTTAGACGAACTACAACTTTAGTCCTATGACTTTTTGCCGTATCTCACCCCCTTCACCCTTAGATAGCGCTAGATTTTTTAAAATGTAAACTTTTTCCATAGATTTGTTCGTGGTTTTTAATGGTTTGTCGCTCTAATATAGAACTTATAGGCCTAATACTTATCACATAGTATTCCTACATTACACTTAGTACTAAGCAATACTCCCACTCCAGGATTAAGTATCTTAAAAAACCCACAAAAATCAAAGTTTTTGAGCTCTTGTAGACTTTTCGTGTTTTTCGGATACATTTTTTATGTTGCGCTCTGTCGAGGGTAAAATCCCTTACAAATCATGTCATATTTGTTGCAAAAGGCTTGAAGTTACCCAAAGTCATAGTTTTTCAGGTTGTTAACGGTGGTCGTATCCCTTATAAGGTTCAAAATACGCCTTTTAAAGGCTACATTTTACATCGGTTAAGGGTATAATTTTTTTCAAGCACTTAGGTAAGAAATGGAGGCTTAAAATTTAACATACTCCATACCAATTAGTATTCATCAACAGGCATATAGCCAGATTTTATAGGTTAAACCCTTAAAAATAATCAAAGCCTTGGAATAGTTGTAGAATTTAGGTGTTAAATAGAATTTGGACCAATTTACATTAAACTGTGGCCAAACAGCGACCTGGGGGCGGAGGCGGAGCGATTTTTAAATTGTTATATACTCTAATATTGTACTGCTAGGCCTAAATTTGTTCACTCAATAAGTCTACTTTATATTTTGAGTATACATAGGACCTCGGATTATTAGCGTAATTAAACCATTTGCCATAGGTACTACGACAGGGACCTGGGGGCGAAGCCCCCCACAGGGGTCTGGGGGCGGAGCCCCCAGCAAGCGAAGCGAGTTTTATTTTATACAGAAAGAATCAAATATCAAATACAATTACAAAAATAACATTATATATTATATCCGATCTTTTTCTCATTCAGAGGAGGCAAATTTTTTGAAAAAGCTTAATAATGTTTTAATAAGCGTCTCAGAAACGATGACAATACACAGTATCTGTTAATTTAAAGCAAAGTAATCTATAACTTATTACTCAGAAATACTTAATATTCAGAGAGGCGGCCTATGCAGATTACATGGCCCTGGGCTTTGTTTGTGTAACACTCAACCGGAACTTCTGAGAGGAAACATTTTGCTTTAGTGGTATTTGGGATTAAAACTACTACGGTCTTATCCGGTGCCACAAATTAGTAATCGTTAACACTTCCGATAATTTCATGTACTGTCACGTAAACTTAGAGTTGTTAAAAATATTGTGTTATAGATTATTGGGATATGGGAGTTGACTATTTCCAAAAATATCCTTGACGACAATTTAAGCAATTATTAATTATTAATAATTATGAATAGCTTATTTTATTCATGAATTATCAACTTAAATCTCTTTGACCTTTCGTTTAACCTTCAATGGTTCATGTCAATGATAAAGTGTGACATACCACGGTATATTAAAATGGAGGAATATTATTTATATGTTTAAGTATTATGTTTTTCTGTTATTTGTTTGTTTGTGTACGTAAGCCAGTGGCATTTTTTTAAGGAAGCGGTCCGAACTCTGGGATTCTTACTATCTAAGGTCCAATTTTTGTAAGAAATCGTCATTAATTACTGATATTGGTCAGGATCGATAATTAAACAAAATAAATGACAAAAATAAGTTCAAATCTCCACAAGACATCCCTTATAAGTTATTATTACAAAGTAAGTTATAAGGAGAAATATTTTGACACAATACACTACAGATGTATAAGAAGCAAGAAGTAAATACTATCTTTACTACGTTAAATTTAATAAAAGTAAAAATTTAATATAAACTGACAAAATGCAGTCAAAATACTAAACAACTTTTTTTTCCTTAACAACGTACGTTTAAAATATTTAAAAAGCAAACTGGCATTGTGGAAATACAAATAACAGCTATATAAGTTAAAATTCAAAGTTCAATATCACTCACTATCCTATTAAAAAAAATCAATATAAGAATTTTTAACAGATGGCTAAAAGTATAATTCATAACCCGTAGAGAACCTGGAGGTTTAGACATGAAGAGCTCATTTTGGTTGCCTTTGACGCGGCAGAGTCACGTATTCTCATTAGTGGTCTTTGAATTTTGCCGGCTTGAACATTGGAGGTTGTGCCACTGAAAATTAAAGAGCTTATGAAGAGGTCGAGTTGATATAAAGTTGAGTTGTATTGTTAAATAAACTTAATTCTAAAATCAAGTTCTACAAGGGATTTTTTGTTGGGGAAAACTCTTTATGAGAGCAATATAAAGAACCGAACTACCAATAGTAATTATTAATTACATTTGAAGTAATTTATGTTTAAAATTGTGTCTTAAACTAATTATTTCAACTATACCTTAACTACTAATCCCCGCACGTGGTAAATCATTCTTCCATCAGTATTTATAACTCTGTACGTTTCGAATAGACTCCCCACCTATTTGTTGAACTATATTTGGTTTTTATTTATATAATACCATTGACTATACACTTGTCAATGACTACACTTGTCATTGACTACACAAACGATAATACGCATTATCAACATTTAAGGTGTGTTTCCTTTTTACCAGCTTTAAACAATTCATCACGAATCTACTGACCAATGGTTGGTTAAGTGCAGAGTTACATGTTTATAACTTTGAACGTTTAATGGCCAAAAAGGGTTACGACTTTCTTAAGTAGTAATAAATTGTGTAAATTACTTAGTGCTATTAAATACGAAGAAAGGTTTGAGCTTCCACTCGGTTCTCCCTCTTGTTATTATAAAAATATATTGCCATTTTAAAATTTATATTTCATCTATTAAATTATTTGTATTTTTTAAATTTTATTTGTAATAATAAATTATTTAACATACTTAACATAAAATACTTAAATTGAATTTGTTTTTCCTGAACTATCTAAGGATAAAACATAAATTAAGTCGAATTGTTTAGACCATTTTAAGGTGAAATGAAATAGCATAAAAATATTACCAAAATATATACAGTAGAGTCCCGCTATTCCGAACTAATTGAGACCGGACCCTGTTCAGTTTAGCGGGAATTCCGAATAGT
The DNA here is from genome assembly GCA_963675035.1 of Allygus modestus. Lineage (NCBI taxonomy): Eukaryota > Metazoa > Arthropoda > Insecta > Hemiptera > Cicadellidae > Allygus > Allygus modestus. Next base: position 123,228,841 of record OY776117.1, on the reverse strand, counting down.
CGGATGAATAATAGCAACGTATTCACTTGATAAACCTTTGCACTCAAGCGTCCGAGGTATCGGACGCCGTTGTTTTGGCTAAAAACTCCGCGGTTCAATATATCGGACGTTTTACAAATGTGCAAAAAACTCCGACGTCCAATATTTTGGACGTTAGCGAAATCATCTTACTAGCTTTATAAATTATCTAAAGCGAAATAATCTTATTGGCTTGATAAACTATCCAAATGCGCTACCTTTGCGATCTATGGGAGCCAAATAGTTGTGGGGTATCAGCATTATTGTATCAGTGTGTAGTCAGTATTGAAATAATTTATGCCATGTTTGTGTGTGATGAGTTGTTGTTTTGTTGAGGTTATACGTATCATGTGTTTGGTGTGTGTAAGAATGAGATGATCTGCTAATTTTGTTGTTTACACCAACAAGTTAAATACAACGGATGTAAATAATATAGAGCTCTCGTCTCGTGTTAAAATAAACGGTATCAGGAAACTGACACATACTTTCTCTCTTTTAGCCCAACTTTAATGAATAATTTACTTTTATTTACTAAATATAGAATACAAAAATGGTCGAATGTACAGAAAATCTTCTAAACAAGTTGTTTTAAAAACATCCTCCCAAATCCCTGCTTTGGAGGCACTACAGAATCCATTGCTACACTCGTGGTTTTAAGAGGGGAAATGCCCCCTATTCCCCCCCAGGGTTATTAAGGGGCAACATATTTCGAATTAACTCTGTTGGTCAATGCTAAATTGACAAGCATATCAAGTTTGAATGAAATTGATCAGTAAATAAGACAGAAATATTAATTTTTGTATTCCCCATAAGAATAACATTGGACAACGTACTGCGTTTACCGTTAAATGAAAATTTCAATTTTCTCCGAAACCAAAAATCGTAGAATAGTAATTCAAAATACTAAATTATTTAGTTTTTTGAGCTCTTTATAATGGTGAATAGTAATCTTTTTTAACATTTATGATTTTCTATAAAAAAAACAAAAAATTGAATTTTGGATGTTTTAAGTCTTGTAATTTCTGAACCCGAATTTTTCAAGAAATGCAGGTGGTGTCATTTTGTTGCAGAACTAAAGTTCTACAAACGACTAAAGTTTAATCAAAATCGTTAGAGCCGTTTTTGAGAAATTTGGATTTTTCATGTTTTTTGGTGGTTTTTGGGGGATAATTACCCTTAAAAATAAAAAATTCAAAAAAATGAAAAAAACACCTGGAGATATCGTGGATTAGTACATACATACCAAATTTCATCAAAATCGGCCCATAGGTTAGGGCTCTAGCTCTGTACACATCCACACAGACACACACACACACACACACGGACACACACACACACACACACACGCACACAGACAGACATCACGTAAAAACCACTTTTTTGGGTTCAGGGAGCACCAAAATGAATATTTCCACTAACAACTCAAATTCGAAAATTCTGACGAAAACAATACTTTCTCCATATACTACGTATAAGGGGGAGAAAGTAAAAGTGAAGCCTCACTGGAGGATATTTTATAAAAAAATAGAATATTTATAAAATTCTCATCTGTTAAAAAACTCATTTGGTCAAAGAGTAATAAAGACTAACATAACTTGTGAAGAGAGTATTTGATTGATTAAACATATTGGTATAGAGGGTCAAAATGGCAATCAGCATGTAAGCACAGTTTTTACCTCAGACGAGACCTCTAAAGATATATATACTTCGTTGGTTAAATATATCTCGTTGGTTTACACTGGTACATTTTTTATTATTTCAAGTTGTAGGTTATATTTATATGAGTATATTCAGTTTAAATATTTTCTAAAATTAGTGACAGTGTCATTTTTTTGACCAAGGACTTTGTAATCGCCGACTTTATATTTTCATTTCCTGTTTTTTCGAGATAAGTACATGAAATTGTCTGCACATGTTTATGAATTAATGCATTTATTTTTAACCTCTTTGTGTAACAATAAATGTACGTCTTTTACAAAAAAAAACTGATATGTTTTTAATTTTTCCTTTTACTTTCTCCCCCTATACATAAGTATATGGAGAAAGTATTGTTTTCGTAAAAATTTTTGAATTTGAGTTGTTACTGGAAATATTCGTTTTGGTGCTCCCTGAACCCAAAAAAGTGGTTTTTACGTGATGTCTGTCTGTGTGTGTGTGTGTGTGTCCGTGTGTGTGTCCGTGTGTGTGTGTGTGTGTGTGTGTGTGTGTGTGTGTGTGTGTGTGTGTGTGTGTGTGTGTGTGTGTGTGTGTGTGTGTGTGTGTGTGTGTGTGTGTGTGTGTGTGTGTGTGTGTGTGTGTGTGTCTGTGTGGATGTTTACAGAGCTAGAGCCCTAACCTATGGGCCGATTTTTATGAAATTTGGTATGTAGGTACTAATCCACGATATCTCCAGGCGTTTTTTTTTCATTTTTTTGGATTTTTGATTTTTAAGGTTAATTATCCCCCAAAAACCGCCAAAAAACATGAAAAATCCAAATTTCTCAAAAACGGCTCTAACGATTTTGATTAAACTTTCGTGGTTTGTAGAACTTTAGGTTTGCAACAAAATGACACCACCTGCATTTCTTGAAAAATTCGGGTTCAGAAATTACAGGACTTAAAACATCCAAAATTCAATTTTTGTTTTTTTTATAGAAAATCATAAATGTTAAAAAAGATTACTATTCACCATTAAAAAGAGCTCAAAAAACTAAATAAATTAGTATTTTAAATTACTATTCTACGATTGCTAGTTACGGAGAAAATTGAAATTTTCATTTAGCGGTAAACACAGTACGTTGTCCAATGTTATTCTTATGGGGAATACAAATATAACTATTTCTCTCTTATTTACTGATCAATTTCATTAAAATTTGATATGCAGGTCAAGTTAGCATTGACCAACAGATGATGTTCGAAATGTGTTGCTATTTAACCCTGGGGGGCAAGGGGGCATTTCCCCTCTCAAAACCACTGTGTGTAGCAACGGACTCTATAGTGCCTCCCAAAAAGGGATTTGGGTGGATATTTCTGAAAACAACTATTTTAGACAATTTTCTGTACATTTATCTATACTTCATATTCTATATTTAGTAAATAACAAATATTTTTGTCATTAAAGTTTGGCTAAAAGGGAGAAAGTATGTGTCAGTTTCCTGATACCGTTTATTTTTAAGTAATTTCCGAACTTGAGTTCGGAATAGGTGGATTTAAAGATCATAACTGTAGTAATAGTACACAATTTACAGCAAGTTTTAACTTGAACAAATTTAAAAACAGAAAGTAGTAACAAGTAGCACAAATCAATAGCAACTTACCTTAAAACTGATCTCTACCAGTTTTGAGGCTGACATTGGGTATAGCAAATGAAGTTGTCATTACATATGGTAAGTCTTTTAGCTGTCCATTATGACAAACTTCCCTTTCACCTTTGGTCCCTCCATTTGCAGCGACTAGGGACAGAATCTCCTGGTTTGGTTCCCCAATTGCCAACCTGAGAATGGAGGGCAGAATGCGGGTCCCCTGTTTGAGAGCCTCATCCCAGCTATCACAGGGGCACGGGAGTTGGCCCTCTGAAGGGTCTATTTGGCTGCGGTCCCAACCCACCCTTTCCTTTTCTGCTATATCCTATCTTTCCGGTAACCTGCGCAATATTCCAGCTTGTGGAAGATGTCACTAGCAGCTATGCTGTGGTTTCCTAATCCGCAACAATGATAATGAATGATGATGATGATGATAGCAACTTACTTGTATAGTAATAAGATGAGAATCAAAATGTACAATGTGTATGATTCGATGATACCAGATATAACAAAGCTAACACATAACATATATATATATATATATATATATATATATATATATATATATATATATGTACAAAACAATAGCCATAAGTTTACATTTATACATCTTGATAATATCATTGAACATTAAACGTAACATATATAAATGTCGTAACAAAAACCATAACATCAAAGTGTTCACGTTGTTAGCGAAACATTTCATGACAAGTATTTGTAACGAATAGTTTTATCTTACGATGTAGTAACAAAACGTTTTATGTTAAGTTTTTGGTAACATACAACATTAAACAACGTGATACAAAACTATAGACCTAGTTATTAGATTTGAGCCGATATGAGTACACTGACACCTGATTACGTCTTTAAATAAGAAAACTTTACTCTCGTAGTTCAATTATAATTAGAAACCCCCATTGAGTTTTTGCCCATTACAAACATTGGACATTTATTAATGAAATATTGTTCCCTACACAGTTAATAAATACTATAAAAATACTTCTCTTTTGTATCATCTGTATTTCCACATAATTCAATTAACTTAGTAAATCATAAAACCTAGATAATGTAGTTAAATTATCTAATATATAATTTTTAAGTTAGGTTAAACCACATTTAAAAAAAAAAAAAACAATGGAATTAAATTAATTCCACACTATGGGTAAAGTGTACATGAAATTTATTTTAAATTAACTCTTAGAGGAAACCCTTAGCGAAGATTCATCTAACAACATTTAATCAGGGAGGAATAAAACCAGCATGAGGCGAATCTCACATTTTCAACCCCGCTGTAATGGTAATTTATCAAATGCACCCTCGTCATTTACACCGGCCTCTGGAGGGGGTTCATCCAACTTATATTTTAAAAACACTTCTAGTTACTTTTGCAAGAGTTTTCATTGAAAATTATAAAAATAAGTTTAGAAACATGGATAAGTTGGAGGTTTTGAATAGCCATGATTATAAAAAATATTTGATATTTATCACATAATATATATATATATATATATATATGTGGTTTAACATAAAATTTCAATTGATTCTTAAAGCCAACTTCTGAATACAAGGGATTAGGTGTTTTAATAATATTGTGTTTTAACTATAAATCGAATGTTCCATAGTCACAGGTTGCCCACACTGTTAACACATCCTGCATCGACGTATCTTCCCCAAATGGTCATATTTACTCCTGAGAAACAACTGAAATTCCATCCTCCGCCCTCATCCTCCCTTCTATCAGGGGACCCGCCGAATTAGCGTTGCACCCCTGTCAATTCTCCAGGTTTTATAACAGCTTTTATTTCCTCTTTCTTTATAAAATCTTTCTTTCTCAATAGTCATAAAAAAATGTTGTAAACTGTATCTTCCACTTTTTAACTGCATGCTGATTTGATAAACTCTAAGGGAATTTATTTAAGAACAAGATACTTATGATATACATTGACTTGCTCCCATAACAACACTCTGTGGTGGTTTGGATACGTTTATTTATGTTATATTTTGTTATTTATCAATAACGCTATACTAATGTATACTAAAAGTAGCATAAGCTACCTGCCGCAGCACGCTGTATAATTTTTATCTTTCCATGAAGATATGATTCGTTAAAAGTTAAAGGTAATATCTTGAATAAAATCCAAGAATTATTTTTTTATCCTTAAATAGATTCGATAAGCATTCAAAAAGTCTGAATTGAATCATGTAGAACACAGTTATTTTTAAAAGAGTACATTTTCTACAATCATTTGGTCTGTAATGAAAATAGAGAGAACTTTGAAGAATTGTTATCATAACAGTTGGTGGCTGCCATATCTCAGAGATATAGCCAACAAATGTTCAGCCAACAAATGTTTGTTTAGAGTTCCCTTAGGAGCACAAGGACGGAAGGTTCGACATATTAACACACAGAACACAACAACACAACACTCTACACACAACGTCGGACACAAACAACTCTCCTTTGGACCGATTTAACTTTTGGTTAGATTTGACTGTCAAAGTCAACCTGGAGTCAGTTATTAGACAAATTCTGTGATTAAGGATCAACAGACAACTCGGCCTTCTCGTGGGGTCGCCACAGTGTCAATAACACCGAGGCTCTTTGTTGGACTGGACTTTACTCCATAAAGGGATATCGTTTATAGTAATTTTGTTTCGTCAAATCAATTAAAATTACTTTTTAAAATTAATGACACAATTACTACTTTTTCTAATATTATTAATACATTTGTTCTGGATGTTGTATAGAAGTGACAAGCAATGCACTTGAATACAATCACCACACCTTTAGCAATAACAAACAAAATAAATTTAAAAGGAAAATTATGGGTGTGTGAACTTCTGTCATAAGTACCTTTGGAGATAATATTGCAACCTCTGGATGAAAAATGCTATAAAACGTTTATTTTGATTGAGTACTATTCAATCTACAGCACTATATAAAATTAATCTATTTATATATTTATATATTTTAACATATTCATTTTGCAACTAAGCATGGATGTACATTAGATCTCAGATATCTTTAAATAAATGTTATAAGATGATTGAAATTAGCTTAATTGTTGGCTCGTTTTGGAAGAATACAATTTAATAAAAACTATACGCGTTGTATAAATTTTAATACAAATAACTTATGGTGCTTAGAGTCGATATAACAGGGGTAAGAGGTATAATATAATATACAATACCCCCGTCACAGCAAACCTGTGTACTCAGCGAATTTCCTATGAATGAATATATTTCTTACTACCACATAAAGCCACTTACCAAGTTTCATAAAAATACTTAAATAAATAAGTGATATATAGCATTTTATTTATTCTCTATAAGAATAACATTAGGGCTGAGAACGCAGGTTTGCTGCAACGAGGAAGATAAAAATGCGGGTTTTTTGCAATTATCAATATAACTCAACCAGGTGAAGCTATATACCAAGTTTTAATGATTTATGTTCATAATTAAGGGAGATATAAAGCTTTCCGTATTCTCCATAAGAATAACATTAGGGATGAGAATGCAGGTTTGCTACTAAGAGGATAATCAATAAAAAATCAATTTTTTGTGGAAATATCAATATACCAGTACTAGGTGAAGCCACCTACCAAGATTCATCAATATACGTTCATAAATAATCGAGATATCAAATTTTAAATATTCTCCATAAGGATAACATTGGACAACATACTGTGTTTAGCACTTTGAATATGACGGCAACGGTTGGACGTAGAATCACAATTTGAACACCAAAATGATTGTATTGTAGAGCTAAACTGATTGGTAAAAGCAAATGTGACGTTTACATAGAAATGAACTGAGAAAAAGCCAAAAACCTTTTTCCTATAAGATTAACATGGGAGGTTTTATGAGCAGGTTTTATTGGATTTTCTCAGCAACCATTTAACCTAGGTTAATAATTAAAAATACCATATTATTGGGTTTTTTAAGCTCTATAACATGGTCAAAACCAAAGTTAAGTTTTTTAAAAATTTTAGGGTGAAAAATGCAAAAAACTGATTTTTGTAAAATTTAAAACCCCCATAAACCCCGCTTCCCATGGTCCGATATTTCTGATTTTTGATCTTAAAGTCATTAATGTAACTTTACACATTTGAGCCAAATTTCATCGAAATGAGACGTTTTTTACTCAAGTTATCGCGGTAACGGACACACACACACACACACACACATATATATATATATATATATACATTTGAACGAATAGTGCTTTTGTCACCTGGGGACCTCAAAACAAAAAGTTATCATGGTCTCGGGCTTAAGTCTTACCATAAGACCTACGGTAACAGCTTCTTCCCTATAGGGGAAATTCGCTAAAAACCGAATATGTCACGGAATATAGAGATTTACACCAAGAGATCAGGTTAAACGATCACTTTGAAATTGTAATGCCAAGAGGATGCTACTGAATGTCATGAAATAGTTTTAGGGGGGTTGACGGGTTAATGTGTAGAGGATATGAGCCAAATTAAACAACCGACTATCTCTTAACCTCGTATCTTTGACAATATACTAAGGTACAGTGCGAGTTAGAAAACTAGTACCTTATGGTTGAAACCGGTTAACAGAGATGACTTTTAACCTGGAATTTTGTGATAATGTATAACATAGTGTAAGGATTATCTGATCTTGTTAAGAGCTTATACAAGATTTAAAAAAACTAATATTCTGAATCAACTAAATTTACCAGGTTTTTGATAGGTTTTCCTTTTTATTAATAACATTAAAAGAAAGACAGTTACGAGTGAGTATACAACAGTTACCAAGATGCATATACAAATATGTTTATCTAAAAAAATATTCGGTATACCAATTGTCACTACATGAATAAAAATGGATGGAAGGTGTCAGAATGATAGTAGTAAGTCCAGAGAGGAATTACAATACCCAATCCTTAGTTTCTCACTGATAAGAGTACTTATATCAGTGTTGGTTGCAAAAAAGTAAATCAAATTCATACTTAAGAATGCAATAAACTAAGAGCTGTTAATGGTCCCGGTCCTAAGTCCTACTAAACTTAAGGGAATAGCATTATGATCAATTATTTCAAAACAGTGTACCTACATAATTTTTGATAGTCCGTACTTTGAGTTTATAGATGTAAATGTAGCTGACTAAGTGGATAAACTGTATAAATATTAATAGGAGAACAGTCCGTGTAGAAACAGTCACCAATAAAGACTTCAGGTCCGCGATCACGTTCCAGGTTTATTGTGTACTGAAGACAAATGGGTCATATTTTCGTTTCGCTGCTTCAAAAAAGGACTCGGATTAAGGAAATGTAGTTCTGTGCTTTCTTAAAAACTTGTCTTATATACAGTATATATAAGCTTGGTAAAAGTAATAATAGTAATAGCTTAGTCGTTGTGTAATAGTAATGTCAGCTTGAACTTTTAGAAATTACAATGAATTACCCACTATAAAAACATCACGATAGCAACAATATACTGGTTGCAAAGTTGACATTTTTATTATTCCTGCATCTAAGACGAATTAAATGTTTCTTTTAAGTAAAACATATCGACGGTTTTCTCTACTATTTTTCCTTTACTAGCAAAGATATAGTCCGTTTTTTGTAATGCTTCGAGTATCTATACTTAAACAAATATTAAAAGCCCTACAAATTGACTTTATGGTTGAGAAATTGTTCATTTTATTTCAATTATCATTCTAACCTTAGCATAACTTTTTATCTTAGAGTCAAATAGTTTATAAAATCAATACAGGATACATATTTGTAATCATCACACTTTTTTAATTTTGGCTTGAAGTTGATCTTATAGGTGCATTTATATTTGTATCATAAATAGCAAATATTTTCTCTAAAATCTTAAAACCTAAACCTTATTTCTAAACCTAAATTTTCCACAACGTAGAACTTTTAGCGAATTTCCCCTATAGGGAATAAGCTATTACCGTAGGTCTCATGGTAAGACTTAAGCCAGAGACCATGATAACTTTTCATTTTGAGGTCCCCAGATGCCAAAAACACCATTCGTTCAAATTTATATATATATATATATATATATATATATTTATATATATATATTTATATATATATATATATATGTGTCCGTAAGCACGATAACTCTCGTAAAAAAGGTCCGATCTTAATGAAATTTGGTACAAATATGTAAAGTACCATTTATTTGAACGAGTTCGAAAACCAGATGAATCGCACCATCCGAAGGGGGGTTTTTGGGGGGTTTTGTACCCCAAAAATGTGTTTTTTGGGGTTTTAACATGTAATTTAAATTTAAATCAAATTTTAATTCATACCATTGAATTCAGCTTAAAAAAAAAACAATTTGGTATTTTGATCATTGCTCTACGTCAATTGGTTACCGAGATATTGAAAGTGCTAAACACAGTACGTTGTCTAATGTTATTCTTATGGAGAAAAAGAAAAATTGTATATCTCGCTTATTTATGAACATAAACTGACGAAATTTGGTATATGGCTTGATCTGGTTGTGGTTTATTGTTGTTTGCACAAAAAACAATTTTTCGCCAATGTTTCCTGTAGCAGCAAACCTAGGTACTTGGTCCCCATGTTATTCTTATGGAAAATACTTAAAATGTTATATATCGCTTATTTATGAATGTATATGGATGAAACTTGGTATGTGACTTCACTAAGTTGAGTTCTATTGATATTTGCATAAAAACCCATTATTTTGTATGCCTTGTTGCAGCAAACCTGCGTACTCATCCCCAATGTTATTCTTATAGAGAATAATTAATATTTTAAATATTGCTTGTTTGTGAATACATTTCTTATGAATCCTGTTAAGTGTTTTAATGTGTTATGTTATATATTCATTGGAAATTCGCTGAGTATGCAGGTTTGCTGCGACGGGGGTATTTTGTATTATTTTGTACCATACACAATCATTTAATTACGCGAAGTATATTAATATTAATAACGTTTAGGCGTATGTAAAGCTTGTTTAAGTGCAGTGTTTGGTGTAATTTATAACAGTTTTAAAATAATCTCTTACATCTGGGATAAGCTTGTTTTTGTGTGGTAGTTTCTTTGTTTTCCTTAATTTATCTAATTATTAATTTTCTATTAATGTTGAATTGTAATAACAAATATTACATTTCAATTCATTTTAAACTCGTCTACGTTATGCCCTAGATTATTTATCAGAAGAGTCGCAATACAAACGTTACAGACATTTTAAGAGGCGCCAATGCTATCCCTGATAGCCTTAATATGAGAGTAACAGCGCTGTTCTGGCCCCTTCAACGGCGGTAGGGTGGATAATGGAAGGCCAGTTTATGATCTAACTGTAGAATCCATAACTTACTCGCTCGGCAAATATGCCTCCATTCTCACCATAAGCAACCATAATAAACCTGCTCAATTGTTTATCATGAATGGTTTTTGAATTATTCAATTATCTTTAGTAAGAACACGCAATATTGGTTTTATTAGTTACTAGCTTTTATTAGCCCCTCAAAAATGACGGGCTTAAACAAACTAAATATATTGTTCACTAATTATAAAATAAATTTAATGGCTTAATAATTTATATTTAAGAAGCTAATTTTGAATTGTATGTAACAAAATGGGAATCTTCCGTGCAAAATTTAACGGTGTTATTGTAAAAAAAAAACTATCATAATGCATACTCAAATATTCATTAGAACATGTCTAAATTCAAAAAGTGTATTTTTACGAAAGACATTCTACGCCGGCTTCAATAGCCCGAAAGGGTTTAGTTTAAACTTTGTTGTGAGTTTAGTTTTGGATGTTGAATCAAACCCATTTTTGTGTCACAAAGTCAAACTTTGTTTCGTAAAAACTACAGAAATGTTATGTGTTTAAAGGTTTGTTCTACGGGTTCAAATTTGTAATACATATTTACCTAACTACTTTCACTGATTTTATAAGTAAAAGATAAAAAATGCAGTCTACATATTTACTAACATTTAATTGTATTTCATCTGCTAACATACAAACCATCCAAAGACAGACTAACAAAAAGACATAATTTATCTATCTATATTATTAATACGCTACATGTAAACTTTGTAAACAATAAGGCTTTTTGTTTTATGATTTACCCCCACATACACTTAAACTTGAGTCTGGGTGTGCAGATGTGCAAACTGGCTTTAGATTTTCGACTTAGGCCTCAGGTATCTGCCCCATGGGGCTTCCAAGACCCCATGTTATTCATATGGATGAGTTTTATTTGGTTTATTTAAAATGTGTTTTTCTTAATTCAATTCAATTAAATAAACAGCTGTTATAAGGATTACATCTAGCTACAGACTACCATTGTTTTGTTTACTATTTAACTATTTACTATTTTCGCTTCTCAAAACGGGATGCGCAAGCTGCGCACAGGAAATTGGTGTACATTCTTAACTGCATTTCCGTCTTAGTCATGTTTTTAAATATACTCGTACACAAATCGCTCTACTACTTTAGGGAGTATAATTGTTATCATCGGTGTTTTAAAAAGGTTTAGATTCATTTTTACACAAAACTTTAAAAACTACCTAAAAAATTACAATTCTAGCAGTGAACCGCTAGAATGCCACCCTGCTGTCATACTTTCTAAGACCCAGGATTATTAAAGGAAAATCATCTACTTCTGGTTCCATTGGCAGTGATAAAACCCAATTTTGCCGGAAGCGTAAAAGTAAACAAAAACTGAAACATAATTAGTAAATATAAAATACATAAATCTGAATTGAACTTTGCTGACACTTTCATACAGTATTATAAACTCTATTACAATTCAGCATGGAATTTTTGTTCCTTACTGCTTGTCAATTTCAATCCAAAAACCTAAAATTAGTTAGAATAGTTGTCTGCTTTGTTTACAAAAACGACCTTAAATATGCTTAGCTGTTGTATTGAATTTGGATGCAAAGTAGGGAACACGTGGCTCGGTAAATAAAATGGTTGCAAATAAAATGTGGCAAAAATAGACAGTGTTTTTTCTCAATACTTATAACTAAATATATTTTTTGATCATCCTGGGCCTAAGGGAAAACTTTTGACACCAACAAAACTTTTGCGCGTTCCTTATAGATGGGAATGTCGAAAAAAGGCCAAAATAACAGTATTTTTTGCCAATTGCAAACTTATATCTAAACAAATGTAGAATATCGTATTTTTTCATCATCCTGAGTCTAACGAAAATATTTTGACACCAACCTGGCCTCTCTAAGTTCAGTAGTTTACTCGGAATAGGTACACGCTATTCTTATATAGGATAACTTAAAACATTTACTAAAATTTTAAAAGTGTATCCTGCCTCTGAGTCTCATAATGCTTTTGAGAGGGCTCAAAATTAGTTTTCTAAATACTGGTAAATGGTTTAATTTGTTATGCCGTGTCTAATTATGTTTACAAGTGCAGCATAATTTTGTCACTGTCAATGTGTAGACATTATTTCTATTAATTCGATTGTTTATGATATTTAAACCAATTGTGTGTGATAAAATAGAATTTAGATTTAAAACCAACAGGTAAAAATTCTTTTACAGATGCTAGCCAATTCGACTGTGATTCGCTAAATAGTGCAGATTTTTTAAAAATGTTGCAAACAACATTATTATTACAGAGTAGTTGACATAAGACTGCCAGGTGGATTACTTAAAAGGTTTTGGAGCTATTAGAAGTTAACAAAGAGAAGAGTTGCCTTTTAACTTTTATCAGCTCCAATACTCTTAAAAAAATGTTCACAACCTTATCAATTAATCTGTACCAAACTAATCTATTTATTATATTATGTATTTGAGTTTAATATGGATGTATTATATGGATTTCAGTAATTTTCTTTGTATGTATTGATACAAATCCAGTGATCATTGAGCTCGTATTGCTCAAACTTTTTTTAAATAAACTTCCACTTCCAATTTCTCATTTATATGCTGAGATTCCCGAAATATTTTACTTTTATATTAAATATCTTAGAGGTTATTTGTGAAACCAAGTTCCAAGAGGGTGCCAAGAACTGTGTTTCTAAATATATACGATCTCTTTGAAGTTAAGATGGGAGGGTAAACAGAAGGACCAGGGGTTGGGGAGAAGGTGTGATGAGGGAGATATGGAAGGGTTAAAGAAGACAAGCCAATCAATATCTGTTGTATATTTAAAATATTTGTTGTTTACGTTAGGCTCCTTATTAGCAAATATGATATCCGGCTTACATAAGATAAGTGTTCACGGTTAGGTTAAAATGGTCCGATTCCAAAAGGGTCGATACTAGTTACAATCCCCTTCATTTGAGACACTAAAACATTTCTAGAAAAATAACAGCACAAACGAGTAAAGTAAATTGTTTCACATATTTAGTACAAATGCAATAACTAAAGAGAGTTATTCATCATATTGCTTGAAACATAACCGTTGTACAAAGTGTCGGCCCAAGTTCCACGACAGGGGTATCGGAGGCTAATGAGTGTGGGGTTGGTGAGGGGAAGAGAGGGAGCCAAGTAATTTATTACTCTGTCAACTACAGTTTTAACTCTAAAAGCTTTGTTTAATTTCTTAAATTATTGTTTAATTTAACATAATACGTAATGTTAACTATTTAAAATTAAATTAAAATGCTATAGAATCGTAACAAATGTAATTGTTGATCTATATGATTCAAGAGCTGTAGCACTTATACAGTTGTATCATAATTTTAAAAGATGTGAGAAAGGAAAGTAGGTGTTATCAAAATTGACATTAAATCGTGTAAAATATATATATATATATATATATATATATATATATATATATATATATATATATTTGAGTTATCTTTAACGTTTATTCTAAGTGAATACAGTACCGGATAAGTCGCAAGGATTGTTTTCCATAGACTCTAAACAATTTTTTCACAAACGCGCTCAAGCACGAACAAATCATTTTGGACCGACAGATTCAAAAGGTTTATAAATAAGTATCAAAAAATGCATTTCGTCAGTTCTATCACAAGCCTGGCTTTTTCCATATTTCAACGATGTTAGGCGTTTTAGGTCTACGAAAAATTATATTTCATGGTGAAAGGATGACCAAGGTTTTTATACTATCTTTATTTTAATTTATAAAATAATTCAATGAAGATAAGTCTAAAATTAGAAAGATGTAAAAGTAAAGTTACAATCAAGAATAGTGGATAGTAATTAAAAATTTAACTAACATAGAAAACATCAACTAGCTGTTTTTTTTATATAGAAACCTAAGTAATATTACATTAGTACATTTTTGCACAACAAAATATAGTAAGCATCTGCGTAATAAAATACCCGAGTTTAGTTTAGTTACTTTGTTTCTAAAAACAACAGAATTTTCAATTACTTTAATTGCTGTGTCGTGGACTCAGGAAAGTATTAAAAAAATAAAATATATATGCTTGTATATTATACTCTACCTAATAAATAGATGCAATATTTTCCCTAGTTAAAGCCTCTTGGTTTAAATGACCAGTAAAAGTTTCGCAGTCGCAGTTTCTCTTAACAAAGTTCCGGCCGAGTGTTCCTCAAACACAGCCGGAGCCCAGTAATCTGCATAGCCAGACTCGTGGTTTAATCATCTTGCAACACTAAACTGTTGTGTAGATTTTAATATCAGTTATCATTCTTATCTTATCGAAGGCTGAATAATTTTGATGTCATCAATAAGGTAACAAACAAACAACATCCGAAAATTGTTTAGTATTGTTTATTATATTAAATTTGAATAAAAAAACAGCTTGAGAACCCGTTTTGGACCTAAAACTATTATATTGATTATTCACTGACAATTTTATTTTTTAGATATGAGGATTGTGGTTATTGCTGGATTAGGAAACCCCAGTATTAGCTTCTAGGCACGTCTTCCACAATCGGTAATTTTTTGTAGGACACCAAAAAGGATATAGCAGGAAAGGAAAGGGTGGGATGGGACGGGCAGCCAAATTGACCTTTCAGAGGGCCAACTCCCGTGTTCTTTTGACAGCTGTGATCAGGCTCAAACAGGCGGACCCCGCTCTGCCCTCCAGCTGGCCAATTCAACTGACAAAGTATTCATGTACAACAGCCAGGGACCACATCCTCAGGTTGGGGACCAAACCCGGAGTTTCCGTCCCCAGCTGCTGCAAATGAACCAAAGGTGAAAGGGAAGCTCGTCATAATGGACAGCCAAAAGACTCACCTAAACCATCCCAACCCTATAAGATACTTACTAAATTTGGTCTCATAACTATAATCATTATTCTACAATTCAAATAGCATTAAACCTGTGATGAATTTGCTGTACCCAATGTCAGCATCACAACTGGTATAGACCAGTTTTAAGGTAGTCCTGGGATTTTATAAGGATTATTTCCTGTTCTATTTTTCACATCGGATAAAGGAATAAACCATTATTCATAGTTCACCTCTGATTGGTTGTATCCCAAAAGGACAAACACTATACTTAAGATGATTATAATTTTAGGCCCGAACAGCCCGAGATGATTGCTTCAAACTGCATTTCAATAGTTTTCTTTATAAAACGATAGCCATTAGTGTTTGAATACAACGATACATAAAACCACGAACTTCTGATGCCTATTAGGATGTCATAGTATATAATATAAAAATAGTATTTTTCATTAAATAATAGTATTCATCTATCAAAATTCAATTTAAATATACGTTTATGTTAATATTACATTTTTTCGACAGTTTCTTGTTTATGCCAAATGAAGAAGGAAAACGGGTTATTCACTTTTCGATTATAAAATGTTTGGCACTGTTTACAAGTCCATTTATATTCATACCTTAATATTACTTAGAATTAATTTAAATACGGTAAATGCTTATGGTATTTACGGTATTTAGTAAATATAATGTTCCTAGTTGCTTATAATTCAAAATTAAAAACTCAACCAAAATCATTAGCCATAATAAACGCACCTTACAAAGATATTAAGAAAACTTGCTGATAACCGTGCTTCGCTATATTGTGTACTGAAGACAAATGTGACATATTTTCGTTTCGTTGCTCCAAAAAAGTACTGGGTTTAAGGAATTATAGTTTTGTCCTTTCCTAAAAACTTGTCATTTATACAGTATATATTACAACCAAATAGTTAAGTCAGCTTGAACTATTAGAAATTACAAAGAATTACATTACCAACTTAAAAAACAACACACGATAGCAACAATATACTGGTTTAAAAGTTGAAATTTGTATTATTCCTGTATTTATAGGAGAATTAAATATAAATGAATTAAGTGTTTCTTTTATCCAAAACATATCTACGGTTTTTTCTACTATTTATGCTTAACTAGCAAATATATAGTCCGTTTTTCTTAGTGCTCTGAGTACCTATACTTAAAAAAATATTAAATGCCGTACAAATTGACGTTATGGTCAAGAAATTGTTTATTTTAGTTCAATTATCATTGAAACCTTAGCATAACCTTTTGTCTTAAAGTCAAATAGTTTATAAAAATCAATACAGGCTACATATTTGTAATTATCACACTTTTTAATTTTTGACTTCCAAGTTGATATTATAAGTGCATTTATATTTTTATCATAAATAGCAAACATTTTCCCTAAAATCCTAAAAGCTAAACCTTAATCCTAAACCTAAATTTTCCACAACGTAGAACTTTTTTTATTATTTTGTATCATACACAATCACTTAATTCTGCGAAGTATATTAATAACGTTTAGGCGTATGTAAAGCTGTTTAAGTGCAGTGTTTGGTGTAATTTATAATATTTTTTAAATGATATCTAACACCTAGGATTAACTTGTTTTTGCGTGGCAGTTTATTTGTTTTCCTTAATGTATCTAATTATTAATTTTCTATTAATGTTGAATTATAATAACAAATATTACAGTTTAGTTCATTTTAAACTCAGCTGAATTATGTACTAGATTATTTATTAGAAGAGTCGCAATACAAACATTAAAGAAATTTAAGAGGCGTCAATGCTATCCCTGATTTAGAGTATTAATATCAGGGTAAAGGCGCTGTTCTGACCCCTTCGGCGGCGGAAGGGTGGATAAGGGAAGGGCAGTTTATGATCTATCCAACTGTAGAGTCCATAACTTACTCGCTTGGCAAATATGACGCCATTCTAACCATAAGTAACGAATATACCCGCTCTATTGTTTGCCATGAATGGTTTTGGACTTATTAAATTATCTTTGGTAAGAACACGTAATATTGGTTTTATTAATTATAACTTAAAACATTTACTAACATTTTAAAAGTGTATCCCTCCTCTGACTTTATCTCTTAATGCCTTTAAGAGAGGTCTCAAAATTAGTTTTCCAAATGCTACAGAGTGGTTGACTTAAGACTGCCAGCTGGATTGCTTAAAAGGTTTTGGAGCTATTAGAACAGTTAACAAAGCGGATTGCCTTTTAACTTTGTTATCAGCACCAATAATCTTTAAAAAAAATGGTTCACAACCTTATCAATCAATTTGTACCACTTTAATCTATTTGTTATATAATATATTTTAGTTTTATTTGGATGTATTATATGGATTTGAGTAATTTACTTTGTTACAAATCCAGTGATCATTAAGCTCGTAATGCTCAAACTTTTTTAAATAAACTTCCACTGTTAGAATATATCCAGTTTCTCAATTATATGTTGAGATTCCCGAAATATTTTACTTTTATATTAAATATCTTAGAGGTTATTTGTGAAACCAAGCTCCAAGAGGGTGCCGAGAACTGTGTTTCTAAATATACGAACTCTTGGAAGTTAAGATGGGAGGGTAAACAGAAGGACCAGGGGTGGGGAGAAGGTTTGATGAGGGAGATATGGAAGGGTTAAAGATGACAAGCCAATCAATACTTGGTGTATATTTAAAATATTTCTTGTTTACGCTAGGCTCTTTATTATTAAATATGATATCCGGCTTAAGATGTTAAGCCAATCAATACTTGGTGTATATTTAAAATATTTCTTGTTTACGTTTGGCTCTTTATTATTAAATATGATATCCGGCTTACATAAGATAAGTGTTTACGGTTAGGTTACAAAGGTCCGATTCCTAAAGGGTTGATACAAGGTACAATTCCCTTCATTTGAGACACTAAATCATTACTAGAAAAATAACAGCACAAATGAGTAAAATAAATTGTTTCATGTATTTAGTACAAATGCAATAACTAAAGAGAGTTATTCATAATATTGCTTGAAACATAACCGTTGTACAAAGTGTCGGCCCACGTTTCACGACATGAGTATCAGAGGCTAATGAGTGTAGGGTTGGTGAGGGGAAGAGAGGGAGCCAAGTAATTTATTACCCTGTCAACTACAGTTTTAACTCTAAAAGCTTTGTTTAATTTCTTAAATTATTATTTTTATTTAACATAATACGTCATGTTAACTATTTACAGATGAATATAAATGCTGTTAAATTGTAACAAATGCAATTGTTCTTTTAAATTATTTAAAATCTGTAGGACTTATGCAGTTGTATCAAAAATTTAAAAGATGTAAGAAAGGAAAGTAGGTGGTAACAAACATGGCATTACGTCGTGTACAAAAAAACATCAAATGTTTGAGTTATCTTTACTGTTTATTCTATGTGAATACCAGATAAGTCGCAAGAAGTGTATTCCATAGACTCTAAACTATTGTTTCAGAAACGCGCTCAAGTACGAATAAATCTTTTAGACCGAAAGATTCATAAAGTATATAAATAAAAAAGCAAAAGATGCATTACATGCGTTTGTTTTTATTACCACAAGCCTGGCTTTTGCCATATTTTAACGATGTTGGGCGATTTAGGTCTATGAAAAAATAGAGTTCTTAGTAAAATGATGACTTAGGTTTTGTACTAACTTGGTTCTAATTTAAAAAATAATTCAATGCATATTGTGATTCTAAAATTAAAAATATATAAAAGGAAACCTACAATCAAGATTATTGGATGGTAATGAAAAATTCACAAATATAGAAAATGTCAGGTTGCTGGATTTTATAGAAACCTAAGTAATATTATCTTAGTTCATTCTTGCACAACAAAATATAGTAAGCACCTGTACAATAAAATACCCGAGTTTACTTTGTTTCGAAAAACAACAGGTTTTCTAGTAAGTTTAATTACTGTTTCGTAGACTCAGTAAAGTATTAAAAAAAGAGAATTTATATCTTCTCCATTATACTCTACCTAATAAATAGATGCAATATTTTTCCGAGTTAAAGCCTCTTGGTAAAATTATCAGTAAAAGTTTCACAGCCTCAGTTTCTCTTAACAAAGTTCCGGCCGAGTGTTCCTCAAACATAGTCGGAGCCTAGTAATCTGCATGGTTTAATCATCTTGCAACACTAAACTGTTGTGTAGAATTTAATATTAGTTATCATTCTTATCATGTCGAAGGCTGAATAATTTTAGTACCATGGACAAGGTGTCCAGAAACTCCGAAAAGTGTTTAGTATTGTTTACTATATTAAATTATAATATACAAAATCTTGAAAACCCATTTTGGACCTAAAACTATTATATTGATTATTCACTGACAATTTGATTTTTAAGATTTATGAGGATTGTTGTTATTGCTGGATTAAGAAACCCCATAATTAGATTCTAGGAACGTCTTCCACAAGCGGGAATTTTGGGTAGCTTACAGGAAGGAAAAGATATATAAGAAAAGGAAAGGGTGGGATGGAGCAGACAGCCAAATTGACCTTTCAGAGGGCCAACTCCCCTGCTCCTGTAACAGCTGTTATCAGGCTCAAACAGACGGAACCCGCTCTGCCCTCCAACTGGTCAACTCAACTGAAAGGGTATCCATGTAATGAGGGACCACATTCTCAGGTTGGGGACAAACACGAAGTTTCCGTCCCCAGCTGCTGCAATTGGGGGAACCAAAGGTGAAAGGGAAGCTCGTCATAATGGACAGCCAAAAGACTTACCATATGTAATGACAACTTCATTTGCTGTACCCAATGTCAGCCTCAAAACTGGTATAGACCAGTTTTAAGGTAGTCCTGGGATTTTATAAGGATTATTTCCTGTCCTATTTTTCACATGGAGGAAATAAACCATTATTCATAGTTCACCTCTGATTGGTTGTATCCCAAAAGGACAAACACTATACTTAAGATGCTTATAATTTTAGGCCAGAATAGCCCGAGATGATTGCTTCAAACTGCATTTCAATAGTTTTCTTTATAAAACGATAGCCATTAGTGTTTGAATACAATGATATATAAAACCTCAAACTTCTGATACCTGTTGGGATATTGTTTAATATAAAAATACGATTTTTCAATAAATAATAGGTAATAGGATTGAACTATCTAAATTATATTTAAATATACTTTTATGTTTTATATGAAATTATTTCAATAATTTCATGACTATTTTGTAATCGAGATAATTTTCCTGATTTTCTTTGCCTAAGTAATAAAATCTCTACTGTAAAAAATTTAAATATCTTTAGATGAAAAGAATAATTTATATGTAAAATCTCCTATAGAACCATATATTTTGTTTCTAAAATTGAATAGCTTAGGCTTATTGACAAGTCAGCTTAGTTTATTCCTCGTTTATTGGTAGGTAATAAACGTAAATCATTTTTAAAAAGACTTATGAAGTCTGAACATTATAACAAATTAAAAAGGAAAACGGGTTATTCTGTTTTCATTATAATAGCCTACATTTAGCACTGTTTAAAAGTCCTTATATATTCATACCTTCATATGATAGAATTAGTTTAAATATAGTAAATACTTATGTTATGTTTCACAAACGTTATTTCTTTAGTAGTGTTCCTAGTTTCTTATAATTAAAAATTAAAAACTCAACCAAAATCATTAGCTAGAAGAACATGATAAACGTACCTTACAAAGATATTAAAAACACTAGCTGTTTAATATTTAATTGTATATAACTAATCAGGAGCTTTTACTGTAATTTTTATTTTATATGTTAAAATAAATTTGCTCTAGCTATAAGACATTCAAAACATTCTGTGAGCCCAGAGAGAGACGGAGATAGAGCATTCTTCCCTCTTTGTCGCACAATGTCGTACGATATTCCCCTTAAACACCTCAAAACATCATGCGAAACTTTTCTACGATCGCCCATTGGTTGAAAATGGACTCTCCCAAAAACCATGCGATCGCAAACGGAGTTTTCCTCAACACAGTTCATTTTGGGCGGTTCTTCTCCATGGTAGTCAACCTCTCAATTTTTCTCGTGGTCTTTAATATGCAGGTATCTTTATTTACCATATCTTTATTTAATAGTCTTTTTTATGTCCTGATTTCTCTCCCCATTCTAAACTCAATTTGTCAAACTCCATGTTTTATCCATTGCATTAATTTTAAATCTGTAGCATTTTAAGTCATTTCAATTTATAAACTCAATGTCAGTGCACAAGTGCTACAGCTCTCCTCTTCCAGAACTTCGTTTGTGCGCGGTACGCGGGAAGAGGTGATAAACTGCGAATTCTCCTCCAACCGGTATCGCGGTTGCGCAAGAAAAAAGTGATGAGACATTTGTGCGATTCCGTTTCCTCATCTCAACGTCATCAAGACGCCAACACCTAGGCCTACCTAAGAAACTACACTGCCCACATCACCGGCATAGTGAACCAAGTGTCGGATATTTTCCTCCCTGCGGTGAAGTCCAAGGTACTGTAAAAATTATGTTTTAATTAATATTTACGAGTGAACATTCTATTTTATTTAAATTACCAAAACTATTTCGCCCAATAATTGCCGAGCATTTGAGATCTCGGCTGGTCCTCCGTAATAATTCACAAACTAGTAATTGCAGTTGATTCAATACCCCCTAATTACCCCTCACTAGCTGATAACCGTGCTTCGCACAGCTAATGAAAACTCCTGCTGCCAGTACTTATGTTTAGTAAATAATTTGATCCATTATCCCTATTGTCCATAAGAATTACATTTTAACTATAAGGGCCACTGGGCGGAGCCCTAATAGATTAACAAGATGGGAATTGGCCTGTATGGAATCCAGATAAATGATTTACATAAATGCACAGTTTTTGCTCAATTGGTTCAGTACTTTTTAGGTTAAAACTGAACACAGAAGTCGGCAAACAGACAGACGCCACCTATCTTTTATAAATGTATAGGATAACTAGAAAATATATAGGAATAATTTCAAAAAAAACAATTAAAGATTTATGTTAATTATTTTATTTTTGAATATCACTATATGGTTCACTATCTGGTAGTCACTATTTGGTTACTGAAACAGGTATGCATTATTTTAAAACTCACTAAACAATTTAGAAGAGTTAAACATTACTATTTATTTGTAGACAACTGACTTTTTTCAATTATTTTGACCGATGTATCCGCCATACTTTGTCGGCATACCAGATTAAAATAATTAAAATACAAGATAAAACAATTCTATATAATAGTTACAATTTAATATAATAAAATTAGGCAGGACAAACCAATTTTTTTCAATTGCTTATCAGGAACATTTAGTTCAACACTATACAAACCACCAGAACATAACATCATAAAGTGAATCTCACATTTTCAGCCCGCTGTAATGGCGATTTATCAAACGCTCCCTCGTCATTTACCGTGGCCTCTGGGAGGCTTATCCAACTTATATTTTGTAAATTATTGTTTTTACTTACACCTGCAACCTTTTTATAAATATAGTTAGCACAGGATTACTAAGATTAACTTAAAGTGAGTTTTTTTTGGTATTTATAAAATATAGTTGGATAGTTGCAATTGCTCTCAGTAAAAGTTGTTGACAAAGAAAAAAAACTACGCCCAAGCCTCCAGCTATGGAAGTAGTGTGTTTGTTTGAGGTTGCACAAGGCTCAGTGCAAGCAACGAAATAGAAGCAGTAACTATTTTGCTATTTGACATATAATTAATTGTGTATATTTTAAGGTGAATTAATAAATCATGAGTGGAATCGAAGCCATGTTACTCAACTTTTTCTTTAGACGGAATCATTAATTCCTACATGACAATGTTTAGGGGTACAATGTTTTGCAGATACTCTTGTCTTTTGCAAAAGTATCTGCTATCAACCTCCATCTGGTAGTTGACTCAGGGTAATTGACCACGCACTACGGCAATTTCTTACTGTCCACAAACTTAAAAAGACCTGGGTATCTTGCCACAGTCCTTAACGCAAACAACTACCTACATTAAATGGCATCTTCATACAGTTGTGCCGAAAGTAGACTTCCAAGCTGTATGGACTAGTCGGAAAGTCTCCCAGGGACAATGGTGGGTTCCTTAATATTCACGAACATAGAATAGTATGTTTACGCACTAAGTATAGAAACAACTATTTTACTTTCACCATCAACAATTCTATTGTAATAGAAAGTAAGCTGAGTTTTGGTTGAATTCAATAAACCTCATATTATTGCTTTATTAATATATAATTTTGTATCTTAACATCCAGTATCAATTGAATTTAAAGCTATTTGTATTACCGAATACTTTGGAAATAAATTGTAAGGTTATATCATTTCAGTAATATAATAAGCCAAGCCATGAATTTCTTTATAAAGTTCCTCACACAATATAAAAATTATTTAGTTTACATAAACATGAAATCTCATCTTTAGATTATTTTCAGCGCCACTAATTAATATTCAGCGAGGCGGTCTATGCAGATTACTTGGATCAGAGCTTTGTTGGTAGAACACTCGGCTGAAACTTGAGAGAGGAAACATTACTGTTGCTGGCCAAACTGAGGACAAAACATAATGAATTTAATACATAAACTTTGATAGTTTCATGACAATTTTTTAAAACTGATATATTTTTGTTCAACTATTTATCCAACTAGCTATATATTATAAAACAATATTGTACTGTGTATGTAACAAAACTATAACAAATTATTTGGGTATTTAATTAAACATTACGATGACAGAAGTTTTAAAACCGAAAGAAGAAGCCAATTAATAGTAACCATTAAATTCAACATACACAGATAAAACACTAATATACTGAACTAGCAATAGCGAAAATTGATTTATTTGATTATTTTCATTATAAACTTGGTATGATCAATGTACAAAGCTATTTTTATGAGCTTACTATATGGGAAATAAAAACAAATTATTACTTTTATTAAAGATGCTTATTATTAATTCCTTGAAATTAAGACGTTTGGGCCGTCTTTTAACAAAGTTTGAACCGCACAAAGGTGGTCAAGAAAAAGTAAAAAATTACAATTTCTTTTGAATGGTAATGAAAAAATGATTTTATTGGGCCAATAGCAATACAAAAATTACCACGACGGACTCAAGAATAATTGACTATCCTATCCTATCTAGGATGATCCCGCACTATTATCAGATATTTCATCACAGTTTCTCACGCACGTGATCACATTTCCTCCTAAGACCAACCCCAGCCCTCTCCTCCTCCACCATCCACCCCCTTGTCAGGAGATTACCCTTCAAATTAGCGTTGCACCCCTGTCAATTCCCCAGGTTTTATCACAGCTTTTATTTCCTCTCCACCTGATTAAAAATCTCCTCGACTCAGCGGCGCCATAAAAGTACATCTGGAAGGTGTTTTGACCTTATTTATTATGGATTTTAAAAGAAAATCGAAGATTTGAATGAGTTTATGATTTGTTTCGGTACACCGGCATAGTCTCTTGACATCATGAACAATGTTTTATTCAAATAACAGTTTAAACAACAATTTAGTAATTATTATAGTTTTATTTTTATTAGTTGCAGTTCCCCGCCACACCCAGTCAATGCAAAAGTTGGATTTTGAAATATGTTACGTTTTGAAATATTTCGTGTAATGAACCTGTGTTTATATAACCATCAGATACAATTAATGTAATTGATATAAACATAAATTGGAACTTTAAAGACCTAAATTTCCAATTTTTAAAAGATTTACTATTTGTAAAATACCCTAATGGAATTTTGTACTCAAAATGCCTATTGGTGTCTCACATATACAAGACAAATTTCTTTTCAATCTTTTTCGAGTTTTTCTGGTAAAACAGAACATCACATTTAAATTTAAAAATATTTACGTGTCCGGGTTAAGACCCCCTGTCCGGGTCTAGTCGGTTTTACGATACGGTATGCTATGTTTCAGTTTAGGTGTCTTGAAATTTGTCCAGAACCTGAAAATTTGAGCAGTCGTTCGTTATAGGTAGGCCTACATTGTTTTTAAACGAGGCATGCTCTAATCGTTTATAACTGACGACTTTTTGCCAAAATAAAATATTATGTCTAACTAAGACATGTTATAACTAGCTGGCCCAACAGATTTTATCCTGTCCTAATGACATTGAATTTATTTTATTTCAAATACTCGTTCATTTCAATATGAGCTCGATTAATATTTAATAGCTTTTATGTTTGTAATGACCGTACCTACGTCATGTTTGTTTAGTTTAATTTGTTATTCAATTAAACTTAAAATAAAAATGAAATAAACAAACAATGTTGTTCCTGACAATGCATGTTTAAATTAATATTGGAAGCAACGTTTGTTAACTAACTGAACTTAGATCAAATCAATGGGAACGTTAAAGGCCTATGGGGCAAAGCCCTTAAAAATTGTCTTTTATAAGAACATTGTCCTGACATAAACGAACACAAAAAAAATAATTATTCAATTTGGTCCAATAATTCTTAAGTGATGTCGTGACCAAGGGAAATAGGGATCCATTTGTATATATTAAGATGTATACAAAATGTTGGAGCTTGAAACAATGACTGGTGGGTTGTTAGAAGTGGGTCAAAGAGTTTTAATTACTAGATTATATTTAACAGTAGATACTACTTTTCATTTATTTTTAAAATAAGTCAATTTATTCTTCTTAAACACAAATTGACTGATTTAAGCCTCATTGTTTTTAAGTTTTGCGTTTATAGGCTATGTATTTGAACAACAGTATCAAGCTACAATAACAATCGGAGGCTTGGGGGGCATAGCCCCCCCCCCCAGTAAAGGCATTAAAAACCAATTGACTGATTTAAAACGTATTGTTCATCAAGTTCTGTATTACACATATATAATTTTACAGCAATATTAAGCTACAATAAAATAACAATGCTGATGGGTCCTCTAGTGGGACCAAAGTGTAAATAACTACTTTTAAACCACGTCCTCTCACTGATTGGGGACCTTTATTGTCGCCAACATATTATATTTTATCAAAATGTTCAGCTAATATTATTATGAGGGCCTAGATGATACAGCCCTCAGTGGGACTGAGGGGTGAGTATAACTACTTAATGTGCACTTTGTCTGACTGATTGACAGATTTCAGGCCTCATTGTTTGGCATGTTCTGGATTTGTATGTCATTGTCAAGCTGCAGTTATAATGGGGGGCCCGTGAGGTATATTGTCAATTGAAACTTTTTTTGTATTGTTAACTGTGAACTCAATCCTCATACGCGATATAAGAGCGTACTCCTAGAAAAAAAACGGATGTAAAGAAAATGTTGGCTACATATTTATTAACTTTTTGAATCTTTCGGTCGAAAATGATTTGTTGGTGCTTGAGCGCGCTTGTGAAACAATAGTTTAGAGTGAATGGAAAACACTCCTTGCGACTTATCCGGTATTCACTTAGAATAAACAATAAAAATAACTCAAACATTGTATTATTTTTTTTTACTCAACGTAATGTCCATTTTATTCCTAACTACTTTCCTTTTTCACATCTTTGAAAATTATGATTCGACTGCATAGGCCCTACAGCTGTTAAATAATATAAAAGAATAATTGCATTTGTTACGATTCTACAGCATTTGTATTGTACTGTAAATAGTTAACATTACGGATTATGTTAAATAAAATAATAATTTAAGAAAGTAAGCAAAGCTTTTAGAGTTAAAACTGTAGTTGACGGATTAATAAATTACTTGGCTCCCTCTCTTCCCCTCACCAACCTCACACTCATTAGCCTCTGATACTCCTGTCCTGAAACGTGGGCCGACACTTTGTACAACGGTTATGTTTCAAGCAATATTATGAATAACTCTCTTTAGTTATTGCATTCGTACTAAATATGTGCAACAATTTACTTTACTCGTTTGTGCTGTTTTTGTTCTAGTTATGATTTAGTTTCTCAAATAAAGGAAATTGTACTTAGTATAAAACTCTTTTGGAATAGGACCATTATTACCTAAGCGTAAACACTAATCTTATGTAAGCCGGATATCATATTTACTAATAAAGAGCCTAACGTAAACGACAAATATTAAAAATATACACCAGGTATTGATTGACTTTTCTTCTTTATCCCTCTCATATCTCCCTCATCACATCTTCTCCCCTAACCCCTGTCCTTCAGTTTCCCTCCCATCTTAACTACAAAGAGATCGTATATATTTAGAAACGCAGTTCTCTGCACCCTCTTTGAACTTGGTTCCTAAAAAAAACTCTAATGATATTTACGATCGATACAAAACTTTTAAGGAATCTCAACCTAAGTAGATCAGTAAATAAAGTTCAATAGTAGAGAAATTGGATATATTCTAGAAGTGGAAGTTAATTTTTGCCAGATTTAAGAGTTAAATTAGAGTTCAAAAATCACTGGGTTTGTATAAAAACATACAAACAAAGTAAATTATTCAAATCAATACAATTATTCGTATCAATACTTGTTATTGATTAATCAGATCAATAACAAGTAGATTAGAGTTTCACAGATTAATTTATAAGAGTTCGAAATATTTTTCATTAAGAATATTAGGGCTGCTTAAAAAAGGTAAAAGGCAACTCTCCTCTCTATTGACTTTTCTAATAGCTCCAAAGCCTTTTAGGTAATACAGCTGGCAATGTTATGCCAACCACTCTGTAAGGGTTTTGCGACATTATTTTAATATCTAAACCACTTAAATCAATCTAGCTTATTCTAATCGAATTGGTTAGAGTCCATAAAAGTAATTTTACCTGATGGTTTTAAATTGACAATCAATTTTATTACACAAGATTCGTTCAATTAATATTCACAAACATATTAATATAAATTAACACTAACAATTTATAATGAAACAATTAATCTGCATTTGTAATCATAATTAAAGAACCTAACTAAGAATTTATTCATTTATCGGTATTTTGGACAAAAATTAGACCTCTCTCAAATACATTATGAGATAAACTCATAAACAGGACACAATTTTTAAATATATAAGTAAATGTATTAAGTTAAATTATTTAATGAAACCATTATTACGTCTTATTTCTAAAGACAATTTAATAAGTCCAAAACCATTCATGGCAAACAATAGAGCGGGTATATTCGTTGCTTATGGTGAGAATGGCGTCATATTTGCCAAGCGAGTAAGTTAGGGACTTGACAGTTGGATATATCATAAACTGCCCTTCCATTATCCACCCTACCGCCGTTGAAGGGGTCAGAACAGCGCTGTTACTCTGATATTAATACTCTAAATCAGAGATTACACCGGTGCCTCTTAAAATGCCAAAGCGTTTTTTATTGCGACTCTTGTGATCAAATAATCTAGGGTATAATTTAGCAGAGTTTAAAATGAACTGAACTGTTATTGTAATTCAACATTAATAGAAACATAATAATTAGGTACATTAAGTAAAAATAGAAACTGCCTAACAAAAACAAGTTTACCCCAGGAGAAATATATTATTAAAAAATATTTTAAAGTAGATCAAACACTGCACTTAAACAGCTGTACATACGCCTAAGCGTTATTAATATACTTTGCGTAATTAAATGATTGTGTATGATACCAAATGATACGAAAAAGGTGTACTGTGTGGAAAATTATAATTTAGGTTTATGATTAAGGTTTAGGTTTTAGGATTTTAGGGCAAATATTATATATTTATGATACAAATATAAATGCACCCATAAGATCAACTTAAAAGTTAAAATAATGAAAAGTGTGATGATTAAAAATCTGTATCCAGTATTGATTTTTGGAAACAATTTGAGTTTAAGACACAAAAGTTATGCTAAGGTTTGAATGATAATTGAAATAAAATGAACAATTTCTCAACCATAAAGTCAATTTGTAGGGCTTTTAATATTTGTTTAAGTATAAATACTCGAAGCACTACCAACAACGGACTATATCTTTGCTAGTAAAGGACAAATAGTATAGAAAACCGTAGATATGTATTGCTGAAAAGAAACACTTAATTCGTTAACATTTAATTCGTCTAGAAATACAGGAATAATAAAAATATCAACTTTTCAACCAGTATATTATTGCTTTCGTGTATTGTTTATAGTCGGTAATTCATTGTATTTTCTAAAAGTTCAAGCTGAATTTACTATTTAGTTGTAATATATACTGTATAATAGCCAAGTTTTTAGGAAAGGACAAAACTACTTTTACTTAAACTGAGTCCTTTTTTGAAGCAGCGAAACGAAAATATGGCCCATTTGTCATCAGTACACAATAAACCTGGAACGTGATCGCGGACCTGAAGTCTTTATTGGTGACTGTTTCTACACGGACTGTTCTCTTATTAATATTTATACAGTATCCACTTAGTCAGCTACATTTACATCTATAAACTCAAAGTACGGACTATCAAAAATTATGTAGGTACACTGTTTTGAAATAATTGATCATAATGCTATTCCCTTAAGTTTAGTAGGACTTAGGACCGGGACCATTAACAGCTCTTAGTTTATTGCACTCTTAAGTATGAATTTGATTTACTTTTTTGCAACCAACACTGATATAAGCACTCTTATCAGTGAGAAACTAAGGATTGGGTATTGTAATTCCTCTCTGGACTTACTATTATCATTCTGACAACTTCCATCCATTTTAGCGAATTTCCCTTATAGGGAAGAAGCTATTACCGTAGGTCTCATGGTAAGACTTACGCCCGAGACCGAGATAACTTTTCATTTTGAGGTCCCCAGATGCCAAAAACACCATTCGTTCAATTTTTTATATATGTATATATATTTATATATATATATATATATGTGTCCGTAAGCACGATAACTCTCGTAAAAAAGATCCGATCTTAATGAAATTTGGTACAAATGTGTAAAGTACCATTTATTTGAACGAGGTCGAAAACCAGATGAATCGCACCATCCGAAGGGGGGTTTTGTACCCCAAAAATGTGTTTTTTGGGGTTTTCAAATTTAATTTTAATTTAAATCAAATTTTAATTTATACCATTGAATTCAACTTAAAAAAACAAACAATTTGGTATTTTGATCATTGCTCTACGTCAATTTGTTACCGAGATATTGAAAGTGCTAAACACAGTACGTTGTCTAATGTTATTCTTATGGAGAAAAAGAAAAATTGTATATCTCGCTTATTTATGAACATAAACTGGCGAAATTTGGTATATGGCTTGATCTGGTTATGGTTTATTGTTGTTTGCACAAAAAAACAATTTTTCGCCTATGGCTCCTGTAGCAGCAAACCTAGGTACTTGGTCCCCATGTGCATCCCTATAAACCTGCTCAATTGTTTGTCATGAATGGTTTTTGAATTATTCAATTATCTTTAGTAAGAACCCGCAATATTGGTTTTATTAGTTACTAGCTGTTATTAGCCCCTCAAAAATGACGGGCTTAAACAAACTAAAGATATTGTTCACTAATTATAAAATAAATTTAATGGCTTGATAATTTATATTTAAGAAGCTAATTTTGAATTGTATGTAACAAAATGGGAATCTTCCGTGCAAAATTTAACGGTGTTATTGTAAAAAAACTATCATAATGCATACTCAAATATTCATTAGAACATGTCTAAATTCAAAAAGTGTATTTTTACGAAAGACATTCTACGCCGGCTTCAATAGCCCAAAAGGGTTTAGTTTTGGATGTTGGAATCAAACCCATTTTGGTGTCACTTCAAGGCAAACTTTGTTTCGTAAAAACTACAGAAATGTTAAGTGTTTAAAGGTTTGTTCAACGGGTTCAAATTTTTAATACATATTTACCTAACTACTTTCACTGCTTTTATAAGTAAAAGATAAAAAATGAAGTCTACATATTATTTACTAACATTTAATTGTATTTCATCTGCTAACATACAAACCATCCAAATACAGACTAACAAAAAGACATAATTTATCTATCTATATTATTAATACGCTACATGTAAACTTTGTAAACAATAAGGGTTTTGTTTTATGATTTACCCCCACATATTATACACTTAAACGTGAGTCTGGGTGTGCAGATGTGCAAACTGGCTTTAGATTTTCGACTTAGGCCTCAGGTCTCTGCCCCATGGGGCTTCCAAGACCCCATGTTATTCATATGGATGAGTTTTATTTGGTTTATTTAAAATGTGTTTTTCTTAATTCAATTCAATTAAATAAACAGCTGTTATAAGGATTACATCTAGCTACAGACTACCATTGTTTTGTTTACTATTTAACTATTTACTATTTTCGCTTCTCAAAACGGGATGCGCAAGCTGCGCACAGGAAATTAGTGTACATTCTTAACTGCATTTCCGTCTTAGTCATGTTTTTAAATATACTCGTACACAAATCGCTCTACTACTTTAGGGAGTATAATTGTTATCATCGGTGTTTTAAAAAAGCTTTAGATTCATTTTTACACAAAACTTTAAAAACTACGAAAAAATTACAATTCTAGCAGTGAACCGCTAGAATGCCACCCTGCTGTCATACTTTCTGGGACCCAGGATTATTAAAGGAAAATCATCTACTTCTGGTTCCATTAGCAGTGATAAAACCCAATTTTGCCGGAAGTGTAAAAGTAAACAAAAACTGAAACATAATTAGTAAATATAAAATACATAAATCTGAATTGAACTTTGCTGACACTTTCATACAGTATTATAAACTCTATTACCATTCAGCATGGAATTTTTGTTCCTTACTGCTTGTCAATTTCAATCCAAAACCTAAAATTAGTTAGAATAGTTGTCTGCTTTGTTTACAAAAACGACCTTAAATATACTTAGCTGTTGTATTGAATTTGGATGCAAAGTAGGGAACACGTGACTCGGTAAATAAAATGGTTGCAAATAAAATGTGGCAAAAATAGACAGTGTTTTTTCTCAATACTTATAACTAAATATATTTTTTGATCATCCTGGGCCTAAGGGAAAACTTTTGACACCAACAAAACTTTTGCGCGTTCCTTATAGATGGGAATGTCGAAAAAAGGCCAAAATAACAGTATTTTTTGCCAATTGCAAACTTATATCTAAACAAATGTAGAATATCGTATTTTTTCATCATCCTGAGTCTAACGAAAATATTTTGACACCAACCTGGCCTCTCTAAGTTCAGTAGTTTACTCGGAATAGGTACACGCTATTCTTATATAGGATAACTTAAAACATTTACTAAAATTTTAAAAGTGTATCCTGCCTCTGAGTCTCATAATGCTTTTGAGAGGGCTCAAAATTAGTTTTCTAAATACTGGTAAATGGTTTAATTTGTTATGCCGTGTCTAATTATGTTTACAAGTGCAGCATAATTTTGTCACTGTCAATGTGTAGACATTATTTCTATTAATTCGATTGTTTATGATATTTAAACCAATTGTGTGTGATAAAATAGAATTTAGATTTAAAACCAACAGGTAACAATTCTTTTACAGATGCTAGCCAATTCGACTGTGATTCGCTAAATAGTGCAGATTTTTTAAAAATGTTGCAAACAACATTATTATTACAGAGTAGTTGACATAAGACTGCCAGGTGGATTACTTAAAAGGTTTTGGAGCTATTAGAAGTTAACAAAGAGAAGAGTTGCCTTTTAACTTTTATCAGCTCCAATACTCTTAAAAAAATGTTCACAACCTTATCAATTAATCTGTACCAAACTAATATATTTATTATATTATGTATTTGAGTTTAATATGGATGTATTATATGGATTTCAGTAATTTTCTTTGTATGTATTGATACAAATCCAGTGATCATTGAGCTCGTATTGCTCAAACTTTTTTTAAATAAACTTCCACTTCCAATTTCTCATTTATATGCTGAGATTCCCGAAATATTTTACTTTTATATTAAATATCTTAGAGGTTATTTGTGAAACCAAGTTCCAAGAGGGTGCCAAGAACTGTGTTTCTAAATATATACGATCTCTTTGAAGTTAAGATGGGAGGGTAAACAGAAGGACCAGGGGTTGGGGAGAAGGTGTGATGAGGGAGATATGGAAGGGTTAAAGAAGACAAGCCAATCAATATCTGTTGTATATTTAAAATATTTGTTGTTTACGTTAGGCTCCTTATTAGCAAATATGATATCCGGCTTACATAAGATAAGTGTTCACGGTTAGGTTAAAATGGTCCGATTCCAAAAGGGTCGATACTAGTTACAATCCCCTTCATTTGAGACACTAAAACATTTCTAGAAAAATAACAGCACAAACGAGTATAGTAAATTGTTTCACATATTTAGTACAAATGCAATAACTAAAGAGAGTTATTCATTATATTGCTTGAAACATAACCGTTGTACAAAGTGTCGGCCCAAGTTCCACGACAGGGGTATCGGAGGCTAATGAGTGTGGGGTTGGTGAGGGGAAGAGAGGGAGCCAAGTAATTTAGTACTCTGTCAACTACAGTTTTAACTCTAAAAGCTTTGTTTAATTTCTTAAATTATTGTTTAATTTAACATAATACGTAATGTTAACTATTTAAAATTAAATTAAAATGCTATAGAATCGTAACAAATGTAATTGTTGATCTATATGATTCAAGAGCTGTAGCACTTATACAGTTGTATCATAATTTTAAAAGATGTGAGAAAGGAAAGTAGGTGTTATCAAAATTGACATTAAATCGTGTAAAATATATATATATATATATATATATATATATATATATATATATATATATATATTTGAGTTATCTTTAACGTTTATTCTAAGTGAATACAGTACCGGATAAGTCGCAAGGATTGTTTTCCATAGACTCTAAACAATTTTTTCACAAACGCGCTCAAGCACGAACAAATCATTTTGGACCGACAGATTCAAAAGGTTTATAAATAAGTATCAAAAAATGCATTTCGTCAGTTCTATCACAAGCCTGGCTTTTTCCATATTTCAACGATGTTAGGCGTTTTAGGTCTACGAAAAATTATATTTCATGGTGAAAGGATGACCAAGGTTTTTATACTATCTTTATTTTAATTTATAAAATAATTCAATGAAGATAAGTCTAAAATTAGAAAGATGTAAAAGTAAAGTTACAATCAAGAATAGTGGATAGTAATTAAAAATTTAACTAACATAGAAAACATCAACTAGCTGTTTTTTTTATATAGAAACCTAAGTAATATTACATTAGTACATTTTTGCACAACAAAATATAGTAAGCATCTGCGTAATAAAATACCCGAGTTTAGTTTAGTTACTTTGTTTCTAAAAACAACAGAATTTTCAATTACTTTAATTGCTGTGTCGTGGACTCAGGAAAGTATTAAAAAAATAAAATATATATGCTTGTATATTATACTCTACCTAATAAATAGATGCAATATTTTCCCTAGTTAAAGCCTCTTGGTTTAAATGACCAGTAAAAGTTTCGCAGTCGCAGTTTCTCTTAACAAAGTTCCGGCCGAGTCTTCCTCAAACACAGCCGGAGCCCAGTAATCTGCATAGCCAGACTCGTGGTTTAATCATCTTGCAACACTAAACTGTTGTGTAGATTTTAATATCAGTTATCATTCTTATCTTATCGAAGGCTGAATAATTTTGATGTCATCAATAAGGTAACAAACAAACAACATCCGAAAATTGTTTAGTATTGTTTATTATATTAAATTTTAATAAAAAAACAGCTTGAGAACCCGTTTTGGACCTAAAACTATTATATTGATTATTCACTGACAATTTTATTTTTTAGATATGAGGATTGTGGTTATTGCTGGATTAGGAAACTCCAGTATTAGCTTCTAGGCACGTCTTCCACAATCGGTAATTTTTTGTAGGACACCAAAAAGGATATAGCAGGAAAGGAAAGGGTGGGATGGGACGGGCAGCCAAATTGACCTTTCAGAGGGCCAACTCCCGTGGTCTTTTGACAGCTGTGATCAGGCTCAAACAGGCGGACCCCGCTCTGCCCTCCAGCTGGCCAATTCAACTGACAAAGTATTCATGTACAACAGCCAGGGACCACATCCTCAGGTTGGGGACCAAACCCGGAGTTTCCGTCCCCAGCTGCTGCAAATGAACCAAAGGTGAAAGGGAAGCTCGTCATAATGGACAGCCAAAAGACTCACCTAAACCATCCCAACCCTATAAGATACTTACTAAATTTGGTCTCATAACTATAAGCATTATTCTACAATTCAAATAGCATTAAACCTGTGATGAATTTGCTGTACCCAATGTCAGCATCACAACTGGTATAGACCAGTTTTAAGGTAGTCCTGGGATTTTATAAGGATTATTTCCTGTTCTATTTTTCACATCGGATAAAGGAATAAACCATTATTCATAGTTCACCTCTGATTGGTTGTATCCCAAAAGGACAAACACTATACTTAAGATGATTATAATTTTAGGCCAGAACAGCCCGAGATGATTGCTTCAAACTGCATTTCAATAGTTTTCTTTATAAAACGATAGCCATTAGTGTTTGAATACAACGATACATAAAACCACGAACTTCTGACACCTATTAGGATGTCATAGTATATAATATAAAAATAGTATTTTTCATTAAATAATAGTATTCATCTATCAAAATTCAATTTAAATATACGTTTATGTTAATATTACATTTTTTCGACAGTTTCTTGTTTATGCCAAATGAAGAAGGAAAACGGGTTATTCACTTTTCGATTATAAAATGTTTGGCACTGTTTACAAGTCCATTTATATTCATACCTTAATATTACTTAGAATTAATTTAAATACGGTAAATGCTTATGGTATTTACGGTATTTAGTAAATATAATGTTCCTAGTTGCTTATAATTCAAAATTAAAAACTCAACCAAAATCATTAGCCATAATAAACGCACCTTACAAAGATATTAAGAAAACTTGCTGATAACCGTGCTTCGCTATATTGTGTACTGAAGACAAATGTGACATATTTTCGTTTCGTTGCTCCAAAAAGTACTGGGTTTAAGGAATTATAGTTTTGTCCTTTCCTAAAAACTTGTCATTTATACAGTATATATTACAACCAAATAGTTAAGTCAGCTTGAACTATTAGAAATTACAAAGAATTACATTACCAACTTAAAAAACAACACACGATAGCAACAATATACTGGTTTAAAAGTTGAAATTTGTATTATTCCTGTATTTATAGGAGAACTAAATATAAATGAATTAAGTGTTTCTTTTATCCAAAACATATCTACGGTTTTTTCTACTATTTATGCTTAACTAGCAAATATATAGTCCGTTTTTCTTAGTGCTCTGAGTACCTATACTTAAAAAAATATTAAATGCCGTACAAATTGACGTTATGGTCAAGAAATTGTTTATTTTAGTTCAATTATCATTGAAACCTTAGCATAACCTTTTGTCTTAAAGTCAAATAGTTTATAAAAATCAATACAGGCTACATATTTGTAATTATCACACTTTTTAATTTTTGACTTCCAAGTTGATATTATAAGTGCATTTATATTTTTATCATAAATAGCAAACATTTTCCCTAAAATCCTAAAAGCTAAACCTTAATCCTAAACCTAAATTTTCCACAACGTAGAACTTTTTTTATTATTTTGTATCATACACAATCACTTAATTCTGCGAAGTATATTAATAACGTTTAGGCGTATGTAAAGCTGTTTAAGTGCAGTGTTTGGTGTAATTTATAATATTTTTTAAATGATATCTAACACCTAGGATTAACTTGTTTTTGCGTGGCAGTTTATTTGTTTTCCTTAATGTATCTAATTATTAATTTTCTATTAATGTTGAATTATAATAACAAATATTACAGTTTAGTTCATTTTAAACTCAGCTGAATTATGTACTAGATTATTTATCAGAAGAGTCGCAATACAAACATTAAAGAAATTTAAGAGGCGTCAATGCTATCCCTGATTTAGAGTATTAATATCAGGGTAAAGGCGCTGTTCTGACCCCTTCGGCGGCGGAAGGGTGGATAAGGGAAGGGCAGTTTATGATCTATCCAACTGTAGAGTCCATAACTTACTCGCTTGGCAAATATGACGCCATTCTAACCATAAGTAACGAATATACCCGCTCTATTGTTTGCCATGAATGGTTTTGGACTTATTAAATTATCTTTGGTAAGAACACGTAATATTGGTTTTATTAATTATAACTTAAAACATTTACTAACATTTTAAAAGTGTATCCTGCCTCTGACTTTATCTCTTAATGCCTTTAAGAGAGGTCTCAAAATTAGTTTTCCAAATGCTACAGAGTGGTTGACTTAAGACTGCCAGCTGGATTGCTTAAAAGGTTTTGGAGCTATTAGAACAGTTAACAAAGCGGATTGCCTTTTAACTTTGTTATCAGCACCAATAATCTTTAAAAAAAATGGTTCACAACCTTATCAATCAATTTGTACCACTTTAATCTATTTGTTATATAATATATTTTAGTTTTATTTGGATGTATTATATGGATTTGAGTAATTTACTTTGTTACAAATCCAGTGATCATTAAGCTCGTAATGCTCAAACTTTTTTAAATAAACTTCCACTGTTAGAATATATCCAGTTTCTCAATTATATGTTGAGATTCCCGAAATATTTTACTTTTATATTAAATATCTTAGAGGTTATTTGTGAAACCAAGCTCCAAGAGGGTGCCGAGAACTGTGTTTCTAAATATACGAACTCTTGGAAGTTAAGATGGGAGGGTAAACAGAAGGACCAGGGGTGGGGAGAAGGTGTGATGAGGGAGATATGGAAGGGTTAAAGATGACAAGCCAATCAATACTTGGTGTATATTTAAAATATTTCTTGTTTACGTTAGGCTCTTTATTATTAAATATGATATCCGGCTTAAGATGTTAAGCCAATCAATACTTGGTGTATATTTAAAATATTTCTTGTTTACGTTTGGCTCTTTATTATTAAATATGATATCCGGCTTACATAAGATAAGTGTTTACGGTTAGGTTACAAAGGTCCGATTCCTAAAGGGTTGATACAAGGTACAATTCCCTTCATTTGAGACACTAAATCATTACTAGAAAAATAACAGCACAAATGAGTAAAATAAATTGTTTCATGTATTTAGTACAAATGCAATAACTAAAGAGAGTTATTCATAATATTGCTTGAAACATAACCGTTAGTAGTCATGCCGCGCGCTTGAGCCCCAACATAGGGTCTTATGGAGAATAGATTAACATGGACTCTTATGGAGAATAGATTAACATGGACTCTTACGGAGAATAGAATAACATGGGCTCTTATGAGGAATGGAATTAGGGTGTAATTGCCTCCCTCTGTAGCTCTTTTGCTACCCTCTATGGTTGATTATTTATCTTTTGCATCTCTCTGTGTTTAATTATCTACAGTTTTTGGTAATTAATTGATCCTCGTGTCCTTCTGTTGTTAATCATCTAACCTTCTGTGGTAATTATTTAACCCACGTGTCCTTCTGTTGTTAATCATCTAGCCTTCTGTGGTAATTATTTGACCCTCGTGTCCTTCTGCTGGTAATCATCTAACCCTCTGTACATCTAACCTCCACATCCTTCACCCCCTTCTGCGTATCTATCTACAGCTCCTGTTCTCTCAGCTGGTGGGTGTAACATTTTAAGTAACCTGACTGGCTGGTATGTTGATTCGCGTCCTTCTGTTGTTAATCATCTAGCCTTCAGTGGTAATTATTTGACCCTTGTGTCCTTCTGCTGTTAATCATCTAGCCTTCTGTACATCTAACCACAACATCCTCAACATAGTCTCTGTCAGCAAACTCGTTGTAACTAGTTGTTACCTGTGGGCTCTGTGATTGAAAGAGACATAGCCCCCACCACAATACCTGCTATCTTGCCGCGCATTTTCTCTCTCTTTGCTCCCTGCTCCCGTTGCGATCGGACGTGTTTTTGCGCTGCTCCGTTCGTTGCGTTTTGCAAAGATTAAACTTGAACGTTTGCTCCCCATAGCGGCTTCACTTTTCCTAACCTCACTTTTTGCTTTGTATTTTTATAACCTCACTTTTAATTTGTTTTATTCTGCGTAACATAACCTCACTTTTATTATAGTAATCTTGCGTGTCGTGTGATTTTAGTGTTATCTGACTTGCTAGTGTACAATAACATCAGTTTCTTGTTTGTTCTGGCTAAAGTAGTGTTGTGTTGACTAACATAACCACACACCTAGTAACCTCAGTTTCTTGTGTCAAGAGTTGGTCGTTCTTGTATTTGTTGACTGACATAACCTTACATCTGTAACCTTTGAGAGTTACCATAACCTCACCTCCTTGTTCTTTATTAAGTAACTTCACCATTTTTGTTTTACTTGGTAGTGTTGTGTTTGTATGTGTTGGCTAAAATAACAGTAACCTTTGAGAGTCACAAAAACCTTATTTTCTTGTAAGAGTAATTTTGTGTGCTGTATTTAATTGTTTGATTTGGCTAGATTAGTGTTTGTATGTGCTAACTAACATGTCGGTAACAGTAACCCCACTTCCTTGTGTCAAGAGTTGTGTCGTACTTGTATGTGTTGACTGACAGTAATATCACTTTCTGTCCTTGTTCTTTATTAAGTAACTTCACCATTTTTGTTTTACTTGGTAGTGACGTACTTGTATATGCTGACTAACATAACCTCAAGCTTAACCATTTGCTTACCATAACCTAATATAACATAACCTCACTTTTGATTTGTATTTAACATAACCTCACTTTGTATTATAGTAATCTTGCATGTCCTGTGATTTTTAGCATTATCTGACTTGCTAAAGTAACCTACTTTTTCTAACCTCACCTATTACACTCCAAAATGTATAACCTTACTGTATTATATTAATTTTACATGCATGTTGTACTTCATTTTATTGTCTTGGCTAGATTAGTGTTGTGTTTATATTTTAATTGTTTGATTTGGTAGTTTACAGTAAAGAAAGTAAACATACCCCACTTCCTCGTGGCTAAAGTAGTGTTGTGTTGACTAACATGACCTCCAGTAACCTGATTTTTTGCCCTGGTTCTTTAGTACAGTAAAATTGCCTCAGCAACCTCACTTTCTATTATTGTTATTTTATGCAGTTTTGGTTGGAGCAGTTTTTGTATGTATTGACTAACATAACCTCACTTTTCCTAACCTCACATCCTTGTGTCAAGAGTAGTGTTGTGTTTGTATGTGTTGAGTAACAGTAATCTCACTTTTCTTTAATGCAGTTTTGGTTAGAGTGGTGTTTGCTACCTTCATTAGAGTTAACCTGTAGTTCTGGCTTGACTTGCGTAGTTTGTGTGTTAGTGTTTTTCTGACTTGCGTAGTAATACAGAGGTACCATGCTCTTTTGTAGATCCTCTGCACCTGTTCTTTTAGAGAACCTGATCGGTGACTTTAAAGTATCAGTTCCAAGTGTTACAGTTACATCATATATCTTGTTCATTTAATATCGATGAAGACTGCCACAAAGTAACAGTTCCAAAAAGTAACCGTTTCAATAAAGTAACAGGTCCAACACTAACCATTCCCATCCCCACAGTTTTCAAAGTAACAGGTCCAAAAGTATCAGTTTCAGTAGATCAAACAGTGAAAAAGTAACAGGTCCACTCTCTATATATATCTCTTGCAACAAGCTCTAGTTCTTCAGTCTGATTTCAGTCGTGACGCTGAGCAGACGTGTTTTGTGCTGCTATTGCGTAAGTGTTCTCTTGCACAGATTATTATTGATTCTGCGTAATTCAGTTATATCCGTGTGAGTTTGACTCTGTTCGGGGTACTTGCTGTTTTAAGCGTTAACACAGTTTAGCTTGTTTTCAGTATTCAATTCTCTGTTGAAGGATGGATGTTTCTAAAAAGGACCCTCAAAACCCGGTAAATTTAATTAGTAAAGATGAAACCTACGTTAATCACTTTAGACTTTACGGGACTAACACTGTTTTCAAATTCACTAAACCTCCCAAGGGTATCTCTGAGTTTGATTGGATTCGTAAAGGTTTTAATCAAATTGTAGAGACATCCAAAGCCAACGTTGCACCCACTGATTATCTAGGGTTTAAATTACAGTCTATAAATTTAAAAAGTGCTGAACCAGGATACGTATCGTTAAGACCGGTCTCTGAAGTTAGCGGTGATGTTCTCTGGGATATTTTCGGGGGCATAATTCAAAGCAATGCGCAATCTATAACCTCTAGTGACACGTTTAGAGTTGATGTTACAAGGATTAACGTCCCAGTAGGTAAAGGAAGGGCAAGACCCGACTTTTACAATACCTTTGATGAAGAATCTAAAGCGAGACGGGGAATTGTAGTAATTAATAATAAAGACAATTTATGTTTGGCTAGAGCGTTGGTAGTAGGCAAAGCACTTGCAAAAAATGATCCCCAGTACAAAGCAATACGTCAGGACAAGGGAAAAAGACAAACTTTCAGAGCTAATAAACTCATAGCAAAAGCCCGTGTAGAAATGCCCGAGGAGGGTGCAGGAATCCCTGAGCTTGAAAAATTCCAGTCCCATCTTAAAAAATACAAAATTACCGTCTACAACTATGACAAAAAAGGCCGGGATGTTTACTTTGAAGGAGGTAATGAAGACGCTAAATTAAAAATTAACCTTCTTTTTCACAACGGTCATTATAATGTAATTACAAACTTAACTGCTGCGTTTGTTTGCAATTTCTTTTGTGAAGCCTGTCATATTCCCTACAGCAACAGACATGAGCATCGGTGCTCTAACAGATGCTCGTCCTGTCATACTATCTCCCCGCCCTGTAAACTAGAACACGGTGGCATCACATGCCGTTTTTGCAACCGCTCCTTCAAAAATGAGCGGTGTTTAGTAGCTCATCAAGGGCAAATTTGTAAAACTGTAAAACTCTGCCGTGACTGTAAGAAAATGATTTATCCAAAAAGACGTAAGACAGCTCATGTATGCGGAGAAGTTTTCTGTAAGCCCTGTGAAGCGTTCAAAGACCCAGCGCATCAGTGTTTCATGAGGGTAGATAGGAGAACACCGAAAGACCGTGATTTTTTGTTTATTTTCTTTGACTTGGAAACAAGGCAGGATGAGTCTCTCCCCTCTGACCCTGATAAAAAAGTTCATAAAGTAAACTTGTGCGTTTCTCAACAGTACTGCTTTAAATGTATTAATGGGGGCGAGTGTGAAGCTTGCTCGGAACGGCAAAGGGTATTTGAAAAAGAACCGGTAAAACACTTCATGGACTATGTAATGGGAATTCGAAAAAAATTTAAAGATGTTTGTGTAATTGCCCACAACGGGCAAGGTTTTGACTTTCAATTCATTTTACAGTATATTATGGAAGAAACTAAATTCACACCAAAAATAACTCCTCGGGGAACTAAAGCTATTTTGATCGAAGTAGCCAACGTAAGGTTTGTGGACTCACTTAGCTATTTTCCCATGGCCCTCGCTGCACTCCCTAAAGCTTTTGATCTACCTCCCGAGAAAAAGAAGGGCTACTTTCCCCACCTCTTCAACACCTTGGCGAACCAAAATTATGTAGGCCCTATGCCCGACAAAACATACTACTGTCCGGAATCAATGTTTGAGAAACCACACAAAGCCTTTGAAGAATGGTATGATGAACGAGTCACTGAAGACTATGTCTTTGACTTTCAAAAAGAAATATTGGAGTATTGCATCTCTGACGTAGAGATTTTAGCCCAGGCATGTATTAAATTTAGAGCCTTACTTCTTCAAGAGTGTAACGTAGATCCTTTTCTCGAGGCTATAACAATCGCCAGTGCATGTAACCTGGCCTTCCGCCGTAACTTCTTAAAAGAAAATACTATTGGACTAATACCAAAATCAGGGTACCGACTTGCAGACAATCAGTCAGCCGTTGCTTTACAGTGGTTAACATGGGAGGAGGAGAAACGTGGAGTAAAGATTCAACATGCGGGCCGGGGCAGAGAAGCTAAAATTAATGGACTAAAAGTAGATGGGTTTGACGGGGAACGAATTTACGAGTTTCACGGGTGTTACTGGCACGGCTGCCCAAAATGCTATCAATACAGCAGAGAAGAGCCTCTGCCGGATGATCCCTCAGACAGTTTGCATCTCCGTTACGAGAGAACCAAATCCAAAATGGCAAAATTTAATAACTATGAAGTTGTAGAGATGTGGGAGTGCGAGTTTAGAGCTTTGAAAAAGGACAACAAACTAAATCACTTGAACAAACTGTCCATTCTAAACACACTTCCGCTTAATCCTAGGGATTCCTTCTTTGGAGGCAGGACAGGCAATACTAAAACGTATTGTAAATGTGACGAGG
Organism: Allygus modestus; assembly: GCA_963675035.1. Lineage (NCBI taxonomy): Eukaryota > Metazoa > Arthropoda > Insecta > Hemiptera > Cicadellidae > Allygus > Allygus modestus. The sequence goes on along the minus strand of OY776117.1, from coordinate 123,185,226 downwards.
GAGAAACGATACAGTATGTCGATGTCTGCTCCCTTTATCCGTTTGTGAATAAATATTGTAAGTATCCCGTTGGTCACCCTACTGTTTACGTTGGAAATGACTGCCGAGAGAGAGGCCTTGAAGTAGAGGGCTTGTTGAAATGTAAGATTCTACCTCCTTACAACTTGTATCATCCCGTACTCCCCGCTAAAATGAATAATAAATTGATGTTTGTTTTGTGTAGAACTTGCGGTGAGACTTTAAACCAAGGGGAATGTTTTCATGATAGTGAGGAAAGGGCAATGGTAGGAACATGGACTATGGATGAAATTAGAAAAGCTGTAGAAAAAGGCTATGTGATCTTGGACATGTATGAGTTGTGGGAGTATGAAGTCGCCACATACGAGAAAGATGGGCTTTTTACCGATTTTATTAATAAATTCTTGAAAGTAAAGCAGGAAGCCTCAGGCTATCCTAGCTGGTGTAATACCGAACAGGACAAAGACAAGTATGTTTCTGATTTCTTTGAGCGTGAGGGTATTCAGATGGAGAAAGACAAAATTGCTAAAAATGGAGGACTCAGGTCAGTAGCTAAATTAATGTTAAATTCATTCTGGGGCAAGTTTGGACAGCGAGAAAACATGACAAAAACTGCAATCGTGAGAGACTCTAAAGAATTATTCAACTCGTTAACTCAACCAGGAAAGGAAGTAAAGTTTGTTGAAGTAATTAACCAAGAGGTTTTATTAGTTAATTGGCAGAATGTTGATGATGCCGGTGAGGCTCTAAAGACTGTAAATGTTGTTATTGCGGCCTACACCACTGCTCATGCCAGACTTAAACTGTATGAACACTTAGATGCCCTTGGAGGGCAGGTCTTGTATTATGACACGGACTCGTGTATTTATCTATACAGGGGAGGATTGTACAGGGTCCCTACGGGAGATTACCTCGGGGAAATGACGGACGAATTGGCAAGTGAGTACGGGCCCGGCTCTTATATCTTAGAGTTTGTTTCTGGGGGACCAAAGACCTACGCATACCTTGTCTGGTCAACCAAAAAGCAAAAGCTACAAACTGTGTGTAAAATAAAAGGCCTCACCCTTAACATGAAGACTTCCGAAACATTAAATTTTGAACAGTTAAAAAAGATGGTCCTTAGTGAAGCTGCTGAAATTTTAGAAATTGAAGAAAACAGAATCAGGAGAACAAAGAGACGGGAAGTCGTTACAGTAAGTGAAATTAAAAAGTTTAAAATTACAGGGCCAAAGAGAAGATTTAATGATGATCACGACACCCTGCCTTTCGGCTTTAAAAAACAAAGAGTTGCTTAATGGAGCTGTCACTCACATGGGTACTGAGCGTATATACCTCTAAACATCAGCTCTATTAACTCATTCTGTTCTGAGACGTGGTAGTGAACGGACGTGTCTGTGTCTGTTACTGTTTTATCTTGTTTGTCTCTTCTTGTAGAATGTCTGCTGAAAATAATACACTCCCTATTCAAGGGGTGTTTTTGAAGTTTATATCTAAAAGGAAGTTAAATGAAAATTCAAAGTTTCGCATTAAATCCTCAGAGTATGAGTTCTTTCTTACTGGGCCAATAAACGTATCGGAATGGCCTTTAGTGTTTTCGGAGTACATAGTAGATAAAATAACGGAGAACTCCTCATCAAACACCTACATTGGAGTATCAATAAAGTACGGTGATATCTCAGGAAATATACCATTCTTTCCTTTAGGGAATCTAACACCAACAGTCTTTGATGATCACTTTGAAAACATATTTTGTAACGTTAAGAAACTATCTGGCGTTTTACGTCTTGAAGTAACACTTGTCTCAATTCCATGTTGCTACCTTCGATAAAGGTAGCACCTTTCCTTACGGAGCAATGTTACTCCTGTATATACCAAATGTCACTAGTACAGTTCATCATTCTGCTTCAAGTCGTGATACTGATCAGACGTGTTTTGTGCTGCTCTTGCCTGTACTATTGAGTAAATTGTGACATGGCTGCCAAGTTCTATACATTCAATAACAAACCAGTATTGGTTCTGTTTGATAGTGAAGGAAAGCCGTGGTTTAAAGCTAGAGACGTAGCTACTGCTCTAAAGCATGTTAATGGCTGGAGTGCAGTTCGGAAACATGTAGATAGCAGTGATAAATTAACTGTTGGAAGTTTTTCCGACGCCCAAAAACAGGGCGTTGGGCCGATTGAGAAAACAACGGTTTTTATAAATGAAGCCGGATTATGTTCTTTGATGTTAAAGTCAAGTACTCCTGAAGCAAGACTATTAGTAAGAAGTCTGTTGCCGGAGAAGTTTTACCTTACTTACACAAATATGAAAGATGAAAGTTCACTTTAAATGTAGTTTTTCTTTAAAATCACAAGTTCTCACTGTATGTGTGTGTGTGTGTGTGTGTGTGTGTGTGTGTGTGTGTGTGTGTGTGAATGAAGGTCACTGGCGTGGGTGACGAAAAGCCCCGTAAACCTGAATGAAGGTCACTGGCGTGGGTGACGAAAAGCCCCGTAAACCTGAATGTGTGATGAAGGGTTTAGTAGATTGAGGCGCCGGGCTAACACCCCGGCTACTCCTTCGAACAACCCGGTGTGAATGAAGGACTTTGTACATTGAGGAGCCTGGCCAACACCCTGGCTACTCATTGGAACAGTCCGTACGGTGGGACTTGTAAAAAAGTATAAAAAGTAAAATAAAAAAATAAACGGAGGAGACAACTATTTTGTTTTTGGAAGGTCTCCACGAGTCATGGCGGTGGAGGGGCCATGACTTTACTAAAAATTCTCTGTTTATCTTAGTAAATGTAGAGTTTAAAGGTGTTAAAATGAACGGACTTTGTCTAAGTAAATGACCGCCTTCCTCATACACAATGAACGGATTGACAGAGAATACAAAAAATATAAAAAGGAGGTAGCATTTTTGTTATGGAGTGGCTACCACAGTGAGAGGCGATGGTCGGGGCCTCTCACCCCAGAGGTTAGGCCTCCAGGGGAAGCTCTGGGTAACCAAAAAGAACGCGCCGATGCTCCTACGGCCTAGCCTAAAGGCTTACCGTGGTGTGGAAACGCGAGCGTTCAAAATTATTTCATTGAGGTTAGCTTTCTTGCCTATCCATTTCTGCTAGTGTTCTGCTAGTATTCTCTCCTTTAAGTTATTATAGGTTTTCCAAAATAATCCTGCTACCATAAGTATAAAGTTCCAAATATTCCTCAACGTAGAGTTTTTAAAGCAACTAATTACACCAAAAAGTCACATCTGAACTCTAAAATGTGTAATCTCTGTACCTTTTAACTTTACAAAATACCCTACTGTCTCTTTTTACACATTAGTTTTAATTGATAATCAGCGGACCCTGCGTGTAGATAGGTCCATCCCATAGACCATCTACAAATGTAATTTTATCAAGGGGTACGGGGTAATGTAAGACCAAATTAATAGGAGAAATCTAACCCCGCCATTACGGTGGGGTTTGAAAGTAATACCATTACCACACCATATCCTACCCTGCCACTCCTCCCAATACCATATTCTACCATACTATAACTCCCAATACCCTTTCATACCATGCCATACAATACAAAACCATACCATACCCTACCCTACCATACCTCACCAAAGCCATAACATCCTATACCAAAGCCACAATACCAATACCCCCACCAAAGGCACCATATCCTAACACCCCACCCAAATACCATACAATAACATGACATACCATACCCTACCCTACTATACCTCCCAATACCATATTCTACCCTACCATACCTCCCAATACCCTACCATGTCATACCATACCATACAATATCAACACCCTACCATACCTCCCAACACCCACACCATACCAAACCATCAAATCTCATACCATACCATTACCCTACCATACCCTACCCTACCATTCCTCCCAATACCATATTCTACCCCACCATACCTCCCAATACCCTATCATGCTATACCATACAATACAATATCAACACCATACCATACCCTACCATACCACACCAAAACCATAACATCCTATACCAAAGTCACAATACCAATACCCCCACCACCCTATCCTAACATCTTACCCAAATACCATACAATAACATGACATACCATACAATAACATGACATACCATATTCTACCCTACCATACCTCCCAATACCCTACCATGTCATACCATACCATACAATATCAACACCATACCATACAATACAATACCATACCAAACCATCAAATCCCATACCATACCATAGTAATGTTATAAAAAGGGTACGGGAATTGCTCACCCTTGCTGGTTTTCATACTTTCGTTGGGGTACAAAATGTAACCAAAATACCTTCAGTTTATTTTATTAAAAGAGAGTTCCAAGTCCAGACCCATGGAGTGAGGGTATAGTTTTCTTGCCTAGCTATTTCTGCCAGCCTCTTCTCTCCTTTAAGTTACTGTTAATAGTACTTTGAGATTTCTAAACAATTAAATGCATAGAAAGTTTCCCAAAGTAATTCTTTAGTAACACTTAATTTACAGGCATACACAACAGCTACAATTATCCACTCATGAAGCTAAAATCCAGCTAATTCCCCCAATGCCTCAAGACAATGTCCCTAAATAACAGCTAAAACCCAGATAAAGCTTGATGCTCCTAAATAACAGGTAAAAGTCAACATACTTTATTAACAATTACTTTTCTTCATAACAGCTAAAAAATAGCCAGAGAGTCATTTTAGCGAAAGGGGGGTGTATTGACCCCCTTCAGTACATTCACGTTAAACAGTCAGTCAAAGTATAATTTATTTTGTGTTGGTTTGCCACTAATTTTCTTTGTATGTAAGTTTGTTTCAATTACATATATTTTACAGTAGTATGATTTAAGAGTAGCTGAGATCTTGGATGATGTAGAGAAAACAGTGCTAGAAGGTCGGGGTAAGGCACTGACCCCCTTTAAACTATCAATCAAACACAGTTTACACCAATAAACCAGGCCTTTACTATATTTAACATAAAAACATAAGCTAAAACTTTCAAACACCCTGAAAAAACTAGAATGACAGAGCTTGTAGTCTGTCCAGTTTTTGTAATGTTTCTTCTTTACAGAGTTTAAATTGTAGTGTGGGTTAATAAGTACCAACAAATCTCAAGATATTACATTTTAAAGTATAGCAGCTGTCTTGATACTTACCCACAGTACAGGGTTTAGGTTTTGGTAAGATGTAGTGGAGGTTAACAGGTACGTACATTACAAGTTTCATGTAAATCGGCCCTTCCGTTCTCAATAAATTACATTTCAAAGTATAGCTCCTGCAATTGTTTTGATGCTTACCTGCAGTACAGAGTTTAGGTTTTGGTAAGATGTAGCGGAAGTTAACAAGTACATACATACCAAGTTTCATGAGAATCAGTCAAGCCATTCTCAAAATATTACGTTTTAAAGTTTTACACCCTCCATCATCCCTTAAACAACCTTTTCCTACCCTCCAACAATATTGAAAGTTAGAGGAGGTTAACAAGTACCTGCATACCAAGTTTCATTAAAATAAGCCCAATGGTTCTTAAGATATTGATTTTTAAAGTATGGCTCCTTCAATTATTTTGATACTTTCCCACAGTACAGGGTTTAGGTTTTTGTAAGATGTAGCGGAGGTTAACAGGTACCCACATACCAAATTTCATTCATATCGGCTGAGCCGTTCTCGAGATATTTAATTTTGAAATTATGCCCCTTCAATTTTTGAGATGCAACCCGCAACATTTTGGTTAATATTTTTCATCTGGGTAGGTGTCCCTCGCGCGCGCCTACACTACGTAGTAGGCGAAATCTGTTATCAGAATCGCTCTAGGACTTACCGTTTTCGAGATATTAGCGATTTTAGGATAATCAGACTCAAAAAAGAGAAGAAGAAGAAGGACAAAGAGAGAAGCAGAGGCACGGAGTGGTGAGGGGGAGAGGGGAAGGTGAGGGGAGTAACATAGCATGCAGAAGGAGAAGAAATAAATCAGAAGATGGCTGAGGGGGAGTGGGGAGGGGGAAGGTGAGGGGAGAGAGGAAGAAGAACACGCAAGTGCTAACAGAAGTGATCAGTAGTACACGCAGGAGATGAAGGCTAACATGTTTTGTTCTTTTATATATGTTCATTTGTTGGCAACACTACTCATGCTTGGTCACGTTAGCGTGACGTAATTTTTGCTTGTTCACGTTAGCGTGACGTAAGTAGCCAACAGGTATTTTGTTTTCTTAAGTTGGTACCACTGTCATGTAGGTCATGTTTTTTGTTTTGCAATTCATTTAGGTTGGCTACACGTTTCTGCATAAGAAACCCATGTTAAGACTGAAACACTGCCTGGACTACTGATCACTTCTGTTAGCACTTGCGTGTTCTTCTTCCTCTCTCCCCTCACCTTCCCCCTCCCCACTCCCCCTCAGCCATCTTCTGATTTATTTCTTCTCCTTCTGCATGCTATGTTACTCCCCTCACCTTCCCTCTCCCCCTCACCACTCCGTGCCTCTGCTTCTCTCTTTGTCCTTCTTCTTCTTCTCTTTTTTGAGTCTGATTATCCTAAAATCGCTAATATCTCGAAAACGGTAAGTCCTAGAGCGATTCTGATAACAGATTTCGCCTACTACGTAGTGTAGGCGCGCGCGAGGGACACCTACCCAAATGAAAAATATTAACCAAAATGTTGCGGGTTGCATCTCAAAAATTGAAGGGGCAAAATTTCAAAATTAAATATCTCGAGAACGGCTCAGCCGATATGAATGAAATTTGGTATGTGGGTACCTGTTAACCTCCGCTACATCTTACAAAAACCTAAACCCTGTACTGCGGGTAAATATCAAAATAATTGAAGGAGCCATACTTTAAAAATCAATATCTTAAGAACCATTGGGCTTATTTTAATGAAACTTGGTATGCAGGTACTTGTTAACCTCCTCTAACTTTCAATATTGTTGGAGGGTAGGAAAAGGTTGTTTAAGGGATGATGAAAGTGTAAAACTTTAAAACGTAATATTTTGAGAATGGCTTGACTGATTTTCATGAAACTTGGTATGTATGTACTTGTTAACTTCCGCTACATCTTACCAAAACCTAAACCCTGTACTGTGGGTAAGTATCAAGACAACTGCTATACTTTAAAATGTAATATCTTGAGATTTGTTGGTACTTATTAACCCACACTACAATTTAAACTCTGTAAAGAAGAAACATTACAAAAACTGGACAGACTACAAGCTCTGTCATTCTAGTTTTTTCAGGGTGTTTGAAAGTTTTAGCTTATGTTTTTATGTTAAATATAGTAAAGGCCTGGTTTATTGGTGTAAACTGTGTTTGATTGATAGTTTAAAGGGGTTCAGTGCCTTACCCCGACCTTCTAGCACTGTTTTCTCTACATCATCCAAGATCTCAGCTACTCTTAAATCATACTACTGTAAAATATATGTAATTGAAACAAACTTACATACAAAGAAAATTAGTGGCAAACCAACACAAAATAAATTATACTTTGACTGACTGTTTAACGTGAATGTACTGAAGGGGGTCAATACACCCCCCTTTCGCTAAAATGACTCTCTGGCTATTTTTTAGCTGTTATGAAGAAAAGTAATTGTTAATAAAGTATGTTGACTTTTACCTGTTATTTAGGAGCATCAAGCTTTATCTGGGTTTTAGCTGTTATTTAGGGACATTGTCTTGAGGCATTGGGGGAATTAGCTGGATTTTAGCTTCATGAGTGGATAATTGTAGCTGTTGTGTATGCCTGTAAATTAAGTGTTACTAAAGAATTACTTTGGGAAACTTTCTATGCATTTAATTGTTTAGAAATCTCAAAGTACTATTAACAGTAACTTAAAGGAGAGAAGAGGCTGGCAGAAATAGCTAGGCAAGAAAACTATACCCTCACTCCATGGGTCTGGACTTGGAACTCTCTTTTAATAAAATAAACTGAAGGTATTTTGGTTACATTTTGTACCCCAACGAAAGTATGAAAACCAGCAAGGGTGAGCAATTCCCGTACCCTTTTTATAACATTACTATGGTATGGCAGGTTATTGTATGGTACGGTATGATGTGGTATTGTATGGTATGGTGTTGATATTGTATGGTATGATAGGGTATTGGGAGGTATGGTAGGGTAGAATATGGTAGAATATGGGGAGGTATGGTAGGGTAGGGTATTGTATGGTATGGTGTGGGTGTTGGGAGGTATGGTAGGGTGTTGATATTGTATGGTATGGTATGACATGGTAGGGTATTGGGAGGTATGGTAGGGTAGAATATGGTATTGGGAGGTATGGTAGGGTAGGGTATTGTATGGTATGATGGGGTATTGGTTTGGTATGTCATGTTATTGTATGGTATTTGGGTAAGATGTTAGGATAGGGTGGTGGGGGTATTGGTATTGTGACTTTGGTATAGGATGTTATGGTTTTGGTGTGGTATGGTAGGGTATGGTATGGTGTTGATATTGTATTGTATGGTATAGTATGATAGGGTATTGGGAGGAATGGTGGGGTAGAATATGGTATTGGGATGACATGGTAGGGTATGGTATGGTATGGGATTTGATGGTTTGATATGATGTAGGTGTTGGGAGCTATGGTAGGGTATTGATATTGTATGGTATGGTATGACATGGTAGGGTATTGGGAGGCATGGTAGGGTATGGTATGTCATGTTATTGTATGGTATTTGGGTGGGGTGTTAGGATATGGTGACTTTAGTATAGGATGTTTTGGCTTTGGTGAGGTATGGTAGGGTAAGGTATGGTATGGTATTGTATGGTATGGTATGATAGGGTATTGGGAGGTATAGTAGGGTAGAATATGGTATTGGGAGGAGTGGCAGGGTAGGATATGGTGTGGTAATGGTATTACTTTCAAACCCCACCGTAATGGCGGGGTTAGATTTCTCCTATTAATTTGGTCTTACATTACCCTGCACCCCTTGATAAAATTACATTTGTAGATGGTCTATGGGATGGACCTATCTACACGCAGGGTCCGCTGATTATCAATTAAAACTACTGTGTAAAAAGAGATAGTAGGGTATTTTGTAAAGTTAAAAAGATACAGAGATTACACATTTTAGAGTTCAGATGTGACTTTTTGGTGTAATTAGTTGCTTTAAAAACTCTACGTTGAGGAATATTTGGAACTTTATACTTATGGTAGCAGGATTATTTTGGAAAACCTATAATAACTTAAAGGAGAGAATACTAGCAGAACACTAGCAGAAATGGATAGGCAAGAAAGCTAACCTCAATGAAATAATTTTGAACGCTCGCGTTTCCACACCACGGTAAGCCTTTAGGCTAGGCCGTAGGAGCATCGGCGCGTTCTTTTTGGTTACCCAGAGCTTCCCCTGGAGGCCTAACCTCTGGGGTGAGAGGCCCCGACCATCGCCTCTCACTGTGGTAGCCACTCCATAACAAAAATGCTACCTCCTTTTTATATTTTTTGTATTCTCTGTCAATCCGTTCATTGTGTATGAGGAAGGCGGTCATTTACTTAGACAAAGTCCGTTCATTTTAACACCTTTAAACTCTACATTTACTAAGATAAACAGAGAATTTTTAGTAAAGTCATGGCCCCTCCACCGCCATGACTCGTGGAGACCTTCCAAAAACAAAATAGTTGTCTCCTCCGTTTATTTTTTTATTTTACTTTTTATACTTTTTTACAAGTCCCACCGTACGGACTGTTCCAATGAGTAGCCAGGGTGTTGGCCAGGCTCCTCAATGTACAAAGTCCTTCATTCACACCGGGTTGTTCGAAGGAGTAGCCGGGGTGTTAGCCCGGCGCCTCAATCTACTAAACCCTTCATCACACATTCAGGTTTACGGGGCTTTTCGTCACCCACGCCAGTGACCTTCATTCAGGTTTACGGGGCTTTTCGTCACCCACGCCAGTGACCTTCATTCACACACACACACACACACACACACACACACACACACACACACACACACATACAGTGAGAACTTGTGATTTTAAAGAAAAACTACATTTAAAGTGAACTTTCATCTTTCATATTTGTGTAAGTAAGGTAAAACTTCTCCGGCAACAGACTTCTTACTAATAGTCTTGCTTCAGGAGTACTTGACTTTAACATCAAAGAACATAATCCGGCTTCATTTATAAAAACCGTTGTTTTCTCAATCGGCCCAACGCCCTGTTTTTGGGCGTCGGAAAAACTTCCAACAGTTAATTTATCACTGCTATCTACATGTTTCCGAACTGCACTCCAGCCATTAACATGCTTTAGAGCAGTAGCTACGTCTCTAGCTTTAAACCACGGCTTTCCTTCACTATCAAACAGAACCAATACTGGTTTGTTATTGAATGTATAGAACTTGGCAGCCATGTCACAATTTACTCAATAGTACAGGCAAGAGCAGCACAAAACACGTCTGATCAGTATCACGACTTGAAGCAGAATGATGAACTGTACTAGTGACATTTGGTATATACAGGAGTAACATTGCTCCGTAAGGAAAGGTGCTACCTTTATCGAAGGTAGCAACATGGAATTGAGACAAGTGTTACTTCAAGACGTAAAACGCCAGATAGTTTCTTAACGTTACAAAATATGTTTTCAAAGTGATCATCAAAGACTGTTGGTGTTAGATTCCCTAAAGGAAAGAATGGTATATTTCCTGAGATATCACCGTACTTTATTGATACTCCAATGTAGGTGTTTGATGAGGAGTTCTCCGTTATTTTATCTACTATGTACTCCGAAAACACTAAAGGCCATTCCGATACGTTTATTGGCCCAGTAAGAAAGAACTCATACTCTGAGGATTTAATGCGAAACTTTGAATTTTCATTTAACTTCCTTTTAGATATAAACTTCAAAAACACCCCTTGAATAGGGAGTGTATTATTTTCAGCAGACATTCTACAAGAAGAGACAAACAAGATAAAACAGTAACAGACACAGACACGTCCGTTCACTACCACGTCTCAGAACAGAATGAGTTAATAGAGCTGATGTTTAGAGGTATATACGCTCAGTACCCATGTGAGTGACAGCTCCATTAAGCAACTCTTTGTTTTTTAAAGCCGAAAGGCAGGGTGTCGTGATCATCATTAAATCTTCTCTTTGGCCCTGTAATTTTAAACTTTTTAATTTCACTTACTGTAACGACTTCCCGTCTCTTTGTTCTCCTGATTCTGTTTTCTTCAATTTCTAAAATTTCAGCAGCTTCACTAAGGACCATCTTTTTTAACTGTTCAAAATTTAATGTTTCGGAAGTCTTCATGTTAAGGGTGAGGCCTTTTATTTTACACACAGTTTGTAGCTTTTGCTTTTTGGTTGACCAGACAAGGTATGCGTAGGTCTTTGGTCCCCCAGAAACAAACTCTAAGATATAAGAGCCGGGCCCGTACTCACTTGCCAATTCGTCCGTCATTTCCCCGAGGTAATCTCCCGTAGGGACCCTGTACAATCCTCCCCTGTATAGATAAATACACGAGTCCGTGTCATAATACAAGACCTGCCCTCCAAGGGCATCTAAGTGTTCATACAGTTTAAGTCTGGCATGAGCAGTGGTGTAGGCCGCAATAACAACATTTACAGTCTTTAGAGCCTCACCGGCATCATCAACATTCTGCCAATTAACTAATAAAACCTCTTGGTTAATTACTTCAACAAACTTTACTTCCTTTCCTGGTTGAGTTAACGAGTTGAATAATTCTTTAGAGTCTCTCACGATTGCAGTTTTTGTCATGTTTTCTCGCTGTCCAAACTTGCCCCAGAATGAATTTAACATTAATTTAGCTACTGACCTGAGTCCTCCATTTTTAGCAATTTTGTCTTTCTCCATCTGAATACCCTCACGCTCAAAGAAATCAGAAACATACTTGTCTTTGTCCTGTTCGGTATTACACCAGCTAGGATAGCCTGAGGCTTCCTGCTTTACTTTCAAGAATTTATTAATAAAATCGGTAAAAAGCCCATCTTTCTCGTATGTGGCGACTTCATACTCCCACAACTCATACATGTCCAAGATCACATAGCCTTTTTCTACAGCTTTTCTAATTTCATCCATAGTCCATGTTCCTACCATTGCCCTTTCCTCACTATCATGAAAACATTCCCCTTGGTTTAAAGTCTCACCGCAAGTTCTACACAAAACAAACATCAATTTATTATTCATTTTAGCGGGGAGTACGGGATGATACAAGTTGTAAGGAGGTAGAATCTTACATTTCAACAAGCCCTCTACTTCAAGGCCTCTCTCTCGGCAGTCATTTCCAACGTAAACAGTAGGGTGACCAACGGGATACTTACAATATTTATTCACAAACGGATAAAGGGAGCAGACATCGACATACTGTATCGTTTCTCCCTCGTCACATTTACAATACGTTTTAGTATTGCCTGTCCTGCCTCCAAAGAAGGAATCCCTAGGATTAAGCGGAAGTGTGTTTAGAATGGACAGTTTGTTCAAGTGATTTAGTTTGTTGTCCTTTTTCAAAGCTCTAAACTCGCACTCCCACATCTCTACAACTTCATAGTTATTAAATTTTGCCATTTTGGATTTGGTTCTCTCGTAACGGAGATGCAAACTGTCTGAGGGATCATCCGGCAGAGGCTCTTCTCTGCTGTATTGATAGCATTTTGGGCAGCCGTGCCAGTAACACCCGTGAAACTCGTAAATTCGTTCCCCGTCAAACCCATCTACTTTTAGTCCATTAATTTTAGCTTCTCTGCCCCGGCCCGCATGTTGAATCTTTACTCCACGTTTCTCCTCCTCCCATGTTAACCACTGTAAAGCAACGGCTGACTGATTGTCTGCAAGTCGGTACCCTGATTTTGGTATTAGTCCAATAGTATTTTCTTTTAAGAAGTTACGGCGGAAGGCCAGGTTACATGCACTGGCGATTGTTATAGCCTCGAGAAAAGGATCTACGTTACACTCTTGAAGAAGTAAGGCTCTAAATTTAATACATGCCTGGGCTAAAATCTCTACGTCAGAGATGCAATACTCCAATATTTCTTTTTGAAAGTCAAAGACATAGTCTTCAGTGACTCGTTCATCATACCATTCTTCAAAGGCTTTGTGTGGTTTCTCAAACATTGATTCCGGACAGTAGTATGTTTTGTCGGGCATAGGGCCTACATAATTTTGGTTCGCCAAGGTGTTGAAGAGGTGGGGAAAGTAGCCCTTCTTTTTCTCGGGAGGTAGATCAAAAGCTTTAGGGAGTGCAGCGAGGGCCATGGGAAAATAGCTAAGTGAGTCCACAAACCTTACGTTGGCTACTTCGATCAAAATAGCTTTAGTTCCCCGAGGAGTTATTTTTGGTGTGAATTTAGTTTCTTCCATAATATACTGTAAAATGAATTGAAAGTCAAAACCTTGCCCGTTGTGGGCAATTACACAAACATCTTTAAATTTTTTTCGAATTCCCATTACATAGTCCATGAAGTGTTTTACCGGTTCTTTTTCAAATACCCTTTGCCGTTCCGAGCAAGCTTCACACTCGCCCCCATTAATACATTTAAAGCAGTACTGTTGAGAAACGCACAAGTTTACTTTATGAACTTTTTTATCAGGGTCAGAGGGGAGAGACTCATCCTGCCTTGTTTCCAAGTCAAAGAAAATAAACAAAAAATCACGGTCTTTCGGTGTTCTCCTATCTACCCTCATGAAACACTGATGCGCTGGGTCTTTGAACGCTTCACAGGGCTTACAGAAAACTTCTCCGCATACATGAGCTGTCTTACGTCTTTTTGGATAAATCATTTTCTTACAGTCACGGCAGAGTTTTACAGTTTTACAAATTTGCCCTTGATGAGCTACTAAACACCGCTCATTTTTGAAGGAGCGGTTGCAAAAACGGCATGTGATGCCACCGTGTTCTAGTTTACAGGGCGGGGAGATAGTATGACAGGACGAGCATCTGTTAGAGCACCGATGCTCATGTCTGTTGCTGTAGGGAATATGACAGGCTTCACAAAAGAAATTGCAAACAAACGCAGCAGTTAAGTTTGTAATTACATTATAATGACCGTTGTGAAAAAGAAGGTTAATTTTTAATTTAGCGTCTTCATTACCTCCTTCAAAGTAAACATCCCGGCCTTTTTTGTCATAGTTGTAGACGGTAATTTTGTATTTTTTAAGATGGGACTGGAATTTTTCAAGCTCAGGGATTCCTGCACCCTCCTCGGGCATTTCTACACGGGCTTTTGCTATGAGTTTATTAGCTCTGAAAGTTTGTCTTTTTCCCTTGTCCTGACGTATTGCTTTGTACTGGGGATCATTTTTTGCAAGTGCTTTGCCTACTACCAACGCTCTAGCCAAACATAAATTGTCTTTATTATTAATTACTACAATTCCCCGTCTCGCTTTAGATTCTTCATCAAAGGTATTGTAAAAGTCGGGTCTTGCCCTTCCTTTACCTACTGGGACGTTAATCCTTGTAACATCAACTCTAAACGTGTCACTAGAGGTTATAGATTGCGCATTGCTTTGAATTATGCCCCCGAAAATATCCCAGAGAACATCACCGCTAACTTCAGAGACCGGTCTTAACGATACGTATCCTGGTTCAGCACTTTTTAAATTTATAGACTGTAATTTAAACCCTAGATAATCAGTGGGTGCAACGTTGGCTTTGGATGTCTCTACAATTTGATTAAAACCTTTACGAATCCAATCAAACTCAGAGATACCCTTGGGAGGTTTAGTGAATTTGAAAACAGTGTTAGTCCCGTAAAGTCTAAAGTGATTAACGTAGGTTTCATCTTTACTAATTAAATTTACCGGGTTTTGAGGGTCCTTTTTAGAAACATCCATCCTTCAACAGAGAATTGAATACTGAAAACAAGCTAAACTGTGTTAACGCTTAAAACAGCAAGTACCCCGAACAGAGTCAAACTCACACGGATATAACTGAATTACGCAGAATCAATAATAATCTGTGCAAGAGAACACTTACGCAATAGCAGCACAAAACACGTCTGCTCAGCGTCACGACTGAAATCAGACTGAAGAACTAGAGCTTGTTGCAAGAGATATATATAGAGAGTGGACCTGTTACTTTTTCACTGTTTGATCTACTGAAACTGATACTTTTGGACCTGTTACTTTGAAAACTGTGGGGATGGGAATGGTTAGTGTTGGACCTGTTACTTTATTGAAACGGTTACTTTTTGGAACTGTTACTTTGTGGCAGTCTTCATCGATATTAAATGAACAAGATATATGATGTAACTGTAACACTTGGAACTGATACTTTAAAGTCACCGATCAGGTTCTCTAAAAGAACAGGTGCAGAGGATCTACAAAAGAGCATGGTACCTCTGTATTACTACGCAAGTCAGAAAAACACTAACACACAAACTACGCAAGTCAAGCCAGAACTACAGGTTAACTCTAATGAAGGTAGCAAACACCACTCTAACCAAAACTGCATTAAAGAAAAGTGAGATTACTGTTACTCAACACATACAAACACAACACTACTCTTGACACAAGGATGTGAGGTTAGGAAAAGTGAGGTTATGTTAGTCAATACATACAAAAACTGCTCCAACCAAAACTGCATAAAATAACAATAATAGAAAGTGAGGTTGCTGAGGCAATTTTACTGTACTAAAGAACCAGGGCAAAAAATCAGGTTACTGGAGGTCATGTTAGTCAACACAACACTACTTTAGCCACGAGGAAGTGGGGTATGTTTACTTTCTTTACTGTAAACTACCAAATCAAACAATTAAAATATAAACACAACACTAATCTAGCCAAGACAATAAAATGAAGTACAACATGCATGTAAAATTAATATAATACAGTAAGGTTATACATTTTGGAGTGTAATAGGTGAGGTTAGAAAAAGTAGGTTACTTTAGCAAGTCAGATAATGCTAAAAATCACAGGACATGCAAGATTACTATAATACAAAGTGAGGTTATGTTAAATACAAATCAAAAGTGAGGTTATGTTATATTAGGTTATGGTAAGCAAATGGTTAAGCTTGAGGTTATGTTAGTCAGCATATACAAGTACGTCACTACCAAGTAAAACAAAAATGGTGAAGTTACTTAATAAAGAACAAGGACAGAAAGTGATATTACTGTCAGTCAACACATACAAGTACGACACAACTCTTGACACAAGGAAGTGGGGTTACTGTTACCGACATGTTAGTTAGCACATACAAACACTAATCTAGCCAAATCAAACAATTAAATACAGCACACAAAATTACTCTTACAAGAAAATAAGGTTTTTGTGACTCTCAAAGGTTACTGTTATTTTAGCCAACACATACAAACACAACACTACCAAGTAAAACAAAAATGGTGAAGTTACTTAATAAAGAACAAGGAGGTGAGGTTATGGTAACTCTCAAAGGTTACAGATGTAAGGTTATGTCAGTCAACAAATACAAGAACGACCAACTCTTGACACAAGAAACTGAGGTTACTAGGTGTGTGGTTATGTTAGTCAACACAACACTACTTTAGCCAGAACAAACAAGAAACTGATGTTATTGTACACTAGCAAGTCAGATAACACTAAAATCACACGACACGCAAGATTACTATAATAAAAGTGAGGTTATGTTACGCAGAATAAAACAAATTAAAAGTGAGGTTATAAAAATACAAAGCAAAAAGTGAGGTTAGGAAAAGTGAAGCCGCTATGGGGAGCAAACGTTCAAGTTTAATCTTTGCAAAACGCAACGAACGGAGCAGCGCAAAAACACGTCCGATCGCAACGGGAGCAGGGAGCAAAGAGAGAGAAAATGCGCGGCAAGATAGCAGGTATTGTGGTGGGGGCTATGTCTCTTTCAATCACAGAGCCCACAGGTAACAACTAGTTACAACGAGTTTGCTGACAGAGACTATGTTGAGGATGTTGTGGTTAGATGTACAGAAGGCTAGATGATTAACAGCAGAAGGACACAAGGGTCAAATAATTACCACTGAAGGCTAGATGATTAACAACAGAAGGACGCGAATCAACATACCAGCCAGTCAGGTTACTTAAAATGTTACACCCACCAGCTGAGAGAACAGGAGCTGTAGATAGATACGCAGAAGGGGGTGAAGGATGTGGAGGTTAGATGTACAGAGGGTTAGATGATTACCAGCAGAAGGACACGAGGGTCAAATAATTACCACAGAAGGCTAGATGATTAACAACAGAAGGACACGTGGGTTAAATAATTACCACAGAAGGTTAGATGATTAACAACAGAAGGACACGAGGATCAATTAATTACCAAAAACTGTAGATAATTAAACACAGAGAGATGCAAAAGATAAATAATCAACCATAGAGGGTAGCAAAAGAGCTACAGAGGGAGGCAATTACACCCTAATTCCATTCCTCATAAGAGCCCATGTTATTCTATTCTCCGTAAGAGTCCATGTTAATCTATTCTCCATAAGAGTCCATGTTAATCTATTCTCCATAAGACCCTATGTTGGGGCTCAAGCGCGCGGCATGACTACTACCGTTGTACAAAGTGTCGGCCCACGTTTCACGACATGAGTATCAGAGACTAATGAGTGTAGGGTTGGTGAGGGGAAGAGAGGGAGCCAAGTAATTTATTACCCTGTCAACTACAGTTTTAACTCTAAAAGCTTTGTTTAATTTCTTAAATTATTATTTTTATTTAACATAATACGTCATGTTAACTATTTACAGATGAATATAAATGCTGTTAAATTGTAACAAATGCAATTGTTCTTTTAAATTATTTAAAATCTGTAGGACTTATGCAGTTGTATCAAAAATTTAAAAGATGTAAGAAAGGAAAGTAGGTGGTAACAAACATGGCATTACGTCGTGTACAAAAAAACATCAAATGTTTGAGTTATCTTTACTGTTTATTCTATGTGAATACCAGATAAGTCGCAAGAAGTGTATTCCATAGACTCTAAACTATTGTTTCAGAAACGCGCTCAAGTACGAATAAATCTTTTAGACCGAAAGATTCATAAAGTATATAAATAAAAAAGCAAAAGATGCATTACATGCGTTTGTTTTTATTACCACAAGCCTGGCTTTTGCCATATTTTAACGATGTTGGGCGATTTAGGTCTATGAAAAAATAGAGTTCTTAGTAAAATGATGACTTAGGTTTTGTACTGACTTGGTTCTAATTTAAAAAATAATTCACTGAATATTGTGATTCTAAAATTAAAAATATATAGAAGGAAACCTACAATCAAGATTATTGGATGGTAATGAAAAATTCACAAATATAGAAAATGTCAGGTTGCTGGATTTTATAGAAACCTAAGTAATATTATCTTAGTTCATTCTTGCACAACAAAATATAGTAAGCACCTGTACAATAAAATACCCGAGTTTACTTTGTTTCGAAAAACAACAGGTTTTCTAGTAAGTTTAATTACTGTTTCGTAGACTCAGTAAAGTATTAAAAAAAGAGAATATATATCTTCTCCATTATACTCTACCTAATAAATAGATGCAATATTTTTCCGAGTTAAAGCCTCTTGGTAAAATTATCAGTAAAAGTTTCACAGCCTCAGTTTCTCTTAACAAAGTTCCGGCCGAGTGTTCCTCAAACATAGTCGGAGCCTAGTAATCTGCATAGCCAGACTCGTGGTTTAATCATCTTGCAACACTAAACTGTTGTGTAGAATTTAATATTAGTTATCATTCTTATCATGTCGAAGGCTGAATAATTTTAGTACCATGGACAAGGTGTCCAGAAACTCCGAAAAGTGTTTAGTATTGTTTACTATATTAAATTATAATATACAAAATCTTGAAAACCCATTTTGGACCTAAAACTATTATATTGATTATTCACTGACAATTTGATTTTTAAGATTTATGAGGATTGTTGTTATTGCTGGATTAAGAAACCCCATAATTAGATTCTAGGAACGTCTTCCACAAGCGGGAATTTTGGGTAGCTTACAGGAAGGAAAAGATATATAAGAAAAGGAAAGGGTGGGATGGAGCAGACAGCCAAATTGACCTTTCAGAGGGCCAACTCCCCTGCTCCTGTAACAGCTGTTATCAGGCTCAAACAGACGGAACCCGCTCTGCCCTCCAACTGGTCAACTCAACTGAAAGGGTATCCATGTAATGAGGGACCACATTCTCAGGTTGGGGACAAACACGAAGTTTCCGTCCCCAGCTGCTGCAATTGGGGGAACCAAAGGTGAAAGGGAAGCTCGTCATAATGGACAGCCAAAAGACTTACCATATGTAATGACAACTTCATTTGCTGTACCCAATGTCAGCCTCAAAACTGGTATAGACCAGTTTTAAGGTAGTCCTGGGATTTTATAAGGATTATTTCCTGTCCTATTTTTCACATGGAGGAAATAAACCATTATTCATAGTTCACCTCTGATTGGTTGTATCCCAAAAGGACAAACACTATACTTAAGATGCTTATAATTTTAGGCCAGAACAGCCCGAGATGATTGCTTCAAACTGCATTTCAATAGTTTTCTTTATAAAACGATAGCCATTAGTGTTTGAATACAATGATATATAAAACCTCAAACTTCTGATACCTGTTGGGATATTATTTAATATAAAAATACGATTTTTCAATAAATAATAGGTAATAGGATTGAACTATCTAAATTATATTTAAATATACTTTTATGTTTTATATGAAATTATTTCAATAATTTCATGACTATTTTGTAATCGAGATAATTTTCCTGATTTTCTTTGCCTAAGTAATAAAATCTCTACTGTAAAAAATTTAAATATCTTTAGATGAAAAGAATAATTTATATGTAAAATCTCCTATAGAACCATATATTTTGTTTCTAAAATTGAATAGCTTAGGCTTATTGACAAGTCAGCTTAGTTTATTCCTCGTTTATTGGTAGGTAATAAACGTAAATCATTTTTAAAAAGACTTATGAAGTCTGAACATTATAACAAATTAAAAAGGAAAACGGGTTATTCTGTTTTCATTATAATAGCCTACATTTAGCACTGTTTAAAAGTCCTTATATATTCATACCTTCATATGATAGAATTAGTTTAAATATAGTAAATACTTATGTTATGTTTCACAAACGTTATTTCTTTAGTAGTGTTCCTAGTTTCTTATAATTAAAAATTAAAAACTCAACCAAAATCATTAGCTAGAAGAACATGATAAACGTACCTTACAAAGATATTAAAAACACTAGCTGTTTAATATTTAATTGTATATAACTAATCAGGAGCTTTTACTGTAATTTTTATTTTATATGTTAAAATAAATTTGCTCTAGCTATAAGACATTCAAAACATTCTGTGAGCCCAGAGAGAGACGGAAATAGAGCATTCTTCCCTCTTTGTCGCACAATGTCGTACGATATTCCCCTTAAACACCTCAAAACATCATGCGAAACTTTTCTACGATCGCCCATTGGTTGAAAATGGACTCTCCCAAAAACCATGCGATCGCAAACGGAGTTTTCCTCAACACAGTTCATTTTGGGCGGTTCTTCTCCATGGTAGTCAACCTCTCAATTTTTCTCGTGGTCTTTAATATGCAGGTATCTTTATTTACCATATCTTTATTTAATAGTCTTTTTTATGTCCTGATTTCTCTCCCCATTCTAAACTCAATTTGTCAAACTCCATGTTTTATCCATTGCATTAATTTTAAATCTGTAGCATTTTAAGTCATTTCAATTTATAAACTCAATGTCAGTGCCCAAGTGCTACAGCTCTCCTCTTCCAGAACTTCGTTTGTGCGCGGTACGCGGGAAGAGGTGATAAACTGCGAATTCTCCTCCAACCGGTATCGCGGTTGCGCAAGAAAAAAGTGATGAGACATTTGTGCGATTCCGTTTCCTCATCTCAACGTCATCAAGACGCCAAGACCTAGGCCTACCTAAGAAACTCCACTGCCCACGTCACCGGCACAGTGAACCAAGAGTCGGATATTTTTCTCCCTGCGGTTAAGTCCAAGGTACTGTAAAAATTATGTTTTAATTAATATTTACGAGTGAACATTCTATTTTATTTAAATTACCAAAACTATTTCGCCCAATAATTGCCGAGCATTTGAGATCTCGGCTGGTCCTCCGTAATAATTCACAAACTAGTAATTGCAGTTGATTCAATACCCCCTAATTACTCCTCATTAGCTGATAACCGTGCTTCGCACAGCTAATGAAAACTCCTGCTGCCAGTACTTATGTTTAGTAAATAATTTGATCCATTATCCCTATTGTCCATAAAAATTACATTTTAACTATAAGGGCCACTGGGCGGAGCCCTAATAGATTAACAAGGTGTGAACTGGCCTGTATGTAATCCAGATAAATGATTTACATAAATGCACAGTTTCAGTTCAATTGGTTCAGTACTTTTTAGGTTAAAACTGAACACACAAGTCGGCAAACAGACAGACGCCACCTATCTTTTATAAATGTATAGGATAACTAGAAAATAAATAGAAATAATTTCAAAAAAACAGTTAAAGATTTATGTTAATTATTTTATTTTTGAATATCACTATATGGTTCACTATCTGGTAGTCACTATTTGGTTACTGAAACAGGTATGCATTATTTTAAAACTCACTAAACAATTTAGAAGAGTTAAACATTACTATTTATTTGTAGACAACTGACTTTTTTCAATTATTTTGACCGATGTATCCGCCATACTTTGTCGGCATACCAGATTAAAATAATTAAAATACAAGATAAAACAATTCTATATAATAGTTACAATTTAATATAATAAAATTAGGCAGGACAAACAATTTTTTTCAAATGCTTATCAGGAACATTTAGTTCAACACTATACAAACCACCAGAACATAACATCATAAAGTGAATCTCACATTTTCAGCCCGCTGTAATGGCGATTTATCAAACGCTCCCTCGTCATTTACCGTGGCCTCTGGGAGGCTTATCCAACTTATATTTTGTAAATTATTGTTTTTACTTACACCTGCAACCTTTTTATAAATATAGTTAGCACAGGATTACTAAGATTAACTTAAAGTGAGTTTTTTTTGGTATTTATAAAATATAGTTGGATAGTTGCAATTGCTCTCAGTAAAAGTTGTTGACAAAGAAAAAAAACTACGCCCAAGCCTCCAGCTATGGAAGTAGTGTGTTTGTTTGAGGTTGCACAAGGCTCAGTGCAAGCAACGAAATAGAAGCAGTAACTATTTTGCTATTTGACATATAATTAATTGTGTGTATTTTAAGGTGAATTAATAAATCATGAGTGGAATCGAAGCCATGTTACTCAACTTTTTCTTTAGACGGAATCATTAATTCCTACATGACAATGTTTAGGGGTACAATGTTTTGCAGATACTCTTGTCTTTTGCAAAAGTATCTGCTATCAACCTCCATCTGGTAGTTGACTCAGGTTAATTGACCACGTACTACGGCAATTTCTTACTGTCCACAAACTTAAAAAGACCTGGGTATCTTGCCACAGTCCTTAACGCAAACAACTACCTACATTAAATGGCATCTTCATACAGTTGTGGCGAAAGTAGACTTCCAAGCTGTATGGACTAGTCGGAAAGTCTCCCAGGGACAATGGTGGGTTCCTTAATATTCACGAACATAGAATAGTATGTTTACACCGTAAGTATAGGAACAGTTATTTTACTTTCACCATCAACAATTCTATTGTAATAGAAAGTAAGCTGAGTTTTGGTTGAATTCAATAAACCTCATATTATTGCTTTATTAACATATAATTTTGTATTTTAACATCCAGCATCAATTGAATTTAAAGCCATTTGTATTACCGAATACTTTGGAAATAAATCGTAAGGTTATATCATTTCAGTAACATAAGCCAAGCCATGAATTCCTTTATAAAGTTCTTCACACAATATAAAAATTATTTAGTTTACATAAACATGAAATCTCATCTTTAGATTATTTTCAGCGCCACTAATTAATATTCAGCGAGGCGGTCTATGCAGATTACTTGGATCAGAGCTTTGTTGGTAGAACACTCGGCTGAAACTTGAGAGAGGAAACATTACTGTTGCTGGCCAAACTGAGGACAAAACATAATGAATTTAATACCTAAACTTTGATAGTTTCATTTATTTTAAAACTGATATATTCTTTCATTGATTTCATCCAACAAGCTATATATTATAAAACAATATTGTACTGTGTATGTAACAAAACTATAACAAATTATTTGGGTATTTTATTAAACTTTACGATGACAGAAATTTTAAAACCGTAAGAAGAAGCCAATCAATGGTAACCATTAAATTCGTAATATAGAGATAAAACACTGATAGGGTATACTGAAATAGCAATAACAAAAATTGATTTATTTGATTATTTTCATTATAACATTGGTATGATCAATTTACAAAGCTCTTTTTATGAGCTTACTATATGGGAAATAAAAATAGATTATTACTTATTAAAGCTGCTTATTCTAAATTCCTTGAAATTAAGACGTTTGGGCCGTCTTTTTACAAAGTTTGAACCACACGAAGGTGGTCTAGAAAAAGTAAAAATTACAATTTCTTTTAGATGGCAATGAAACAATGATTTTATTGGGCCAGTAGCAATAAAAAAATTACCACGACGGACACAAGAAAAATTGACTATCCTATCCTATCTAGGATGATCCCGCACTATTATCAGATATTTCATCACAGTTTCTCACCCACGTGATCACATTTCCTCCTAAGACCAACCCCAGCCCTCTCCTCCACACCATCCACCCCCTTGTCAGGAGATTACCCTTCAAATTAGCGTTGCACCCCTGTCAATTCCCCAGGTTTTATCACAGCTTTTATTTCCTCTCCACCTGATTAAAAATCTCCTCGACTCAGCGGCGCCATAAAAGTACATCTGGAAGGTTTTTTGACCTTATTTATTATGGATTTATTAAAAGAAAATCGAAGATTTGTTTGAGTTTATGATTTGTTTCGGTATACCGGCATAGTCTCTTGACATCATGAACAATGTTTTATTCAAATAACAGTTTAAACAACAATTTAGTAATTATTATAGTTTTATTTTTATTAGTTGCAGTTCCCCGCCACACCCAGTCAATGCAAAAGTTGGATTTTGAAATATGTTACGTTTTGAAATATTTCGTGTAATGAACCTGTGTTTATATAACCATCAGATACAATTAATGTAATTGATATAAACATAAATTGGAACTTTAAAGACCTAAATTTCCAATTTTTAAAAGATTTACTATTTGTAAAATACCCTAATGGAATTTTGTACTCAAAATGCCTATTGGTGTCTCACATATACAAGACAAATTTCTTTTCAATCTTTTTCGAGTTTTTCTGGTAAAACAGAACATCAAATTTAAATTTAAAAATATTTACGTGTCCGGGTTAAGACCCCCTGTCCGGGTCTAGCCGGTTTTACGATACGGTATGCTATGTTTCAGTTTAGGTGTCTTGAAATTTGTCCAGAACCTGAAAATTTGAGCAGTCGTTCGTTATAGGTAGGCCTACATTGTTTTTAAACGAGGCATGCTCTAATCGTTTATAACTGACGACTTTTTGCCAAAATAAAATATTATGTCTAACTAAGACATGTTATAACTAGCTGGCCCAACAGATTTTATCCTGTCCTAATGACATTGAATTTATTTCATTTCAAATACTCGTTCATTTCAATATGAGCTCGATTAATATTTAATAGCTTTTATGTTTGTAATGACCGTACCTACGTCATGTTTGTTTAGTTTAATTTGTTATTCAATTAAACTTAAAATAAAAATGAAATAAACAAACAATGTTGTTCCTGACAATGCATGTTTAAATTAATATTGGAAGCAACGTTTGTTAACTAACTGAACTTAGATCAAATCAATGGGAACGTTAAAGGCCTATGGGGCAAAGCCCTTAAAAATTGTCTTTTATAAGAACATTGTCCTGACATAAACGAACACAAAATAAATAATTATTCAATTTGGTCCAATAATTCTTAAGTGATGTCGTGACTAAGGGAAATAGGGATCCATTTGTATATATTAAGATGTATACAATATGTTGGAGCTTGAAACAATGACTGGTGGGTTGTTAGAAGTGGGTCAAAGAGTTTTAATTACTAGATTATATTTAACAGTAGATACTACTTTTCATTTCTTTTAAAATAAGGCAATTTATTTTTCTTAAACACAAATTGACTGATTTAAGCCTCATTGTTTTTAAGTTTTGCGTTTATAGGCTATGTATTTGAACAACAGTATCAAGCTACAATAACAATCGGAGGCTTGGGGGGCATAGCCCCCCCCCCCCCCCCAGTAAAGGCATTAAAAACCAATTGACTGATTTAAAACGTATTGTTCATCAAGTTCTGTATTACACATATATAATTTTACAGCAATATTAAGCTACAATAAAATAACAATGCTGATGGGTCCTCTAGTGGGACCAAAGTGTAAATAATTACTTTTAAACCACGTGCTCTCACTGATTGGGGACCTTTATTGTCGCCAACATATTATATTTTATCAAAATGTTCAGCTAATATTATTATGAGGGCCTAGATGATACAGCCCTCAGTGGGACTGAGGGGTGAGTATAACTACTTAATGTGCACTTTGTCTGACTGATTGACAGATTTCAGGCCTCATTGTTTGGCATGTTCTGGATTTGTATGTCATTGTCAAGCTGCAGTTATAATGGGGGGCCCGTGAGGTATATTGTCAATTGAAACTTTTTTTGTATTGTTAACTGTGAACTCAATCCTCATACGCGATATAAGAGCGTACTCCTAGAAAAAAAAAACGGATGTAAAGAATATTTTTGCTACATATTTATTAACTTTTTGAATCTTTCGGTCGAAAATGATTTGTTGGTGCTTGAGCGCGCTTGTGAAACAATAGTTTAGAGTGAATGGAAAACACTCCTTGCGACTTATCCGGTATTCACTTAGAATAAACAATAAAAATAACTCAAACATTGTATTATTTTTTTTACTCAACGTAATGTCCATTTTATTCCTAACTACTTTCTTATTTCACATCTTTGAAAATTATGATACGACTGCATAGGCCCTACAGCTGTTAAATAATATAAAACAATAATTGCATTTGTTACGATTCTACAGCATTTGTATTGTACTGTAAATAGTTAACATTACGGATTATGTTAAATAAAATAATAATTTAAGAAAGTAAGCAAAGCTTTAAGAGTTAAAACTGTAGTTGACGGATTAATAAATTACTTGGCTCCCTCTCTTCCCCTCACCAACCCTACACTCATTAGCCTCTGATACTCATGTCCTGAAACGTGGGCCGACACTTTGTACAACGGTTATGTTTCAAGCAATATTATGAATAACTCTCTTTAGTTATTGCATTCGTACTAAATATGTGCAACAATTTACTTTACTCGTTTTTGCTGTTTTTGTTCTAGTTATGATTTAGTTTCTCAAATAAAGGAAATTGTACTTAGTATAAAACTCTTTTGGAATAGGACCATTCTTACCTAAGCGTAAACACTAATCTTATGTAAGCCGGATATCACATTTACTAATAAAGAGCCTAACGTAAACGACAAATATTAAAAATATACACCAGGTATTGATTGACTTTTCTTCTTTATCCCTCTCATATCTCCCTCATCACATCTTCTCCCCTAACCCCTGTCCTTCAGTTTCCCTCCCATCTTAACTACAAAGAGATCGTATATATTTAGAAACGCAGTTCTCTGCACCCTCTTTGAACTTGGTTCCTAAAAAAACCTCTAATGATATTTACGATCGATACAAAACTTTTAAGGAATCTCAACCTAAGTAGATCAGTAAATAAAGTTCAATAGTAGAGAAATTGGATATATTCTAGAAGTGGAAGTTAATTTTTGCCAGATTTAAGAGTTAAATTAGAGTTCAAAAATCACCGGGTTTGTATAAAAACATACAAACAAAGTAAATTATTCAAATCAATACAATTATTCGTATCAATACTTGTTATTGATTAATCAGATCAATAACAAGTAGATTAGAGTTTCACAGATTAATTTATAAGAGTTCGAAATATTTTTCATTAAGAATATTAGGGCTGCTTAAAAAAGGTAAAAGGCAACTCTCCTCTCTATTAACTTTACTAATAGCTCCAAAGCCTTTTAGGTAATACAGCTGGCAATGTTATGCCAACCACTCTGTAAGGGTTTTGCGACACTAATATCTATAGGAGTTTATTTTAATATCTAAACCACTTAAATCAATTTAGCGGATTCTAATCGAATTGGTTAGAGTCCATACAAGTAATCTTACCTGATGGTTTTAAATTGACAATCAATTTTACTACACAAGCTTCGTTCAATTAATATTCACAAACATATTAATAGAAATTAACACTAACAATTTATAATGAAACAATAAATCTGCATTTGTAATCATAATTAAAGAACCTAACTAAGAATTTATTCATTTATTGGTATTTTGGACAAAAATTAGACCTCTCTCAAGTACATTATGAGATAAACTCATAAACAGGACACAATTTTTAAATATATAAGTAAATGAATTAGGTTAAATTATTTAATGAAACCATTATTACGTCTTATTTCTAAAGACAATTTAATAAGTCCAAAACCATTCATGGCAAACAATAGAGCGGGTATATTCGTTGCTTATGGTGAGAATGGCGTCATATTTGCCAAGCGAGTAAGTTAGGGACTTGACAGTTGGATATATCATAAACTGCCCTTCCATTATCCACCCTACCGCCGTTGAAGGGGTCAGAACAGCGCTGTTACTCTGATATTAATACTCTAAATCAGAGATTACACCGGCACCTCTTAAAATGCCAAAGCGTTTTTTATTGCGACTCTTGTGATCAAATAACCTAGGGCATAATTTAGCTGAGTTTAAAATGAACTGAACTGTAATATTATTTATTGTAATTCAACATTAATAGAAACATAATAATTAGTTACATTAAGAGAAATAGAAACTGCCTAGCAAAAACAAGTTTACCCCAGGAGAAAGATATTATTAAAAAATATTATAAAGTACATCAAACACTGCACTTAAACAGCTGTACATACGCCTAATCATTATTAATATACTTTGCGTAATTAAGTGATTGTGTATGATACCAAATGATACGAAAAAGGTGTACTGTGTGGAAAATTATAATTTAGGTTTATGATTAAGGTTTAGGTTTTAGGATTTTAGAGCAAATATTATATATTTATGATACAAATATAAATGCACCCATAAGATCAACTTAAAAGTTAAAATAATGAAAAGTGTGATGATTAAAAATCTGTATCCAGTATTGATTTTTGGAAACCATTTGAGTTTAAGACACAAAATTTATGCTAAGGTTTGAATGATAATTGAAATAAAATGAACAATTTCTCAACCATAAAGTCAATTTGTAGGGCTTTTAATATTTGTTTAAGTATAGATACTCGAAGCACTACCAACAACGGACTATATCTTTGCTAGTAAAGGACAAATAGTATAGAAAACCGTAGATATGTATTGCTGAAAAGAAACACTTAATTCGTTAACATTTAATTCGTCTAGAAATACAGGAATAATAAAAACATCAACTTTTCAACCAGTATATTATTGCTTTCGTGTATTGTTTATAGTTGGTAATTCATTGTAATTTCTAAAAGTTCAAGCTGAATTTACTATTTAGTTGTAATATATACTGTATAAAAGCCAAGTTTTTAGGAAAGGACGAAACTACTTTTACTTAAACTGAGTCCTTTTTTGAAGCAGCGAAACGAAAATATGGCCCATTTGTCATCAATACACAATAAACCTGGAACGTGATCGCGGACCTGCAGTCTTTATCGGCGACTGTTTCTACACCGCCTGTTCTCTTATTAATATTTATACAGTTTATCCACTTAGTCAGCTACATTTTCATCTATAAACTCAAAGTACGGACTATCAAAATTTATGTAGATACACTGTTTTGAGATAATTTATCATAATGCTATTCCATAAGTTTAGTAGGAGTTAGGACAGGCACCATTTTTTATGATAGGCTCTCGGTTTTTTGCACTCTTTATGAATTTGTTTTACATTTTTGCAACCAACACTGATATAAGCACTCTTTTCAGTGAAAAACTAAGGATTGGGTATTGTAATTCCTCTCTGGACTTACTATTATCATTCTGACAACTTCTATCAATTTTTCTTCACTTAGAGACAATATGTATACCGTATATAGTTTTTATATAAACATATTTGTATATGCATCTTGGTAACTGTTGTACACTCACTCGTAACTGTATTTTATTAATGTTATTAATAAAAAGGAAAAACTATCGAAAACCTGGTTGATTTAGTTGATTCAGAGTATTAGTTTTATAAATCTGTTATTAGCTCTCAACAAGATCAGATGCTCCTTACACTATGTTATACATTATCACAAAATTCCAGGTTAAAAGTCATCTCTGTTAACAGGTTTCAACCATAAGGTACTAGTTTTCTAACTCGCACTGGATCTTAGTATATTGTCAAAGATACGAGGTTAAGAGATTATACGAGGTTGTTTAATTTGGCTCATATCCTCTACACATCAACCCGTCAACACTCCCCCCCAAACATTTCCTAACATTCAGTAGCATCCTCTTGGCATTACAATTTCAAAGTGATCGTGTGAATGGTAACCTAATCTCTTGGTGTAAATCCCAATATTCCGTGACATATTCTGTTATTTTATATTATATTATACCTCTTACCCCAGTTATATCGTCTGTAAGCACCAGAAGTTATTTGTATTAAAATGTATATAACACGTATAGTTTTTATTAAATTGTATTCTTCGAAAACGAGCCAACAATTAAGCTAGTTTCAATCATCTTATAACATTTATTTAAAGATAGCTGATATCTAATGTACATCCATACTTAGTTGTAAAATGAATATGTTAAAATATGTAACAAATTGATTATTTTTTTATAGTGCTGTAGATGGAATAATACTCAATCAAAATAAACGTTTTATAGCATTTTTCATCCAGAGGTTGCAATATTATCTCCAAAGGTACTTATGTCAGAAGTTCACACACCCATACATTTCCTTCCAAATATATTTTGTTTATTATTGCTAAAGGTGTGGTGATTGTATTCAAGTGCATTGCTTGTCACTCCTTTACAACATCCAGAAGAAATGTATTTATAATATTAGAAAAAGTAGTAAGTAGTTGACCCTTAATCACAGAATTTGTCTAATAACTGCCTCCTCTTTGACTTCGACAGTTAAATATAACCAAAAGTTAAATCGGTTCAAAGGAGTGTTGTTTGTGTCCAATGTTGTGTGTAGAGTGTTGTGTTGTGTATGTTAATATGTTGAACCTTCCGTCCTTGTGCTCCTAAGGGAACTCTAAACGAACATTTGTTGGCTGAACATTTGTTGCCTATATCTCTGAGATATGGCAGCCACCAACTGTTATGATAACAATTCTCCATAGTTCTCTCTAATTTCATTACAGACCAATGTATTCCAGAAAACACACTCTTTCAAACATAATTGTGTTATACATGATTCGGCTCAGGGTTGTTAATAGTTTATCGTATCTATTCAAGTATAAACAAATAGTTCTTGGTTTTTATTCACGGTACAACCTTCACATTTGTATGAATCATATCTTAATGTGAAGAACAAAATAATACAGCGTGCTGCGACAAATAGGTTAGGTTACGTTATTGATAAATAACAAAATATAACATAAATAAACGTATCCAAACCACCACAGAATTATGTTACGGTTGCTAGTCAATGTATCTCTAGTATCTCATAAGTATCTAGTTCTTAAATTATTTCCCATAGAGATCACCAAATCAGCACGCAGTTAAAAAGGGGAAGATACAGTTTACAACATAATTTTATCACAACTGAGTGAGAAAGGTTTTTAACTAGAAAAGGGGAATAAAAGTTGTTATAAAACCTGGAGAATTGACAGCGGTGCAACGCTAATTCGACGGGTAGTGTCCTGATAGAGGGGAGGATGGAGAGTAAGGATTTTTGAGTTGTTTCTCAGGAGGAAATATGACCATTTGGGGAAGATACGACGATGCAGGATGTGTTAATAGTGTGGGCGACTTATGACTATGGAACATTCGGTGTATAGTTCGTTTATAACTCGTAACTCATGTTTTGTCTTTCGTTTCACTACGCAATACTTTAAAGAATTTATACAAATGTTGTTAAAAGATAACATAACGTCGGAAACGTCTCAAATCCAGGAACTGAATATTTTGAGCTTTACAATAAATAATTATATGTCTTCCATCTTAACGACGAAAACTGATTAATTTACTTTATTTAACATAGTATTCCCTATCAGCAGATTCTAGTGATTTCTACTACAGTGAGTTACTGGTTTTAATCCACATACTATTATATTTATTCTTACTCCCCAAATATTAGAATATTTATGTAAATGCAAAATGAGATAAGTTTGATACGTAAATAATATTTTTAGATTCTAACTTATAGTGAAATAAATATTTTGACTTGGAATATTGTAATATGTGTTGAATGTATTTTACTGTATATTTAAAGGTTTATGTATTGAATTCTTTGGCCAGCAACAGTAATGTTTCCTCTCAGTTTCAGCTGAGTGTTCTACCAACAAAGCTCCGAGCCAAGTAATCTGCATGGACCGCCTCGCTGAATATTAATTAGTGACGCTGAAAAAATCCAAAGTTGAAATTTTATGTTTATGTAAACTAAATAATTTTGATATTGTGAGAGAAACTTAGAAACAAATAGAGTAAAAGTGTATTGTGATACCAATTTGTTTGGAGAATACAATTATTACAATTTATTGAGAGGATTTATTTTGAGGCAACTTATCAAAGAAAAGCAATTCTTAAATCTAAAAATTTATATGACTATTACAAATAATTAATACAGTCATTTTTATTATAATAATTATATTATAATATTGCCTGCTCCAATATTATTAAAACACCCAATCCCTTGTATTCAGAAGTTGGCTTTAAGAATCAATTGAAATTTTATGTTAAACCACATATATATATATATATATATATATATATATATATTATGTGATAAATATCAAATATTTTTTATAATTATGGCTATTCACAACCTCCAACTTATCCATGTTTATAGACTTATTTGTTATAATTTTTAATGTCAACTCTTGCCAAACAATTTCGAAAGTAACTAGAAGTGTTTTTAAAATATAAGTTGGATGAACCCCCTCCAGAGGCCGGTGTAAATGACGAGGGTGCATTTGATAAATTACCATTAGAGCGGGGTTGAAAATGTGAAATTCGCCTCATGCTGGTTTTACTCCTCCCTGAATAAATGTTTTTAGATGAATCTTTGCTAAGGGTTTCCTCTAAGAGTTAATTTAAAATAGATTTCATGTACACCTTACCCATTGAGTGGAATTAATTTAATTCCATTTATTTTTATCAAAATGTGGTTTAACCCAACAATTTAACTTATTCAGTCTTAAAAACTAGGTATCAGTTAATTTAACTACATTATCTGGGTTTTACTTTCTCCCCCTATACATAGTATATGGAGAAAGTATTGTTTTCGTAAAAATTTTCGAATTTGAGTTGTTAGTGGAAATATTCGTTTTGGTGCTCCCTGAACCCAAAAAAGTTGTTTTTACGTGATGTGTGTGTGTGTGTGTGTGTGTGTGTGTGTGTGTGTGTGTGTGTGTGTGTGTGTGTGTGTGTGTGTGTGTGTGTGTGTGTGTGTGTGTGTGGATGTGTGGATGTGTACAGAGCTAGAGCCTTAACCTATGGACCGATTTTTATGAACTTTGGTATGTAGGTACTAATCCTCAATATCTCCAGGTTTTTTTTTCTTTTTTTGAATTTTTTATTTTTAAGGGCAATTATCCCCCAAACATCGCCAAAAAAACATGTAAAATCCAAATTTCTCAAAAACGGCTCTAAAGATTTTGATTTAACTTTATTAGTTTTTAGAACTTTATGTTTAAAATAAAATGACACCACCCGCATTTCTGGAAAAATTCGGGTTCAGAAATTAGAAGACTTAAAACATCCAAAATTCAGTTTTTTGGATTTTTTATAAAAAATCATAAATGTTAAAAAATATTACTATTCACCATTAAAAAGAGCTCAAAAAACTAAACAAATTAGTATTTTAAATTACTATTCTACGATTGCTAGTTGCGGAGAAAATTGAAATTTTCATTTAGCGGTAAACGCAGTACGTTGTCCAATGTTATTCTTATGAGGAGTACAAAAATAACTATTTCTCTCTTATTTACTGATCAATTTCATTAAAATTTGATATGCAGGTCAAGTTAGCATTGACCAACAGAGGATGTTCGAAATGTGTTGTTATTTAACCCTGGGGGGCAAGGGGGCATTTCCCCTCTCAAAACCACTGTGTGTAGCAACGGACTCTATAGTGCCTCCCAAAAAGGGATTTGGGTGGATATTTCTGAAAACAACTGTTTTAGACAATTTTCTGTACATTTATCTATACTTCATATTCTATATTTAGTAAATAACAAATATTTTTGTCATTTTGGTTTCGCTAAAAGGGAGAAAGTATGTGTCAGTTTCCTGATACCGTTTATTGCTACCTGTGACTACTTGCTGTAAATTGTGTGCTATTACTACTGTTATGATCTTTAAATGTTATGTCAACTGCTGCCTAAACTTATTATTTTTGTAATTGCACTTTTATAGTTTTATAGTGTATTGTTGTTAATATCCGTGCCATTATTTGATGTTTATGACTTTTGCATCCAATTCCTACTTTTATTATTTCATTCTATTTAATGTACATTTATAGCTCTTACTGTCATATTGATGCGTGACATACTGGAAGTATCACACAGTAATACCTTTTTTATTACTATATATTGAGTGTAAAAATCGTGTTACCTTTGGAAAAATAAATAAATAGTATCCCTAAAATAGTACAGCGGATTAGCTAACTTATTATGCACTTTTTGATAAAGCATAACATTTGGCACAGAGGTAGACTGATGTAATATGCACGAATTTGGATGTGGAGCCTTCGGCTAACCACCCCCTGGCGGCAGTGGCTGCCATTTTCCAAAAGTTTCGAATCGTGGTTTAAGTAAATATAAGCAAATTATACATAATTTTAAAGGCCTCGTTAAGAGACAAATTCTGCCAAAACAGAATTTAATTACCTTTATGCGTTTCAAAATGGCAGCCATTCGCGTGTAAAATATTGACAGTTACGGAATACCCTGTATGTTTTAAACCATAACTCATATCTTTTTTCCGATTCATATTTCTTAATCGTGATAAACTCAGCTTTACTCTGGTATGCTACATGACAGGCTTTCTTGAAACAATCAAAACTTCAATGAAATATTTTGTTAATGCTTATATGCCCAAAATTCCCAAAACTCAAAAGGTAGCTAATGTCAAAAAGCATACCATTGAAAAGGTCTTGAAAATCCTAGCGACTTTCTTATCAACACCAACCTCGTATCTCTTTCCGGTTTTTTTTACAAACCGCAAAAGACCTTATTTTCCCGTATGAAATGAATGTTTAATTTGCATAATACTTGCAAGCATTTCGTGACACCTTCATTTCATGTGTTATGTACACATAACATTGCTAATAACATCGCTGTTTTGCAAAAAGACAAAAAAATACGAGGTTGGTGGGGTTAGAAAGTTGCTTTGTTTAAAAGACCTTTTCAATGAATTGCTTTTTGACATACGTGCCGTTTGAATTTTTGGAATTTTGGGCACATAAGCATAAAAAAACGATTAAATTGGAATTTTGATTTGATCTAGAAACCCTATCATGTAGCATACCAGAGTAAAGCCGAGTTTATCACGAGTAAGAAATTTGAATTGGAAAAAATATATGAGTTATGATTTATAAAATACAGCGTATTCCGTAACTGTCAATATTTTTACAAATATGGCAACCATTTTTAAACAGATAAGTGAAAGGTAAGTGAATTCTGTTTTGCAAAAATAATTATTTTAACAAGACCTTACAAATTATGTATAATCTGTCTATGTTTCTTTAAGAAGATTTTGAGATTAAAATCACGATTCAACAATTTTGAAAATGGCCACCACGGCCGCCGGGGGGTGGTTGGCCGACGGTTCCACATCCAAATTTGTTCATATTATATTGGTCTACCTCCGTGCCAAATTTGGTGCTTTTGTCAAAAAGTTCATAATATGTTGAAATATCCTAGCTAAACCGCAGCAATAAAAAGGCAATGAAAATTATTTATGAAAGAGTAGGAACATCAAGCAAGAGTACAAGTTTATAATTGTGACGGAAATCTGGAACTTAACCAAATTATTTCAGATTTATTTGGGCAATACTCCGTAAATTGATGAGTGTTTCCCAAAATTCTGAAATACTACTACCTCCAAAAAAGTTATGTCCTTCAGAATGGAAAATTGATATTACTACTCAGTTATGGTCGCTATTCACAATTAGTAAAATTGTTTGTTTTAAAAATGTTATTACTTAGACCAAAGGATCCCATTGTTCCCGGGAAAAAATAAACGAGTTATGTGAAGTCAGAGGTAGAATCATTTCGTGTACCGTAATATTCTTTTTTATAGGTAAATATTTAAAATGATTCTTCATAATATATTTATAATGATTAATTAAAAATAGTTTATTTGTGCATTGGAAATTGAAAATATATCAATATCATACATTAAAATTAAAACACAAAATAAAAATAAAATAAAATAAATCTAATATATTTAATGATGATTAGACCAATCAGACCAATTAAACCAATAAGAATATGTCATAGATCAAATATTTAAATTCAATACTATTACAGCTGTACAAAATTTACTTTAAATTTATTTTCATACATCGGTGGTTTAAACAAATCCAGTAATCACGTTCAGTTGGACATTATTGAATGTACGTAACACTATGTAGTGTATGAAGGAGCTATGTAAATTAAATTTTGAATTTTAAAATAAATCATCATAGTCCAATATATTTTAAATTGTTATTTGACCAGGCTTTTATCAAAATGAAATCAGGTTTTAATTTTAGGCCTTATTTAAAGTTGTCCATTTTTGCGGGAAAAGAAACTTGATTAAGACATTTTCAGATTAATTAAACAACTTCCATCAACTTCCCATATTTATGATTTCCAGCTAATTTTTAAATTTAATGTTTAAATTAGTTAATTTTGTTGCATTTATATTTGATAGTGGCCTTGCCAAATAATACTTTCAAATTTATTGTAATATTTTTACTTTATTTAAAAGTTTACTATGTTTTATTTTAGTTATGTATTGTATTGTCTGGACAATTTAAACCTTTTTATTGCATGCCAAATGTGTATGGCTTAAATATTTCCTAAATGGCTTAATTAAGTTAATAAACCTTTAGATCTTACTCAATATGTTTATGAAGGTAACATTTTTGTTGAACACCAAAATGTTCTTATATGGTTTTCAATGAAATTAAACAAAATAAATCGTTTAGCTTTTATGGGATTTAACCTTTCAAAATGACAGAAAATCTACGTACTAAAAAAATACGTACACCAGTTTAGTGTTGCAAGATGATTAAACCACGAGACTGGCTATGCAGATTACTGGGCTCCGGCTGGGTTTGAGGATCACTCGGCCGGAACTTTGTTAAGAGAAACTGCGGCTGCGAAACTTTTACTGATAATTTAAACCAAGAGGCTTCAACTTGGAAAAATAATAATTAATAAATTATGTTCACTTTATTGCGTATCTACTCTAGTCAGAAATATGTGTTTATAATTTTGAAATTCTGAAGTCAGGTGGGCCATTATAGCGTACGGATGGTTGTAGAAAGCTAATATATATTCGGATATTTAATTTTAGAAAATAATAGAACAACTATAATTCCAAATTTTAAATTTAATAAATATAATTGTAAACAGAGAAGGTAAATAACTACTTCAAGAGAGTTTGCATTATTTTTGTCATTATTATTTAATGCATTTACAAAACTTTTTTTAAACTTCAAAGTAATTGTACATCGTTTAATTTCTTTAAGAAGAGGAAGTCATAGAAGGAACTAACATAAGTGACTGTTGATGTTGAGTCTACAGGTTCTAAATAATTAATATGTAAAACCATTAAGAGTATTTTTTTAGAAGACGTTTCAAAACATAATTAAAAACAAATAATAGCGTTGGTTAATATTTTAACTCCCAGTCTCCCACTCACCCTCTTACACCCCCACTCCCCCTTTCACACCCCCACTCGTACATCTCCAACCCCGTAACTTCAACGTGATCGTATGATTAGTAACATATTAACAGGTCTTTGCCTCACCGGGAACTTATCAAGATCTTTCAAATAAACTTTAAAAATCTTGTTAAATCATTACCAAGTTGTATTGTTTTGCTTATTTTTAGTTTTGGTTTAAGCTAGGAGAATCTTTCAATAGTGAATTAGTTCTTTATAGTATTACAAACCTTACTTAAAACCCATTATTTTTACGACCACTTTTATACAGCTTATAATTTTTGTTTAAACATATCGAAATACCAGTAGTGTTAAAATAGCTTACAATCACTATTTACGCTTGACTTGCAATCATTAAGGACTCAAACACAAATTTTAATACTAAGAGTAAACAGTCTCTCCATATTTATTCTGGTAAACAATCATTAATTATTAAATTGTCATACAAATGCACGGAACTAATACAGTTTTGGGGCTTA
This sequence comes from Allygus modestus, assembly GCA_963675035.1. Lineage (NCBI taxonomy): Eukaryota > Metazoa > Arthropoda > Insecta > Hemiptera > Cicadellidae > Allygus > Allygus modestus. The sequence continues at coordinate 123,147,632 of OY776117.1, read as the reverse complement.
TCCAAGAAAACCCCACGAAAAAAAAAATTGACGATGTAAGATCAAAGAGATATACAGAGATAGTGTTCCAGAATAAATTATACATAAATGGATTCATAAAATGTCCATTAATAAAATTAATACGTTTTGGGGTCTGCAATTCATGGGGTTTACAAATAGTTTTAACATGTGAAAGGATTAATTACTTAAAAATAATTAAACATTTGTATACTAAATGTTCTTATATATTGGGAGAATTCATTTACATTGTTCAGTTAACAATAGACTAAGGCTTGGTACTAGACTGCGATGGAAATAACAAACATTTTATCTATCCTTTTGAAACAACATAGGAAAAATTAATTTTCAATCGTATTGGAAAGTAGCGTGTGTCTCTTAGAACCTTAACATGTCAATTGTAACGTGGCAATTTAGAAAGGAAAATCTAGCATTACTATACTGTCCATTAGTGAAATGACTACGAAAAAATACTAGCTCCCAAAAACCGCTTCACACATGCTGCGAAACAATCAAACGCAGTTCACACATATGCACATCCAGCTGTATGAAATTATAAATATTTGCAATGCAAGCTAAATTTGGAAAACCAATATCGAAAATGCGGAAAGAAATAGTTCTTTAAATTTCGTTGTAAAGGGAAATTGGACCATCATACGTCATAACTAAGAAACAACGAAGTACACTTCAAAAAGTTCCACTCTCAACAATTCGGTCCACAGTCAAGCAGCGTCTTAGTCTATAATTTTTAAATGCCCATGAGATCAATTCATTAAGTCTGTTGTAAATGTGGTATTTACTTTCAATATACGACTTATAAGATAAACAGCCGCTTATATAACAATTTATTTGTCCTACATTGATTATTATATGAAGTTTAACCGTAGTGGAAGTTTATTATAAAAAACTGAGCAGGAATAGGTACAGCAAAAGTGAAATTTACTAAAGAAATCACTTAAGTAGATTTTTATATGACGTTAAATGTTAGTGAAATTGATTTATTCCAGTAGCGGAAGTTTATTACAACAAAATTAATTAGGTTGAACACAATAGGTTCCTAATCCCCCTGGTTTCTAGTCAGGTTTATAGGCTGATGTCTGTAGACGGATTTTTATTATTTATTAATTTTAAATTGGTAGTTCATTAGTTCAATGTTAAAAAAATTAAACTGCGATGATTGTAAACAAAGTTTAATAACCTTAAACTCATTCATCGTAAACAATAACGTCGATATTAATCGTTACTTGTGGTTTTAATGGCAGCATATTTGCCGAGCGAGTAAGTTATGGACTCTACGGTTGTATAGACCATAAAATACCCCCTCCCCATCCTTTTACACCCCAAGTCATTGAAGGGGATAGAACAGCGCTTTACTCCAATATTGAGACCCTAAATCTAGGCTTTCAACGGCACCTATTACAATGTCGAGTCCAGTTTTATTGCCACTCATGTGATTAAGTACACTTACGTACGTAAAATGAACTCGGAATGCAGATAATTAGTTAGATTTTTTATTACTTAAATAATCAATATAAAATATTCATATTGATTATTAAAAGTGTAAATAAAAATAGCATTCAGTGAAATGCATCTTTAGGTAAATTAGTGAAAATAAAAGGTTTAATAATAGAAAATAATATAAATACATTTCCTGAAGAGAAAGATAAATTTATATACAAATTTATTGTAAGTATACTAAAAATAATTAAGTGCGATTGAGCATAATTTATTTGCTCCTCAAACTATATAAGTGCACATACATAATTTACGTAAGTGTAGAGTTAAAAGTAATTTTTGGTGGAAATAGTTCTAGAATGCCTGTCCTTGAACTATATATAGCGTTACAGGTTGAAATTTATTGCCTTGTGTTTTCTCTTAAATAATTACCGTTTTGTGTAGGTACAGTACAAGCATACATATAGTAATAATTTATGGTTGTAAAGCTTACTTTTCTTTGCAACGTGAGATAATATATGTTTGAACATAAATATGTTACTAGCAAGATTTAGTTGCTTATGTATTATTTGTTGTTGTTGATTGGTTTTATAAATTAATGTGTTTGATTCCCACATTTTGTGAGTTATCTTATACGTGAACAATAGTGTCTTTTCAAGTTGGTTAACTTGTTTTAAAATTACCTCGTTCTATGAAGCCTATTGTTAGCATGGCCTATATATTATATTTTTTCTCAGCATAAGTTATAATGAACTTGTATTGGTTGTATCGCTAAGTAATTTATTGTGTCTCGATGTAAAAAGGATATTTTCGTTGATAAATAAAATAAAATTATTGGCAACAGACGTTTTAAAAATTTTTGCAAACTTTTTATATTTGTGTATACACATATTAGTCTGTTATTCAATGAACAAATTGAAATATTTTGTAAACACGTGCTCCTTTAACAATTCTATCTAAGTATTTATCAGTAAATAGTAACTAGTTGTCTAAGCCTTGGAAAACTTATACTTATTCTTACGTAATTTAATTAAAGCATATGTATATAAGTTTCATTAAAATGTTTATCCAATTTATGTAAACTGGTGTATACGGTGGAGATTAATATATAAAATGTAAAAAAGGTCACTGATCCTAATTTACTCTCATTGGGGTCAACAACAGAAGTGTTGTTGTTTAGCGAATGCCATTTCTTTCTCTAACAAATTCTTAGTTTTGTAATTTGTTTTCGTTTAGTCTAGATTTGAATTAGTTCAACTTTCATATCAGTGAAGAAGCATCAACAAACTATTTTTACTGAGTATGATTGTGACTCATATAACTATTGTTATTGAATATGATTGTGACTTATATCACTAATGGTAATGAGTATGATTGTAACTCATATAACTATTGTTTTTGAATTATGATTCTGACTTATATAAACAATGATAATGAGTATGATTGTGACTTATATAACTATTGGTAATGAGTATGTTAGTAGTGTGCTTTTGCGGCTTTTGGCTCACTTGATTTATGGCTTCCGGTCACGTGACCGGAAGCGCTGAGTCATTAAATACGTCATCTGAGGCTGAGCCAGTGACGTAGGCGGTTTTGTGACGTAATGAGGGAAAGTTCAAAGTTCAAGGTCACGGTGAAGTTTTTTAAAAAAAATCTACCTCGCACTCGTAAAATCCGATTGTGATTTGATAGTTAATCGATAAGAAATATCGAATGAAAACCATCGAATGAAACAATCGAATGATAGGAGTGCGAGGTAGTACTATTACAAATATTACTTTATTCTATTTACAATAATTCATATTACAAATATTACTTTATTTTATTTACAATAATTCATATTACAAATATTACTTTATTTTATTTACAATAATTCATGTTTACAATAGTTCCCCGTTGTTCGTTGTCATCGATGTTGTTGATCCGGACGAGTTGCGACCATCACTTCGCTTTCTGATGAAAGACGGTAGATATTTCGATTCCTGCGCAGAGTCCATGTTGTTTTTTGATGCGTAAAGTTCCAAAGATAAATCGTAACCGGACGCAATGAGAAGTCTTAACTCTTCATTAAAAACCTCGAGGTCTTGGAAAGTCGCCAGATGAATAGAGTCATAATGAATACACCTAATTTTGATGGACATTTCAACAGAGAGCTAGATGTACACTGATCAAGAGCCGGAGGTGTACTGACTATTCGCTAGCTAGCGTTTTGGTATCAAACAAAATGGTGGGGGTAAAAGTGTGGTGGGGCGGAGCAGATGGCGGACGGCAGATGGCAGTTGGCAGCTGGTTCGAGGCAGATGGTTGCTACTACATTCGCCGCCACAGTAATGCAATCCGTCGGCGTAATTCTTGTAATTTGTCTTGTCGGTTCATTTGATACGTTTTACATCTACAAATGCAATAGCTGAAACACCTGCACTTACGACAAGCTTTCCCGTCAACTTGATCGCCTGGTATTTTAAAACATTGTAACTCGCAACAATATGTATTCAAATTGTTATCGAATGATAAATTGTTCATCGGTGGCACCGACATGTTAGCTGCAGCGTGTGTTAGACAAGACTGAGACTAACTTCACTGCTCCCCTCTCTTTTATACCTCTTCATAAGTTAACCCTGAATAAAAGTTCAAGGTCATCCGTTTGAATTTTAAAAAAAAGCAACACAGCAGTATATAAAATAATATACTGCTGTGTTGCTGTTTTTCTTTTTTTCTTTTCTTTATTAAACAAACATCTTACAATACAATAAGCTTAAGTCTAACATTAATGACTAGAAATACAAACAGAGAAATACAAACAGAGCCATTATGTACAAATATGCGTGATGTGCAGAGTGAGTTCCGTAGAGTTGTTGCCGCTTACACCGTGTGATACCAAATACAACGTCCCCGGTTGAATATCTCGCAAATCTTCATTTTGTAGCAGTTGAACAAATCGTTTTGGAAGAAATACTTGAAACTTCGGCTCATCTCCTGGAGTGAAAGGTCCTTCGCTCAATGAAACTAGAATTGCTTCTCCATGTGTGGTTTCCACTTTCTTGATGTTATGAATAATGTAGTGTTTTTGTTCTTTTAGTTCTGAACACTTTTTAGTTAGCAGAAGGTCGGATTTTGAATGAGTGTTGAATTGATCAACCAGTGTTTGTAGAAACTGTTGTGATGCCATCTTCGTCAGCAGTAGTTGTGGTGTCTTCTGTGATGTTGCCTCTTCGGAGTCTCGAATAATACTCGTGCTGGGGCGGTGTTGTCTCCTCGTATTTATAGGCCCCGCTACCCCCACCACATTCCTGCGTTTGTTTCAAGTAAGCAGCCAAACGATATGCGTTGTACAATGCACAGTTTGTTTGACCGTGTTTAAGATCTTTTGCAGCGACACAAATATTTCCGAGATTAATGTTAAAATCCTTACTGATAGTTATATCGAAAACATAACCGTGCGTGTACTTTTGTATCCAATTCTTTTTTTCTAATCCTTTTGTGTATATATGCGAATATTGTTTGCAAAAGTTAAACATAATACTGTGCAGATTACTGTAGCTTATAAAACCTTCATACCAGTGTATGTGATGAAAGTAGTTTGTTATCCATTTGTTTGTAATTTTTGCTTTGGCGTTAAGTTTGTTAAAAGAAAAAGGAGCTTCAAACGTGAATGGGTAGGCTACAAATGTAAGCAAGTCTAAAATTACTAATTCCTTGATAATAAACCTATCATCATTATTTCGAAATGCTTGAAATTCGATTACACAAGGCTTTACACTCACTTCTTCATCCCCTCCGCTCATCATGGCACCTAGCGATCAACTAAACTGTTTTCCACACCACGGTAGGTTAAATACCAGGCCGTACAGTTGCAGGCGCGTTGGTGTATATTTAACGTGGGCACCGTCCCCAATAGGCCTACCCCACGTGTGTTCTTCTTTACTAAGTCAAACTTTAGTCTTTTTTAACTTCTTCTTGTGTTTCGTTTTCTTCTTCTTCTTCTTCTTGTTTCTTTGTTTCTTCTTCCTGTGTTGTTTCTTCTGTAGCTTCTGTAGCCATTTCTACAAGTGGTTCAAAATCCTTTAACTTTCTCCACATGCAAACTTCATGAGGTATTCTATTAAAAATAGATGTATCCACAGGTCCGTACACGATGGTGCTATAAGGTTGTTTTTCCAAAGTATCGACCAAATATTCTTTAATAATAGCGCTTGCAAATACCAACTGTCTCATGTACCTTGTAATAGGTTCTGTTGCATAGTTTAAAACGTAGAATTCTTCACGTGATAGTAGAATCTTATTTTCATGTTGAGTCAAGTCTCTAATTCGCACTTGTAGTTGTCCGCGATGTTTAACAATATCGATTTCATTGTCACAATCCAAAAGTCGAATATGTGTTTTCCTTCCACACAAACTGTTAGTTAAATAACATTCTATTAAATGTACATGTTTCAAAAATGACTCCCAAGCATTTTGCGAAAATAAAACCATTTTGTTCCATGGTGTAGTATTACTGTAGGGGAATAATCCAATGATTTCATCAATCCAACTGATACACTTTTACTGATGCATGCTGAGATGGGGTAAAAGATTCGCAAAAAAACTTCAGTTAAAATGTGAGGAGGAATATTTTCTTCAACTTTCTTCTTCCTCTTTGGTACTACCTTTGATGGGTCTGCATTACTTTCCTCCTCTCTATCTCTTTTACCAAACTTTAAAAATGCAGTTATTTCCTTGATGATTTCTGCTTCACTAGTATTATCACGTTCCAATAACGGTGCTACCTCTGCATCACCTTGTACAACAGATGGAGAACTCATTTTGTAGAAGATGTTACCCATGCGACGATAGACGATCAACTGAAGACCTGCATTGTTGCTCCGCTATTTATAGGTTAGCGACTGTGGCGGTGCCGGTGGTGGTACAACGTTTTACAATACTGTCTTTACAATACCGGTCAACGGTGTGTATGTAACAATTTTATCGTGCAAAATTAAACAATACGCAGATGTATTTGCAGGTACGTTTTCTTGAAATTCCATTTCTATTTTTATATCAACACTAGACGATTTTACAGATTCATTTTGTTTGGAGCAATCAATTACAACAATCGGAGCTTTCGATTCAAACTGTACGGGAGATAGTAGAGGTGTATTTGTTTTGCCGTAATATGAATTTTGGAACCTAGCGTACATATCGTATAAAACACTGTACCTTTTTTTATCAAAATAAATATTAAAGTTGTCGTAGGGAAAGAATTGTGAATTCAGGAACACTTTACAGTTAGTTAATTTACAATGGTCAAATTCACCAGCATTTTCAGTTAATATACCTTTTTTATTCGTTTGTAATCCAAATATTACATATCTCGCTTTTTCCAAATGAGTAGAAGTTTTTACAGTCCATGTATGCCGTTGTGTTGTAGGTAAAACGGGGTATTCATGAAACTCCCAGCTTCTGAATGGCATTACAATGTCTCGATCTGATTTTAACTTTCTTAATAATGTAATCCTGTGTTCATCATTTAGTCGCACATGTGGTACTCTCCAAACAATCTTGTCTAATGTTAATTTCCAGTCTAAATTGGCATCAGTTGTTCCAGCAGCTGCTTTAATAATATCATTATCGTTTGATGATCTTAATAAAACTAGTTCTTGTTTTACATTTATTATTATTCTTCTGTAGTCTTCAGCAAATCCTAGGAGTAATCTTAAAGGTACGTAGAAATCAAAGTTTCCCGAAGAGTCAGGAGCGATTGTACTTTTGTCTGGTGCAACCCATCCTGCAACAGCTAACAGATTCTTCTCATTTGGTGTTAAAGACGCTAATCCTTTCAATGTACTGGAAATTCCAACCTTTTTTGTTGAATCGACTGTAACTCCTGAAATTTCATATCTAATCTCGTCAAATAAAAATGCCATAGGATTATTCATGAACGGAACAGTGGTTCCAGCAGTACCATCAGTTTTTGTTACTTTTCCTTCAATATATAAATAACTTTCGCATGGAAGAGTATAAATGTCTTGTTGTTGTATAGGAATCCTAATTTCATCGTTATTGTTTAATTTGGACGAAGCGTAAGGGTTGTGCGTGTGATATTCCTTTTCCCATAAGGTCTCGTCGAATGTTGGACCCTGCGCTATATCCAGTATATCCATTGTTAATGACCCTTAATCCAATTTCTTCTAGAAAACGAATGTTGTCACTTGTTAATCCTTCTACAGCTGATGAGCTACTGACCTCTTTGCTGGTTGGCTCTCTCTTTTTAAATGATAACCCCATTGTCTAAGCGGATGATTTTATATGTATTCTTACAGTAATAGCTTCTCCTCTAAAGTCAATAAGGTTTCCGTCTTGATCCACTATGTTCAGCACGATGTCTGAAATGAAACTGGCGTTTAACGGTAGGTACACAAGGTTTTGAGGCTTTTCTACTATCTTGAAACCTGGTGCAACTGATGGGTAGAATGTGTGTAATATATGACGATTTTCTCCATCTCTGTAGGATCCTTGTATAATGTTACATGTAATGTCTATGCTATTAACTTTGATGATCGTCACAGTTTTATTCCCAGAATGAGTTTTATTAGGTTCTAATACTTTTGTTTCCTTAGAAAACCCCAATAAACTACCAATTGAATGTTCTTGACTAAAATCAATATAATACTTAGACGTAATTTCGGCTTTCATTGTATTGTTATTGCCTTTTATCGTTATATTTTCTTTTCCCATATGTTTTTGTATAACTTCATTTATATTATCAATTTCATAAGCTCCTGTTGGTAAACTGAATTCTTCCAAAGCTGAATACTTTCCTTTATCATCTTTTGTCTTGTAATAATGTATTTTGTTATTAATTCCTTCACTAACGTTTGGAATAGAGTTATATGTTGTTAAATCCAATAATGCGGCTTCCCATAGTCTTCCTTTTTGCAAACGTAGCGCTGGAAACAGAATACTGCGCAAAGTACATGAGTTACCGGTTAATGACACTGTATACGAAGACATCTTAAAGTTGACTAACACTTTTAGCTAAAAAGTCTAAACATAAATGACCGCAAATGGATGTATCATCAGGTTGTTTTCTTGTATGATTGTAAAAAACATTTTCTGCCGCACGAAAGTATTGTTGAAGTTCTTTCGGTGGTGGAAGGTCTCCAAAACTGTCGAAATAATAAATGGTTTTACCAAGTTTCTTGTAACACACCCAATGAGTGCCTAATCCTTCACTATTATCCAAATTTACAATACCAGTCTCATTTTTCCACATTTTAACCGGTAATTCATCTTTCATAAATACTCCTCTAAAAAATGGGATTTTCAAACAAGAAGCATATGTAATCAGTTCTTCGTTGGTTAATTCTTTGTTTTTAATTATTAATTGCTCTTTCTTATTTAATACACACGATACGGTCTTAGGTATAATCCTCCTCCCTTTTTTATCATTGACCATATTGTTGGTTTCTTTTTAGCTTTACCACTGGTAGATCGACGTTTTCTTCTGATATTACCTCCTTGTTTCTTAGCGGGTTTTTTCCCACGCCTTCTTCTCTTTCCTCCTCCAAACGTAGTTTTTGCTTTCATTGCTGCTGTTACTGCTAAAGACGCTGCTTTTTCACCAATACTCGCGTCACTAGATTTTACTCTTTGCCAGGCTTTCTCAGCAAGTGCTCTATCTGCTATTGATCTATTTGTAGTATCACTAAATTTGGAATACGCTATATCGTGCTGTTTACAAGCCTGATCGAGCTTATTTATTCCAGGATCTCCTCTAGCAAGACGTTTCTCTAATTTGGTTCCAGGACCACAATATTGATATCCTCCAGGTAAATGTAATTCCACAGGTAATAAATCAATCGCCTTGTTAACTATAGCTCCAACCGGTTTACTCAATAGAGAAAATGCTGTTGATGCTATTCCCCTTCCTCTCTGTAATCTCTCTCGATTATGACTGATGCGTTTAACTCTCGACATTACTATTTATAGCAAAACTTACAATCAGTAGGTGCACTCTATAAATGTTTGATAATGAATGTAATATCAGTTTTGGTTTCTTGTATTATATACTGTTTAAAATCAATTTATTATATAGAAATGGATTTATTAATTAAATGTAGACATATTAAACAAAAGTAGTACAAATAGAAATAAGGTGTAATTGAAGATGTTCCAGATGTTTCTCCGCTGGTGAAGGTATCGTTGTCTTCGGTAAAATGAATAAACTTTAAATAGATGTCATGTTCCCTTAGAAACTTGCCACTTAATCGTTGGTAATTGAATAACACATCCCAGTCTAGTTTATCTTTAAAATTGTCAATGTAATTCTCAGAGAGATTTTGATATTTACTTATTACTTCCCAACAGTTATTAAAATTTGATGTCATCTCTACGAGGAAGTCTTCTGAAAACTGTTGTCTTTGTAAAATATGGATCCAGTTAACTCTGTGAAAATAAATTCTTAACATAGTCATTGTAAAGAGGTATTGTATGGAAAGTTGTTCCCAATCCATATATCTATCAAACCGTTGAACAAAACCATCTGTCAACACTCCTTGGGGAAATCTCGGCTCTTGAGATATTAAACTCCACGCAGTAATATTGGATTCCATCATCCTCTCTGTATCGTCTCTCAAATATGACTGATGCTTTATCCCTTATCATGGGGTATTTTAAATTCTTTTTTCTCTTATGTAATCTTCATCGTTTTCTGTTGGTTCATTAATCACATTCACTTTATCCCCCTTTCCTAATGTCTTGACTTTAGAAGGCTCAGACGGTTTATCTCGTTGATTAGGTTTCTCTGGATTGTGAATATTTTTCCAGTCTAAATAATTGTGACTGTCAACATCTGAAGCTGCATCTCTTCCTGAAGCCCGATGGATATAATGGAATAGAGCTGCACCAAACCTTTCCAAATGTTTTTCATATTCCGTAGTCCATTTATTGTGTACAATATCAAACATTTTCTTATTTACAGCGTCTCCATCCTGCTCACAATCACCTACATTTGATAATTTTAATTTTTTTACATCATAGCTTGTGTCAGTTTCATTCCTTTTGTAAATCGTTAACAATTTTAGAGTAGCGAAATTTACTGCTTCACCATCATAAACGGGATGTTGTATATTGCTTAACCTTTTACCGGAAAACCCCCAATGATCTTCGTGTACAGTTGGGGTTCTTTTATCCATGTATTTTACCGTAACCGCATCAGAAGACAAAAGCGGATCACCAACATTTTGAATTACTTTTCCTTCAAAATTATAGTTGCCATCAGGTGTTAACGGAAACCCAGCTCTTTTTTCACTATATCCAGATTTTACTCCAATCTCGGAATACCGTCCAAACTTGTCCACACTCATGATGTAACTGAATCGCTATCGTTTAGGTTCTTATTATATATATATATATATATATATATATATATATATACGTCTACTGAACAATTATTCCTTGTTTTCGCAGTTCATCAACCAAAGCTACCCATTCGTTTTCTAAACCAGTGTGCCCGGCTTCCATAGCTTCATGTAATAACCTCATTCGATCAACTAACTTATTTATATCGTTGTAATATATTATATTAGTTTTATACAAGTTTTTCAATAATCCCCTTCCAGATGTGGTAGGATCAGTTGTTTTTCTCTTTTTATGCAAAACATTTAATTCAGCAGAAGATAAAGCTCTTCTTTTAATTTGAGCTTTTTTTGATTTTGAGGGGAAAAGACTAGATATAATACTTGTATATTTTATTGACCGATTTCTATGAATAGGTAGGTCTTTGGAATACTTTTTTCTATGTGCATTTGTATACTCTAATATATGTTTAAACAATTGTAAATCCCTTTTGGTATATTTACCAGGATTATTTTTAAAGATAAGTTCAAACAAACCTTTTGTACCTTTATATTTCTTATCTCCAATAACTATATCATCATTTTCGTTTATATCTAACTTGCTATCTCCAATCATTAATCCTTTATCCTCTATTCTAGCTCCATAGGTATGATAATTTCGATTAGCATGTGCGGCGTGTAACATTTTTAACGTATATGTTCTTCCAAGTGTTCCTTTAAACATAATATCCGTGCCTAATTTGCTTAAGTTGGATGGATTAATATCCTCTTCTTCTGCTCTTGTATCTTCTACACTTGTATCTTCTGTACTTGTATCTTCTGCAATGTCCTTTTCCTTTAAATCCTCTATATCTCCGCTTTCTTCATACTCGTCGCTTTCTTCAGATGTTTGTAACTGGCCAAAACTTTCATCATTCTGAAATTCTTCTTCATATTTGGAAATTGGTAGCATTTTGTCTCCTTCGAAGCGAATTGAAGGTTTTTCCATATTTTGTGCTAATCGCTTTAAAGGTTCAGTAACAGGTTTGAATGTTGTTTCTAAAAATTGCTCTCTTTCATTTATACCTGATTTTAAAGCTCGGTTTTTTTGTCTAATAGAATCACTAAGTGATTTTATTTCCTTTAATAGCTTTTCCTGGTTAACCATCTTCACACCTTGACGACTTGTACAGTAATACCGCTAATCAGTGTATTAAAACGAATTTATCAAAACCTATTCTATAACGACCATCTTTTATAGCATGATCTTTCATAATAACCAAAAATCCATACTTTTCCGCCCATGCTTTTCCGCAAAGCTCTTTAAACTTTTCAAATGGCATATCCGCATTCACATGATCGTTATATATATGTTTTAGGTTAGTATCATCTTGTTTGAATACAATTAGAATATTTGCATTATCTCTGATAAGTTGTTTTGGGATTTTGCTATAAGTTTGTCCTATATATATGCTGTCAATGTTATTATGTCTTCCCATGGCAAAGTAGTTTCTAATAGTATCCTGATTTTCACAAGATACATCGTCAAATATAAATACAGAATACGGTTTCGCTTCGTTTGGTTGCATAATGCTATCACTAGCGTTAAATTTGTAAAAATTAACATCAGACACATCAGATAGGATTTTATCCAGCAATTGATACTTTGGTTGATGTAGAGACTTTGAAAAAATATATAGGTTATTAAACCTTAATCCCTGCGGATTAGTGATCAAATTAAAGACAACATTGGTCTTTCCACAGTTTGAGGGACCACTTACTATACATCGAACAGTGTTTGGAAGTAAACTACCGTGTTTACCATTGTTGATTTTAACGTTATCCACAGTTAAATCATCTATGTTATTAATATTGAATCGATCTTTATGGTGAATAATCTCCATTCTGCTCAAAGGTTAACGATGAAATGAGTTGCTTGCATTAAACCAAGTCCTTTATAGGTATCCATGAATCCTCAGTTTTGTTAAATCCCAACCACCGCACTTTAACGGCGTCCTTTTGTCTTTGTAACACTTTTTCAACAAGATATACATCACCTACTGTTGATTTTAACATTTCATGTCCATAAAATGCACCTTGCAACAAATTTCCTTTGTTATCTTTTAAAATATACGTCTCAGGTACAGTCGGTTGCACTTTATACACTGTAAAAACTTCATTCGTCCAATTGGGAAGGTATTTCTTGGTAAACACTCCCTTATATTTACTAATCCGTACTTTATCACTTACATTAAATTTTCTTGGCTGCATTTTTTCTACTTTAGGCTTTGTATTTTTCTTTATGCGTTTTAATACATCTTTTGCATTTCTTCTATTTACTTTGTTAGGTTTCATACCAATAGTTCGATGAAACCTGTTGTTATAATCATTTATTAATTGTGGTAAGACATCATACCATACGTAAGAACCTCTTTTTGAAAATTGTTTATACAGTGCTCCTTTTAAGGTTCTATTGAATCTTTCTACAATAGCTGCTTTTTTCTCTGAATTTGTAGAATAATGATTTATTTTATATTTATTCATTAACTGTGCAAAGTTTGTATTAAAGTATTCTGTTCCATCATCAGTTTGTAAATGTTTAATTTTGTTTTTATCTCTTTTTATGGCTATTTCCATCGCTTCTGTTACGCTTTTACCAGTTTTGTCCTTTAGAGGCAAAGCGTCTGCAACTTTTGTAAAACAATTAATAATTGTGAGTATATATTTAAATCCTTTGTTTATTCTGCTATGCGGTCGCATTTCAATTAAATCCGCTTGATATAGATCATTTATCCCTTTTATAACAGTATTTCTTCTTGGAAACTTTATTCTTGCTGGTTTGTGTAGTTCATTAATAATCTTCTCCTTCAGGTCTGACATGATGGTTTCACGAAGGCAGCTGATATGGTATTAAATATTCTTTTGTATAAATCTGCTTATATATACATATAGTTCAAGGTCATTCAAAACTTGTGTAAAAAAGGGGAAACACAGCTTAACATTGCTGTGTTTCCCCTTTTTTTACGGAAAGGAAAAGGATAGAGGATCTAGGACGATGAAAGGGTTATTCGTCAATAGGGTTGAGGGAATAGTGGCCGAATGGTAAAGTGTGGATGTTGTCTGGAAGGGTTTGTCTTTTGTCGTCATTATAGGATAGCGCCTTTTTAACTTCAGTCACACTGTACAGCTGATGGTTAAAACTTCTGATGGTGTTGAATTTGGCTGTAATGATGTTATCCTCAAATAAGCATTGCTTGTAGTGTTCAAAATGCACTTTCTTCTTTAAATATAAACTCTTTACACCTTTAGCTTTCTTAATATAGCTATTCTTCTTTTCTTCTTCTTCTTCTTTTTCATTATAGAGTTTCAAAGAATATAGTTTAGACATCAGTGCAACAATCTCTTCAAGTAGAACACCATTAGCCTCATCCTTGAATTTGCCTAGTACTTTTTTGTGTCTGCCATTGTCGTAGTTTGGATGATCTTTTGGATAATCGGAGAAATCAAAGTCGTTCTTGTAAATAAATGTACGTAAATCTTTATACATGTCCAATGTTACTATGCGATATATGAAAGCGTCAGTGTCCATATATGTAATAGATATATTTTCTCTTCCGTAGAACGCCACCATTTTGTTGTAGTGAAAATCGTACATGTGTGTTTTTGAGATGTCCAAGATTGACATACCTATATACAAAGGACGATCCATCTTCACACTAGTCTTCTTCATGGCCACTGCTACAAGTTTTTCATTAATAATTATAGATGTTCCAAAATTTGGCTGCTGTACTAGTTTCTGTAATTTTTTTGCGTCAGTAACAAGTTTTACATTTTTATGTCTTCTTTTGTTTTCCAATGTTTTTCCAAATATCGCATTATTCATTAATTTAAAGAAATCTTTTTGAAAGTCTGATGTAGCTGCTGCTCTTCTGATGGTATTTGAATCAATGTAAGGTTTCAACCAGCATGATTGAGAAAATTCCAAAACTCTATTAATTTTTGTTAGACGTAGTCCTAATTCGATAGCTTGTTGAACCACCCAAAAGTGAGCCACGTAGCGTTGTTTATTATTTAATGTCATCATTAATTTGGGGTGTTTTCCAATTGGTGAAATTTCTGTTTTAGCAAGAAGTGGAAGGTCATAATGAAGATCATGTAAATTTTCTGAGTATTCAAAATCACAATCCAAAATATATCCAGTGTCACCATGTTTCGGAATTTGTAAAATATCGCCAATAGAGTCGGGATTAATCCATTTAAAGTTATCAAAAGGAAGTGGGTTTGACATTGCCCAACCGTACAGGTTATTTGCATCGAAATATCCTAAATAGGTTGACGGTTTGGTTTCATCGTAATCGGGAAGGTATTTGTTGTTGGCTTTGACATGTCTGGTAACACTTTGGGTCAATCCGCCTCTTACTCCAGCTTCAACCATTAAAACCATGTCAATGTCTGTTAAAAGTTGGAGTTTGCATTTTGTTTCTTTTAACATGGCTTGCCAAGCTAATCCTGGTGAAGTATACGAATGTAGAGGGTCCAAACCGTATGCAGCAAAACAGGTTCTTCGGAATTCTTCCATAACATCGCAGAGAAGAGTCACGTCAAGTTTTACATAAAAGTCTGAGTATTCTCCTAAAGTCTTCATATCCAACTCGTTCCATACTCGACATGCGTGTTGATAGTCTTCAAGTGAAATCTCCGAATCATTAAGTTTGTTGTTAAATTGTTCTGGTGGAGGAAGTGATGTTTCATTAAATCTATGAAGTCCATCAATGTAATCGTAGGGGAAGACTCCTTTTCGAAGAACCAGATCCATTTTACTACTGGCTACAATTTTGCTTGTTTCTATCAGATCTTCTCTTTTTAAATTATCAGTTAATTTCATTAGGCTAGAAGGCATAAATCGAAACGAATCAATAAATCTAAGTTTTATTTTACCAACCTTTTTAGAGAAACTTATAAATTTTTCCATTGTTGTTGCTAAAACATCTATTGCTCCATCATCTCTTCCTAACTCCGGGATGATGAAATGAGAGTCATATCCACTAAGGTTATGTAGAACAACGGGTATAAAAGATGGTACTTTGTAATTTAAGTTGCAAGCGTTACAGGCTGCACCTCTGTAGGCTCCTGTAAGATGGTCGTGATCACGCACTTTAACGTTATCTGGTGTAAATAGGTTATTACACAAATAGCATGTTGTTGTCAAATTGTGATGTTGAAGTTGGTGTTCTTCCATAGGTTGCATCGGTATTTTAAATTTGTAGAGTTCTTCCACCTTAGAGGCAATGTAATACAAATCATCTACAAAGTGTTTCGCTGCTTGTTCACCGCGATAAATCTTCGGAGCAGATGTTAGTCCAAATTCTTGAAGATGTTCTTCAGACAGCGTGGATTTTGTTAGTATACAGTAACTGTTTGGTGCGTGTTTTTGATATTTGCTTCTTTTTGTGATATCCTCTTCTTGTTGTTCAATTGGAAGTAAAGACGCCTCAAAATCAGCATACACAACAAAAGGTAAACGGTATTGTTGGATTACTTTGTCGAATTTTATCTGGGCTCTGCTAGGATGTGGCAATTTAATTCTTACTTCATAGTTTTCATTACATAGCCGTTGGTGTTCTACTAGCCAATCTGACCCTCCCCTTCTTAGTTCTTTGTTCACGTGACAAAAACATCTTTTGCAAATTGTCATCTTTCTTTTATGCTTAGATAATTGTTTAGAAACAAGACTTTCAAATTTTTTGATATACACAAAGTGTGAAATATCGCCTTTGGTAATCAATAACAAATCTGTATGATCTCTGCGCTCATTCGATGTTATACGCAAGGGGTACACATTGTTTGATGTATCCAATCCAAATAGGTTGACAGAAGCTGAAGGATTTTGTTTTTCAAATTTTGAAATGTCTGTTATAGCAACAGGGTAAGTCATCCCTTGAAAATTATATCTATGTTGTACTTCTTCATATTTGTGGCTTGGTCTTATCGGATTGTCTGTTACATATTTGACCAACATGGCATATTTAAAACATTCAGTATCTTTATTTTGTACGTTGACGCAGGATAAGGTATTTCTAATCTTTGTTGGTAGAGGGATGTAGCTACTTCCTCGAATTCCATAACCGTGTTTGTGTACTCTTAAGTCTAGCCCTGTGATGCTTAACAAACTCCATCCAGAGCCTCTTCCTTCATGTTCTTGTATTTTTGTCATTAGCTCTTCAAAACATTCAGATACTATTGAATCAATATCTGACGAAAACATAATAGTTCGGTTTTTTGTTAAAAACCCTCTCGGTGAAGTTTCATTTTGAATGTTTGTAAATAAAGCATCCATTAATAGTCCAAATTTGATAAAATTTAATCTTTTTAATTCATTTTGCAAAGTGCTGCTTACCAATCCTTTTGCGTTATTTAAAAATTCTTCGAGTTGTAATTTTGCATTATCAATTTTGAAGTGGGTTACTACATTACCCGGAAGTGCTCGGGCATGTAGTTCTACATTTACTGATGGTCCAGGCGCATAATGAATGACACTTGGTCTTGAAACTTCATTTTCTTCTTTTTCTTCATTTTCTTCTTTTTCTTCGTTGTGTTCTTCTACATTTTGTTCTTCTTGATGTTTTGCTAATTGTTGGTCGATTGAATCTAATTCTTCTTCATTTGGTTCTTCTTCTTCTGTATTTGTATTGGTGTTATGTTTCAATTCTTTATGAATGGTTAAAAGCCATTCATCTCTGAAAGAAGCTTTACAAATATTGCAGCGATTCATAATGTAGGTGTGCTCTCCACAAGGGTCAACGCAATAATAAAAAAGACTGCAAATGCACCTCTATTTATACCCCCTAGAAGAAGTGGTGGGGGTAAGTATTAGGTTAGGTTTACTATATTTTACATTTTCTGTTTACTATTGTAGTTGGAGGCTACAAAATTTTGTATTTTAGGTCAAGGTCATTGGACATATTTGCCAAAACGGGGAATAGAGCAGTAAATGATTTCATTTTAAACC
Organism: Allygus modestus; assembly: GCA_963675035.1. NCBI lineage: Eukaryota > Metazoa > Arthropoda > Insecta > Hemiptera > Cicadellidae > Allygus > Allygus modestus. The sequence goes on along the minus strand of OY776117.1, from coordinate 123,129,857 downwards.
ATAAATTGATCTATTCCCCGCTCTGTATTTAACAAGGACAATTTTCTTCAACAGGAACATTTGATAGATTTTTAAACTAGGATGTGAAGTCGGATTGTACACATTGCATCTCGATCAACTAAAAATTTCATAAAATAATAGGGATCTTCAGTTGTAGATTCATCTTTAACATATTCAATAGTCAACATTGCCGAACGAACATCTTGTGGAATTACGTCGACTTTTATGAGTCGCCTTTCGAGTTCAAACCGTTTTGTTATTGATGTAAGTTTTATCACATCATCAATATCGATAAGGGGAAAGCTGTAACAAACGGAGTTTCCTGGTGGGTTCATCATGCCGTTATGCTAAATATACACTGTTGCATCGTCATTAAATAGACGTTCCCCCACCATTAAATGTATAAGTTACCCCCCACTTTTTCAGTCATGTAAATGGTTCAAGGTCATACAACAATATTACCAAAACGGGGAATAGAGAATAAGTGATTCTCATTATAACCACAAACTGATCTATTCCCCGCTTTGTATTTAAAGTAAACTATTTGAAGACAACAAAAACTTATTCAGATTCTTCCGATGATGATGATGATGATGAGCTCATATCACTAAATAAGCGACGACAAACACTAATATTCCCTGTGACTGGATCTATAACTACGTCATCAATATTAATACTGCTTGGAGGGGTTCCACTATCAACAAGGTCCATTTCCTCCAAACAAAGCAACTGATGATGAAATTCTGGTTCATTATCATCGTCGTTGTCGTCGTCAGTCAACAGCTCCATCTCTCCAAGATATGGTTCACTGCTAGCAAACTCACTCAGTAGTTCAAGATCACTAAACAGTTCATCTTCCATCTCTGAATCGTCTTCGTCTTCATCTTCGTTTATATTTACTGGAATATTTTGAATTATTCCCAGTATAGTCTTCTTAGAAGGGAAAATGTTATCTCTGGGCGACATGATTCCAAGTAGCAGACTGATTTTACAACTAATACAAAACCACCTTTTATACCCCGATTCCGGTAATGGTGGGGGTAAGTGTTGAAAGTACAAGTGGTAGGGAAGAGGTATTATTGTAACACAAATGATTAAGTCCTGTAAGTGGGTCAAGGTTACCTTAACCTATTACCAGAACGGGGAATAGAGCAGTAAGTGATTCTCACTTTGACCACAAACTGATCTATTCCCCGTTCTGTCTTCTGCTGTTCAGTATTTCCAAAGACTCTTAGTTAGTTGAAGAAAATTGGTCAATTTCCATTGCTAGCAATTCTTCAGGCAGTTGAAATGATGTATTTTGTGATAACATTTCCAACATATCAATATATTTTATGGCGTGTTTTATAGTAGAAAGTTTTGAAGCGTTTGGTTCAAGAAAAGGTAATTTTGTTCGTAATAAATTATAGGCTTCATTCAATATTGCAATCCTTTTTCTCTCTCTAGCACACCTTCTTTTCTCTATATCATTCTCCTCCTTTCCTTTAACATCTAAGTTAGATGATCCTCCTGGGCTATCCATAGCTGAACAATAACTATACTCCGAAGCCGACTGCCTTATATATGTTTACCACCACTCTTTTACAATGAATATAGCTGGTTCAATGTCTTGTTCGGGAAAAAGTCGCTAACCTAACGTGTAGTGTAATAAAGACACAAAACAAACCCCTCTTGTAATAATCGATAAATTTCTCTCTTCAAAGGAATTGGTTCCACATCTATTTTTACCTCTTCAGTTTTACGAATACCCAATCCTTTGACCTTAACATCATGATACTCCATAAGCAGTTGGTATACACGCTGGGTAAAGATCTCCGCTTTAGTAGTAGAGTTAATATAGTGGAGGTATACCATGGTAGATGCTCTATTGATGCAGTTCACAACCAAAGTGATTATTGACTCTGCAACATCGCGCTTTAATACCCATCATGTAAGTGGGTCAAGGCCGTCTGATTATATTACCAAAACGGGGAATAGAGCAGTAAGTGATTCTCACTATAACCACAAACTGATATATTCCCCGCCTGTGATCACCCCTTCTACCACATGTTCTAACTGGGTCAAGGTCGTTTCTGACCAAAATGGGGGGTGGGGTGTGAGATTTGACAGAATCTCACACCCCGGAAACCTAAAGGGAAGTAGATATAATTTACAGTAAAGTCTGGCTAAAGTTCAAGTCACAATGAAGAGTTATTATTTTACAAATATAAAGTCACACAAATATGTAAATTGTACAAATCTAAAATAAAGGAGTCAGTGAGGAGCCTTAGGACCCCTATCACTGAGGTTTAGCGAAAACCGGGGAAATGCGAAACCCCATCCGGTATGCAAAGAAGGTGCAGTGATCGGTTTGCGGGCCGTAAACACTGCAAAGCAAGAGCCGGTTTGCTGGCCGTACTCTTAAAAGCTAAGGAGAGCCGGTTTTCTTGCCGTACTCGCAAGGAAAGGAGATGGAGTTAAAGGGTATCTTACATATTTGTATGATGAATAATTAATTTCAATTAACAAGAGTTATAAATGTAAATTGTACTAATCTAAAATAAAGGAGTCAGTGAGGAGCCTTAGGACCCCTCTCACTGAGGTTTAGCGAAAACCGGGGAAATGCGAAACCCCATCCGGTATGCAAAGAAGGTGCAGTGATCGGTTTGCGGGCCGTAAACACTGCAAAGCAAGAGCCGGTTTGCTGGCCGTACTCTTAAAAGCTAAGGAGAGCCGGTTTTCTTGCCGTACTCGCAAGGAAAGGAGATGGAGTTGAAGGGTGTCATTAATATGTGTGTGTGTGTGTGTGTGTGTGTGTGTGTGTGTGTGTGTGTGTGTGTGTGTGTGTGTGTGTGTGTGTAAAATGTTAATAAATTAAAAAAAAAATGTATAAATAACCTAGCCAAACTTTAAAGTAATTTAAAGAAAGGAGTTAGTACTATCTACAATACAAAATAAGACAACAAGCAAGCAAAGTTCAACCAAACATACAACATGCAACATGCAAAAGTATAAGGGATTAATAAAAAGTGTGCGCATACTTAGTATTAACCCCTTATTTCTCCAGTTGTTCTTATAAAAAGAACAACTAGACAGTTGCACTGAACAGTGGAGATGGTACCATGTTAACACTCCACTGTACAGCAAGCAACTGATGTCAGTTACTGCATGGTTCGCTTATATAGGAGACGCGAAATTACCTCGGCTGAGTTTGATGAGGTTTTAATTTCGCTTTTATCAGCATACTACAATACAGTTAAGAAAAGCAAAGACATGCGGAAGATTTTAAATACAAAAGCTGAAAGCAAAAGCAACGACCCTAGCATGCAAGAAACTAACTACTATAGCCGGACTAATAACGCAGCAATATAACATGCAGGAAAAGACAGAGTGAAAGAGAAGGAAAAGAGAGAGAAAGAGAACCCAGGTAGCGAGATCTTACGAGGGGGCGCCCTCCCCCCGCATTACCCCGCTACTGCAATTGTCCTCGCACTTTAATACGCAGGTCACTTGCATGGGAGCAGTCTCGACTTAGATCGACGACTGGTAAGGAACTGTCCGGAGCACTCGCTTATATGGCCGCGGGAGGGCGCGGGTAATTTTCCCGATACAGGGTAATTTGGTTGGGTATTTTGTTGTGTAATGCAGCTCTAGGCATAAAAACAAAATTCGGCTGATTTAGTGAGGTTTTTAATTTCGCGTGTAACAGCTGGCGCGGGGCGTTCCCTTGACAGCTTGATTTAATGGGTTGCGCACCGGTTGCATTCTACTAGGTAATTAACTCTCCCACTCGTTTTGTTGAACGCTAGTACAGGTTGGGATTCTCTATCTCTATTCATATTTAATTTAGGTACCTTTTGTTGTAACTAAAATAATTATGTTGTGTAGCTAGTTGAGGTATTTTGCATTTACGTATTCGTATTATTACTTTAGTGTGAGCTGCCCCCATTATATATCATTGTGAAATACGGCCAAGACGTCGAACGTCGCATAGTGGGGCAATTTTAATAATCTAGCTGGACAAAAATACCTATCAGAAATATTGTTATTTAACAAAAGGACATAAAATATAAATAAACAAATAGACAAAAGAGTCAAAACAATGATTATTATAATTGCATTGTCATTGGGCAGAGTGCAGATAAGGCCAAATACTCAGATAATGCGGGAGCCGGTCAGTAGTTAAAGTTGTCGCTGTCAATTAGTCGCTGTGTAGGACCCCAGTATGTGATGTTCTTCAAATAGGTTATTATTTTATTATTAATACAATGGATAAGAAACACAAAGGTAAGTCAGTGTTCCTGTTTTGATTATTTTTTTTAATGTGAAGATTTTTTTTTGCTTAATCTTTAAAAATAAATGTGTTACAAAGTGTTTTAGAGTAAAGGTTTCAAGGAACCTACCAGAACCTTGAATATTATATATTTCCATGAAGGGCGGATTGTACACAATCCAAAAATTCGTGTTTTAGCTGCTACTTTTTGCAACTTTAAATTTGTAAAGAAAAAATACTATAGGATTACCCTGCAATACTAAATTTTGGAGTAGTTGTACGTACATTTGTTGGCGTACAAACTTTAATAGCAAACTTGATTTTCAAAATATTTGTTAGTTTCATTAAAGAACAATCGATATCAAATGTTTTTCATTTGCACTTATTTAAAATCGTGGGCTCCAATGATATTTCAATAACAAAAAATGTTAGATTACATTAATTTACTCATTAAATTCATACACGTTTTTATTTACATATATGTCAGGTTATATGATCAGAACCTTATAAAAATCTGGTGTATTAAAGTTTTTAAAATGTTTAATTTATTTATAATCCCAATAGTAAACTATTATTGGTTGATTTTCGCTACAGTGCAATACAAGTATCAGGATGTTTTTTTATTAAACAAGTTGAGGTATTTTGCATTTACGTATTCGTATTATTACTTTAGTGTGAGCTGCCCCCATTATATATCATTGTGAAATACGGCCAAGACGTCGAACGTCGCATAGTGGGGCAATTTTAATAATCTAGCTGGACAAAAATACCTATCAGAAATATTGTTATTTAACAAAAGGACATAAAATATAAATAAACAAATAGTCAAAAGAGTCAAAACAATGATTATTATAATTGCATTGTCATTGGGCAGAGTGCAGATAAGGCCAAATACTCAGATAATGCGGGAGCCGGTCAGTAGTTAAAGTTGTCGCTGTCAATTAGTCGCTGTGTAGGACCCCAGTATGTGATGTTCTTCAAATAGGTTATTATTTTATTATTAATACAATGGATAAGAAACACAAAGGTAAGTCAGTGTTCCTGTTTTGATTATTTTTTTAGTGTGAAGATTTTTTTTTTTTTGCTTAATCTTTAAAAATAAATGTGTTACAAAGTGTTTTAGAGTAAAGGTTTCAAGGAACCTACCAGAACCTTGAATATTATATATTTCCATGAAGGGCGGATTGTACACAATCCAAAAATTCGTGTTTTAGCTGCTACTTTTTGCAACTTTAAATTTGTAAAGAAGAAATACTATAGGATTACCCTGCAATACTAAATTTTGGAGTAGTTGTACGTACATTTGTTGGCGTACAAACTTTAATAGCAAACTTAATTTTCAAAATATTTGTTAGTTTCATTAAAGAACAATCGATATCAAATGTTTTTCATTTGCACTTATTCAAAATCGTGGGCTCCAATGATATTTCAATAACAAAAAATGTTAGATTACATTAATTTACTCATTAAATTCATACACGGTTTTATTTACATATATGACAGGTTATATGATCAGAACCTTATAAAAATCTGGTGTATTAAAGTTTTTAAAATGTTTAATTTATTTATAATCCCAATAGTAAACTATTATTGGTTGATTTTCGCTACAGTGCAATACAAGTATCAGGATATTTTTTTTATTAAACAAGTTGATTGTTATCTTTAACAGTTAACTATATAGGATTTCAAGGTAGGTAAACTTAATAAATTTATAGCTTTTCCTAAAAACCTCTATGAGGTTATGTCAAATTAAACTTGCATAGGCCTACATCACCTTTTGTAAAAAAAAAATTCATTATACAATGATTTTAGTTTTACTCTTCTTAATTGAATATATTTTTACAATTGATGGAAATAACCTCTCCAAAGTTAACAGCATCAACAATGGGTTTAATTCAAATAGTAAGCACCCAGAACCACCGGGATGACTTCTCCTCTGGTGACCCGAAGTTATGGTTTAACATATACCAAATGGATACTCAACTTGCGGATTGATCAGACGAACAAGTAGTTGTTTGTACGCAAGAAGCAGCACATGAATACATGCACTGGTTTAGATCATAGTAGCTGTTATAATTATACAGCGTTGAGCAAACATTATTGAAGTTTTCAGTTACGAAGCTGAGGTCTAAGGATGTGAGTAATGTACAGTGCCCTGCGGCAGAGAACTCTGTTAGTGGCGGAGCCTGCAGTCGGCGTGACCTTGAATAAACCAATAAGCATCACGCGTAGTTGACAAGCTGTTTGCCCGCTCTAACAGCGCTTGACGTCGAATCATTGTACTAGTTACATTAAATTGTCGGCGCTCGGGTAAAACATGTAAAACTGCAATAAATCTTGTAACACTGTGTTAAAGAAAAATAAATTACGAACATTTTTAAAAAAGGTGTAGGGCGATAGCTTTTTTCCTTTTATATTAAAAACTAATTTGATTCGATTCTTTGATTGTAAGGCTAGCAAATGGAGTTCTTGGATGTTATTTTGATTTTGTTTGATGTACTAAACGTCTGAACTCTAAAATATCTACAAATCTAGTAAAGTTCAAATAATCAGCGATATAAAAGTACTATTTCTCGTTATAATCCAAATTTAAACCATTGAGGCAATTACTTTCCCTATAAATCTCTGAACAATGAATAAAAGTAGGGCGACGGGGTATTGTACTTATATCTGACACTCGGTTTCCAAGAAATCTACCGTAGAATACTCCAGGCTGAAACATTCTTAGCAAGTTGTCTGCTACGCAAGATGCATCATATGAGTACATGCAATAAATTAGATCACAGTGACTGTTATGATTGCGTAAAAACAGTGTCGAGCAAGAATTGTTAATGTTTTTAGTTACGGAGCTCCGATCCTCACAGAGTCAGAGCTAGACTCTAACTAATGCATGTCCCGTAGTTATTGTGCGATGTGACAACTTGGTGGGGGGAAACTGGTGTGGTGGGGGGTAAAGACGAGTGTCTATCCTACATGCTTGTATCACTTCAGTATACCTGCGGCTCTTGCATAGTTCACATGGATTCGCCAATACAAGGCACTACGGTTTCTTCCACATGTTCTTCTTTTAATATTGAGCAAGCTGACAATACAAATAATGAAATACAAGTACATGAAGTTTATAGCACAATATCTTCTGATGCAGAAGCAATAATGTCATCTCTAATAGGGTTTGACTAATGATGGTGGATGTAGTAGCAACCATCTGCCTCGCACCACCTGCCGCCTGCCATCTGCTCCGCCTCACAACACTTTTACCCCCACAATTTGGTTTGATACCAAAACGCTAGCTAGCGAATAGTCAGTACACCTCCAGCTCTTGACCAGTGTACATCGAGCTCTCTGTTGAAATGTCCATCAAAATTAGGTGTATTCATTATGACTCTATTCATCTGGCGACTTTCCAAGACCTCAAGGTTTTTAATGAAGAGTTAAGACTTCTCATTGCGTCCGGTTACGATTTATCTTTGGAACTTTACACAACAAAAAACAACATGGACTCTGCGCAGGGATCGAAGTATCTACCTTCTTTCATCAGGAAAAAACACGATGATCGCGACTCGTCGGCATCATCAACTTCGATTTTAACCAACATCGGCGGAAGCTTCGTATTGTAATTAAGAACAAACATTGTTAATAAAATAAAGTTATTTTGTAATAGTACTACCTCGCACTCGTATCATTCGATTGTTTCATTCGATTATTTTCATTCGATATTTCTTATCGATTAACTATCGAATCACAATCGAATTTTACGCGTGCGAGGTAGTACTTTTTTAAAACACCCTCCCCGTGACCTTGAACTTTACCTCATTACGTCACAAAACCGCCTACGTCACTGGCTCAGCCTCAGATGACGTATTTAATGACTCAGCGCTTCCGGTCACGTGACCGGAAGCCATAAATCAAGTGAGCCAAAAGCCGCAAAAGCACACTACTTATGTTTGTGACTCATTATTGGTAATGAGTATGATTCTGTCTTACATAACTACTGTTACAAAGTTTGATTGTGACTCATACAACTATTGTTGCTGGGTATGCTTGAGACTCATATAACAATTGTTACATTTTACACCTGGCAGGTGATGGGTATTATATCAGATACACCCATTTTTATAAACTGATGATTTGATTGTTTTTGTACTTTGAAACACTTCATCTCTCTTATAATAAATCTATACAACTTTAATATTATTTACTTAAGAATAATGTTAATTTGTATCAAATTTTCACCGAATCAAGAGACTTATCAATAAACGTAGTTTAAATATCAATAATTTTTATAATAAAACTGATTATATATGTATTTTATTTATATGCACATAATTAAACACGCACAACTTTATATTAGTAGTGAATTTACCTACCTATGATTTACTGTAAAGACTACTTAATAATCATGCAAGTTATTATTTGGAGTTCGAGAGGACATGATTCAATAACAGAGCTTCCTTCACCTACAAAATACTTCATATAAAACCAAACCTACCAAACATCAAATCCTAACACGTATAACCTATAAAAACAACAATCGTGATTATTTGATCAAGTTTCATAATTCAAAATTTCTATGCTATACCTTTTAGCGAATTTCCCCTATAGGGAAGAAGCTATTACCGTAGGTTTCATGGTAAGACTTAAGCCCGAGACCATGATAACTTTTAGTTTTGAGGTCCCCAGATGCCAAAAACACTATTCGTTAAAATTTATATATATGTATATATATATATATATATATATATATATATATATATATATATATATATGTTTCCGTTACCGCAATAACTTTTGAAATAAGCGCCCGGTTTTGATGAAATTTGGCACAAATGTGGAAAGTAACATTCATGACTTTAAGTTCGAAAACCAGATTGATCGGTCTATGGGAAGGGGGTTTTATGGGGATTTAAAATTTTCCAAAAATCAGTTTTTTGAACTTTTTACCCTAACATTTTAAAAACACTAGATTTTGGTTATAGCCATTTTATAGAGCTTTAAAAAACAAACGATTTAGTACTTTGAATCATTAAGCTAGGTTTAGTGGTTGTAGAGAAAAGTCAAAAAATGTGTCCATGAAATTTCCCGTGTTAATACGTGTTAATTCCCGTGTTAATGGGAATACGATTTGTGGGTATTTATTCCCGTGTTATGGGTATTTAGATTTTCCTCAGATAATTTCACTAAAAACTCCACATTTCTTTCCACCAATCACTTTAGCTCTACAAAACAATCATTTTGGCGTTTTAATTGTTGTTTTACGTCCAACCGTTGCTGTGATATTAAAAGTGCTAAACACAGTACGTTGTCCAATGTTATTATTATTGAGAATGAATAAAATGTTATATTTTAATTATTTATGTATGTATATTGATGAAACTTGGTATGTGGCTTCAAATAGTTGTAGTATATTGATATTAGTACAAAAAAGGTTTTTGTTGTTTGGGTTCCCGGTAGCAGCAAACCTGCATACTCGGCCCCATGTTATTCATATGGTGAATAAGTAAAGTTTTATATCTCCTTTAGTTATAAACCTAAATTAATAAAAATTGGTATGTAGCTTCACCTGGTTCAGTTATATTGATAATTGCAAAAAATACACATATCTTATCTTCCTTGTTGCAGCAAGCCTGCGTACTCAATTATAATGTTATTCTTATAGAGAATAAATCAAATGCTATACATCACTTATTAATGAATGTATTTTTGTGAAACTTGGTAAGTGGCTCTAGGTAGTAGTGATACCCATATATATGCATTGGAAATTCGCTGAGTACGCAGGTTTGCTGCGAAGGGTATTTTTTTGGAAACCATTACTCTTTGAAAACTAATAAAAATTAAACTTGCTCAAACGTGAGTAGAATTCATGAACGTTGTAAAATATTGATGTAAAAAGACTCGATCTTTGTACGACTAACGAGATTTAACTATTGAATTTAATTTTTTAATCAAGAACCTTTTAACATCTTTATATTACCGGCATGTTTGCGAGTGAAGTATAAAAGTGCAAATAATATATTTTGCTATGACGTAAATATAGAATGTCTATATTCTTGAAAAATTAAACTGAATATATAAAACGTTTAATTCAGGTTGTAAGAATATGATATTAAAAGCTTATTACGGTAAATGTCATAATAAGAACCTAACGTAAACAAAATCATAAATATTTAAAAACAAAACATTTATATAAGTTTTGAATTAGAAGTACATTTTGTGTGTCACTTTTACTTTCATCATTGTTTTATTGGTTTAAGAAACCAAAAGGCTAAACTCTCCATTTTTATAAGGAAGCCGTGTAACAGCCAAGCTTCTAGGAAAAGACAAAATATGATTTTCCTTAAACAGAGTTATTTTTTGAAGCAACGAAACAAAAATATCACCCATTTGTCTTCAGTACACAATAAACCCAGAACGTGATCATGGCCCTGAAGTCTTTATTGGAGACTGTTTCTTCACCGACTGTTTTCTTATAAATATTTATGATTTTTATGCAGTTATAGAGATTTATTTTCATCTTAGCTTTTATCTTTATAAACCTTTTAGGAAGTTTTTCCGTTGGAGTAATGTCGTAGCTTAGCAAGACTCAAGTCGGGACCTTTATAACTTTTCGTATGACGTAAAACTCAGATGAAATTTTTTGAAGTTAATTGATTTTCTTAATTGGAAGGGAATTAGCCAAATTAAAAAAGGGTTGATTTGTTATCTATTATTACTATGCAAGTAAATGATGGAAAAAATAAATAAAAATTGCAAAGTAGTGTAATAAGTAATGTAAGTTATGGTAACGTTTGTAATACAGAAAAAATAACTCAGCCATTTGTTGTTTGGTTGCCGCAATCAAGGTATTTATTTAATTACTTTATTTATATTCCACACTTATTATCTTAGAAAATAATATCTTCTATTGTAACCACAAATTTGACTTGGTTGCCAAATTGTAACAGCTTTTATTTTACTTACTAGGATACACATTTGTGCCAAATTATAGCTTCATCGTTTTAAAACGTATAAGCCATAAAAATAATGTAAAAATCACAAACAGACGGAGAAATCGCATTTTAAACATATATTTAAATACTGTATTTTATTTGTCTTGAACCATGGAATCAACTTGAAAAGCAGAACCAAAGGCCACGAGTTCAGATATATTCTTCACTTGTGAACAAGAATTAAATAAATTCATTATTTAAAACACCACCGTTTACAATAACACCGATAAATACAACGTGATACAAACAATCAGTACTAAAACGAACACAGAACTGTTATCGGGACATTTCCAGTTGCATCGCTATATTGCCTAACCACAAGCTTCCGTTTTGGTGGTTAGCGAACCGGGCTATACAATTACATTGTTGGTTTTCTTAGCTTAGACTAATTCATAAAAATTGCACCAATAGAAGAAAATTAACCCGAATACAAATTTCAGTTTGAAATATAAAACCAGCGATCCTTAAAGCTCTTCAATTTTTGTTTTACTGAAATCATAACATAATATGATTCAGTATTTTTGTTGTTGTATATTTCAACTTACCACACAGACCACACCATTCATGCAGACTGTAAGTTGCATCATTAAAGAGTGAAATAAATCAATAATGTAACTAGTGTAGTTAAATGTATCGGATTTCTGATATAGTCACTGACTTAATTTCGCTAGGAAAACTCCGCTTCTGGAAACCAAATTTGTTCAAAGCTGTTAAAATAATAATCCTGAAAGATGTAGCAGTAATCCACAATTGAATCACGTGCCTTGATTGCTAGTGTTTTTTTCATTTAGCGTAATTAGTTCTCTAAGTATTTGTGAAGACTAACTAGAAAAAATTCTGGGCATTGTTAAAACAATTTTAACCCTCCTCCCTCCTCCTCACTCACCCTCTCTCACACTGACTACTCATTAACCCCCTCCTTCACCCGCTTTATGTAACATCGGAGGCAGAACAGCCATGTTATTATTTTTTTTTAATGGAAACCCTTCTTAAACGTGTCAGTATTGTAAATAATGTGATTTTTTGTTGTATTTAATTTTTCTAAAAAAATAAACTAAAACAAAATGTAATTTCCACACAGTGTAACAAGGGAAGCGTTCAGTGGTATTTTGAGTTATACCTTCATACTCAAAGTATATGCATGTAATTAAATACGTGTAATTAAACTGTAGTATTCTATGTATCTTTCTATAATAACAAATATAAACTGTTTAAATATCACACATTACGAATAAAATATTCCTTATAAACTTACATAATCAACTTATTTCTAACAGTATGTATAAACATGAATGGATTTATTTATGTATATATGTTCCCTATGGACGCCTAAACCGCTCATCCGATGCTAATGAAACTTTGCATGGTCATTCATATTTACCTTAGAAAGGTTTAATGCCATAAATCAAAGATTGTAGGGCTTGGCCCCACTGGCCTTCAAAGCTATGAAGTCAAGATTTGTTTAGATTTTATTAGATGGAAAGATAAGTTTTGATTTTAATTACTATATACAGCTGTAAATTTATTGTTGTAGCCAGTTAAAATGTCAATATATTAAGTGAAGAGTTTTCAGTGATGTATTTGTTCTAGGCATAGAAACGTACGCTGGGTGCCACTACTCCAAAATTAATGTCTCTAAAATGTATATTGTAACAAAAGTACAAGATTATATTTATTTTGGTTTTATTTTAGTTTTTAGGTTTGACTGTTAAACAATAAATATGAAGGGTGCAATTAACAAATGTAATAACTGATAAAGAAAAGAATAATTTAAACAAGTTGTTTTATTCTTGAATATGTATGTATTATATTTTTGCTCGGATAAATTTTGATCCAAAATTTATAAATTTTTGTTATACTAATTGCATTATCTATTACAACAACTTGTTCTATAGTGACTTCTGCCTTTACTTGAACCCAAAATAATTACTAATTAATGATATATAATACAAGAAGGGCTGCTTAAAATATATATTCGTAATAATTTGAGATTGCATAATGCTCAGTTTAACCTCTGAATATATATAAAAAAATAAACGGTAAGCGTAAAAACAAAAACTCTGTCACGTTTCTACCATCACATATCTTTGCTTATTACATAATACAAAACAGATAACACCGAAATACTGTTTGTGTACAAATCAATGTATTTTTAGAGTAGTGTATCAGTTTTAATGTAGTCAGTTTTATTTCGAATCTGCTCTGTTTTTTTCCAAGAATTTCTGTCTGTTTCTTGATTAGTTATGTGACTTTTTGGACGTAAATTACACATTACTATATTCCAATTATTACATGTAAACGAATCCTGCTCATATACAGTCAGTATTGCAAAAGACCATTTTAGTTATATAATTACTTGTCTATACTGTTATTTCAATTTACATTTATGATTAATTTGATTCAATAAATGTACACTTGTGGCTTTTATAATCAAGATTTAACAATTTGATTTATTTTAAAACTAGGAGTGGTATAGTAACAAGTTTTATGCAGAGGTATAGTTAAATTTAAATAATATACATTGTTACAACTATTTATACAGTGAAATTACATCATACGATATCAAAAAAATTCATTATTTTATAGTTTCAATGCAGAGGAGCTAAATACTCCCTTTCCATGAGGAACTAAACTCTTGATCACCATTTAATATCAGCCGATTATAAGTTTTTGCAGCAAATATTTCCTACAAAATCATGAAATACAAACTAGAAAACCGTAGGAAAATATAATCTAGAGAAAATCAACGTAGTTTTTATTAAAAGGGAACCATGAGATAAATTCGAGATCCTGAACGGTCTAAGACCACTTTTTCTGCTTCAAACTGCTTACAGGAATTTAATTACACACTATAAATAAAAGTTATTACTGGATTTTTCTATAATCCAGTAGATGGTAGAAAAACAAATAATAAGAGTTTATCTTTCAAATGTAGAAACTTTTCAAAAAATAATATGGAAACTTTTGTAAAGTTATTGGAAAATGAAACCTGGTTAAATGTGTTTGATGCAACAGTGGATTTAAAGTATCCAACATTCTGTCAAATCTTTATGTATTATTTTGATCTTTCATTTCCGAATCAAACCAGAAAGAAGTATCAATCAAAAAAACAATGGATTACTGAAGATTTAAAAAAAGAAAAACATTATATAATTAGTCTAAGTAAGATTGCTAGAATCAGTAAAAATAAGGAACTGCACAGAGTTGTAACATTAAGAAATAAGCAATTTAAACTTGATTTGATTAAGCATAAGAAAGAGCATTTTGACAATAGAATTAGAAATTCCACCAATGTTGGGAAGACCACTTGGAATATCATAAATTTGGAAACAGGAAATTCTAAAGTCAGTTTTGTGGGCAATATTGTTTTGCAAGAGTGTGATGAGCAAATTTCTGATCCAAATAAAATAAGTAATTTATTTAATTGGCAATTGACTAACACAGTACAAAATCTACTAAAAAATAGTACTAAATCAAATGTTGATCAAAATCAAATGGAGTTTAAAATCAAAGAAAACCAGTTGTTTACGAAAAATTTTATATGCGTTCCCACAGATGAAAAAGAGGTAATGCAAATTGTCTAAAATTTTAAAAATAAATTGTCAAGCGGGTACGATAAAGTTCCAATCAAACTAATAAAGTTTTCTATAAAACCACTTCTGAAACCATTAGTTCACTTAATCAATTCATATTTTGTAACTGGTGTCTTTCCTTCAGAACTGAAAATTTCTAAAGTAGTGCCAGTTTATAAAAAAAGGAAGCAAAGTTGAAATAAATAACTATTGGCCAGTATCAGTGCTTCCTTCCATATCAAAAATATTTGAGAAAGTCATGTTAAATAGGTTGGTAAATTTCTTAGAGGATAACAAACTTTTTGATAAGGAGCAACACGGTTTTAGAAAAGGTAAATCAGTGACCTCTGCTCTGGTTAGCTTTACGGAATCAATAATTGACTCAATAGATCAGGGTGAACGACCCATAGGCATTTTCATGGATCTTTCTAAGGCGTTTGATACCATCTCTCATAGTATTTTACTCCTAAAACTAGAATCAATTGGTATTTCAGGAAGACATTTAAATTGGTTTGATTCTTATCTTTCAGGTTTCAGTATGTGCAAATTCCATTTTTATTAAATAATCAAGTTACTAAGGTCAAATCTGAGAAATTAAAGGTGTTGCAGGGAGTCCCCCAAGGTTCAGTCCTTGGGCCTGTATTGTTTCTTTGCTATATTCAGGGGTTTCCTAAAATCTTGGATAAAATCACAGGAATTAAAAGTGAGCTCATTCTTTATGCAGACGACGCTAACTTAATTATTTCAACAAAAAATCCAAATGACTTAGAAAAAATAAGCCAAACTCAATTATCAACATTCAAGAATTAAAAAAAAATCATTTGTTTTTGAATTTAAATAAAACCAATTTTGTTGGTTTTGAAACAAAACAAAATAGAAGTATAATTGCACCTAGTATTGCTATTGAAGATCGCTGCTTGGAAAAAATCAACAATTTAAAATTTGTGGGTCTAGAATTAGATAGTAACTTTAGTTGGGATTTAAATATTCAAAGTGTGTCAAAAAAAATTCATTCTGGAATCTATATATTAAAAAGAATGTCACAGCTATGCAGCTTATCTGTATTAAAATGATCTACCATGCTCACATTCACAGTCATATTGCTTATGGTCTTTGTGTGTATGGGGGAACCAATATCTCTAACTTACATAACATTCTTTTACTTCAAAAACGGGCAATAAGAGTAATGTTAAAACTAAAGTATGATGATCATGTAAGAAACCATTTTAAAAACTTATAATACCAACAATCTACGATCAATATATTTTTGATTGCGTTTTGTATTTAAGAAATAATTCCCAAAATCAGAGTTTGCGCTCTGAAATTCATTCTAATAACACAAGAAATAAAAATGATGTCAACATTAAAAAACACAGAGATTCATTTTTTACTAAAAAAAAACAACTTATATGGGGGCAAAATTTTGGAATTTTCTGCCTACTGATATAAAAGAGGAACCGGATCATGTCAAGTTTGAAAGGAGTCTAAAAACAATGTTAATCAATGACCCCCATTACTCATTTAATGAATTTTAAAAAATCTCTTTTTAGCATGTAATGATGTCAATCAAAGAAGTAGGTATTTTGGGTACTGGTATACTTTGTGTATTTTGTATTTAGTATGTAAGATATCTGACACTATTTATGTACATGATATGTATTGAGCAAATAAAGAGTTATTTGATTTGAAGTAATTGCTCATAATTCGTCTATAACATCAAGTTTCAGCTCAAGTAATTTGCTATTCATAAAAATAGAACCTGGGGGTCGAGCTTTGCTAGGGAAGACCAGTCAGTTTGTTCAGATGACTGGGAGTAATCTTTTACCACTTCCCCCGAAATGATTATCTTATTTTTATTGCTCATTTGCCTCTTTCTGCATTTTTATGGTTACTCCAGTTGTTATTTATAGCTCAATGTTCCTTTGAACAATTTCGGATATGACCACTCTATATTTATAATCTTCACTTAACAGTTTTAATCACTGCTCTCAGGAAACCACATATTAATAATTATAAACAACACGAGTATTACTTTGACAGTTCCCTGATTGATTTTGAACAGCTGATACAATTCTTTTGTTTTGATTCTTAACTTCATAGGCCCAATGTTAATTTTTTTACTTTTCAATTTAGTTTTTTAAAATTATTTGATTTTTACTGGGGATAAGACCTGTCGAGAACATATTTTTATACCAGAACTTAGTTATTTCCAATATTTGAAGGAAATCCTCGGAGCTGTTTTTGAGATAATTGTGCAACCAACCAACCAATCAAGCAAACATTGCTCATGTAAGAGTATAGGATATAGCCCTAACTATAAACTGGGAAACATGTTAAGAGAGGGCTCCAGTCATAATACTTCTGGCGTTTCTACCTGCTCCTCCCATGACGCTAACTTCCGCTCATTCATACTATCGGCTATTTAAATTTACAAAATAGTTTCCCTTATTTCAAAACTTAGTTTTTGGTTGATAAAACAATAGCAAAGATATAAATTTTTCTGAAGCGTATCTGTAACAAAACTGTATTACAGTAACTCAAAATGGGAGCGCTGCACTCTAGTCACCCTGATGCTCCCGAACTTGATCCGGAAGCCAAACCGTGCGACCCCTCGAAGATCATTACCAGGGCCCAGTGGCGGGCCAAGCCCCCAGATGCGGAAGAATACATTCCCCTGAAGCTTCCGGTCAAAAAGTTGCGAGCAGTCTATACCCATACAGACATGTACTATAATGTCAACCAGTGCAGCAGGATATGCCGGGAAATCTAGGAACATCACATGGACGTTGGGAGTCCTGACATTATACACAAGTAAATCTAAATTGATTTATTTTTAAGAGGATAGTTGCTTCTTTTAAAATTACTTTTACAGTTAACATTTCGCCCATGTGCATGAAAAGTGCCCGAGAAAATGAAAGATGAGCTGAGCTGATATAGTACTTCGTTGAATAAAACTTATAAAATTGACTTGCCAATACTAGGTTTAAACCCTCGACAAGGCTGTTTGTTGCTTTGTCTCTCCTGTCGGTTGTCTTGAAATACTTAACCAATGACTTACTAACTACTGGTTAGTAGGGAGCTGGCAAACATTCCAGAATATTTGTAAGAAAAAAATATAGTAGTAATATGAGTTGGATAGTAATATACCTTATTAACTCTTCTTATTGTTGTTGTGATTGTGTGAAGTAAGAATCAACTGTTAATAGTCTAATAGCCAATTAAAGCAAGGGAAAACTGCAATTGGGCAGGGGCTCTAGTCACAAAAGGAGTCTTTTTAAACGAAACAGATAGAAACGAAAAATAATTCTTGACTCATTTTACAATATTCTAATTGAATTATCAGTCCTCCGATTAAGGTTTCAGCGAGACTGGTGATTTGGCAACCAACTTATGATGTAAATTAATATCTGTCTTCCATAGGACATGCCCATGTGCATGAAAAGTGCCCGAGAAAATGAAAGATGAGCTGAGCTGATATAGTACTTCGTTGAATAAAACTTATAAAATTGACTTGCCAATACTAGGTTTAAACCCTCGACAAGGCTGTTTGTTGCTTTGTCTCTCCTGTCGGTTGTCTTGAAATACTTAACCAATGACTTACTAACTACTGGTTAGTAGGGAGCTGGCAAACATTCCAGAATATTTGTAAGAAAAAAATATAGTAGTAATATGAGTTGGATAGTAATATACCTTATTAACTCTTCTTATTGTTGTTGTGATTGTGTGAAGTAAGAATCAACTGTTAATAGTCTAATAGCCAATTAAAGCAAGGGAAAACTGCAATTGGGCAGGGGCTCTAGTCACAAAAGGAGTCTTTTTAAACGAAACAGATAGAAACGAAAAATAATTCTTGACTCATTTTACAATATTCTAATTGAATTATCAGTCCTCCGATTAAGGTTTCAGCGAGACTGGTGATTTGGCAACCAACTTATGATGTAAATTAATATCTGTCTTCCATAGGAAATAGAACAATGAATTGCTTTAACTGTTCCAACCAACGTACATTTCGTGTGTTTAGTTTCCTGATTGGAGGTGATGGCAATATGTACGAGGGTTGGGGCTGGAACAACGAGAGCTGCATAACGCAAGGATCGTGGGAGCTGATCGGAAGGACATTGGACATCGGGTCCATTGGGCCTTTCTTGGGTAAGCCGGGTTATTCGAACCTTAGAGCTTAGTCTTTTACACTTTTGGAATTAGTAAACACCGATAGAGCTGTTAATATCTTTGACCACTGGAATGTTGTGTAGACCCGGGGAAAAGAAACCTACAAGTGTAAAAAATGTACGTGGGAGTAGTAAGTTCTGATATTTTGAGAATTACCAATTTAATAATTTAAACTGGTTCCTTAAAGATGGTCCGTTTCCTCCCTGGCCTGTTTTGACTTTGTTTCTGTGTTCAGCGATTGAACGTGGGTTAACACTTAAAGTTCCGAGGATGGATGCAAATGGATTGATTCAATTTATGTTGATTTGATGTTTTTTGAGTCCTTTAGATGGCTGGACGTATGAATTTATAAAATAATGTGCTTCCGGTGGACACGCAAAAAGTAAGGGTGGGTAAAAGTTGCAAAACACCCGATCAGATTCGCAATTAAAAATAACTTACCCACCACAAAATATTAGACCCGTGAACCCGTGATTGGCCCGTACTTACGTTCCGCTCTACCCTTACAGTCTGGCATAGACAGGAATAACCACAGACTAAGATGATATTTGAACCCTCAATTCAAGCACTACTCCCTGGTCGATGAGATAGTGTGATAGACCGTTCAGACATTCTTTAGCAGTTGTATCAGACCAAGTGCATTACAAGTTAGGCTCTAGTCAAGGCGACACTCAATAGACAGGCCGTAATGATCCCCCGGCATCACGTCATCATACGCGACGGCAATGACGACATGTTTTGTTTGTGATCAGCTGCTTGTTTTTCTGTCTTTTTATAGAAAACCAAAACTAACCTTTATCAGGCGACACGATAGATTATTATAAACTCCGAATTACAAGCAGCTGATCACAAACGGATCATTACGTCATTGCCGTCGCGCATGATGACGTAATGTTGGGGGAGCATTACAGACTGTTTATACCTTAAAACTGGTTTATACCAGTTTTTAGGCTGACATTCGGTACAACAAATGAAGTTGTCATTACATATTTGAATTATTTTGGCTGTCCATTATGACAGACTTCCCTTTTACCTTTGGTCCCTCCATTTGCAGCGGCTAGGGACAGAATCTCCGGGTTCCAACCTGAGAATGGATGGTCTCTGGCTGTTGTACATGGATACACTGTCAGTTGAGTTGATCAGTTGGAGGGCAGAATGCGGGTCCCCTGTTTGAGAGCCTCACCCAGCTGACACAGGGGCACGAGAGTTGGCCCTCTGAAGGATCGATTTGGCTGCCGTCCCATTCCACCCTTTCCTTTCCTGCTATATCCTATCCTTCCGGTAACCTGCGCAATATTCCCGATTGTGGAAGATGTTCCTGTCAGCTATGCTGGGCTTTCCTAATCCGCAACAATGATGATGACGGCCTGATTATATTAGTTCTATTTCTATCTAGTAGGTTACACCACATGTGGAACTATATACAGCACTTCTAATAGTGCTATTACTTGGGGCTCAAAGGGTTAATTTACGTTCGAACACGGAAAATATAGGTGAAAGAAAAAATGGATACCCATATAAGCTTGATTCGCTGACAGATTATTCTCTTGCATACAGTGTCTTAACCGGCTCAAACGAGATGGAAAGTCTTTCTTAGCCAATCTAGTTTTAGATTTAGGTTGTTTACAGATCTGCCAATTTGAAAGAAACGTTCCAATGTATAAATTCCAGGATCTTAGGAGCTTTAGAGTATGGCAAATTGTTGTATGAATATATTCTTAAGTTATGAATAAACCAAAAGGGTAAAATACCGAATAAACAATAAAATATTGTTAGGAGCTAAAACAGTTGAGGAATAAAGTTAATGTTAAACTATGTTACGAAGCTAAATTTATGATATGTTAATTAAATAAATATTAATTAATTTAAAGAAAATTACAAGCAATCAAAGTTTAGAGCTAACATTATGCCAGGTGAAGAGTTAGTCTTTTTTTTTATCTGAGTATATTTTCCCACAAATATACTGACCGTAGGACAAACTGTATTACGGTATTTAGTTATTACATGTTTAATCAAAGGTATCTACATAACCCCGGTAGACTTAAGTTTGTAGTTTTTTTTAATAATAATGATTTGCTTATTTATGTGTATGACAACCAACTCCAATGAACGTCTGTACACTTTAACGCCTCACAAGACCAGGGCGTAATCAATAAATTCGCTAAAATAGGGCTCAATAGGGTATAAAAACAAGATTTTTGTTAATACATTTCTTTGAGTCTGAATACTCTTAAACTATTAGGTGAATATTTTTGTTTCGAGTTAAATATCTTACTTTTTCTCTCAATTCACATGATCAGAAGTTAACTAATGTTTCACTTGGTGCCTTTAAAAGCTTCATAGACTATACAAGTGTACAACATTTCAGCATTATATTATGATTTTCTAATTGTTTTTAGATCCCGGTGTAACTTATATTTTTATTCCAGACAGGCACGTTCCAGAAAACATATTTGCAGCGGCCAAGAGTTTAATGTTGTACGGGGTTGAACAACAATTTATAGTAGAGCATTATGATTCTGACACCCTATATCCTCTCTGACACACTATATCTAGACTCTATCACTGTACAAATCATTACAGGAAAACTGTGTAACAAAATTTTACACAAAAAATTTACCCAAAATAAATATTTCATATGATTTTAAGGGTTTAGTTTATATTTGTACCTGTTTAATATGTGAATGGGTACTTGTTTAAAATAATGTTTGGCGATCGGGAGTTTTAGTTATTTAAGAAATTGTCACGTTAATCTTCCATCACTGACAAAAAAACCACTCTCACGACGTTTCAGGATCTGGAATCTGATTCCGTATTAAGGTTTATAGAACATAACAAAATTAGTTGCACAATTCAGGCAAAGCTGAAACAGGGGCAAACAAGCTAAAATAGAAAACTGTAAAAGCAGTAAAAATAAAACTAAAATAAAGACAATTTAAATCAAAAAATTGATTCACCACAACTGTCTAGCATTTATTTTTAACCCAGAAATGAGTTAATTACAACTGTTGAAGGAAATTGTTAGAGCCGTTTTTTAGATTAGAGTTGCAATCAAGCAAGCAAACCTTACTCATATTAGAGTGGAGAAATGGTTGGGATTATTGTGAAGTATACTTTACACACAACATTTAGTTCATCAGGCTCACAACAGACCTGTTCATCAACAGATAACGCGTCATAACATGTTGCAGATAGTTCCAGAGATGCACGGGTTCGGATAACGTACTAGATGAAATTGGTTGCTCAGAACACAATAAATATGCAAATTTTGATCTAAATCAGATGCGGTTTGCAGTTAGAATCCTGTGACCATTGTTGGTCCCGTAATTGTCTCTTGTAATTGGACTATTGATTATGATCCTGGGTGAATAAAAAAAGGTCATAGTCAGTAACGATATTACGATATTAATTCATACCAGAATTTCAAATGCGCAGCTTGCACATCCCGTTTTGAGAAGCGAGAATATTAAATATTTAAATGTAAACAAAAATATGGCAGACCGTAGTTAGATACCATCCTTATAACAGATATTTATTTAATTAAATTGAATTTACAGAAAACACATGTGACAAAAACCAAATAAAACTCTCCTCCATTTGAAAAACAGGATGTCCCGTAGGTCAGAGCCCTTAGGCCTAAATAAAAAATCTAAAGTCAGTTTGCACATTTGCACACCTAGAAACTCGTTTTTGTGTATATGAGAGGACAAGTCTTAAAAAAAAACCTTATTATTTACAAAGTTTGCATGTAGCGTATCAATAATATAGATAGATAGATACTCCGAAAATTGTATGATGCTAAAAATGTTCTCCAAAAGAAGATTTAAAATAGGCACACCAGACAAAATGGTCTACTGAACTTTCCTTGCGTTACTCTCAAACTTAGCCAAAAGGATGTTCTTATTTTATTCCTGACAACACCTAAAACACCTTTTAAAGAAAGCTAAAAAGGTTTTAAGTAATTTTAAGTTTCATTGTACCATAATTAACAATCTAAATGTTACGCAGCCTGCGTTTTTTAAAAGCAGTTAGAAACTAAAAGGATAAACGTTTCTATTCTATTTTATTTCATTTTGACCAAGTTTGCTGATGTTCTTGAATCCTTATCCTTCACCGGGTTTGTGTTATTACTATCTATTGGAAGGTTGGAATGTTGGTTTGAGAAGAGCCCAGTGAGTCCTGTAAGAAAAGGCATATACAAAAATTATTTGTATTCATCGCTTTATTGTGGTATTAATGCGTGACTTTTAATGCGCAAAAGTTCACGAGTAAAATAATATGAACCTTAAATCTGAAATAGTTTACAAACTGTTCTGGTTTACCTTGTAATAAATCTAAAATATCCACAACCAAAACAATTCACCTAAGTTCGTTGCAGGGATTAACTTATGTATAAAAATTCATCGAAACGCATATCAGTAGTAAAACACATGAGCAGTAATAGAACATAAATTCTTTAAGTTCCTTTTGGTTCTAGTTTCCCGGTTGGAGGGGACGGCAGGGTGTATGGAGGAAGAAGGTATTATTTTGAGGGAGAAATTCCTGAACACTACAGAGAAAAGAAGCAGCAAACCATCGATTTCGGATTCACAGGCAACTACTCGAATGGTATGTTGTTAATTAGTTGTCACATTTTTAACATATATAAGTAAAATCTCTTTACGATGTATAAAACTTCTTCCTGGTGTTACTCACGTAAGATCATTGTTTTCATGTTTTCTGGACGATGAAATTCTTTTCTAGTTTACAGTTTAATAGTGTCCACTAAATAAACGTTATCTGAAGGATATTTTGTTGAACTGGAAATAAACATTTTCAAATATTTTCCATAATTAAAATGTGAATGTATTTATTTCAACTTAATACAATATAAGCCAATCTTCTGGACGTTAATTATTTAGCATATACATTCACCACAATTCGGAGTAAAAAGTATCACTTTAACTAAGCAATGAGGTAACTGTATTTATAAGCTAGTAAGGCAAATATTTAATTCTACATCAGTGCATCTGAATTTATTATATATTTAAAAATTTCCATGAGAAGCCGAATCATATTTTTTTCCTAACTTATATAAACATTGCCATAAATTCATTTAGAATTAAATTTTATAAAATATTGTTAAATCAATACCAACCACAATACTGCTACCTATTATTAGCAGTACTTCTCCCTGCATATTACATATCCATTTTTCATGTGAGTAAACGGGAAGAATAGCAGAACTTAAATTTTAGAGGACATTTGACTATGTAAATCAAAAGAGTTATTTCGTATAGGTTTGAGGTTAGAAACATGTCTTGGACTAAAAATACCCTAATTCTTTATTTTTAAATGTTTATTTGTTGCAGCGACTAAAACCATAATGCCTGAAATGACGGATGTGGCCCGTGGAATGGTGGAGTGGGGAATCAGAAGGAGCTTAATCAAGATCCCATCGACGTAGTGGAATACTATGATTAATTGTAGCAACGGAAAGGGTCACGCCAAGTTTATACAACGGCTTAACATTGATAGTGTATAATGTTCAAAAGACGTTGCACATTGTAAGTTCAGGGGATGCTAAGCTTTAAGCAACAGTTCATAACCAACCACACCTTGGTTATTACATGCAAATATACTTTTTGAAATGTTATATTTATACCAATATTATTTTTCACATAACCAATGACAGGTGAATGGTTTCTGTGTAGATATTTTATGATTTAGTTTTCAATTGTATATATTAATCATAACAAATAGTAATACTCTTTAACTTATAATTTGATTAAAGTGATTTAATTATAATTGATATTACTTTTATATGTTTAAGAATAATATTAACACAAAAGTTATATTAATCTGCTCAAAATTGTTAGGTTTGTTTATTTTAATTTTGAGCTTTCATTAATTAAAGGAAAAACAAAAGTGTAACACCATGTATGAGGAAAAGTGAAATCAAAATAATTGTCCTAGTTCGAGTCTTTATTACGCTAACTATGTTTTTTTCAATTTTGTTACTATATTTTTGATATTGTCAATTTTATGATTTTTAATGCGACAAATTTATCTCAAATTTCACATAAGACAGGTTTGAAATGTATTAAAAGAGTTCTTAACTGACATTAATTTTCATGCCAAATACTTAATAAATCAAATTAAATTAAATTAATTTAAATTCTTGTTACAACCTTTTAATGATTTATTTTATTTTAATATTTGTTTTGCTTTAATTTTTTTAATACTAATAAAATATTGTTGCCCACTCATCACTGTTATGGTAAATTAACTATAAGTAAATTCCTTTTTATAATTAAAGAAGTCTAATTTAAACCTAAATATATTACTTTCGTTTGTAATTTGGATATTTAATTTTCATTATTTATCTTCACTCAACTTGTACCTTCTGCGAATGAAAAAACATTTAAAGAGCAACCTTCACGAATACTATCTACTTATGAAACTAATACTACTAATACTTACGTCAGGGATTCTATATCATTAGATTAATATAAAAAAATTAAATTTACATTTTAAATTAAAATTAAATCTAAATTTTCAAAAAGTATCCTAAAAGTGTAATCATTTCAATTATTTTCTTGAATAAATTTAAGTAATATGAAGAATAAACCACTATTTAAATGCATGTTTACATTTTTACTTATTATTTACTTTTTACATTTTTTACCCAGCAATAACTCTTTACTGTAGCTAGTAATCCTGATTGCAAACAAGCTTCGCAGAACTGAACTGATGAAAAGAAGATTGTGTTTACTCTAGCGGACGAAACCCAAGGGTAGACCACAGCTAACGTTTGTTTTATATATCCTGACACAAATTTAATATTTAAACTAATACGTCTTTTAAAATTGAGTGAGTAATAGGTAGTTATTAGAGAACACTCTTTAAGAGCTTATGCTAGTAAATATATTATCCAAAAATAGTTAATATAACAAACAAACTATGGTAGAAAGACATGTCTTTGTTAAGAAATTGTTTACTATTGTATTTTCTTACCTAATTAACTTAGTTTAATCAAGGTAAACCCTCAATTAATACTTATAAGGATCATCACCAGATAAACTTATTAATATTTTTTACGATTTGGAATTGAAACATCATACCATTTGAATAACTTTCAACAGTAAACCACAAATAGCTAGCTGTAGGATACAAGTCTTATCATTAACAAGCGAGGTCATAACTCTGATAAGAAATATAAGCTTCTATTTCAGGCTGACCAGTTGAAAAAGGTCAATGGAGCTATAGTAATACATACCAGGGGAATGTTTATTAAAAGTTTAAATATTTAGGTTTAACATAGAAAATATCTATGTTATTATCATAAGAGTATTCCAGATTGAAATAAAATGTAAATGCCTTTGATATATTTTTGTGAGTAAAACCCCAGCTATACTACAAATAAAAAGTCCTTGAAAAGTGCTTGGACAAACATCAAGAAATAATTAACAAACATGAGATAAAATAAATGTTTCCATACAAATTAATAATAGTTCGTGGTTTGATGAATTGTAAAAAGTGTTATTTAGGGAATTTTGTATTTTTTACTTAATTACCAAATTTTATCAGTAGGATAAAACGCTCTATCTTTATTAACTATGGAAAATTAAATTTTAAGCAACAATAATACTAAAATACATTTGATGTATTACATTTTTTATCTTTAATCTTTAATTTAGTCAAGTTGGGAATATGAACATTAATTACTTAAAATTAAACCACCACGCGATCGTTTTCAGTAGCTTCATTAAAAAATATTGTAGTGGATAACATAAAACACAAGATTCTATATAACTAAAACTATTTCTCTCAAAACCTATCCATTTCAAGGAAAATCCTATTTGAAAAAACTTCAGTATTAAATAAATAATAAAAACAAAAATCAACCAGTTTAGTGGGAAAATATTGATACTGCTGAGGTTTATTATCCAGTGGTTTGAAAGACATTTTTACAATTTTTCTGCCCGGGTATGCTTTTACATAATGCTAAATAAAACATATGTTTTAGCGAATTTCCTCTATAGGGAAGAAGCTATTACCGTAGTCGGCATGGTAGACCTATGCCCGGGACTATGATAACTTTTCGTTTTGAGGTCCCCAGATGCCAAAATACCATTCGTTCAAAACTGAATATATATATATATATATATATATATATATATATATATATATATATATATATATATATATATATATATATATATATATGTCCGTGTTTATACAAGGTGGTTCAACTGCATTATAAAAGAGTAAAACACTGTTTTATTGAATTTACATTATTATAAGTTGAATATTATACAAACTACAAAAAATAATATAATATGACTAATCATGATGGTAGCTAACTATTAAAATAGGTTACAAGATGAAAAAACCTTGCTCGGTGTCGAGTAACAGGTTTTTTATTCATTGTAACTAAAACATATTTAGTGCGGTTTAATATTTGTGATTATTAATTACTATTTTTAAATAACTTACTTACTGATTACAGATTTCCATTATTTATTAAAATTCAAATTATTATTATGTTTTAGTTATGTGCACATAAATCTGAATGTTTTATTTAAACATAAAACATAGTTAACATAATTATAGTTATCATAATTGTTTGTAGACCTCTGTAATTTCCCTCTGTAACTAGTCTGTGTGGAATATATCATTATTCGTTATTTATTGAAAGATTTATAGAAAGCAACCTGAACAAATTTAATGTTTACACTTAAAAATCATTATTTTATTGACTCAATTTTATTTTAAAAAATGTAACGTTTGTTGTTAACAAATCATAATCGATCTAAAATGTATAGTGATAAGTCAAAATCGTCCAGTCAACTAAGGTTTACTCTACGACATTGTGGAGACCTTCCCAAGAAACACACACAGTGTTAAGCACATGGAGCATAGTCTGGTCAAATCCTTGATTGATTCTCTTCTTTTTATACTAAGCCTGCTTGTACTAAAGTCTACATAAGTATCACTAGCATCGCTCCACCTCCAAATGTTTTAAGTACTTCTGTTTTCTTAGCTTAAATACTACATCCGTACTAAATTTACATGTAGAAACAAATAGCAGTGGTAATATTTTACATAACACCTTATCAAGCTTCCTGATGGGGTGCAACGAGGTGGTTTACGAGAGTAGAGGTTGGGACAAGGAACCGCACCGACCCTTGTTGTACGAGGTGATGGAGAACCGAGGTATAGAGATCGCCTACATCGGGGAGTTTGAGGGTAAGTGCGAAGGGTTGGTTGAAATTGCAGATTGTAAAACTGAAAAAGCTTATTTTTCTACTCTTAATTCAGCGTAAATCCTCTTATGTGTATAGTATGGAAACAATAGTTTTCGAAATCTAATATATACATATCTAACAACTCGAAATTAATGTACAAATTCCCAAAAGTAAATCATACTACGTTTCACCTTAATTCGGTCTTCGCCCTGCATATTTTCCCAATAGTCATATTAAACGTGTTTCACTTGTTTACCAACCTGGCCACTGTCCTCTGTTTTGTACAACTCGTTTTGTCATTTAACTTGTGTTTTATTCATAAACCCCATCTGTAAATACCACATAAATATCCTATAAAACATAGAATATTGCATATTGATAATTTAAACCATTTCTGCAGAAATACGAAACAGTGCACTTTGGTTGTTACGTTAGTTGTTAAAAGGTACATACCTAGAAATATCACAGGGGTAATCCTATGTATGAAGTTTGTAAAGTAAGATGTACTGGTTTTGATTACATAAATCATCGTAAGTAAACAACAAGTATATTTCGTTTCATGAACAGTGTAAGGTACTTACTATCCGAAGTAAGAATATTAACATAAGTACACTATCGGGTGAGCGGTGTGAAAATCAGCAATCAGTAAAGAAGATTTATTACCGATCATCTACGTCGGTGCATTTTGGTTAGGTTCTCTCTTTATCCCATGATGTGACTCATGATCAAAAACCCAGATTTGCTATCGGACCAAATTAAATATTAGTTTTTATACTGTTCCATATGAAAACGTTAAAATTACCATTGGTGTCCATACAGACTAAACCCTCAATTTACAAAAATTATAAATAAAACACTTCTAACGACACCTCGTAATGGCAATAAATACTTGGCATCCTAAGTAAAACTATTTATAATCTAAATAACGCTGGAACTGCCTCAGAAAGTATTAATAAGGGGGGTTCAGATTCATATTCGGAATATATTTTACACATTTCGAAACTTTACTTTATGATTTATCACTTAGCAGAAAGATTAATTAATAAATTAACATTACAAACAGCTCGAAACCTAAACACATAATGTAGTAAACAAAACAGATGATTATACTCTTCTGTAAGAACCTTGAGAGCTCTTTGAAAGGCAAACAGAGAAAAAGAAAACGATCTTGAGAGCTTTTAGGTCGCTCCATTAACCTTAAGGAGGAATAAGGTTTTATCCCTAATACTTAATGAAGATGTATTGTATGTCTAAAGACGTCAGAAATAAACTCAATCTTGTTTATTGAAAAAAATAAGTTTTAAAATATCTTTAGGAAATGAAAACATAAACTGTAATATGGAATATATATATATATATATATATATATATATATATATATATATAATCACATGACATTAGTGCCTACACAGGTACATAAATAAATATTTTGGGCAAACCGCTATATTGTTCATTTATTATACTTAAATAAACATAGCAAAATATATTTAACAGTGGAAGTAATTACTTGGTCTGCTAAACAAAATTTATAATATTGCAAGTCGACTGAAAAACTGTATTTTATACATGTACACTCTGAATGATATGATTTTTTGGTGAGGTAATATTATTCCAAGGGTTATTTTGGGCAACCCTCACCACATTGATCAGTGCTGGATGCAGTCGTCAGGAAATAAAAAAAATCACAAATTTGTTGTTGTGTATTTGTGTGTGTTTGTTTATCTCCTGACGACTGGATCCAGTACTGATAACTGAGGTGAGTATTACCCAAAATAACCCTGGAATTAATACATGTAATCATAAAAATGATACTAAAATAAAACATACATTCAATAAAAAAATAAAAGAGTCAAAAGTTAATGTTAGAAAAGTTAACAGTAGCTTTCAAGTTACTATAAAAAATTAAGTCTTGATCTTAGCAGCCATTCCCACTTAAATACAATTATCATAAAATAAATGCTGTTTATCATACAAAAACACATTTTTCAGATGTTTCCCACTAGAAATGCTGAGAGTGGCCTTCAACTTTTTACTCTGTGGAATGAAAATCAAACTTATACACCCAGTTCATCAGTGTATCTCTTTAGCTTGATATTATAATAATTTATCTACAACAAGAATAACTTTATATTTCTTACTTTTAACTGGAACATTTTTATTCTTGTTATAACAAATTTTGAATAATAAAGTATCTTTTTTAAGTTTTTGTATGTAAATATTAAGTAAGAATATATTTAAGAAACCAATACATATTTGTAATTAAATCTATAACTCCTAAGCCGTAATCACATTTGTTAATAAAATATTACTATTTTACCAAAGAATTATGTTCTGAAAATAGATAATTCTCCTTCTTAGCCAGTAAACAATTAAGGAGGGGTTGACCCGGTAACGTTGTAGCAGTGACAGTAGCAAATGCAATTTGAGCAAGAAGGTAATACAGGTGTATACTGTAATAATTAGACCGTAATAATATTTCTTTACTATAGTATTAATAAACCTATTTAATAAAGTTGATCTTGGCCAAGAAATATCAAGTTAAAAGGCTTTAAGCAATAAAACAATAATTGTAGTTGGTATATTTATTTTATAATAATAATAATAATGTTTCTTTTTGAAGTGTGTCTCAAAGTGATCACGACTCATTACATAGCCAGTGAAGTTATAAAACTTATATAATTTATCTTTTAAGATAAAACCAGAACTTGTAACATTCATAAACACTCTTATCAAAATCGTATTTTGCTCTCTCAGATTTATTAGTGCTTATTTGCAATATTGTATTTCATTTATCAGTTCATTTGATACTGTTATTTGTGTTAGTAAATTCTACATATTTCTCTAACGAGTTAATGTAATATTGTAGTCCAATGCCTTTCTATGAAAGTGTGAACGAACTTCATTTTAAGTGTTGTATAGATTATTATAGTGTAGTATTACAGCATAGTGAATTCTTCAGTAATCAAAAGTAAGTGTGTCCACAATTTAGATTAGGATGTGACAAAAGTTTGGAGAAGACCGAGGATTAAACATTAAGGTAGGTTTACAACTAGGGATGCCTATTGCTGATGCAGTAAAATGTTGATATTGTTATAATTTGGTTTATTTCAAAGTCAAAGTGTGAGATAATCACAAAATGCTTTTAAGGTAAAGCGGTCGTTATCCTTCAAACTGTTTATAGACAGTTATACGCATTTTTGACAGGTTAAACAATACAATAACTTATTTTAAGATTTACAATTTGTTAAATACTAAAAGCAGAGAAATAAAACACATACTAAATTCTCTGCCCAGAGATTATTACATTATACATTTAAACTGAACAATGTAAAAAAAATCATTGTCTTTAAAACCAACAGTTTAAAATATGTCCTTACTTCCTTATATAAATATAATATGGATCTCTTTATATGGCCATACAAATCCGATATAAATCATCATGATTTTAATATCTGTAGAAACTTACCTCATGTTAATTTAAATCCCTATGTAATGCAGCAACCTTTATAAGTTTAAATCATGATTTACATTATTTCAAAATATCTATGAAATATTTTAATCAGGAAAAACTCTTACATATGGTACGACTAAACAAGAGCTCCATAGCAATTTATAGAACATACACAATATATTTAAAAAGTAAATATTTTATGTATTTTTCGTATTCCTATAAGTGTTTTATCTTGTAGCTGTTGTTCTAAAAAAGGTGTCCGTAATTAGTCGAAGTTGGACAAAGATCTACATCGACTCAGGTTCAGTGAAGATTATTATTAATCAAAAAATTATAGATGGGACAAAAAAAAGGAAAATGAGGTTTGATACGATTAGTTCAAAGTACCGCGAATGGGCTGCTAGCATATAGCGGTGATGACAAACACATCAACAATCGTACTACCATTGGTACTACCTGGGTAATCTTCTTTCTGGCACTTAATGCGAATTTTACACAAGTAATTTATGATTCCACAAACTGCAGACTATTTTCTTATTAATTTTTATTCAAAGACTCATCTTCACCATCTTCAGCCTCACCAGCTCTAACCTCACCAGCGTTTACCTTCCTATCCTCAATTTCACCAGCCCCAACCTTACCAGCCTTAACCTCAAATTCCTTAACCTCAACCTCACCATCCTTAATCTCACCAGTTTTTTCCTTACTATTCTCAACTCACCAGCTTTAACCTCACCATCCTCAACCTCACCTGCCTCAAAATCACTAGTTTCTAACTTACTCTCCTCAACCTCGCCATCCTCAACTCACCATCATCAACCTCACCTGCCTTAACCTGACCAGTTTCTACCTTATTATCTTCAACCTCACCGTCCTAAAGCTCACCAGTTTCTACCTTACTACCCTAAACCTCATCAGTTTTAACCCCACCAGACTAGACCTCTCCAGCTTTAACCTTACCCCCCGATATAATTACTTTGAACAGATTCCCACTCCAGCCCTCAGCCATGGTAGGACTCACGAAGTGCCTGGACCCCTCCACCATGAATGAGGACCCCAAGTTGTTCGTGGTCACTAGGAAGCAATAGAACGCCCGCCCTGCTAGGGAGAACATAACGGAGCTGCGACGTACTATACCGAAAATTTGCTTCACCCATACGGCCACGCCGACCTGCGGGACCTTCGAGGAGTGCAAGAAGATATACAGATAGAGCACATGAATATGGGCCACAAGGATATAACGCTCAAGTAATAGTTATTTAGTACTTTTATTGTTAGTTGTTCTTAGAACGGTTCACTATTGCTATGGTACCCTTTTAACTAATGGCTATAATTGTAACAATGGAACTTTAGACATCAGTTGTAGAGCTCTTTGGTAATATTTAAACGCAAATAGGTTTCTGTATCCAGTTATATTATTGGAACGTTTCTGCTCAATCGGTTAAAATTATTCCGAATGTCGATTAAAATCAGACGCCTTCTTTAATTTACAAATTACATTATAAAATCTTTGTTTTTCAAGCAGATACACCTCAACACCCCCCCCCCCCCGCAATAAAACACACCCCCCCCTTAGTGCCAGTTTGCCACACACTCCATTACATAAAATAGAAAAATAAAATGAAACATTTTTTACCCTACATGTATTAAAATTAACAAGCCCAACAAAGTATTATATTTATTTTATAACAGTAGAATTGAGTATGTAAACCCTAAAATATTTAAATACTCGTAATGAATGATGCCTCCCATTGATTCGCATCACTTGCTGTTTGAAGATTAGCAAACGACCTTTACCATCATTCAGCCCTTTTAACATATTAACTACGTGTGAAAAAACCAAGTGATATCAAAGAGTTCAATTTTCAGTCACTTTGTTCTACCTTGAAAACTCATGTACTTTTTCATATTAGTTTTTTTTCTAAAACTTCCCATTGATGTTTGATGTGGGATGTACTCGAATGAAAACACCTTTGATAACCAAAAAATTATTATAACTCTGAGAACTGAGATAAATCTAAGCTAACTAATTTATTACCAGTTTACATCTACAAATCTTGAAGAAAAAATAAATTAGTTAATAAAACCAATGTGTTTATGGGCATACAAATATTTCTAAAAGACTTCTCAACTCGACTCAATTATAATTTATAAAATCTTGTTTTTTTAAATTTTATAACGGAAGTGATGATCCAATGTAAAAGTAATAAATATTTTTAACTGTTTAGACGAAACACCTCCTCCTAAATTGTTGAAGGCGGCCATGAAAATTATCATCTACGCCACGAATAAGGGGATATTGCACAATCGCCACTCTGGGGTTTACCTGACTTAAATACCAGTTAAAAATAAATGCAATTGTTATTTCATTTTAAACCTATACGAATTTGAGGTATGACCTCATTATGTGGTTATAAGGTATTATAATTGTTAAATCAAGTAGGTAATTTTTGGTACCAAGCAAAAATGTTATTCTTAATACCTATTGTATACAAACCTCTTAATAATCTTAGTATATTGACAAACTTTAAATAAATATTCGGTGGTTCCAATTGGGAAAGGTTAATAGAAGATTATTTTGGCAAAACGTATTAGTGTAACTGTTAGAAAAATTAAAAAGTGCTATAAGCCGTTATGTGCTAGTGAGCTGAATTAGTGAGTTTAATGTTAAACTCACAACGGATATGACAAAACGAAATGTTGATAGCTTATTCAACTTTGCTTATTCCAAATATATAATTGATATTGTTTACTTTATATCTTTACACATTAATATATATTTCGTGTATAATTTCCTTCATTGGGTTCATCAGGGTAAAGTAAACATGGTAACCTGCAATATAGAGATACTACAATATAGAGATACTACAATATAGAGATAGCAAATTCAAAGAGTGTATGATTCGAGCTCTGAATATGTGGGATATATAAAGTAAGCATATTTGGAATTTAAAAAACTGTAGGCTTTAATACAAATTAGGAAATCTGTTACGTATTTTAACTGTTACAATATTTTATTTCAGGTATGAACATAAGATATGAATTAAATAAATAATTGTGACCAAATAAAATAAATTATTTTATTACTGTATTTAAGTTGCGATACAAATATTTTTGGCATATCCTATGGATTTAAGACAGCAATAAGGTACAAGACCTTCTTTATTAGTGAAACAATGGCAATTGTGCGTCCTTGTCGATTACAAGAGTAGGTCAGGTTATGACGCGAAACAGCTCAACGAGCCCCTGAGAATAAGTGAGCACTTGATGTTAACAAGATCTACCTTTAATTGCACAACTCTTTTGGCCAAGAAAGGAGTAAATTGTATCACTATCTCAGGTTGTGACAATCGAGTTTATTGTCATTGTACTGATATATTTTCCTACCTTAAAATACTCAGGGATAAAAAGACTTTATATAAACTAATGCATAATAAACGTGTTTAATAACAATATAATAAAACGAATTTTCAAGTAAACTTATTAATACATTTTATTAAGTAATCAGACAAATAAAACTGGCTAAAGATTGTGGGTGTTTTGTCATGATCTGTGATTAATCAGAAATAATATATGAGTCTTAGAATGATTAGTGTTAATTTATCCATTTATCTATTATGAGTTTGTAAAGTAAATGTATTATATGAAATTGTATTTGTATTTCTATCTCATTTACTATCAGGGATAATGATTGATCCTGGGCTAAATCAATAATTATAAATATTTAAATACTAGCCGACCCGTTGCAGCTTCGCCGAGTAAACTATGATAGTTGTGTGTGCTGCATTCTGTGGTTAACCCGTGGAACTACTACGAATCAAGATCAGCTCAAACCAAAGAGAATGGCCATAAGGAATACATGGGAACTTTGGGACCCAGCGGGTTGGAACAAAGGGGAATTTTGTAATACCGTTTCTCAGCTAGCACCTAGGGCCAAAGAGGAACCTATATGTCAAATTTCAACTCTGTAGGCC
This sequence comes from Allygus modestus, assembly GCA_963675035.1. Lineage (NCBI taxonomy): Eukaryota > Metazoa > Arthropoda > Insecta > Hemiptera > Cicadellidae > Allygus > Allygus modestus. The sequence goes on along the minus strand of OY776117.1, from coordinate 123,094,222 downwards.
TTATAGTTATGGAGATTTCGTGATAGGTCAGTTAGTCAGTTAGTCAGTCAGTCAGTGGTATTTGGATTTTATATATTAAGATTAAATATGACTAACTTTAAATGGAATGGCATATATCTTACTTAATCAAGTTGCATAAATGTGGTTACATATACGCGTACATTTACGATTATGCTATTATATAAGCTATTAAAGCTTGCAATATGTATTCGTGTGTGAATACAAAATAGCTCTAACGGATACTTCATTAGTTTACACATTCATACATCAAACTAACAGTGAAAAAACGATATAAGAAACTGTTTTATTTGCAAATCCTATATATAGAAATATTAGTTTAATTCAAGGCATTTTATTCGTATTAAAATCAATATTTTCATAGCAGCAGTGTATGTATTTGTTGTCAATGCCAAAAATAATGACGGCTTCGGCCTGTTTTTAATTACTTCTGAAATATCTTCACCTACAAAAATAAACGAATATTTAAATAATAAATCTAAACTAATTAATAGTCATTTTTACAGCATGCCTGTTAATTAACTAATAAATATTAAAACATATTTATAACAATGCAATGTCAAATGTTGTATATTAATAGTGATTATGTATAATAATGTTTAAAACTCATTACTTAATTGATATTTGATGTTATTTTATAACTACCGTTTATATGTAAAGGCAATTTCCAACATAACATATTTTTTGTGTACTTTGAGGATAAATTGAAGTATTTACTAGAAATATATGAATAGCTTTGGTTTACGTAAATTCCCCTCAAATAATAGAGAACAGATTCAGAAGGTTGATTGATTGTAATGTTTGTATAGCCATCCTGTCCAAAGGTCCACTGATTTATATGCAAATGTGTTGCTATAATTGATACTGCATTGCTACATTACTACATCGGTACTAATTGATGGCTAGTATTTCCAAATTTATGATGGCTAGGTGAGATTATGATAGGTTAAGATCACCTAAATTTTGCTGAAATAGGCTTACTTATATTGCATAATGTTGGTATAACATGTTAAGTTATAATAATATGGTTTAACCTTTGCTACTAACGGTAAGTGAGGTTAAATGTCTGCATACGGATTGCTCCCCCTGGACAGTAGCGCCAGTGACATACGGATTGCTCCCCCTGGCCAGTAGCCCCAGTGACATACGGATTGCTCCCCCTGGCCAGTAGCGCCAGCGACATACGGATTGCTCCCCCTGGCCAGTAGCGCCAGCGACATACGGATTGCTCCCCCTGGCCAGTAGCGCCAGCGACATACGGATTGCTCCCCTGGCCAGTAGCGCCAGCGACATACGGATTGCTCCCCCTGGCCAGTAGCGCCAGCGACATACGGATTGCTCCCCCTGGCCAGTAGCGCCAGCGACATACGGATTGCTCCCCCTGGCCAGTAGCGCCAGCGACATACGGATTGCTCCCCCTGGCCAGTAGCGCCAGCGACATACGGATTGCTCCCCCTGGCCAGTAGCGCCAGCGACATACGGATTGCTCCCCTTACCAAACCGGTTTGATTTAACCGAGCGACAACATTTGTATTGCTCCCCCTGGTCGTGTTTAAATAACCAAGCCCATTTTTTGCCCTGCCACGTTTTCTTAAAGCCACGGCACTTAAATATTACATTCATCATCTCATATAATTTTTGATAATTTCATACAATTTCATATCAGTCTTTATTTGGGATTGTTCTCTTTCCATAACCGTAGCTGTTGATGAATTTAAATTTGACAATTATAGTCTGTACAATATTAAATGAGGCCAGAGTTCGTTTTTGCCCACTACATGTTTTTAAAAAGCGAACGACGGGAATTCTCGACAGGAAACCTTGAATCCTTGATAGTCGTTATTCTCATCGAGAAAATATTGTTTATTGTAAATAAGATTTATATTTTATGTAAATATAACTAATTACAAAACACTACAACATTGATTCGGACTTTGGTTTATAAAGGTGCAGTCAGATCCAGCAATATGGCATGCATGCCATTACGGTCATGGGGGCCATACAGGGGGAGCAATCCGTATACTCCCGGTTAAATAAGGCTAGATTAGGTTATCTCAGGCTATGATAGATTGTACTGGCAATATAAGTTGGGTTTGTATAACATGGGTTACCTAAGGCTAAACTAAGAAAGCATAAGTTTTTTACCTAATTCTTTAATTTTTTTAAATTTTATATTTTGATTGATTGAAAATGGGTTTCTTCAGGCTACATTGAGTTAGCTACGGTATAATGTAGATATGAACCATGGGTGATTAGTTTATGTTATATTATGGTTGTTTAATTAATAATAATGAACACCGTATTACATTAAGGTTAAATAAGGTCATATTACGATACAGTGTTTTCATCTTATTTGAGTGATATTATGCCGACTACACAATATAAACCTGAAGTTGGGTACCCAAAATTAAGGTGACAATTTTACCTAAAACATATATTTGAAAGAAAGCATGTAGAACGTTAGGGTATATTTTATTAGGTTGGATGGGTTTTAATTGGTCAGATGGGTTAACTTAGGCTGGCTTGGGTTTACTTACTACATTAGGTTATCTTTGGTTAAATTAGGTTAGGTAATGTTCTGGCTAGGTTAAGACTGGCTTTGACAGTTGGTCTCACCTAGTCTCTGGTATTTCCCGATGTAGGCGATATCGATACACTCCGGCTCGACGTTCTGCCACCGTTCAAAGTCTCTGGTAGAATCTAGCTCCCACCCTCACCCCTCATACACACTCCCATCCCTTCCGATCAGGAAGCTGAAAACGACATTTCATTAACGGTTAGTGTAAATTATGGGATAGCTTGTCCTAACAATAACAAATGTTTTAATATTTGTTTTTCCCTGATATTGTTTTCCCATTGGTTCTTAAACAAGAGGATATTTACCTATTAACACAAAAATTTAAACGCTATAAAGGCATAAAGTAAGTCATTGTTTATACTATAAAATTACAATAATTTTAGAAGGCTTCTTGATTGTATTTACTTATAAACCGTAGAACTAATTCGATTTTTAAATTGGTTCTTAATTCATAAGATCTTCAACAAAATAAAACTCAACAATTACGATGGTAAATATATGTACTGCATAACAAAGAATGTCGACTATTGTTGGTCTTATAACTCACGTTTGCTCTTGACTGAAGGAGTTTGTTAATATGCCAACCATTGGTATATAATCATAGGTGGACCAAGTAAATCAGTTATGTTAAGAAATATTTGTAATAAGAATCAGCAAAATCTTGTATACAAATTACATTAAGTTTAATTTTGAAGTAGATTTATTGATTAAATCTTCTATGTACGATTTTAAGTAAACCTTCTAAGAACTAGGGAAATAAATCATGCAAAAAGTATTATGTAGCCTATTACGTGTAGGTAAAAATTGCATTTCTAGTTTGTTTTTTAAAGTTTTATATATATATGAATTACAAATATAGATGTCCTTCAACACTTTGTAATTGTTACCAAAACTAATCTGACGTAAAAAGTCTTTGCTACTCCAGTGGAATATTTGTTTGCGAGCGGTTAGTAAAGGGAAGAAGAAAACTCTTGGTGGGTAGATGATGGGGTCGGTTGGTCAAATTTTTGCTACTGATCCCGGCCCCCTTCTGCTACTCACTACAAACAATGAATACATATTAATTTCACTTTCCACACGTAAATAGAATTCGCTTAAAAAACATCAAGTTTGGAAATTTAAAGGATGTGCACAGCATCATGTCAATAACTTAAAACTCACTTCCAGTTGCTATCAGGCATTCCCTCTCGCATGTGTGTGGTCTGCGGGAAGCGGATCAGCTTGACACACTCCTCCCGGGAGTTGCAGGGCTCAGTGTCGGTGTGGACGTTGTGAACGTAGTTGACCGGAAGTTCCATCGGTTCCTCGTCATTGTTGGGCAGAGCCCCCCACTGCTTCCGGGTGAGAGCATCTCGGACCTTCTTGGGTATCTTGAGGGGGTGGTCATGCCACACTGGCAGATTTTTCCCTTTCTATTCCCATGGCATGATTCACCTCGAGAACATAGAGTTAGTAATCGGAGATGGAGTATTAATTAGATGTAGAAATGTTAGACGTTGGATTTTGAGGAATGAAGTTTCTAGCATTAGCCGGATTGAAACTTCTTCATTTGAAAACCTGTTCAATCTCTGGAAGGAAGACATCTGATTGGGTAGGAAATGTAGGACAAGGACAGATCGTCTCACCTAAGATCAGTTATGGGTAACCCTTCCTCCTAGTCATTCCTCAGGAATAATTGTACAGGTAAAGTGGATTCTTTATTCATTCCGAGGGCTCGGACTAAAATGGGTAACCAGGCTCAGCTGAACTCTCGAATTTCGAGAAATCAATCCTCGGAGGAAAAAGAAGGTACCAAGGGATAGGTGAACTTGTCACACTGGATAGGCAAAAGGACTTACCAGTATTGTAACAATTTATTTTCGTTGATTTCAATGTTGACCTACGTAAGAAAATATACTTTATGGAAAACGTCACAGAGTGCCAGAATGGATAGAAGATGAAGTTTAATTTTAAAATTATACGATATTTGCATATTTTTAAAACTCTGATTACTATTTGTCTTAATCGTTGAGGGAGTTGAATAAAGCTTCAGTTGAAAAATAATAAATGTTACAAAACTATTTTTTTTAGTTATAACAACGGTTCAAATCATAAGTCTTATTATATAACTTTTTATTTACTATAGGCTCCTTATCAAGCTCTAATATTATTATTTCTTAAATTGGACCAACAATAGTTGTATTTAATAAACTTCTTCAAATATTTCCTTGTTTAATGATGCCCTTGAACTAATTCAATGACTAAAAATTGTCATTCAAAGAGAATCCCCGATTATGTTAGCTGTTTTGCAATATCTGGTCATAACTATGAACCAAAGAAAAATCCTTTTCTATTGCATGAAAAAATATACACGGCGTACTGTTTATAAAGAAGCTTAATAGTTTGTCCACAAATTATGGGATCACTCTTCTTAAATACAATGTTCAAAAGTCGGAACCTTAAGCGATTCACCTTGTCACTATATTAATTGACAAACAAAGATGCAAACTGTTCTTAACTTATTTAATACATTCAAGAACTGATATATGTTCTAGAGAAGAGTATACTTACCGATTAGTATTATTCTCGAACATGTGAGGTCATCTTATAAAATAATTGTAGAAAAAACTATATTAAAAACGTACATTTGACAATCATGCTAAGCACAAATGAGTTGATAACAGCTCTATTGTCAACGCTCTTGTTTGCACAAAGTATACACATGTGTAAAGATTACTCCATTATCAGTATTGTTAAATTACAGAAAGCAAATTATAAATTGATAAAACTATTTCTTAAGTATAAGACACGATTTATTGATAAAAGTGGTATCGGGTAGTATTGGTGCGTACAGAAATTAATGTTTTGTTATTATAATACTTTTAATGGTAAAAACAGTATTTACAGTAAACAGTTTTTATTTTACTGTACAGTATTGCAGTACTGTATATTGCCTTTAAAGCCAACTTAAACAATTTAAAAATTTTAGATCATCGTTTTTAAGTTTGTTGTAGTTTTTCTTAAATAAATGAGAGTGGTGTCATCTCAATTTTGAACAATATTTTTTTCATATTTACAGAAAAAGTGATTACCTGTAATTTTCAGTGGTTACTTTTACCGGGCTTACACTTGGGTGTCTCAATCTAGCCAGTTTTTCACTCTATACATTACTTATATTTCATTAGGATATATGGTGTCCGTTAATTTCGTAGGCAACATTAGTGCGAAAATAGTTTAGGTCAATTTAGGAACGTTGTACCACCTATAAAAAAACTTTTTTTTAATTAGGCTTCTGGCATACCTCCAGCAGTACATAATTAATTTTAAATAAAAGCCCAGAAATAAATTTTAACTTTAATTAGAGTCCCCTTAAAATTCAAAATGGAAATAATTACAAAAACATATTTTAATGATACACAATTTATTAACCTTCATAGCTTTTGTTATAAATTTAAATTTAAAAATATATTGGAGGAGAGATTCTTGTACTATCCATTAAACTAAAACCACGCTGTACCACCTCATGCCAGTTCAACAAAAAATGCAACTGCAAAATAGTCTGTGACCTCAAATAAATTACTAAATCTTTGATTATTTAGTTCTGTTAAAAAAAATTCCATTAGTTTTCATCACTTCACTTTCACTAGTCTACTCCACATATTTTTCCAACTTCAACCTTTTAAAATTTCCTTGAACAAGTCTGATTTATTGTCAGTATTTCATTTAGTTATTTAATTGTTTAACTTTGATTTTATTCACGTACACACCACCATGCATTTAGGACACCAAGACCCTACTCAGCAACCCTAAAAACACAATAAAACTCCGAAATTTAATTAAAAATATTATTTATTTTTTATCTGTAAAAACCTTTGCAGCATAAAACCTTTAACGCCCTAAATTATTAATAAAAGGTTGGTATATTATTTAAATATTTGTAGGTAAATAACAAATTACTTAATTCTAAGAGAAGGATGCTCTTCTTGGCTTGGCTCCTGAGCAAATGAAAAATGTCATGTCAATCTGTATTTCCACCAAAATGGGAGGGGTAAATTCCCTCCTCTCCCCCAATTAGAAGTTACAGACCACGATTGAGAAAACAAGGAAATAATACTACATATAAGTCCAGATTTTACATGAAAATCTAGCATCGCTCCTTTTCAGGTTCCAAGCCAGATAAAGCACAAGACTTTACTTGCAAATATTACCCTGTACTGGCAAGCCAACTAAAAAAACAACTTCAGTTTAAATTTATTGTTTTATTACTATTTATTATTTAATTTTAATTTTAAATAATTTATTTACTTATTTAATTTATTTACCCTAAACCAAACACATGTGGTACAACGTTATAGAGGCAAAGAAAAACTCCAGTTTAAAGATTTTAAAAATACATTACTAATGTTCCAAACACGACTATTGGCTATTGGCTGTTGGCTATTGGCTGTTGGCTATTGGCTGTTGGTTATTGGCTGTTGGCTGTTGGCTTATTGGCACTGTGTTTGAATAACCGTGATTATGATGATTAATAACATAAATAGTTTGGCACTTACAAAATTTAAAGTATTTTATGCACTTTTTGCTTATACATTTTAATTTCTCTTCCTTTACATTTCAATGATATACAATTATTGCATTGTAAATCTAGAGTAAATGAGTTAAAAGTTAAAGCGATTTATTAATAAAAAACCCTTTATTAAAATGTCTTTATTGGGACAGTGATATTTTTCTGATGTTGTTCTTCTCTATCGCCACTACACTTGATATAATTGTAGTCTATAACAAAGCACTGAGTGAGGTTCAGTTTTAAATGTTGATGACGAGGTCACAAAGCATATAATACTTTAAATATTTATCATTAAAACCAAATATTGTATGATTTCTTTAGAATTTGTTTTAATAATTTTTATCGACAAATTAAATGTTTAATTGTACTGATATTTGCTAAAAGAAATATAATTAAATGAAAATGTGAAAATACAAGCAGTAATGAACTTAATGTAATACGTTGCGTAAAGCTGTAGTAAAGTATTTGGATATCAAAAAGCTAGAAATTACAGAAATTACACACTTGACCATAGTTACTACAATGGACAGAAAGCTGGAATCAAACATTTTGCGTCGGTTTTACCTATTCCATGAATTATATGCATATCTAGATTCAGATAATTTGGTTAGCCTCGGGTCATGTTTCAATTTAAATGCAAAACATCTCACAGCTTAGGGAGGAAAACAGGTACACTATCTACTATCTAGGTCAGCCCTTTCGCAGTCTTGACTTGTCTAATTCAATTAAGTAAACACGACAAAGGTTAACTTATCTATATAGGTTATTATTTTCTGTTTTAAAATAGGATTAACACATTGTACTTACCTACATCATTAACCATGTTAATATATAACTGCGTAAGGAGAACAATAAAAATAAAATTTTTACCCTGATTTTGGGTTTTAGCCCTTATTTTTAATTTAATATGTACTTTAAGTACAAAAACTATATCAATACTTTAAAACGGATAGATGATCAGCTGTTTTTTGTCTATAATGCGATTTAAGCGTTTGCTTTGTTTATATATTAACATGTATTTATATTTTCGTATTTCCTAAGAATGTAAGCAGTACTTAGTATATCCACATGAAGGAAAATTGAAATAAACGTTGTAAATCCACCACAATATTCTCAAAAAGGATTTAGCAATAGACAAACACATTTAAAATCTTAGATGTAAAATCCAAATACCACTGACTGACTCACTCTCTCATCCCAAAATACCAAAAACCACAAAACAGATTGCAATGAAATTTGGGACATACCTTCTTCTTGGGCCTTAGGTGCTCATTAAGAAAGGGGTTTAAGAAATTCCCATAGGGCTCCACCCCACGGGTAGTCAAATATCCAATCCTGTGTTATTCTTATGGACATTCAATTTAGGTTTGAGCTGATGAAAATACAAACAGCTGATGTTGATTCCTAGTAGTTCCACGGGATAACCACAGAATGCAGCTCACACAGCTGTCATAGATTTTATAAATTATTATTTGCGAGACGAAAGCCTGCGGGAACAGCTAGTTATTGATAAATATAAGTTTGCATGTTCTTGTACCTTAGATATTAATAACCCGTCAAACACCATGTAATATTTAGTTTTATTCAGTTCACAAAATTAAACTAAGTAAACTGCATTGCAGGAATAATCACACGACGCTTTAGGTCGGTTTGATTTCCCCCAATCTTGGAACTGTACAGGAAATGAATTTTTAGAACATCACATATTCAGTTGGAGATATCTTAAAACATTTTACGGAAGGGATGTAACAGCCTTAATCAAACAGACTAGATTATACTTGGTCCTTGCCTATGAATGCTATTTCAATATGAAAATTTCAAAAATTTTTTAAACAGGACTAAATAATAATCATTTAATAAAAGGAATTTATTTAATATTGGTTTGAATAAAATACAAAATAAATAATCAAACTTATTGTAAACAAAGCTAATTTTGTAGTTTTTGTGATATTTTCAAACATGTATCAACTTAAATTGTTATAACTATAATTAATGGAAAAGGAAATAAATATGTGCAGCCCATGTCAAAGACTTCTTGATTTTACGTCAGTTTTCAGCATTAAAAACAGTAACTTGACTAAGTATCTGTTATCAGGACAGAGATATTTTCTTCCAGATGTGGCTTGGGTTTAAACAACTTGAAGTTTTGCCTCAAGCAAAGCCGCGTCGGCTTTGAAAGTCTTCTATGCAAAAACTATGGAGTTATAAAACACTCAGAGATTGAGTGTGAACATTATAATATACTAGATATACTCAGTGTACTTAGTCTCTGAACACAATTCAGCACGGAAACACCAGAACAGTTGATAAACAACGATGTCAATAGTGTTCCCTTGGAAATACTGACTTATAAATTGTAATGTTTTTATTTAAGATCAAAAGTAAAATTTCACACGTACAAAATAAATATGCAAGTATTGCTTAGCATGATTTATAATTTTCTTGTTATAAAATGTTATGAATGAAAAACATTCTCAGTATAAAAATATATTGTAACATTGTTAACGGTGGTTCCATGTTTGGTAAATTAGCAGAAAACGTAACAAAAATTTAAACAAATAAAACTAGTATTTAAGATAAACAAAGCCTTGTAATTAAAATAAGTAGATGGTAGTAGTTACTAGGGGCTATTTGAGAAATTATTGCGGATTACTTAATTAATTATTATATAATATTATATAATTAATATATATTTTTGAATTATTTGTCATCACAGATTGTGAAAAAAAGTTCCACGGCGTTTCGGGACTGGGATCTGACCGTCTTCAGGTCAGATGAATACCAGAACATAAAAAGATTAGTGGCACAATCCAGCAAAAACACAAACGAGTTCGCACGCAGCACGCTGACGTGAGGGAAGTAAATTTCCACATAAAAAACCTTTAAAAACTCAAAATCAGTGTAAAAACAAACATTTATTCCAATTTTTATTGAAATCTGGAAACACTGATTTTTTGGCTGCTCTGATGCTCCTGGTTTCATTTACCTGCTATGCTGGGAATACAATTTTGCGCATTATAAGGTTAGCAGAAGGTCCAGCCAGGCTTAAAAGTAGGTGTGAGGTTGTTGGGGATGATTAAAGTACACCAACAAATGAATAACAGGCTTTTCTAATGTAAAACCCCCACAAGACAACGTACTGTGTTTAGTATATACACATTTTCTTTAATAACTCGGTAAATTTGTAAAATAGAATGACTATAGAGGGCTTAAAAGTTTTGCCTCATTAATGCCCATCTTTTTGCATGTATTAATTTTACATTTGGGGCTTTTCTGATCCTTTTTGGGCCCAAAAAATCGATATTTGAAAAATTAATCCCCGAAAAAGGGATTTAGAGTTTTCCGATTGGTTTTCCCAACGAACCTGTCCAACTGGTAATAGAAAGGAACGTTTATACCAAATTTGAAGAAAATCTGACAAAAAATGCGACCACTAGAGTGCAAACACACACACACACACACACACACACACACACACACACACACACACACACACACACACACATATATTATTTTTAAAAGAAAATTACCAGAGTACCCTTCAAATAATAATAATAATAATATTAATAATAATAGTAGTCCTACGCAGTGAACTCAACAATATAATATATGTATATATATATGTAATATTTTGAACGACCCCCCAAAACGTGTTCATGACCCCACGTTAGGAACTTCAATGGTGGTCTCGGGCTTAAGTTTCACCGTGCGGGTCATACTAATAGTTCACTTTCCATAGGAAATTTACGAAAAAGCTAAAAAATAGAAGTGTAAAAGCGGTCTAAATAAATATTAATAAAATGCCAGGAATGGTGATAACTACTGTGGAAAAATAGTAAGCTCCAACACAATTATTTTTTTTTAGGAAGAAAGGAATGGTGTTAGTTTACATTGCGTTACTTTGCAAAGTTGCGGTGTATTAATTCAATCCTCATTTCTCAGCTCCGTCGTTAGTCACAATTTAATTGTTGTGCTCATTAGCCTAGAGCAGAAGAGGCTCGTGGAGCGTTAGAGAAGCTAGGCACCTCTTGTAACTCTCCCCTCCCCTCCACCACTACTGCTGAAGCTGAGAACCTATTGTTTATTGCATCAAGTCTTATGTGATAATAACAACTTTTACTTTCACAATTGACACTGGGTATGTTAGGTAAACAATTAAATTAACAACGGATCAGTTGTGTTATTCGGTTAAATTAATTAATACAATTAAATAAAAAGCAATAAAACAATTTTATAATAGTTTTAAACATAATTGAGTGGACTCTATCAGGTGGTTGGTAATCATGTTTAATTTAACATATTAAGATATAATTTTGCTAAAGGTTAAATTTGTCTAAACAATTTCTCTGAATATTAATCCATACATTAGCCTACTGTTAGTCTCTCTGTAAGTCGCAGACGCAACGCAGCAACTAGGGTGTACTTTAAGGCGAATAAGAATGAATGATGAGTGTAGAATGGGTGAGATGTTTTTTGCAGCTTTATTACTGACTTAGAAAGCCTGATTCCTTAGGATCATTAATAGCCAAATGACCAAGCTGGATCCAGTATCGAATCTTTACAAATTATTCTGAGAATTTGGCCTAGAATCGATCTAGCGAACTTCAGATTACGTAAACACGAGGTTGGAATTATGCATTACCTATTATCTACGCTCCCCTTGTTACAAATCAAACGTAGCAGAGCTTATTTAAATAATCTAGTTTATAAAACAGGAATAATTAATGACAATAAAGATTAATTATTACTCAAAATAATTATTAATGTAAAATAAGTTAAATATCTTTTAAATTTGTTTGCATTGAATCACTTTAAACATTAACTTGTAAAAAAGCTAACTAGAACAAACACATAACTAACAGGGTCGTTATTTTCCATTAACAGTTGTTTTTATTTTGTTGTGCTGCAACAGGTTTAATGCAGAGACTGTTATAAATTTTTTGAATGTTACAACATATTAACATTTTAAGTATTTTTTACATTTTTTCTAATGTTTAGAAATCCATTACAAACTTGTCTTTATTAATGTTTTAGACAACTTTTACACAGATCATGGTCATTAAAACGCTAAAAATAAACATTAAACCATACCGGAAAGGTAATACAAATTTAGTTTTATTTACCAATAATAAATATGATGAATAAATATGATATTCATTCATAAAACACTTGTTTTCGACCAGTATATCCATTATGTCAGTAAGCTGCATCAGGTTATTGCAGAAATATCGTGCCGTCACTATGGCAACCGTGAAATATTCGTTCTTGGGCCTAACACGCCCTTATGAATATTAATGTTATAGCACATTTAAAATAATGATCTTTATTTACACGTGAGGTAACTTGATTTAGTGTTGATTAATTGCATTAACTAGCAACGTTTCAAATGTTGTGAAACTAAGCAAAGCGGACCAAAACTAGTGTTTCCATTAGTAATTTTTAAATGGATCTTAATACAATTTATTTTCCTTTTTCGTTGGTTTAGGTAGTTTTCTGTTTTCAAACTATTTTAACATGGAATCTTTATTGTAATTTGTATATTTTTACCCATACAAAGGAAGTTTTAACAGTAATTTCTGGCCATTTGTTTTACAAACCAAATGACTGTGCCAATCGTTTGATCCAGATTTAATCTGAACTGGTGCTACTGTAAACAATACCGCTAATCTTTCAAATGTTTTTTATATCCAAAATGTAAAAAAACTCATATTTTTCAAAAAATATAACTGTTAAGGTTATTTACGACTGAAAGCCTTATGATTTTAGAAACACTGAGAATATATACATATGCGGGGAAATTGTAAAAATTAAAAAAATTACCGACATTATACTGGTATTTTAAAATGTCTAAAAATACCTTAACAAATATACATTAATACAAATAAATTTGTATTAACAATAAATTAAAAAACTTATTAAAAATCAGTCCTACTGGTTATAAAATATACTACCACAAAAATACTATACCGATTTCACATTTTATAATAATATTTAAATTTTCAAAGGTTATCTCTTACGTACAATTATAATTATATCAAGGTTATTATTATATTTCACGAATATATGTCATATATTATATTCTATTAATAAATATAATTTTTGATATGTTTAAAGTAATAAATTATTTCAAAGTAAACAAATGTACATAGGTATTGTCTGGGTGCTAAAGAGTCACCATGGATACGGCAAGAAGTTGTCCTTGTTTATCGCTGCAGTATATTAACATACTATATCAGTTTAACCTTGTGTAGCCAGATCGACGCTGGTAAAGTCCTGGTGCTGTAGATCACCATGGATACGGCACGAAGTCGTCCTTGTTTATGGCTGCAGTATATTAACATACTATATCAGTTTAACCTTGTGTAGCCAGATCGACGCTGGTAAAGTCCTGGTGCTATAGATCACCATGGATACGGCACGAAGTCGTCCTTGTTTATCGCTGCAGTATATTAACATACTATATCATTTTAACCTTGTGTAGCCAGATCGACGCTGGTGAAGTCCTGGTGCTGTAGATCACCATGGATACGGCACGACGTCGTCCTTGTTTATCGCTGCAGTATATTAACATACTATATCATTTTAACCTTGTGTAGCCAGATCGACGCTGGTGAAGTCCTGGTGCTGTAGGTCACCATGGATACGGCACGACGTCGTCTTTGTTTATCGCTGCAGTATACGAACATACTATATCAGTTCAACCCTGTGTATCCAGATCGACGCTGGTGAAGTCCTGGTGCTATAGATCACCATGGATACGGCACGACGTCGTCCTTGTTTATCGCTGCAGTATATTAACATACTATATCAGTTTAACCTTGTGTAGCCAGATCGACGCTGGTGAAGTCCTGGTGCTGTAGATCACCATGGATACGGCACGACGTCATCCTTGTTTATCACTGCAGTATATTAACATACTATATCAGTTAAACATTGTGTAGCCAGATCGACGCTGGTGAAGTCCTGGTGCTATAGTTCACCATTGATACGGCACGACGTCGTCTTTGTTTATCGCTGCAGTATACGAACATACTATATCAGTTCAACCCTGTGTATCCAGATTGACGCTGGTGAAGTCCTGGTGCTGTAGGTCACCATGGATACAGCACGACGTCGTCCTTGTTTATCGCTGCAGTATATTAACATACTATATCAGTTTAACCTTGTGTAGCCAGATCGACGCTGGTGAAGTCCTGGTGCTATAGGTCACCATGGATACGGCACGACGTCGTCTTTGTTTATCGTTGCAGTATACGAACATACTATATCAGTTCAACCCTGTGTATCCAGATCGACGCTGGTGAAGTCCTGGTGCTGTAGGTCACCATGGATACGGCACGACGTCGTCCTTGTTTATCTTTGCAGTATATTAACATACTATATCAGTTTAACCTTGTGTATCCAGATCGACGCTGGTGAAGTCCTGGTGGCGTAGGTCACCATGGATACGGCACGACGTCGTCTTTGTTTATCGCTGCAGTATACGAACATACTATATCAGTTCAACCCGGTGTATCCAGATCGACGCTGGTGAAGTCCTGGTGCTGTAGGTCACCATGGATACGGCACGACGTCGTCTTTGTTTATCGCTGCAGTATACGAACATACTATATCAGTTCAACCCTGTGTATCCAGATCGACGCTGGTGAAGTCCTGGTGCTGTAGGTCACCATGGATACGGCACGACGTCGTCTTTGTTTATCGCTGCAGTATACGAACATACTATATCAGTTTAACCCTGTGTATCCAGATCGACGCTGGTGAAGTCCTGGTGCTGTAGGTCACCATGGATACGGCACGACGTCGTCTTTGTTTATCGCTGCAGTATACGAACATACTATATCAGTTTAACCCTGTGTATCCAGATCGACGCTGGTGAAGTCCTGGTGCTGTAGGTCACCATGGATACGGGACGACGTCGTCTTTGTTTATCGCTGCAGTATACTAACATACTAGATCAGTTTAACCCTGTGTAGCCAGATCGACACTGGTGAAGTCCTGGTGCTGTAGGTCACCATGGATACGGCATGACGTCGTCCTTGTTTATCGCTGCAGTATACGAACATACTATATCAGTTTAACCCTGTGTATCCAGATCGACGCTGGTGAAGTCCTGGTGCTCTAGTTCACCATTGATACGGCACGACGTCGTCTTTGTTTATCGCTGCAGTATACGAACATACTATATCAGTTTAACCTTGTCTAGCCAGATCGACGCTGGTGAAGTCCTGGTGCTATAGATCACCATGGATACGGAACGACGTCGTCTTTGTTTATCGCTGCAGTATACGAACATACTATATCAGTTCAACCCTGTGTAGCCATGTCAACGCTGGTGGAGTCCTGGTGCTATAGATCACCATGGATACGGCACGACGTCGTATTTGTTTATCGCTGCAGTTTACGAACATACTATATCAGTTCAACCTTGTGTAGCCAGGTCAACGCTGGTGGAGTCCTGGTGCTGTAGGTCACCATGGGTACGGCACTACGACGTCTTTGTTTATCGCTGCAGTATACGAACATACTATATCAGTTCAACCTTGTGTAGCCAGTTCAACGCTGGTGAAGTCCTGATGCTGTAGGTCACCATGGATACGGCACGACGACGTCCTTGTTTATCGCTGCAGTATACGAACATACTATATCAGTTCAACCTTGTGTAGCCAGTTCAACGCTGGTGGAGTCCTGGTGCTGTAGGTCACCATGGATACGGCACGACGACGTCCTTGTTTATCGCTGCAGTATATTAACATACTATATAAGTTTAACCTTGTGTAGCCAGATCGACGCTGGTGAAGTCCTGGTGCTATAGATCACCATGGATACGGCACGACGACGTCCTTGTTTATCGCTGCATTATATTAACATACTATATCAGTTTAACCTTGTGTATCCAGATCGACACTGGTGAAGTCCTGGTGCTATAAGTCACCATGGATAAGGCACGAAGTTGTCCTTGTTTATCGCTGCAGTATACTGACGTACTATGTCAGTTAAACCCTTTGTATCCAGATCTACCTACGTGTTATTTGGGTACTGCAGGTGTTCATGGATTGAGTAAGAAGTCGTCTTTGTTAATACCTGCATTTGTCTGATATATTTTACTATCCATACATCCCAATGGAAGCTGGAAATTCGGGGCATATTCCTAATAGCGAATGCAAATTAAAGAAAATTTCGTCAAATAATTTCCTCGTAAACACGTTGACCTCTTTATATTGGCATATTATGCATATTATTTGGTTCAGCTGTATACCTTAGATCTTCCTCTTTTAAAATACTAATTGTGTAAAATTGTTTCTTAAATAATTACAGCAAATATTATTGTTGATTTTTTTAAACATCTAATATATTTTTTTTTTTCATTTTAAATTTAACGTTAGTTATACGATTTACATCTGCTATTAAAATAACCTAACAATTACTATTAACTTTTTACTTAACTACTTTTATTTAATGATAAGGTAATGATAAGGTTTCGTTCTTTTAAATTTCCTGTAGGAGGTATTTCATTTGCATTACGTAATTCATTTCATATTTTAATAATTTATCGCCGTAAAATATTATATTCAGAAGTTAATCCCTAAAGCGACATTGGCATATTTGAAAATATTGCTTTTTATTTTGTGGATAAATTTGTGACGGCAATAAACTGTACAATTTCTATATATATATATATTTGTGTAATTAACTATTAATAGATTCTTTGTTAATTAAAATGAATATAATGTCGTAGGTTAAACCATAGATTAATCAGTATACTTAATCTATGGTTAAACACAATAATTGGCAACATCTTACAAACAAGGCATAAACCGGATCCTCTTGTGTGAAAACTTATAATGATTGCTCCTTTGCAATTAAAGTCAGTTAGTAGAAGTTAAATACATAGCACTATATTGAGTTATAAAATTAAAATACGTTTGTGCTCCTAAGTCTTCTAGCAAGCCTTTCGAAAAATAACAAATAGTACAATAGAGCATTCAAAGCGTTCAAATATTATATTTGCTATCACAACAATATTATTTCTGAGGTTGCCATGAGTGGATTATTAAATTTACAACCCTTCATGATGTTAACTTATATTTAAGGTATTTAATGATTAATTTGGCATGTTGAAATAAATTGTTTGTTGTTTAAATAATTGAATGTATTACATTTAAAGATTCATCCCAGTTTTACAGGATGTTATGTTACTTTATATTTTATATTTGTTATATTTAAATTGTAAGTGTAAATCTACTGATGAGAAGTAATTTAACTTGTTTGTTTTGTGGTTTGTAAATTAAATTAATTTCAACATTACCTAATTTTTATTAATGCTGGAATGTAAATGGAACTTGTTGCTGTTTTGTAGCATTCGAAATAAATAATTTGAATTTGAAATAGAGAAAAAATCATTATATATAAACAACTATCTTGCCCACGTTTTGAGTAAATAATTCACAGTAA
The DNA here is from genome assembly GCA_963675035.1 of Allygus modestus. NCBI lineage: Eukaryota > Metazoa > Arthropoda > Insecta > Hemiptera > Cicadellidae > Allygus > Allygus modestus. The sequence goes on along the minus strand of OY776117.1, from coordinate 123,076,625 downwards.
TAGAGTGTTTTATAACAAACTTTTTAGGTTAATGTTTGATGTTTGGCACCAAATATCTATGGATAAGGTGACTTACTAAAAAAAGGTAGTCCTCTTGTTTATGATACGTGTGTTTATGATAAAAGCAAATAAGTCATTACCATTTTTCTTTTCATAAACAAACTTGAACATCCAAACTAATATTGGTGTCGTAGTACTGGGTTCGTATTGGTGTTGTAACAACTTGGATTAAACAGTCGGGTTTGAAAAATTTTGAAAATATTTAACTGTGTTTTTTTTGTTTATTTGTAGAGGTAATGGAGGGGTTGACTTTAGACACTTGACCACACTGAATCCTCTGTAATAAGATGATGACGATTTTGCAAACACTGACTATAAAACAAATACAAGTCTGAACATCTTGCTCTAAAGTTGTACACTCGTTGCTAATGTCAACTTATAAAACAAGACAGTGAGAACATCCTTGGTGGAAATAACATTTTAAAGAGTTCAGAACTTTATCCTGTTCTCCATTTTATACTGATTGTATATTTCATAAATTATAAAATTTTAAAATAGTTTGTTTGCATTATTTTTTATTTTTGTGATCATTTAGAAAATTGTTTTCTTACAGCTTGTTTACGTGTATTATTGAGTAATGTTTCATAATAAAAAAGGTATGATGATAAACTATTGTGATCATATCTTACAAATGTACATGTTCTGCTTGTAGTATCATCATTGTAATATAATGGTCATAATGTATAATAATCTTACGTCTATAACTGAAATAGTCGTTATGAAGGAACTGATATTTTTCGTTATAACAATACAATTTTAATTGGAAAGCTTTCTTTTAGTATTGAAATCAAAGCATTCTAGATTACAAAAAATATATTTTGCTGAATCTCATAAATTATATTTTAACCGTTTTCCTATCTCATATTTATGTCTAATATAAAAATATGTTTATTTATAAACGACTACTTGAAAATTTATTTGGAAATATAATTTATAAATAATTTTGACAGGACCCGCAACATAAAATAAATATGATAGCATAGCCATTATAATGATATTGTATTGGAAATTTATTGGAACTGTTATTCCCTTCTTGTGTTAAATATTGGTGTTTTCATAAAATCGCAATAAAGAAAATATGTTACGTTTACCAAACTAATTAACGCTTCATCGATGTAAAATACTCTTGTGGAATTTATAATGAAAAAAGCTGAATGTGAACAACTTTATAAAAAATACAGTGAATTTCAAAATCTGAATTTAATGGATTTTAAGTAAATGAACCTGGTGGTCTAAGGAACAGGCTTGACTAGCTGCCAGATTATGTATTCATGAACACACGCAAGTACAGACAGTTTTAACTACTTGAGAAACCCGTCACACTTAATGTGTTTCTCTCAGATTGAGGGCGATAAGAAGAGAGGCAATATTTGGGCAGATTTCTGCTGGTAGGGCAAACAATTTCTACCCAATTATAGGTTTTGCAATATACTATGAAATATTTTACGTGATTTCATACAAAGTTTCAAACTGTGATTAGCTCAACCATGACACTAAGACACTAATCGACACTAAGACAACCTTCGCCAACAACATACCAATCAGGCGTGCATGTCGTAGCTGAAGGTTGTCTTAGTGTCGATAGTGTAAACTTATTTTGTCTATTGAACAATATGAAAACTATAATTTGCAATAACTAATGTGTTAAAACAGTGCACTACGTATGATATAATACATTGTCTCCTGTTTATATTATGGCAACAATTCAACATCCGGATTTGCTCAGTGGTACGCCATCGGACTTTCATTTGAGGGGGGGGAGGGTGGCTAACGAAATACTATATTTATTATAAAATGTTTTATGATAACATTACATTTTATTATGGGCAGTATAGAATATAAATAATACTTATGGGGCCCTAAAATAAAAAAAAATTGTGTTTTAAAATCCTCTTATTGAGTTAAACTTTGTTAAACCTCCCTGTTAAACCTCTTTAAAATAAACGGTATCAGGAAACTGACACATACTTTCTCCCTTTTATCCCAACTTTAATAAATAAATTACTTTTATTTACTACAAAATATAGAATACAAAGCACGGTCGAATATGCAGAAAATCTTGTAAACATGTTTTTTTTCAAAAACATCCACCCAAATCCCTGTTTTAGAGGCACTACAGAATCCATTGCTATACACACGTGGTTTTAAGAGGGGAAATGTGTAACGACAGTATTTGCGAAAAGAAAATTTTATTTTATTTCCAATTAGCTAACCTGTGTTACAAAGAAAAATTCCGAGATCGCTCAGCCTACTATGAGTAGCCCAGGGTTCGTAAAATACTACTCAACCGACAATCACTTGAATAATATTTTATTCGTATTTAATAAACGAGTTGTCTTGGCTCAGAACATCAAAACATAAAAGATGCCATAGCGATTCGCATTTATTTATTCATCCTCGCCACTCGTAAAAGGTTTTTGGGGTTGAATTTAGAAAATAAATTTTACAAAAATAAAATTGCACTTAATGCCAATCGTGCGAGATTTTAATCAATTTAAAGCCAATTTGAAAGTACCGATTTAACTCCAATGATTTTTATTTATTAGAATTTAGACCTAATTCCCTTCGCCAAGCAATAACATAAATACTGCTGGCTCCCAGGAGAGATTTATCGAACTAAATTTAAGATTAAAAAAATGTAAACGGTAGTAGAAAAACGTGAGTTTGATTATACGGAGTTCAGACGACCGGCTAGACTTTGTTCACCACTGTAGCTATGATATTTAACACCTGCGTGCGCTCGGTAGTGATACGTGTTCCCTACGTGGATATTTAATACAGCGCGTCGCAGATTGATAACAACTTCGATAATTCTTTTTATACCATTAAAACAGGAGCAAATATCCTTACGTATACGTAGTCTATCTGAAATCGTCGACACACAATACTCTTATCACTAAATTAAGTCAGCATAAAATACACCAGTACAGATTCCTACTTAAACTATTTTATGCAGTGTCGATCAGCAGCTCTTCACGTTCATTACACCAGGAATGACCCGAATTGGTATTCCGGTCCTCGTCTTCGGTGAGCGAATTCGCACCGTGGCTATTCGTTCGTTTAAAATGTGTTCGTGTCCGTTCTACAAAAAAAATTAAATTTAGGAAATTAATAAAACTCGTTTAATTAATTTGTTTCTTCTTTTATTTTAAGCTCGTAACTTTTCTGTTAGTTAACTACTCAGACAAAGCGAATTAGCAAGTTAGCAAAATCAAGCAAGCAGACAAGACATAACGTGACAAAACGTGCAGGAAAGTTCAGGCGTTACGCGCCTCCGGCGTGAGCGTAACTTAATTTAGGTAAATCTTACTGCCAAAGAAATTAGTGCAAAATTTACGTGGAAAAAGCGTGCTTCTAATAACTACACTACTATAAATGAAGCAACTACGTGAATGGCTACTAAGTTAGTGGGCGTTAACGTGCGGACCTGTCGCGGCGTGAGTCACGCAATCACGACGCTTAAATTTAATTTAAATAAAGCGGGCGGCAAGCTGAAAACAATCGTTATGAACAGCAAAACTACTTTTATTAGCGTAGATGAGTCGTCAACTTACCAAAACGAAGACAAAACGTGGGCACTGGTTGTCACCAAGTGGGTGCAGGACGATGGGCAGATGAACCGAAACGGACAACGCGGCGGTCAGAGAGCGAATGTCCAGCCGCTCGTGCCTCCAGCGATCTCGAAGATTCTTCTGCAGCGCCCCTGACGGTGGTCGTCGGAAGCGATTTACTCCAGCACGCGATTATGCACGTCACTGCTTCCCTTGCTTTTGTCTTTATGATAAGAACAAAGAAGGTTCCGAGCCAATTGTTGATGATGAATAAAACGTTTAACCGAATTTCGCCAAAATATAATTTAGAATTTAATGTCGATTGCGTTTTGGAATTTAACATTATCCCCTAATTTAAATTAATATTTCATTAGATTTTTGTAATATTTGTTTTCCAACAAAATATTACCCCCCCCTAAAAAAATGGACGTTACATCCCCCTCCGACTTGGGGGAAAAGAAAAAAGAAAATCAAAAAAAGAAAAAAGAATACCCTCACTCGGGGTATTAGGGATCTCCCTTAAAAAAATGGTGCTCGACTTGAGCATAACGAAAAACAGAGAATGGAAATAAAACAAAATCAAACGAAAATTCTTCGCTGCGAAACAAATCTAGTGGATTCAATAGATACGGTCGAGGTTCCGCAGCTTCTTGGTTCGCATCCGGAAAAAGGTACCGTCCGGTCGGTACACCTTCCATCGCTGATCTTTCTTTTGTTTGGGAGTCAGCTGGGCGGGCATCCCAGTCAATCGCAGCCTAATGTCTTCTGGGACTGCGGCCGGGGACGGAGGAATGTAGGGCTCCTCGCGGGACGGTCCTGGAGCAGGCGAACCGGCCAGGGAAAACTCCACCGGCGCGGTCGCCGAAGCCGGCGTCGTCTTCGGAGGGGGCTCCTCGAACCCCTCGACCTCGATATCAGAAGTGTCGAGGTCCATAACGTCGTCATCTCGAGATGGATCCTCGCCTCCGTCGTCGTTGCTAATGTCGTGGTCTTCAAGGGTCGGCTCGGAAGTCGTCACGGGCGGCGTCGTTGAAGGTCCGGGAGTGGGCGGCTCGGAGACAGGGGCCGGTCCTCTCGGGCTGCTACTTTCCCCTGTGGTTCGCACCAACGGGGGGAAGAACGGTAGTCGTGAGCTCCAACTCGGGGCGTTTATGGCGGCCTCCAGCTCTAGTAGAAGTGGGTCGTTCCCCATGTACGGTCCTGGCAGAGCGTCATCCCTTGGTGGCGGAAGGGGGTATCGAGAGCGGTTGAACCGATGTTCCAGTTGCCAACTAGGAGGTTCTAGTAGAGTATAATCCTCCTCATCGAAACGCCCTCTCAACAGAACCCTATATACGGTCTTCCTGGCTACTAACGGGCAGAATGGGCGATCAAAGATCCGGTTACGGGCCATTCTTTCCGCGTATACGCAGACGTAAATCCCGCATGAAGAATCGTCAACTTGTTTGGGGATTTCCCTCGGTGTGTCGATCGTCCGCCAGGCCCTGGGCTCAAAACGAAGTCCCCGATCCTCCGCATGGCTCGCTAAGAATTGGAGGACCCACGCCATCTCCTCCGTGAGGTCGGTGAAAGACGAATCATACGCCCGGATCTCTTCTCCTGCTGGCCGCACGATAATCAGGGACCAATGTCCCACGTCGCTGACGTCGGGCAGGTGGAGGGGGAACACTAGCAAGTGTTTCGAAAATAAATTCTCCCCTTCAAACCTGCTACGGACCGCCGGGTATCCCCGCTCTAGCCAGTCATACCGGAAGTTTATGTCGAACGCGAAGACCGAGAGCATCCCCGGTTGAGTGCTCCGGCGCTCCACGATTCGGAGGAAGGCATCGATGATGTATTCGCTAATAAGCCCCCCCGGCTTTAGCGTCTCCAAGTCCGTGAGATGGACTGGAAGGAGGGGCCGCAAACCAAACACTGACATTTTCTTCGAACGGAAGACGCTCGTGGGAACGTTTAACGAAACGGAGGCGTGCAAACAGGAAACAAAAGAAAGGTCGTGCAAAGCTGTGCTGAATGAGAAAAAATAATAAGCCAATAGGTAAACGTGCAAATCAATAAATATTATGTGCGAATTAAACGTGCAAGAAAATTTGTAAATAGAACGTGCGAAATAAAAATGCAAAGAAAAACTGTAAGCAAAGGAAGCAAGCAAGCAAGCAATTAAACAACGTGCACAACCTGCAAAAGAACAAAAATACTCTAAGCATGACTACAAGTTACAAGCACTTATGACTAACAAGCACATCATAGCACAACTCAACGTGAGAAAAATAAATCTAGATCGTTACATGAATCACTGACCAAAATGCAAATTACCAAGGGTAAAATTGTCGTAAAATAGAGCTACGTGCTACGTATGTAAGCAGCCGCCATGCGTGCGATGAGTATGCATGGGGAAAAGAATAACAACATTCAAAGTAGGTAACCCTTACGTCATTCCCCGCATGCAAGTTGCGCCTTTCCCGCAAATTACGAACGTGCGGCGAACGGTTTCAGGTCCTTCGCGTGAACCGTCACCAGGACGCCGTCTTCTGTATCCTCGACCTCGAACATATTAGGGCCCGAGCGGCCTATTACTTTGCACGGGCCGCGAAACTTAGGGGCTAGCTTGCCAGCGATGGCGTCCGCCGCCGACGACAGAGTACGGACTCTACGCATTACGACGTCTCCTACCGCAAAAATAGCCGGTCTCCGCCTCAAATTATAATACTTGGCTTGGCGGCAGTAAGCGGTTTTCAGATTTTTCTGGCACTTTTCATATATGCGTCGGAATCGCTCGCGTCGTTCGTCATGGACGGACTCCAATGACTTCTCGGTCGAAACGTCGGCTAGTCCGGTTCCCGGATTCGCGAGCGCCCTCGGGACCCTTAGTTGTCGACCAAACAATAAGGTAGCCGGGGAAAACCTGGTCGAATCGTGCACGGCCGAGTTTAGCGCAAACTGGAATTCTCCAAGATTGGCGTCCCACGTACGATGGTCCGTGCCGACATATTGGGATATCATAGTTTTGATAACCCTGTTTTGGCGCTCTACCGGGTTCGACTGGGGACTATACGGTGCAGTCTGCCGAAACTCAATGTCCCACTCGTTTGCTAAATCCTTAAAAATCTTTGATACAAATTGGGTCCCGTTATCGGTAATAAGGATCTCCGGGGCCCCGTACCGCGTCAGAATTAGGTCCTTAAAACGATCGGCGACGACCTTAGCTGTGGCGGATCTCGTAGGGCACATTTCGGTCCATTTACTGAATTGATCTTGAAACGCCACAATGAACTTATTCCCGCTTTTTGACTGCGGAAGTGGACCCATAAGATCGGCCGAGATTACGTGCCATGGGGCCTTGGGATTCCGGAAGTACATTTGGCCGGCCGGTTTAATCTGGGGAATTTTATGCTCTTGGCATTTAATACAAGAGCGAACGTATTTCTTTACGTGACCTCTCCACCCAGGCCAGAAATATCTTTCACCGACGCGTGCGATCGTTTTCTTAACGCCCAAATGACCGGCCGTCGCCAGGTCGTGCGTCTCACGTAATACCCCTTCGCGAAGGTCACAAGGAACACATAATCTCCATTGCGCCTCGGTATCTCCCTTAACGTATTTTGATCGGAAGAGTTTACCCGCCTTAACACGATAATTGGGGTACCTCCAAGGGGAAGTTTCGACCCTGGATAGCATTTTTGCGGCCCAATCGTCTACCGTCCCTATGGGGCCTACGGAGTTATCGTTCTCGACCTTCTTGCCTTCGGGAGTGTTCACGACACTTACATCATCAACCGGGTCATGTCGCTGGCGCGATAACGCGTCCGCTACGCGATTTAGAGTTCCCTTCCGGTATCGAACCTCAAAATCGTGCTGTTGGAGTTCCATTATCCAGCGAGCCAATCTACCGGTAGGCTCCGGCAGTCTCAGCAACCATTTAAGGGCGACGTGGTCTGTCACAGCGACAAAATGATACCCCTCAAGGTAGGGGCGGAACTTCTTGGTGGCCCAGACCAAAGCAAGGCACTCTTTTTCTGTGGTCGAATAATTTATTTCCTGATCGGTAAGTAGGCGACTGGCGTACGCGATAACAATCTCCCCGTTATCGGTGCTCTGGGTCAGGGCAGCCCCCAGGCCAAAATTTGAGGCGTCAACCTGGAGAACAAACGTTTTTGAAAAATCCGGGCACGCTAAGATAGGGGCGGAGATAAGTTTCTGCTTAAGCGCCTCAAACGCAACCTCTTGTTCGGGTCCCCACTGCCACTTGCGATTTTTGTGGAGGAGTTGGGTGAGGGGCCTCGACATTGTAGCAAAATTTTGTACAAATCTTCGGTACCACGATGCTAAGCCGAGGAAACTACGTAGAGTCTTAACGTTCACCGGTTTTGGAAAATCTCGAATGGCCGCTAACTTATCGGGGTCGGTCCCTATGCCCTGATCATTTACGATGTGGCCCAAGTATCGCAGTTCCGTTTTGCAAAAATGGCATTTATCCTTGTTCAGTCGTAGTCCGGCATCCCTAAGTCTCCTAAATACTTCTCGCAGCAGATCAAGATGGTCGTCAAACGTAGTTGACACAAGGACTAAATCGTCGAGGTAAGCGAAAGCTTTAGGTTCGAGTTCTGGCCCGATAATTTTGTCTAGGAGCCGTTGAAACGTAGCACCTGAAGAGTGAAGGCCAAAGGGCATCACCGTGAACTGGAAAAGTCCAAGTCCCGGCACCGTGAACGCGGTTATAGGGCGACTATCTTCCGCTAAGGGGACTTGCCAATAGCCCTGCTTTAAATCGAGCGTACTGATGAACTTGGCCGTCTTCAATTTTTCGAGGATAAAATTTATCCTGGGTAACGGGTACGCGTCCCGAACGGAAGCTTCGTTAACGCGGCGTAGGTCTACACAGGGTCTTAGTCCTCCCGATGCTTTCTTAACCATCACTATGTTCGAACTCCAGGGGCTATTAGAAGGTTCAATAATACCGTCGCTAAGCATAGTTTCGACTTCCGTTTTAATGATATCCTGCATGGCAGGGTTCCTAGGGTAGGGTCGTTGCTTGACCGGCTCGGCGCCGTCTTTAAGTCGGATCGCGTGTTTTATCAGGTGGGTTTTTCCGTCAACCTGGTCAAAAAGCGCGAGTTCGTCGGCTAAAAACCTTTCTAGTCGCAAATTCTGATCGTCGGAAAGCTTACTCACGGCGCACGATTCATTATCTGGCCCGGTTCGATCACCAAGGCCGTTTTCGATCGCGAGTTCGAATTGCACTAGGCCGAGATCGTTTATCTGTTGTATGCCTAATACAATATCGCTCGTGAGGCCCGGTACGTACAGCGCGTCCCATTCGTAATCGTAATCGCCGACCATACCGGTGATCCGATAGCCCGTATTTGAATGTGATAATGCGCCGTTTGCCATCCTAACATCAACGTTGCTATCAATAGTGTGTACGTCCCGAGACTTCATAAGTTCGGCGACGCGGTCACCTATCAGACTAACGACCGCACCTGTATCCACCAAGGCCCGAAACGTTTGATCGAAAATTCGTACACCGATATATGGCCTGGAATCAATGGCGGCGCAATCGCGATTAGTTGCGACAGAGAAATTGCTTATTTTCTGAAGCCAGGCGCTCCATTCCTCGGGGGATGGTTTCCGGTTTGCCGGCGCGGACTCGGTCGCTCCCCTCCGAACCGAATCCTGTACTCGTTTCCCGCCTCGCAGTTACACCTGGTGGTAGATATGCCCTCAGTTTTACAATAAAAACATTTAAGCGTTTTGGGCTTTGGACAATTCCGAAAAAGATGACCGGTTTTATCGCAGTTCCAACAAATCCACTCGCTGTTACCGCGGCCATTTTTCTCCAGCGCCGTAGCCCCTTGCGCGTTAACTGTGGGGTTAGGCGCGGATTTTCCTAGGCTCTGGTGACGCGAATCTGCCGGCTGAACAAAGGCGACACGTTTCTGGCCGTGCGAGTACGGTTCCTTATTCCATTTCGGCGGGTTAGTCTCAACCGCCGCGTTATCTGACGCGCGATCGTAACGCTTCCTACCGTGGTACGCTGTCTCAGGAACTAGCGATATTGCGGGGGGCGGTGGGGGACGGAAGGCATTCTTGTCACGCAGATAAGCCTCGTAATCTTCGGCGCGCCTTATCATCTCGGTCAAGGTCAAACAATCCTGACGCCGGACCATCAGTTTATAATCCGGACGCATGTTTGAGTAAATCAAATCAATCCTCTCATGTGCTGAAATTGATCCTCTCCGCCTAATCAATGTATTAATCGCCACAACAAAATCCTTAAATGATTCTAAGTCGCCCTGGGTACGTTTCCGTATTTCCTCGTCTAAATTACGTCGATAACCCGGTGGCAGAAACTGGATTTCAAAATGGTCACGAAAATCCCGGTAGTTCGCCCACATTTCGCGGCTATTCCGGTACCATAGCAACGCGGACCCGGTCAAAAGTTCAGGGAGAGCTTTTAAAATATCGTTCGGAGTTACGGAATACGCCTCCAATAACTCTTCCAGTCGTTCGAGAAAAGATACGGGGTCCTTACGTCCGTCAAAGCGTAAATTCCATTTGCGCACAAGGTTACATATGGAAGGCGCATCGTGCGTTCGTGGTTGCTCTTGAGGGGGGCGTAAATCTAGGCGGCTAATTCCAAAGTCCTGACCGGGGATTACGTGAGCCGACGTCGTACTAGGGAATGGGATATTACCGTTAAAATATCCGGTATATGCCGTGTTAGTAGGCGCGGCGTATCCGTACGTTACACTTCCGAGCTGGTGTCTCAAATGAGCGTCGTCATCCGGCCTCAAGGTTCGCACCATAGAGCCGAGGACACGTTTAACGTGATCCGAGTCAGCATTAGGGGATAAACCTAACATCTCGCGCACGCTTGCCATCTCGTCGACATCTTTGCGCACGTCCAGTCTGTCTTTGCCCGCGTAACCCGATAGCGATAACGTTGGATCGATATTGAGTGTCTGAGGGGGGACTTGATAAGAAGCTGACGGGGGGATCGAATTGAAAGGTGCGCGCCAAAAATCCACAAAATTTTTCCGTAATTCGTTCGTCCTGCCCTCGGTGCTAAGATTAAATTTTTGCATCTCCTTTCGTAAGTCTTCTTTAGGCAGGCTATAGATCCAACCAACCCTAGGGTCTTCGAGAGGGGTTCGGGGGACGGTGGAGGGTGGCGGCGGCAAAGTTACCATACCAGTAGTGGTAAGGGGAGGGGCCGAAGACGTGACAGCCAATGGGGTCGTGGCATCGGTCGCCGGAGGCGTGGTCGTGGAAGGGGCATTAATGGCGGCCGCCGTGATTGTAGTTACGCTTTGCGTCGACTGCTGGGTAACTTTGCGCGAGGCACCTTTAGATTTTTCAGGTGACACCACATACATCATTGATAGGAACCTAAGCCAAACGCGGCAAAACAAACTCCACGGACTCATTTTCACTCACTAAAATTTCACTATACAATATAAAGGGGTTTAATTGCCTTTAATAAATTCAACTGGACGAATTAATTGCCTCCCTTATAATACGATAATCAGTTATCTCCGGCACAAAATGATTTACTTTATTAACACGTTTTACAACAGTGTTCAAACTATAAAGTTTGCAATAACGTAATAGGCCTATACTACGTTCTGAGCCAAGCGTTTAAAGGTCCCTGTTCGGGCGCCATCTTGTAACGACAGTATTTACGAAAAGAAAATTTTATTTTATTTCCAATTAGCTAACCTGTGTTACAAAGAAAAATTCCGAGATCGCTCAGCCTACTATGAGTAGCCCAGGGTTCGTAAAATACTACTCAACCGACAATCACTTGAATAATATTTTATTCGTATTTAATAAACGAGTTGTCTTGGCTCAGAACATCAAAACATAAAAGATGCCATAGCGATTCGCATTTATTTATTCATCCTCGCCACTCGTAAAAGGTTTTTGGGGTTGAATTTAGAAAATAAATTTTACAAAAATAAAATTGCACTTAATGCCAATCGTGCGAGATTTTAATCAATTTAAAGCCAATTTGAAAGTACCGATTTAACTCCAATGATTTTTATTTATTAGAATTTAGACCTAATTCCCTTCGCCAAGCAATAACATAAATACTGCTGGCTCCCAGGAGAGATTTATCGAACTAAATTTAAGATTAAAAAAATGTAAACGGTAGTAGAAAAACGTGAGTTTGATTATACGGAGTTCAGACGACCGGCTAGACTTTGTTCACCACTGTAGCTATGATATTTAACACCTGCGTGCGCTCGGTAGTGATACGTGTTCCCTACGTGGATATTTAATACAGCGCGTCGCAGATTGATAACAACTTCGATAATTCTTTTTATACCATTAAAACAGGAGCAAATATCCTTACGTATACGTAGTCTATCTGAAATCGTCGACACACAATACTCTTATCACTAAATTAAGTCAGCATAAAATACACCAGTACAGATTCCTACTTAAACTATTTTATGCAGTGTCGATCAGCAGCTCTTCACGTTCATTACACCAGGAATGACCCGAATTGGTATTCCGGTCCTCGTCTTCGGTGAGCGAATTCGCACCGTGGCTATTCGTTCGTTTAAAATGTGTTCGTGTCCGTTCTACAAAAAAAATTAAATTTAGGAAATTAATAAAACTCGTTTAATTAATTTGTTTCTTCTTTTATTTTAAGCTCGTAACTTTTCTGTTAGTTAACTACTCAGACAAAGCGAATTAGCAAGTTAGCAAAATCAAGCAAGCAGACAAGACATAACGTGACAAAACGTGCAGGAAAGTTCAGGCGTTACGCGCCTCCGGCGTGAGCGTAACTTAATTTAGGTAAATCTTACTGCCAAAGAAATTAGTGCAAAATTTACGTGGAAAAAGCGTGCTTCTAATAACTACACTACTATAAATGAAGCAACTACGTGAATGGCTACTAAGTTAGTGGGCGTTAACGTGCGGACCTGTCGCGGCGTGAGTCACGCAATCACGACGCTTAAATTTAATTTAAATAAAGCGGGCGGCAAGCTGAAAACAATCGTTATGAACAGCAAAACTACTTTTATTAGCGTAGATGAGTCGTCAACTTACCAAAACGAAGACAAAACGTGGGCACTGGTTGTCACCAAGTGGGTGCAGGACGATGGGCAGATGAACCGAAACGGACAACGCGGCGGTCAGAGAGCGAATGTCCAGCCGCTCGTGCCTCCAGCGATCTCGAAGATTCTTCTGCAGCGCCCCTGACGGTGGTCGTCGGAAGCGATTTACTCCAGCACGCGATTATGCACGTCACTGCTTCCCTTGCTTTTGTCTTTATGATAAGAACAAAGAAGGTTCCGAGCCAATTGTTGATGATGAATAAAACGTTTAACCGAATTTCGCCAAAATATAATTTAGAATTTAATGTCGATTGCGTTTTGGAATTTAACATTATCCCCTAATTTAAATTAATATTTCATTAGATTTTTGTAATATTTGTTTTCCAACAAAATATTACCCCCCCCTAAAAAAATGGACGTTACAAATGCCCACTATTTCCCCCCTCAGGGTTATTAAGGGGCAACATATTTCGAATTTCCTCTGTTGGTCAATGCTAACTTGACAAGCATATCAAGTTTGAACGAAATTTATCAGTAAATAAGAGAGAAATAGTAATTTTTGTATTCCCCATAAGAATAACATTGGACAACGTACTACGTTTACCACAAAATGAAAATTTAAATTTTCTCCACAACCAGGAAACGCAGATGGTAATTCAAAATACTAAATTATTTAGTTTTTGAGCTCTTTTTTCTGGTGAATATTAATATTTTTGCATATTTATGTTTTTTATGAAAAATCCAAAAAACGAACTTTGGACGTTTTAAGTCCTGTAATTTCTGAACCCGAGTTTTTACAGAAATGCAGATGGTGTCATTTTGTTGGAAAACTAAATATCTACAAGGTGATAAAGTTTAATCAAAATCGTTAGAGCCGATTTTCCGAAATTTTAATTTTTCATGTTTTTGGCGGTTTTTGGGGGATAATTAACCTTAAAAATAAAAAATTCAAAAAATGAAAACACCTGGATATATCGTGGTTTGGTACCTACATACCAAATGTCATCAAAATCGGTCCATCGGTGTGGGCTCTAGCTCTGTACACATCCAGACAGACAGACAGACAACAAAACGAAGATTTCCACTAACAACTCAAATTCGAAAATATTGACGAAATCAATACTTTCTCCATATACTATGTATAGGGGAGAAAGTAAAAATAAATCTGACGTAAACAATTTGAATATTGCAAGCATAATCAATAAAAAAAATTTCAACCAAAACGTCCCAGCGTGTAGTGACCTTATTTAAAAATAAAATTAAAAAAATAAAAATAAAAAGTTGAACAGTTTTAATATGAAATTTAACAACCAACGAAAAAACGTATTTTTAAAGTCAAATTTATTCATGCACAGCTTTTCATATTTAGTGTTAAAACCGTGACGAGATTTTTTGAAATGTATGCTTATTTTCACACGATGTAGGAATTATTTTTAAAATCTTAAGTCTTTGTTGTTGTTATTACTGCGAGACAATGAACTGAGGCACTAAAATAATATTATTATAGAAATAACTTCCACATTTACTTAGAATAAACACCTAAGACAACAATGCATTAATATATTTCCCAATGCAATATTTCCCACAAAAGTGATAGGGAGGGATTTAGCAGTATAAAGTAAGGAACACAGACCCTCCCCTAAGGATCAATAACTCCCCCAGAGTCTCTGAATTAATGCTTGCTGACTTCTTTATCCTCCTCTTTTCCTACAGGAACTACACAGTTTTTATCATTAATCTGATCCATCTACTTTAAATTAAACTGCTGTACTTTCCAAATAAATGTTATAAAATTTACCATAGTACAATAACATCAGCGATTACCCTTTATGTCCCTCATATACAAGTATGTACGTATCAATAAGATTTTGGTATAAAATGTTATTTGAAATATATAAATTAAATCTAATGGATATAATGATTACATAACTATTGCACTGTTTACATTTTCCTTCATTTATAGCTTGTGACGTATTTTTAACATCACATGTGACGTATATTAAATCTTGAAACCCCATAGAATTCGTTTACTCTTATTATAATCGGTAATAATAGCATATTACAAAGTACCTTCTATAAGCCGATCGCATGTAATTTTTCAGTGTCAATTTTTACTACAGCTAGGCTAAAATAAATCTTTAAAACGAGTTCGCACGCAGCACGCTGACGTGAGGGAAGTGAATTTCCACATAAAAACTTTAAAACTCAAAATCTGTGTAAAAACATGCATGTATTCCAATTTTTATTGAAATCTGAAAACAGTGATTTTTTGGCTGTTCTGATGCTCCTGGTTTCATTTACCTGCAAAGCTGGGAATACAATTTCGGGCATTATAATGTTAGGAGAAGGTCCAGGCAGGCTTTAAAGTAGGCGTGAGTTTCTGGGGATGATAAAAGTACTCTAACAAAGGAATAACGGGCTTTTCTAGTGTAAAACCCCCATAAGACAACGTACTGTGTTTATTCGAAACACATTTTCTTTAATATCTCGGTAAATATTTATGCTAGAATGACGAGGGAGGGCTTACAATTTTTGCCTCACTAATTCTAATCTTTTCCATGCATTAATTTTGCATCCGGGGCTTTTTCTGACTCTTTTTGGGCCCAAAAACTCAAAATTTGAAAGATTAATCCCCAAAAAAGTGGTTTAGAGTTTTCTGATTGTTTAGCCCAACGAAATTGTCCAACTGATTACAGAAAGGAACGTCCCTACCAAATTTGAAGTAAATATACCGTGTGTATATATATATATACATATATATATAAATATATATATATATATATATATATATTTATATATATATGTATATATATATATACACAATTTTGAACGACCCCCAAAAACGTGTTCATGGGGTCACGCTAGGAACTTCTATGGTGGTCCCGGGCTTACGTTTCACCGTGCGGGTCGTGCTAATAGTTCACTTTCCAAAGGAAATTCACTAATAAGTCTTGATAATAGTCCCAACAATTATTTAATCGAATAGAGGAATATCTAATTTTAGTACTCCTGTTAATATATGTTGTGTATCCAGCATTGGGTTACACCGATTGCAAATTAGCCTTATGTTGGGTGTAGATAAGCTGTATGAACCTAAAGATTTTACTTAGAATAGGGTTAAAGAAATTATTTATGGGGTCGCACAAATTCTATTACTGTTTAAGACCAAAACCAATATAAGTTAAAGCATTGCGTGTCCAATATTTAATCAAGTACTGACGATCAGGAAGTAACCTTTTCAGAAAAGCATTATTTCAAAAAATGTCTTTCATAAAAACAGTTTTTAAATTCCCAGATGACAACTTTTTTAAAGGTATACAGGGGTAAGATGTTAAACATCCATTCTCATAGACACAGTGGCCAGTGAGCATCATACATTCACTTGCTGTATCTACTGATATCTCACGATCTCTGTTTAAGTTACAATATCTGTTATTAAACACTTTGTATATACTTTTATGTCTGTATTTATTCTTATTGTAAATCACCTATTTCGTATTTTCTTAAACATAACTGGTTTTGTTGGTTTTTTTATACCAACATTAAATTGTATATCGAAACATAATAAGTAGGGATGCATTTGAAATTAATGACTAAACTTAGATTGGATCAACCATTAAAAGTTATCACACAAGAGGTTTTGCGTTTAACCTTGTTTTTATGAGTCTGTGAATAAAACCACAATCAAATAAGGTTTAATATATTTAGTAAACCATAAATTAAATCTCGTTCGTACTCGTTCTAAGCTGTTTACATAGTCACGTTTGTTCAATTTGCATATGTTTGTACACAAGTAGTATCACCGTGTGTTACTTCACTTCATATTAATTTTAATGCGGGAAATCAGATAATTAATAAAAATATAGAAAATATTCAACGCGGAATGAAATTTAAAGGTTTACTACTGAATTAAATGGAAAGTCGGCCATAAATCATAGAAATATGAGGTGCATTACGGAATGAGAGTGAAATAGCTGCCGAAGGAAATCTGAAGGAACGAATAATAATACCTTAGAAAGCGTCGGAATAAATACAGGGTGTGTGCTTTTATTGTGAAGATTCCATTGTTGTTCTTCATTAGTACAACAAGATGGCTCCGCTTGAATTAAAATACCGAGAAGAAATAGTGGTGGAAAATAACTATAACCGGGGGTTTTGTTGTGACCCTAAATAAGATATGTTGTGTTGTATCGGTGGAAATCAACATATTTTTGTTTAATACAGATTGTTATATGTTGATTAATCGCGGACTCTTAAGCGTTTACTAAATACCCATAAACATATATTTTTAGTGTTCTTTTGTACATGTGTGACTTGCGTAATATATGCATTACATCACTATAATTGTAATTATATTTCAAAACTTCAGAACACATTTAGATGCCCAAAAGTTTTCAGGCCATCTCTCCATTGGCAAGATAGAAGGCCTAAGGATAAATGTATAGCTATAGTTAATACAAGTCTTAGAAAGTCTATTATGGCAATCATCCTTATATCTTTGGATAATCTATAGCTCTGCAGCTATTTAGCCTACCTATTCTCTGTTTTACTGAATTATCTAAATTAATTTAAAACACAATATTTAAACCACGTCTTTAAAAGTTAATGTATAACCTCAACACAGATACAAAAACTCGACTTAGTAACAGTAACCAAATTATATGCCAGTATATTTCGTTAACTTTGATGTAATTGTACATTAAACGTGTAAAATGTAATTTTAATATTGTAAAATTGTGTGGGTTGTTATTTTCTTGAGTTAATCTACCATTTTATATCCAACCCGTACGAAGGACGGGTGCACAGCTAGTTTATTGTATAAAAGCGCAACTAACATTAATACCCCGTCGCAGCAAACCTGCGTACTCAGCGAATTTCCAATGCATATATATGTGACTCACTACTACATAGAGCTATTTACCAAGTTTCACTAAAATACATCCATAAATAAGTGATATATAGCATTTTATTTATTCTCCATAAGAATAACATTAGGGTTGAGGACGCAGGTTTGCTGCAACGAGGAAGATAAGTAATGTGTTTTTTTCAATTATCAATACAAATGAACCAGGTGAAGCTACATACCAAGTTCTCTTAATTTAGGTTCATAATTAAGGGAGATATACAACTTTACTTATTCTCCATATGAATAACATGGGGGTCGAGTATACAGGTTTGCTGCTACGGGGAATATCAACAAAAAACTTGTTGTGTGTACTAATATCAATATATCACAACTAGTTGAAGCCACATACCAAGTTTCATCAATATACATTCACAAATAATCGAGATATAGAATTTTATTTATTCTCCATAAGGATAACATTGGATAACGTACTGTGTTTAGCACTTTGAATATCTCTGCAACGGTTGGACGTAGAACAACGATTAAAACACCAAAATGTTTGTTTTGTTGAGCTAAACACATTAATAAACAGAAATGTGAAGTTTTTATTAAAACTATCTGAGAAAAATCTAAAAACCTTTTTCCCATAAGATTAACATGGGACACGTTTTTTTGGATTTTCTCCACATCCTCTTAACCTAGGTTAATGATTCAAAATACTAAATTATTTGTTTTTTTAAGCTCTATAAAATGGATGTAACCAAAATTGAGTGTTTTTAACATTTTGGGGTCAAATTTGCAAAAAAATGATTTTTGGAAAATTATAAACCCCCATAAAACCCCTTTCCCATAGTGGATCGATCTGGTTTTCAAACTTAAAGTCATAAATGCTACTCTCCACATTTGTGCAAAATTTCATAAAAATCGGGTGTTTCTTTCAAAAGTTATCGCGGTAACGGACATATATATAAATTTGAACGAATAGTGTTTTTGGCATCTGGGGACCTCAAAATGAAAAGTTATCATGGTCTCGGGCTTAAGTCTTACCATGCCACCTACGGTAATAGCTTCTTCCCTATAGGGGTAATTCGCTAAAAGAAGAACAGTCTTTAATCTTTTGCAGCAAAACAACTCCATCAGATAAAGAGGCAAATCTCATTGCCTACCATCCACGAACATATGAACACACTTGGATAAACCCTTAAAGTCTGCTAAACCTATCAAGTGAACTTGTCAAAGAGAAAACAGCTGATGAGTATAACCCCATTAACTCTTGAAAACGGCTGGTATAATATAATACCCCCGTAGCAGCAAACCTGCGTACTCAGCGAATGCAGATATATGTATCTTAATACCACATAAAGCCACATACCAAGTTTCGTCAATATACATTCGTAAATAAACGATTTATGACATTTTAATTATTCTCCATAAGAACAACATGGCGGCTGAGTATGCAAGTTTCCTAAAGCAAGGAACAAAAAAAATGTGGTTTTATGCAAATATCAATACAACTCAAGTAGGTTAAGCCACATACCAAATTTTAGTAATTTATGATCATAATTAAGGGAGATAACACTTACTTATTCTCCATGGGGGCTGAGTACGCAGGTTTGATGCTACGGGATCTATCGGCCAAAAAATGTTTTCGTGCAAATATCAATAGACCACTGCGATATGAAGCAATACACCAACTTTCATCAGGATAAGTTGATAAATAAGTTAGATATACAATTTTTCTTATTCTCCATAAGAATAACATTGGACAACGTACTGTGTTTAGCACTTTCAATATCTCTGTAACCATTTGACGTAGAGCAATGATCAAAACACCAAATTTAAGGCTGATTCCAATGAACAAAAGTTGAAATTTTACATTTCCAATAATGATATGTAAAAAACTCAAAAAACCCATTTTTGGGGTAACCCCCCCCAAAATACCCCTTCGGATAGGTCGATCCCTCTGGTTTTCAAACTTAGTCATAAATGCTGCTTTACACGTTTAAACCAAATTTCGTCAAAATCGGATTAATTTTACGAGAGTTACCGGGGTATATATATATATATATATATATATAAATACATATACATATATACACATACATATATATATTTTTGTAATATATATGTGTGTGTAATATATGTGTGTGTAATATATATATATATGTATAGTTTTTAACGAATTGTGTTTTTGGCAGCTGGGGACCTCAAAACGAAAAGTTATCATGGTCCCGGGCCTAGATCTTACCATGCCGACTACGGTAATAGCTTCTTCCCTAAAGAAGAAATTCTCTAATAGACACAGTTTTTCCTGCTATAAAATTAACATAGTAATAGTAATTTAAACAGGTTGAAATAATGCATCGTGAAGGGAGCAAATTAATTTGAAACTTACCAAAATGCAGTACCCTTTAAAGTAAAACTATTTTTTCTAAATTCATCATCAGACAGCATTCACAAAAGGCTGATGATGAATCGGAATCAATACAAAACCAGTGCCACTGGAGGAAGTATACACTACTGGCTGACTGAGGAAGTTTTATGTTTCAAAGCTGTGAAAAATAACTGAATTTAAACTTCCCAAATATCATGAAAACCAATAAATATTATAATATTCACTTATTAATATAACATAAGAATATCGGTTGTGTATTTATTATAGATTATTTTAATTTATTTGTTTATGTCTAAATGTCTATGGTATGTTTCGAAAACAATTTTTCAATGCTTTGACTATTACGTCATATTTTCACGTATCCTTACAATCACATACAAATTTATAACAACAATAAAAACTCATAGCGAACCCTCATAGCGAATGAGGGTTTTCTACAAAAGACTTTGGCTAACTTGCATCTGTATAACGTATGGAATAGCCTAATATTGGTTTTATACAATAGAGCATCGTTATCTCTCCTTGTAACGAGAGATAGCGGTACAAGGAGTGTACTTATTCTTGAAATTAATATTAGTTGCATACTTAACTGTTTTGAAAATAAGAGAAATGGCAATTAGTTTAAGAGGCTATTACAAGTTTCGTTGCCTTCATATTAATTAGTATTACTGCATCTTTAGCTGAAGATGTAAGTTACTACGTTGATGGAATACTAATAAATATAAAACATTATAAATGGACGATATGTAAATCATTCGAAATAGTGTCGTCAGAGTAAAATGCATAGAGCTTTCTATTTATTAAATTATAGCTACTCATATTCTGACCATGAGACACCATGACACTGAAGAGTAGCCAACTTTTGTATTCGATACTCTCATTAACACAAATGGAATGTCTACTTCTAGAGCTCATTACAGTTAATAATATTAGAGACACCATTACTCTGAAGTGTAGCCAACTGAAGCCATGGCTCTCGTCATCATATAAAGGATAACTACTTGTAGAACTCAAATCATAGTCTATGTGATTCTCCTGTCCTTAGAGATAACATGAGACTGGAGTGTAGCTAACTCAAGTATTCATGACTACTCTAAACACATAAAAGATAACTACTAGTATAACTAGACACAGTTAATGTTTTTCTGCTTATCTAGAGACACCATGAGACCTAGCCATCTCATCAACACATACAGTGTAACTGTGTTTAGAACTCATCATAGTTAATTTGTTTCTCCTGACCTGGAAACACCACGAGACCTAGCCATCTCATCAACACATACAGTGTAACTGTGTTTAGAACTCATCATAGTTAATTTGTTTCTCCTGACCTGGAAACACCATGAGACCTAGCCATCTCATCAACACATACAGTGTAACTGTGTTTAGAACTCATCATAGTTAATTTGTTTCTCCTGACCTGGAAACACCATGATACCTAGCCAACTCATCAACACATACAGTGTAACTGTGTTTAGAACTCATCGTAGTTAATGTGTTTCTCCTTACCTGGAAACACCATGAGACCTAGCCAACTTATCAACACATACAGTGTAACTGTGTTTAGAACTCATCATAGTTAATGTGTTTCTCCTTACCTGGAAACGCCATGAGACCTAGCCAACTTATCAACACTTACAGTGTAACTTTGTTTAGAACTCGTCATAGTTAATGTGTTTTTGCTGAGGTCGGGAGTGTTAAAGCGACACTAAACATTCAAGGTATATTAACATGCAAGAGTTTCAAGGGATTACCGATAACTCTCGACTTAGTTCTAACACACTTAAACGTACGTAATGGTGTATCAATGTTTATAAATTTTGAATAAATAAAATGTAGGGAATTTAAAATTTCAAAAAGCTTCTATCGAAGTAATAAAGCTTCTATAAAGTAATAATAAAGTATCAAAAGCTAAAACTAAAAATGTTGTGCTAACATGATACGGTATTAGTAATTTTCTATTTCGTATCCAGATTATTTAGATTATAATAAAATAGAAATCATGCTTAAATTCATTTAACACAGTAATAAAACACACTTTTAATTGTTGAACTTAAGCAAAAACCCATCTCCAATATATTTTTAAAAAGATTTCAAAAATATAAAAAATTTGATTAATATAACTTTAAACGAAATATTGTCAATGAAACGTTTGGATTAGGTTAAAAATTATTAAAATGCTAGTTATACTCTACTGTATACCTGTGGATACAATGTTGTAATTATTTAATTAAAAAATAAGAGACTACAAAATAGTCCAGAAATATTTCTTATTGTAAACGAATATCCAAAGTAAATCCCTTTTAGGCATAGTTACCTAAAATTAAATACTAATATGAAAATCAACGCACTATGTTATTTATCGTTCCTAAGAAGGATATTTAGCCAAAGCTATTTCAGGAGTGTATTTAAATTTATATAACCTTTATTGATAAATCACATATTTTAATAGGTCTGTTCATAATAAGATAAGTTGAATTAAAATATTTAAGCTTAACACTTGTAGATAGTTATTATAGATGGATATAATCAATTAACTAAGCCGGCTTCATAATGTTAAAAATACAATTTCCCTGGATTTTTGTAGTCGTAATATTGAATGCGTTAACAATAGAGATAAATTAGTTACAGCTAAAAGTGTGTTTCCAAAAGAAAAATTAAGATTATAAAGGAATTATTCAGTTGATTTAATTAATAAACAAAGCTAAAGAAAGAGTTGGTAAAGATCACAGAACCTCCCCTAAGGATCAATTCACCCTCCAAGTCTCTGAATTAATGTTTGCTGACTTCTTTACCTTCCTCTACTCCAACAGAAAACTAAACATTTAAGATTATTCAACTTGTTACAGCTGGCTTGGAGTTTAGGTTAAGAATAGTTTACAGGAAATTTAAAATCAAGAAAAGGAAAATTAAAACAATAAAACGTTTACAGTTCTATTCGGTGGTTTTCAAAAAGGAGTTGTAACTTAAATATCTTTTTCAGTAAACTAATTAATAGCTATAAAAATAAACTGTTACGTATTAACTAATAAGTACCGTATCAGAAATTATTAAAGACATATTTTTCTAGACTATACCACGACGTGGATTAATTCCTAAAAAAATAAAACTTGTGTCGAATAAAAATTCAGTAAATATTGTATTTGTCGTCCCTTTACCACAAAATATTAGTGACTGTTGTTTTTAAACCTGAACCATTTAATTTTTAATAAATATATACTAACAATAGAAATTAAATGAAGATGTAAGTTTATATTAAAACATAACAATAACACTTCTGCATAGTTCGTTCTAGCGTTTGTGTGTTACCTGCCACCCCCAAACCCCACTACACCAGGCTAATATATTTGTCAGGCCGTGTAGGGTTGAGGGGTGGAGGGGGTCGTGAATATTAGCACCTACACGATTACAGAGGCCGCGGAATTAAAGCGATCAGACCGTCGGCCGTGTTTATCTTCCGCATTGCAGTGGTCTTTGTTTTGTTTGTAGCATATTTATTCACCGTCGTATTGCTTGTCATTGTTTTAACTCAGTTTCTTCTTAAAATAATAACAGTTATTCTTCAGCTACAATCTTTACAGTGTTTGCTTAATGCATTTTTTATGGCCCTCCGTTGTGCATATTAAGCCCTTTTTATCTGAAATTTTTAGGAAGATAGCTGCATCGAAACACACAAATGCCTTTTTTCCTCTTAAATAGTCACTGTTAATCACTATCTACGACTACGAGGCAACTAAGGCGTATATGAATTAAGCGAATATGAATTAAGTATGAGTGTAGAACGAGATAGATGTCATGTGTGGCGTTGTTACTGATTAAGACCTTTTGATTTTTTCGCCAGGATCAATCCAGTTCAGATAAAACCTTCAAGAAACGTTACCCTTTTTATCAAGCTCGATTTGTCTTAGCAAAGTATTGTGAGACAAGCGCTCGAACCACTACGCTGCCCAGCTAATTTGGAATTTCTTTAGCTCACGCAATTTGTCATTGAAGATTAAATAATAATCTTACAAGGTTCTGGTAAAATACTGTATGATTTCTTTAACAATATGAACATTATTGTTGTTAGTTTAAAAGGATAACAAGAATACATCATAATCATATGTTGTTCTTCCTTGTGAGAAACTGGGGGTGTAGTTGGTTATTATTCAAATAACACTTTTTACACAATTCACATTTGACTATATTACAAAAGTACTCGGAATTGGGAAGACTCAACATTGGTTTCAGTTTATACACATTTGCTTTGATAAACAATTATCCAGAGGGCTGAATGGTTGAACTGTTTAAGGATTCTTGTTCTGTTAACATAAGTATTTATTACTTGAATACGAAAATAAATTCAATATTAACAAAGTATTCCTTTATAATAATGTATAAAGATATTTATATTTTTTTAATTTTTTGAAGAAACACTTTGGAATTTGTATAACAATAAATATTGATGGCAACAGAATAAGAACCATTTGAAAAAGGAGCTACCATAAATTATATAGGCAAATAAACATATCATTCATAAACTTGCATTAGGGTTTTAAGAATAAGACAAAAGCAGATTACTTACTACTGAACATTGAAATAAAATTTTAAATAGGCCTACGGATAAAAAAAATCAACATAATTTTATTCAATACCTTATATATATCTTGACATTAATTTAACCACTAACAATTAAAACACTGTTTTAAAATCTTCAGGCCACAATTCTGGGTAATCATATGTAGATCACTTTGATCTAATAACAGATAATTTAACCTTTCTTTGTACTTTCATTTTACAGTGATGATTCTCAGCCTCAACAACACATATTTTATGACTTATTAGTACATACTGTATTACCGTGTACATTTTTTACCGGTAGATATGTCAGCTAGTTAAGTTATCTATCTTAATCACTCTGTAAACGCAAGTTAATTTTGTGTGAAAGCAATTGTGGGGTCTTTAATTGTAAATTATGTACATCCATATCTATGGGGATAATAGAGTAAAGGTCATGTCAATACTTTTCAATAATTCTAGAAGAAAAACAAAACAAAAGTCTTTAATTATTTTCAAAGTTACTGTAAATCACTTATCATTCAATTTCTAACCCCATATCAAAGCGTTTAGACACTCGACACACAGTAGTGGTAATTTTAAGTGGGTTTTCTTATCCAGTCCGAATACTTATAAAGGACGAAGGGAAGGTTAAGTAACAACAAAATCAGACTATTGTATATATACTAAAGGTAAATACCCAATACCCAGGTAGGTTGTACCCAACGATGTTAATATTATTAGCATCGCTGGTTGTACCCTGTTAGGTAATACTCCTTAGTGAAATCGAAAGTCTACATACTTAAGGGGGTTCTAAACCAAATAACCATACAATCGGTTATGAAAATAAGACAAATCCGTCTGCAATAGGAGGCAAGCAAGATGCACATTCTCATTATTACGAATAACGTTACTGTGATCGTGCGAGTGATTTCCTTTACAAGAAAAAATACCCCCGTAGCAGCAAACCTGCTTACTCAGCGAATTTCCAATGAATAACACATAACATAACATAGCACATTAAAACACTTAACAGGATTCATAAGAAATGTATTCACAAACTAGCAATATTTAAAATATTAATTATTCTCCATAAGAATAACATTGGGGATGAGTATGCAGGTTTGCTGCAACAAGGCACACAAAATAATGGGTTTTTATGCAAATATCAATAGAACTCATCTTAGTGAAGTCACATACCAAGTTTCATCCATATACATTCATAAATAAGCGATATATAACATTTTAAGTATTTTCCATAAGAATAACATGGGGACCAAGTACCTAGGTTTGCTGCTACAGGAACCATAGACGAAACATTGTTTTTTTTGGCAAACAACAATAAACCACAACCAGATGAAGTCATATACCAAATTTTGTCAGTTTATGATCATAAATAAGCGAGATATACAATTTTTCATTTTCTCCATAAGAATAACATTAGACAACGTACTGTGTTTAGCACTTTCAATATCTCGGTAACCAATTGACGTAGAGCAATGATGAAAATACCAAATTGTTTGTTTTTTTAAGCTGAATCCAATGGTATAAAATTACATGTGAAAACCCCAAAAAACACATTTTTGGGGTACTAAACCCCCCAAAAACCTCCCTTCGGGTGGTGCGATTCATCTGGTTTTCGAACTCGTTCAAATAAATGGTACTTTACACATTTGTACCAAATTTCATTAAGATCGGACCTTTTTTACGAGAGTTATCGTGCTTACGGACACATATATCTATATATATATATATATAAATAAATATATATATATATATACATATATAAAAATTTGAACGAATGGTGTTTTTGGCATCTGGGGACCTCAAAATGAAAAGTTATCATGGTCTCGTGCTTAAGTCTTACCATGAGACCTACGGTAATAGCTTCTTCCCTATAGGGGAAATTCGCTAATAAAGCTAAATCTCTCAGATTGTTTTCCTAGTTTACTGGAAATTACATCACATAAAAGCTCTAACCTCACATTCAAGCGTTTACAGCCTCAGCACACGAGGTACAGCGAAACCCTTTTAGTGGAAACATTAACTGGGCTTTCTTATTCAATTCGCATAGTTAATAGACACTGAAGGATAAGAGTAGGGAACTAAATCAAAACAAGTACAAGTGTTGATGATTAAAACTAATTGAGACTAGAGGTAACTTGTTATGGTGGTTAACCGCAAACAATAACGATATGAAACCCCCGAGGTCTCCCTGTCTCTGTCTCTCTGTCTCTGTGTCTCTGTCTCTGTCTCTCTGTCTCTGTCTCTCTCTCTTTGTCTCTCTGTCTCTCTGTCTCTCTGTCTCTCTGTCTCTCTGTCTCTCTGTCTCTCTGTCTCTCTGAACCTCTGTCTCTCTGTCTCCCTGTCTCTGTCTCTCTGTCTCTCTGTCTCCCTGTCTCTCTGTCTCTCTGTCTCTCTGTCTCTCTGTCTCTCTGTCTCTCTGTCTCTCTGTCTCTTAAAAATATCGAAATTTGCCCAAACTAGTACTATGAAACCTGGCAGTTGGTGAAACGAATCAAATAGAAAAACGTGCTTGCAAATTTAGACCCACACAATATAATCAAATGATCAAGGTTAGTTTCAAGCTGTTCAAACTTACACATGCTTTTATAAAAAAAAAAAAGGCTGTGAAAATTGTTCCTGGAATTTGCCACACAGATTATAATTATTTTTTAAGACACTAAAACTTATCATTTTTCTTAGTATTTAAAATTATCAGATATTCGGTTTCTTTAAACAGAACCATAGTATTTTTCATACCCCTTGCTGCACAGTGAATACCCCTTGCTGCACAGTGAATACCCCTTGCTGCACAGTGAATACCCCTTGCTGCACAGTGAATAAATAATCTTACAAACAAATTAAAATTAAATATTTCCCACCGCACTATTTTTTTAACCATCACATCCCATTATGCCCCATTATTAATTATTGGCCTCCTAATGAACTTAGAGCTAATGTCCGTATTTTTAAAAGAAAACTTGTATTTATTCTGTAGCGTTAATAATAAATAAGCATAGTTCTTGTGTTTCTAAGAACTGTACTTGTATCCTTATGTTTAAAATGTATTTGGACTAAATTAATTCATGTAATAATGTTTTATGACAATGATGGATATTTTATTTGATTTAATACGGTTTTGATTTAACAAAGGCTTAAAAGTTGCTTTGGAAGTGTTGCAGGATTCCTTTCAACAGCTGCCATAGAAACCTTTTAATTAAAGTTAAAGTATAATATTGAAGAAACAAATATTATCTACAAATGTACTTTTTTAATTTATTTAAAACAATTTGATTCACAAGTACTGTTAAATGTACATAAATGAGCTTTTTCAAACTACAACAACTTAAGACAGAAACATTATTTTGAATTCTAAAAGAGAGCATGAGTAGAACTTTCTGCTATCAAATCCAGTTTACAGTATATTGATAACATAACTATCATAGCCGCAAACAGAGGTCCTGAGGACCTCTGACCGCTCCTTTTCCCTATCTTAACAATGTATTTTTACGCGGCGGTGCAGGTTTTTCTGTGGGTAGACCGGAGCATTAAATTATTTTAGACGGTTTGCTTCATAAGGGTTTCGAATAACTTTGGTTAATATAACCGGCGCCTTACCTTCAACAATACTTGGTATCTTATTCAAGTAACGACTGAGAACACACCATGTACACTTGTGTATTAGTATTGCCTCGTTTGTGAATTAGATTTTTTGTATGTGCCTGGTGTGTTTCTTTCAGTTTTATTTTTTTAAACTGCTCTTACAGTTCTCTGTTTTAGCTTTTCTGTGACTTTTGTCCAGCTTTATTTTGATTGTACTACTAATTTTGATATTTTCTAGGTAATATTTCTAACTGAATACGGGATCAGATTCCAGATCCCGAAACGTCGTAAAACATTTATTTTACTAACCAGAGGTGGAAAATTTCTAAAATAATTCTTTAACTATGTAAAATCACCATTATCAACAATAAATGTAAAAAAAAACCACTTATTATAGTAAGAATAACTCTTGAGTGAGAAGAACGGTATCTAATCAAACTTTAAGCAGTTTACGTAAAAATATGTTACGTGAGTAAAATAAACTAATCCGTACTATAAAAGGCAAACAAACCCGATATTGCCTTTACTCAGAATCCAAAAGAATCTGCTCGTATGGGTGACTCCCATACCACCCAAGATAACTGCGCTATTCCGATGTGGGTGTTTGAAGTGACAGAGGTGGGCGCTGAGATATTACCGTCAGCAAAGTTATTATTTATACAACGCGATGATCTCGAAACAATTGCAAAATGTGTGTGCGAATGTAGATCCCTACTAAATTCCAAAACAATGGAATTATCCTAAGGTCCTCAATTTAAATAGATCTTAGTTTTTGTTTACAAGGTTATACTATGTTAAATAACCTGGACAATTTGTTTCATTATTCTAGAAAAATAAATATATAACATTTTCCGTTTTAGCATAACTGGAGAAGATGTAAAAGCGAAGTTGGGAACCAAAGTTTAAGATCACTTATGATCACTTGCGAAGATTAAAACACCAAAATGGAGGGATTAGCAAAATTAGACTAAATACCCCCGTCGCAGCATACCTGCATACTCAGCGAATTCCCAATGAATATATAACATAACACATTATAACACTTAACAGGATTCATAAGAAATGTATTCACAAACAAGCGATATTTAAAATATTAATTATTCTCCATAAGAATAACATTGGGGATGAGTACGCAGGTTTGCTGCAACAAGGCACACAAAATAATGGTTTTTTATGCAAATATCAATAGAACTCATCTTAGTGAAGTCATATACCAAGTTTCATCCACATACATTCATAAATAAGCTATATATAACATTTTAAGTATTTTCCATAAGAATAACATGGGGACCGAGTACCTAGGTTTGCTGCTACAGGAGTCATAGGCGAAAATTTTTTTTGTGCAAACAACAATAAACCATAACCAGATCAAGCCATATACCAAATTTCGCCAGTTTATGTTCATAAATAAGCGAGATATACAATTTTCCTTTTTCTCCATAAGAATAACATTAGACAACGTACTGTGTTTAGCACTTTCAATATCTCGGTAACCAATTGACGTAGAGCAATGATCAAAATACCAAATTGTTTGTTTTTTTAAGCTGGATTCAATGGTATAAATTTAAATTAGATTTAAATTAAAATTAAATGTGAAAACCCCAAAAACCTCATTTTTGGGGTACAAAACCCCCCAAAAACCCCCCTATGGTGCGATTCATCTGGTTTTCGAACTCGTTCAAATAAATGGTACTTTGCACATTTGTACCAAATTTCATTAAGATCGGACCTTTTTTACGAGAGTTATCGTGCTTACGGACACATACATATATATATATATATATATATATATATATATATATATATATATACATATATAAAAATTTGAACGAATGGTGTTTTTGGCATCTGGGGACCTCAAAATGAAAAGTTATCATGGTCTCGGGCTTAAGTCTTACCATGAGACCTACGGTAATAGCTTCTTCCCTATAAGGGAAATTCACTAAAATTAAACAAATTAGAAAACAAACCGTAAAATCTAGAGCTAATCAAACTACTAACAAAATAGAAACTAGTCGCATATTTTATTTCTTGTACGTTAGTGAAATATTAATATTCTTGCATAATTTAAAAGTTACCGAAGTCCTGAAATACTTCCAGCATAAAAGTCTTAGAATATGAGTATTTAAGTTGTGCCAAGACCATTACTTGTCTCGGCTCTTATAATTTGTTTATCAACTAGCCGTTACCCGTCGCAACTTCAATACATAGCGTCAGTAATGTGTTAACTGAGTGACGCATAGCGGCACGCTATTTTATATAGTAGACGCAAGCTGCGTCGCGGAGCCACTGCCAGGAGCACTTCGCCTGTCGCGCCGTTGACAGAGCGAAGGCCCTTTTTACCCCCTTGTCAAACAGAAAATCTCTCAACGGTTTTCCTTCCCCCTTCCAAGTTAATCTTCTCCGCTGCCTGACGTCCTTAATCAACGCTCTTCACCAATTCTCAAAATGGATCAGTCTTAGCTTTAGAACCATAGTTTTAAGAGGCAGTATGGCTAAACAGCTCCATAAGGGGAAACCCATAAGGTTCGCCCCATCAGAAATGTAGGAAACTAGTGATTGAGTTCGGGGCGCTCGCCCAGAACAATTTTCAACAGGTTTAATTTCACCACGGTTGGGCAGTAATAAATTAGACTCTTCAGAAGATTCTCCATAGTTTTTCAATAGATTGCAGTAAATTTCTACATTCAGTTAGCTTGAAGTGTAGTTACCATGCTTTGGTCAGTTATTTTAGCAACCTCAGATACTGATCTCAATATCAATATGCTAGGTGTGTTGGAAGGATATATTATCAAGTCATTACAGTTATTTAGATTAAATCAAAGCTGGCTAGGTAGGCTTTCTGGTCTCGGGTAAAAGGTCTCCGAGCCTCTGGTCCCCCACGCACATTTCCAGTTAAATTATTTAGTTTGGTACAGGTATTTACAACACAGGTTTGGAAGAGTCAGCAGCCCTCCCATTCTGGCATTGCAGCCTCATTATTCCCCTATTAGTAGTAGAGTCAGTACGCCTAAGGGCAAGTCCTTAATAAACATCCCATAGGGGACCCTCATTCGCTTCACGTGCAGCAAAAGTGTAAACCAAAATATAAACAAATTAAGCTCAAAATTTTGTTGAAAATCTCAAATGCAGAACACCGGTTTTAGTTATCATCTGATCCAGTAGATGTTAGTAACCATAAGATTGAAGGAACCATAAGATGAGAAGGTAGGAGACCACTGGGGCAAAGCTCTAAAGAAATTTTAAAACCTGAATAGTCCTATAAATTACTTAAGGATATCTTCTTACCAAATATCAGCTCAATCGGTTCAGTAGTTAGAGCGTGATTGAACCACAACAATTTAAATAACTCACAAACCTTCAGCTTTATAATATAAGTACGATATCATTTTTAATTATCGCATTGATTTATTTAGTGCAAGATTATATTTACTAGAGAGATGGTTATCTTCAGTTCAGAAACCCAGCCATACTTATATTCTAAATAGGTGGATCCGAACCCCCAGGTCACGTATATTGGTGATTGGTCAAACCAAGCGCTTTGAGGACCAAGGTCACACACTAACTAGTACATGCGGTGACTGCTGATTCTGACAATGACATATTCCTGTGGGTATTTTTATATCCAGGTAACTCAATGCATATTAACTTACATTTATATAAATTAATGGAGATGTTCTAGATTTCTTTTGATTGATTAACTTCCAGTGGTGTTCCAAATATTGCTTTCTAGAGTGATCAAAATTTGCCTAAAAAGACGAAAATTGTCTAAACACAGGATTTGACCTTATAAACCAGCTTCATTGTCTGTATATATTTCCCATCTATATCCTTACGATCTTAACTATCGATTTGATATGAGTAAAAACAGCAACGGCGCCGGTGGCTAGAAACGGCATAAATGTTTTAACAACAAAACTTCAAACATTCGAGTAATTATCAAAACTTCTGTTTCCATAGATTTTGTGCAAAAACTTACTAAGTAAGTTAGTAATTATCACAGCTGAAAATTGGCCAAGGCCATTATTACCTCTAAATCAGTACAGTGTCCATTCAATGTTTCAAAATACAAACACCTGCCTTATTAGTGTTTATACTTCCAATTATGCTGGTTACTGTGGCGATAGAACAGATATTTTATTTTTTACTGGCTAATTTTGCACTTATACTTAATTTGATATATGTATATATATACTAAGTATGTAAGTCTACTTTTGCAAAATAAAATTAAAGATGAAAGCAGGGTTACCATTCAAATAATTCAAAGCTAATGAATGAAGTAAATTATCCCAAATTTTTGATTTCACTTACCAAAGTGAATTCACTTTCCATGGTAATAAAACAATGACAAATTTATCCTCAATACAAATAAAATAATCATTAATGAACCCATTGGCTGGTATACTAATAAACCCATTGGCTGGTATTCTAATAAACCCATTCGCTGGTATACTAATAAACCCATTGGCTGGTATTCTAATAAACCCATTCGCTGGTATACTAATAAACCCATTGGCTGGTATTCTAATAAACCCATTCGCTGGTATACTAATAAACCCATTGGCTGGTATTCTAATAAACCCATTCGCTGGTATACTAATAAACCCATTGGCTGGTATTCTAATAAACCCATTGGCTGGTATTCTAATAAACCCATTCGCTGGTATACTAATAAACCCATTGGCTGGTATTCTAATAAACCCATTCGCTGGTATACTAATAAACCCATTGGCTGGTATTCTAATAAACCCATTCGCTGGTATACTAATAAACCCATTGGCTGGTATTCTAATAAACCCATTCGCTGGTATACTAATAAACCCATTGGCTGGTATACTAATAAACCCATTCGCTGGTATACTAATAAACCCATTCGCTGGTATACTAATAAACCCATTGGCTGGTATTCTAATAAACCCATTCGCTGGTATACTAATAAACCCATTCACTGGTATACTAATAAACCCATTCGCTGGTATACTAATAAACCCATTGGCTGGTATTCTAATAAACCCATTCGCTGGTATACTAATAAACCCATTCGTGTTCAGAGTGTAACTCTGCAATTCAGTCTGGACTAATTGGTGAACTTTCCTCTTAGTAAAGGATCCATTATAAGTTTACCGATAAACTTGCTAAAACAGTTTACGGACTTCGATTTATCAATTAATTGAATGCTTTACCATATAAAGAACTTAATACACATGTTTGTAATAATTTAATTAGTTTTTGTTAGCAAATACTACAAAAACATGTTCAGATCGTTCGCCATGACGCTTACAGAATTATTTTGTACTTAAACATTGAGATGAAAAATACCCCCGTCGCAACAAACCTGCATACTCAGCGAATTTCGAATGAATATATAACATAACACATTAAAACACTTCACAGGATTCATAAGAAATGTATTCACAAACAAGCGATATTTAAAATATTAATTATTCTCCATAAGAATAACATTGGGGATGAGTACGCAGGTTTGCTGCAACAAGGCACACAAAATAATGGGGTTTTATGCAAATATCAATAGAATTCATCTTAGTGAAGTCACATACCAAGTTTCATCCATATATATTCATAAATAAGCGATATATAACATTTTAAGTATTTTCCATAAGAATAACATGGGGATCAAGTACCTAGGTTTGCTGCTACAGGAACCATAGGCGAAAAATAGATTTTTTGTGCAAACAACAATAAACCACAACCAGATCAAGCCGAATACCAAATTTTGCCAGTTTATTTTCATAAATAAGCGAGATATACAATTTTTCTTTTTCTCCATAAGAATAACATTAGACAACGTACTGTGTTTAGCACTTTCAATATCTCGGTAACCAATTGACGTAGAGCAATGATCAAAATACCAAATTGTTTGTTTTTTTTAAGCTCAACCTAATGATATAAATTAAAATTTGATTTAAATTTAAATTACCTGTGAAAACCCCAAAATACCCCCGTCGCAGCAAACCTGCATACTCAGCGAATTTCGAATGAACATATAACATAACACATTAAAACACTTCACAGGATTCGTAAGAAATGTATTCACAGACAAGCGATATTTAAAATATTAATTAATCTCCATAAGAATAACATTGGGGATGAGTACGCAGGTTTGCTGCAACAAGGCACACAAAATAATGGGTTTTTATGCAAATATCAATAGAACTCATCTTACTGAAGTCACATACCAAGTTTCATCCATATACATTCATAAATAAGCGATATATAACATTTTAAGTATTTTCCATAAGAATAACATGGGGACCAAGTACCTAGGTTTGCTGCTACAGGAGCCATAGGCGAAAAATTGTTTTTTTTGTGGAAACATCAATAAACCATAACCAGATCAAGCCATATACCAAATTTAGCCAGTTTATGTTCATAAATAAGCGAGATATACAATTTTTCTTTTTCTCCATAAGAATAACATTAGACAACTTACTGTGTTTAGCACTTTCAATATCTCGGTAACCAATTGGCGTAGAGCAATGATCAAAATACCAAATTGTTTGTTTTTTTAAGCTGAATTCAATGATATAAATTAAAATTTCATTTAAATTAAAATTAAATGTGAAAACCCCAAAAAACGTTTTTTGGGGTACAAAACCCCCCAAAACCCCCCCTTCGGATGGTGCGATTCATCTGGTTTTCGAACTCGTCCAAATAAATGGTACTTTACACATTTGTACCAAATTTCATTAAGATCGGACCTTTGTTACGAGAGTGATCGTGCTTACGGACACACACACACACACACACACATATATATATATATATACATATATATATATATATATATATATATATATATATTTGAACGAATGGTGTTTTTGGCATCTGGGGACCTCAAAATGAAAAGTTATCATGGTCTCTGGCTTAAGTCTTACCATGAGACCTATGGTAATAGCTTCTTCCCTATAGGGGAAATTCGCTAAAAGGTAGGGCCCTTTATTATAAAAATGTATACATTACATTGACAACTATGGAACTTTTTATTGATTGTAATTATTAATATAACAACGGTCTATCAGATATGTAGGCTCTAGGGTAATATAACATGTAGGGATGAAAAGATTTAATATTGAAAAGAAAAACTGTATACAAATGGCTTTATGAAGGTTCATTGTAACATGATCTATGTTTAGAGTTTTAAATTACTAGGTGTACGCTTATTCCTCGCGTATAAGGATAATTGAAACACATTATCAAATTTAAATCGAGTCTCATAAAAAATTCAATATCTGATTTGAGTAACATCGTCAGAATACATTCCGTTATCATTTAACTGCCACCAAATCCGGATTTTATGTCTATACAGTATAGCTAAAGTTTTAGTCACTTCTCAAGGAATCAATTATCGTGGTAGCTGAGGGGTATCGCACTGGCTCTTGGAGCGTAATGTCGCAGGTTCGGATCCCGCCGCCGACCTAATATTTTATCCGTAGAAAAACATAAATGCATTTATCACTTGTTTTTATCAAAGTCAATGTTGTGTAAATACGTAAATTTATTTATTTTTAAATAAATTGAAGATTTCAGGCATGGTTTGTTGTTAGGATTGGCATGGGTGTGTTATCTTAGAACAAACAGAGCATTTTGGGCTAAGCAGTGACTTTAGCAGTGTGGTTAATTTAACTTTTAAGAGAACAGCGAGTTTCCTATATGAACTAATGTTAACAATTTCTATAGGCCAAGTAAAAATATCCTTAGGGATTAAAAATAAATCCTCAGGCCCAGTTATTTAGATGAAAAAATGAGATTTCAATAAATTGTTTCAATAGCCTAGGCTATCATGAAATTAAATGCTATAAACATGGGTTGGCCCAAGTCCGTACATGAAACTTCTAAAATGACAAGTAGCCTAAGTGTATATGCCTACATTTTATAGTCATAGGTCCAAGTTTGTGATGAAAACAGCTCACTATAATTCAAACCTAGGAGATGTCAAATCATTTCAGATAACCTGTACAAAAGGCTTAGTTTGGTTAGAATAGTTTAAAGCTTTTGTTTTGGTTCGCTACAACATTCCTGGTAATGTGTTTAAAGTATTTTACAACAGTTGTATTTTACAAAATGATATTACAATATATTGTTTCAATGGCCTAGGCTATCATGAAATTAAATTCTATAAACATGGGTTGGTCCAAGACCGTACATGAAACTTCTTAAATGGCAAGTAGCCTAAGTGTATAGGCCTACATTTTATAGCCATAGGTCCAAGTTTATGATGAAAACAGCTCACTATAATCTAAACCTAGGATATGTAAAATCATTTCAGATAACCTGTATAAAAGGCTTAGTTTGGTTGGAATAGTTTAAAGCTTTTGTTTTGGTTCGCTAGAACATTACTGGTAATGTTTAAAGTATTTTACAACAGTTGTATTTTACAAAATGATATTTCAATATATTGTTTCAATAGCCTAGGCTAACATGAAATTAAATTCTATAAACATGGGTCGGTCCAAGACCGTACATGAAACTTCTAAAATGGCAAGTAGCCTAAGTGTATAGATCTACATTTTATAACCATAGGTCCAAGTTTATGATGAAAACAGCTCAGTATAATCCAAACCTAGGATTTGTCAAATAATTTCAGATAACCTGTATAAAAGGCTTAGTTTGGTTAGAATAGTTTAAAGCTTTTATTTTGGTTCACTACAACATTCCTGGTAATGTGTTTAAAGTATTTTACAACAGTTGTTGTATTACCAGTTTAATGTCGGCTTACTCTTACTGTAATCCAACCCTAGGCTATGTCAAATCATTCAAGATAACCTTCCGAAAAAGGCTGTTTGGTTCGAATAATCTATAGCTTTTATTGTGGTTACCTACTACATTACTGGTAATGTATTTTAGGTAATGTAGACAATTTTTATTATTAATTTAGTGAAAATATAACCTAGCAAATAATTGTCCTACAAAAATAAATTTTAAGGTTGTTCGCTTACTGTGACTAACATCATCAACGCTTTCTAGACAAATTGAGGCTTTGTATACTTTTTACACATGACAATCACAATATTACCAATTGTCTAAGAAAATGTAATAAAACAAACTATTTTATAAGTTAATATCTTAGTATCTAGAGTCATCAAAAAGTTATTTTGAGTTTTTCGTACTGCCACACGCGTCGTCTGTCGTCTGCCACTGATACAATCGTCGCCTTCGACGACTGACGATATTTACAAAGAGTAGGCGTACTAAGGGAATATTAACCGTATAAATATTTTTTTAAACGTACACTTAATAATTTATAAAATAATAAATATGCTCACAACTTAAAAATATACTTCGATTTATCTCTCTTGTGTGTTTTTTGTTGGTAAAAAAACTGTTGTTATCCAGTATAACAAAGTATACTCTAACAAACTAACTATTGTTACTCTCTTGTTGACACATAGACGTCGGCTAAATTTTAACTATTCAAGTACCACTAAAATGGCTTCCAATGTTATTCTTATGGAGAAAAAAATAAATTTGGTTTTAAGATAATTTGATTAATACTGAACGAAATTAACTGAATAACGAACTTGACCGAGATTTTGACCTGTTAAGTTTTTCTGGAGCATTTTAAGTTTAACTGTGGAGGCATTCTCGAGTTATTGTGGTCACAGACACGCCAGTTGAGTTGATT
The DNA here is from genome assembly GCA_963675035.1 of Allygus modestus. Taxonomy (NCBI): domain Eukaryota; kingdom Metazoa; phylum Arthropoda; class Insecta; order Hemiptera; family Cicadellidae; genus Allygus; species Allygus modestus. The sequence goes on along the minus strand of OY776117.1, from coordinate 123,038,920 downwards.
CTCTTACCAGTCCAAGCAGTAAAGTTGTGTATAAGGATACTTTCACTTCGTTCAATTATCCAATTATACTAATATTTTGTAACCGTATAAATTGTACTAATGAGAGACCGAGCACAATCGGAGATATTTTATTCGTTTCGTGGATGACAAATATGTTCACTCTATTTTGTTGATACTTTACCATGTCTAAGTGCTACTTTTACAGTTCACTGGTAAATTTATTCACAGTAGTTATGCATCTTTTACTTTGATTTAAATCTCCATAAGCCCAATGTTTAAATTTCTAATTACCAAATGAGATTTTTAACAACATATTTAAGAATTTTCTTGCGGTTGAGGTTTTTACCAATCGACATTTTAGGTCAAAAATCCCCTAATGCAAAAGTTGCAACAAAATCGTTCTGCTGGATTCAGAGATAAATTTGTCAATCAAACAAACATACATCAATTTAAATTTAAGGATTTATTACCCTGTGTAAATAGTACAAATCTTTTAAAATAACTAAACGTTTGTTTTTAATCGATTCATAAATCATCGAAAGATTTATAATGTTCAAATTAACACATTCTATACTTTTATAACAACGACTTTCATACTACTAACATTTACTGATAACGTTAAACACTATACTTTATAATATGCTTGTTTATTTTAATAAGGACTATTCCGAATATTGTAATGAAAGTAAAGAGCATAGAAACTTTATATAATTTACATTTGTAATACTGTACTTATGAGCACACAAACCCTGTACTTATGAGCTAGAGATAACCCGCAGTCTGATGCGGATCCGGATGATGTATTCATGACTCTCATCAACACACACAGGGTAACTACTTGTGCAACTCGTCACGTTAATGTGTTTCTGCCGAGTTGAGGAGGGATGAAGTGGCACGGAATATTCAGGGAGGGTTAACCTGATAGGGATTTGAGAGTTGACTGATAATCATCGACCTAATTCTGGCACAAGATAAGTTACGTAATAATTGGTAATGTTGAATAAAATCCTGATGAAATCGTTTGTGAAAAACTTAAATCGATGTAAAACATGCTTTTGTAATCAATGGATAATCCTTTAAATCAATAATACTCTTGCAATTAAGTTTAGTACCGAAATATGTCCTGTAATGTATTCTTTTCGCATTTATATTAAAAGAAATACTAGTTTAGATTTTCTTCAATATTTTTTAAAGGGAGTTTATGAGACTTAATTGTAAAAATGGATATATCCGACTAAAAATTCGCTCGATATAGGAATGGTAAAGTTAAAGGTAAGGTAAAGGTTAAAGGCTGACATTATTTGAGAAAGACGCCACAATGCACCACCGATCATTGTGTTGTCCTCTCTAGTTGTTATCATTGCGCATCCACCTCTACAGCGATACTTACCAAAATATACATATCTACTATTATTCGCTCATTTAGGTTTAGTATAATCAATTTCATCATGATATATGACTATGATGATTATACATTATAATACAACCAAGTATTCTAAACAACATTACAAAAGAAAGCGGTACTTTTCAGTGGCATAAGACGTGCTTAATTTCACCCTTGGTAAATATGCTATCACAGCTTTAAAATGTTTTCATTGCTTTATTAAATGAAATAGATTTTAGTTTTAAACCAAATATATTTTTATTTTGTATTCAATTAGATTATGAATGAAAATATAAATATGATTACTGTTTTCAACTGCCTAACTTGAAAGCTAAACTTTACTTTCAAAGGTCAAGAAACTTCAATCGCAAACCGTTTTACTTTATAAACGAATCATATACAATACAATGAAGATTGTTCAGCATGAATCAAATAAAAAACAAGTTTTAATATATGATAAAACCAATGCAGTTGAGTGTGTTTGTTATTTTAAATTTCTTTAGTCATTGCTTTTTTAATGGTAGTAGATTAATGCAGAACCACGGTTTAATAATTTAGATTTTAACAATAGCTTAAGGAAATTCAAAGAAAGGGTCTGATAGTAAAACAATTATGTAAACAAGCCTACTAAAAACACATCCTAGTCTTGCATTCTTAATGATTTAAAAGTTTATCAGAACTAACAAATGTCAGAAACTAATCACAGCTTTATGGTGTTATATTTTGTTTACTTCAAAACTAGAAGCTAAAATGAGAAGGTCCTAAACAATATGGAAAATGTGTACTTTTATCAAAACTTAAGTAAAGAGTTAGGAAATAACTTAGACCCCTCCCCTTAAGATCAATACGCCTTCTGAGTCTCTGAATTATTGCTTGCTGACTTCTTTATCCTCCTCTTTTCCAGCAGAACACTAAATACACATATAATACTCATAAACCTGTTACAACTTACTAAAAATTGCTTGGTGGTGATATAAACAAATGTACGAGTTTTAAACAACGCTAACAAAATATCGCGTATTCTACCAGTTCATATTGGAAGTTTCATATAATGTTTTAATTATAAACAAAAATTATTAATATAATCATTGAAAGGCATAGTTGCCATAGAAAATACTGTGCTGGGGAATTCTTACATAAATAAAATTTTGCTAAAATTATAACGTAATAAAAGGTCCAAAAATTTTGTATTTGTTGATACTTTCAATTTTATTATCAAATAATTCTTATTGGCCAAATAAGATGTGCAAACATGTGCACTGAGCCCTAATGTTATTCTTATGGAGAATAAATAAAATACTATAGATCACTCATTTATTTATGTATTTTTATGAAACTTGGTAAGTGGCCTTATGTGGTAGTGAGAAACATATCCATGCATTGGGAATTTGCTGTGTACGCAGGTTTGCTGTGACAGGGGTACTTAGTTTATTGAAACTTTTTTTTTGTACAAAAACAAAACATTATAATGTTATTATAATGAACAAGATAAGCTAGCACAAATTAACAAAAGATATATTTTATTTCAATGCATATGTTTCACCAGCAACCACCCTCTCTACATTTCACACCAGTCTAATATATTTGTCAGCCCTTGTAGTGGTGAGGGGTGGAGGGGGTCGTGAATATTAGTACCTACACGATTACAGAGGCCGCGGAATTAAAGCGATCAGACCGTCGGCCGTGTTTATGTTCCGCATTGCAGTGGTTTTGTTTTGTTTGTAACAGTTCCACTCATTTGTTTACTTTTACTAGTATTGTTATACAAATTTATTGTAATATTAAAAACAGTTAATCTTTAGCTACTATTATAAAAAAAAAAACTAGATTATAAATTGATTCGTTATTGCAAATATTATGAAGTGGTCATATAAAATGTGAAATCTACGGTTTTATTTATTAACTTAACAATCATAAAGTTTGAAGGAAATATTGCGGTACTAACGTTGTACATTTAAATTATAACAGAATGTTAATAATAAACAACTACAGCTATAAATATACAACAAAATACAGATAATAAACTTATAACCGTAAAAATATCAGGATTATATTGGAGTTTTAGGCATGATACATTATCATAAGCTAAAATAAAATAAAACTATTATTGCATATTATATGTTTTACCAAAAAAATAGTTTTAAAATTACAGCTCAGTTGCTAGGAAATCCCATTTCATTTCATCTAACTACTTAACCTAGTGATTTAGTTCAACTGTAAATTTTAGTGACTACGCTACTATATTTCGATTAAACTTAATTCAACAAATTTCATTCCCATTCTATTGTATTGTTTAGACTTTACAACTTATATAAAAATTCCATCAACTATTTTTTACCCAACTAGCGTATCATAAATACAAATTTATGCTTTTTAATATCTACTATTCATATTTTACCTGTTTTATAGGGCAAATTACAAATAAATTATTTCATTACTTTGCAAGTTTATTTACTCAAGGTTTTTAAATTAATCCGACTTTCCTACAACGTGAAATTAATTATTCCATCTAGCAACAACTTGTACCTCAGACAAATTTTGTTTACAAAACTAATTTTATTTATTTTTTAAAGAGTCTAGTTATTTATTTGAAAATTATTAAAGACAAATGTTAAAACCTTGGTAAGCCAGGCTCTTGCGTGACCAGGCCATCTGATCCCCTCGCATGCTACATTAATGGCGTAACTTTTGTCTGCTCGAAACATCGGGAGTTTCCTCATCCTGTTAATGTTTCAGATGAATTACTGTTATATGTTTATAAATTTACAAAAATAAATAACAGAGCAGTAAAAGAAATTTGAAAATATTTCTGGACGGAATAACGGATTTAATGCAGAGGTACACTAGATGTAAGTTTATACTTCACATATAAGAATGCACAATGTGGTAAATAAACGACAAGAGGTACTTCAGTAAGAGCTGAATAAAAGGTTTGTTGTAATCGTAACCAAAAATACGTTAGTTAATTTTAAAAAAATAATACAGTTCCTAATTAGACTGAATGCATATATTGCGGTGCATTTACTAAGGATATCTTTGTTAAAGGTTGATAAATCATGCCCAATATCTACTAACGTTATACTTTGAGTTGTAAATGCACCTTTATTTTGTATGTAACAATACTCTATAAGTTTTATGATACTGCCAATATTATATTAATTTACTCTCTTTGTTCGTAAAAAATTAAATCGTAATGGTCCATTTCCATAAATAACAAATATCAAAAAAATCGATATCCTTAATTTTTTTTAAAGTAATTTAATCACCGTCTCGTATTTCGTGGATTAATAGGTTTAAACATTATTTCGGTACTTGTTCTGCAGTTTTGTACTAAACCTCTTAACATGGTGTCAATTTGTTAATGGTTGGAGTCATATAATTTCCGTAAACGCGAAGTTTTTAATTTTTCAACAGTGATCGGTGGGTGATTTCAATAAACTGCAACAATACTCGTAATATGCTGATTATTGTTGGATCCTCACCCTCATCGCCATTAACTGTAATCGCTGGATAATATTGGCGATAGTCGGTACCAAGCACTACCCAGGTATAAAATAAATAGCTTAATGAAATTCGCTAAAAAAGCTCAGGAGGAAAAGATATAATGAACATGAAAGATTATTTTCACGGTGACTGAAAATTACATCACATAAAAGCTCTAACCTCACATTGAAGCGTTTACAGCTTCAACATACGAGATACAGCGAACCCCTTTTAGCAGAAACATTAACTGGGCTTTCTTATTCAGTTCGCGTACTTCATAGACGTTAAAGAATAATGATGAAAGCGATGTAACAAAAATAATTCATGCTTCCAATCTAAATCCAACTAAATCTTTCATAATTACTAATAATAACGCTTTTGGCAGTTTCATTCTTACTTGTGTTTTTTATTTTTACCTAAACGTTTCGATGCCACTTTGGACATCTTCATCGGTAGGAAGGTTTTATAGACCTATAACCTTCCTACCGATGAAGATATCCAAAGTGGCATCGAAACGTTTAGGTAAAAATAAAAAACACAAGTAAGAATGAATCTGCCAAGAGCGTTATTATTAGTAATTATAACAATGGCTTACTTAAGTTTAAGAATTGAAATAAATCTTTCATTTTAGTTAATCTGTTGTTAGTTAAAGTAAACTTACATATAAGAAAAGTGTTTGTAGAATCAAAAGAAGTTAACGGTAAAAATTGGGTAACAAAATGTAAGTTTAAAAGCTATGTAGTTGAAGGCGAAGAAACCCCGAACCCAACTAAGGTGGTTGTACTCGTGTGGGTGATTCCCAAGATACCCTCGGCGTGCCAACTGTATTAGCTTGACGGGGAGGGGGGGGTTGATGGAAGACAGATGTGGGTTGTGAAATATTGCTGTCAACAGAATTATATATAGAATGAGATGCTCTCGTAACAAAGGAGTAATCTGTTTGTGCGTTCTTTAGCAAATATAATGTCGCTAAATTACCGCCAAGGACTTCAATTTAAATGTTTATTATACAACTTTTAGCTGAGTCTAACTGTGTTTACTACAATATAAGACCCAGTCATATCCCTTTTTACTTCTATGCTTAAGTGATATGGATATCATATTTAAACGTATACTAACGTATAACTAACTTTTGATTACGATAATTTTATCCCACCGTTGTGATATCATATTTTTAAATTCCCTTGAAAAATCATAAAACAATAAAAACCTATTACCTATATAAGCCAAACACTACTCACCCACAATCACGGTGTCCCAAAAACCATAAGAACTCGGAAGCTAACGTTTGGCATGGTGATTCATCTTATGCTGTAGATGTGCAATAAGGTTGGGTATTGCGAAATTCCCTCAGGGCTCAGCCTCACGGATTGTCAAAGTTCCCATGTTGTTCTTATGGACACAACATTTTTGTATTGGAACAGATGATGATTTAAGAATATTAACACAATAAAGATCTGTTGTAGTGTATATTCAAAGATCTGTTGTAGTGAATATTGACAATAAATATCAAAAGCATTTAGGTGAACGTAAAGGAGGATCATATCTACATGTTTCACAAATACCACTCCATTAATTGACTTACCACCACCCACTCACTTAGTGATCACTGTATCTGAAAACGGCAATGTCTATAATGCTGACATTTTGCATGGTGAATTCCCTTATGATGCAGATATAAAATAGGGCTGGGTTCAAAAGAAAGCAAAATAGGGCTCCACTCTTCTGCACTTTATGGCGATCTTATGGGAATTTCTGGACCTTTCGAGTTTAAATTTGGTAGGAACATAGCTAATATACATAAGGCAAAAGATAAGTCTACTCCTATTTCAAAGTTTAAAGGGCTCCACCCCCTACTGTCGGAAAACTTATTTTAACCATATTGTACCTGTACTGAACTAATGGAGCGGTAATTATGGGAGCTGGTAAGATAGCTAATAGATCAAGGCAGACATAGGCCTAATAATAATAACAATTTCGGAATTTGCCTCACAGGCCTTTAAGCATATTAACCATCACACATCAACTACTGATCCGATGGAGGTGAAATTTGGCAGGAAAGTTGAAACGCCAGAATCAAACATAGTTGATCCCCCTTCCCGAAATGTATCTGGGGCTCCGGGCCAATGGCAGCTAAAGTTGTTTTTGCCATCTCACATTTTCTACTGGATTGATGGATCCTGGAAGTTCGGTGAGAAGTTAACTAATGCACTCGAAGCAGACAGATGCCTTCTCCTGGCCAAAATATTCTTGCTGGCCTGATTTGTTCCGAACACACTCCAACTACTATACAGATAGAGGATAGAGCTGAAATTTGATAGGAAGTTATGAAATACACCAGATCAAATATAGACCTTGTCCTATTCTAAAATTCCCTTGACAAACCGTCCAACTGGCACTGTGAGTTATGTCTACTGACATATACATAGTAATGGAATGATGGAGCTAAAAGTCGGTAGTAAGATTGGTAAATGATGATCGATCATAGACCTATACTCCAGTATTGAAACTTTATTGGGGCTCCACCATACTTGCATTCACAGTTTATATGTTTTAAATTATCAGTCTTACGTTATGGTGTATTTTATTTTTTAATTTCTATAATAACAACGTTTTTACTACCGGTAACCAACGGAAGTCCACAGAGAAGTCCGGGAATTAAGAAATACCATGCCAACAAAGTCGCTGGTACCAGCTAGTATACTATAAAACAAAGGTACTATAATTTGTATAAGTAAAAAACAAATTGCTGTTCCTACACATTTTTTTATTCATACATTTTCAGTTTTCACAAAATCATGACCGGTTCTAATGTAAAACGAAAGTTTTAATCCAGCTGTAGAGTTGCAATACACTAATTTATAATTTAAAGACATCCTTTAAATTGAAATCCATGAAATTATTGATTGTATTATGAATCACTAAACTGAATATAATACTTGATATGAGTATATATATAAACCATTATTTTACTTATATCTGAGCCAGTCCTGAGTAGAAATGGTCGTTTCAATTATTAAGTAAAACCAGGAGACAATTTTCTTACTGACTGGATCATGAAATGATTGAAGACTGATGGCTGATTTGAGCATAATGTAAAAATGTAAACATAACACAACTAAGAGTATTTTAAGATACCACATAACGAAACCCATTTGTGAGTGGAAGGTTTATGCTGCTTGTTAGCATAAATCCACCCCAATATTCCCTCTGCCTTTATCGCTCTCAAACTCTGACGACCACATTAACTGTAATGAGTGTTGCAAGTAGTCATCCCGTCTAGTGGCCATGCTGGCGAGTGTTCATTAATAAATAAACGGCCGTTTGCCGATATGCCTGTGTCTTAGGATGGCTTAGATATCTGCCCCTAATTTACATTAAATTATTAGTGAATTTCCTTTGGAAAGTGAACTATTAGCATGACCCGCACGGTGAAACTTACGCCCGGGACCACCATTGAGGTTCCTAACGTGACCCCCTGAACACGTTTTGGGGGGTCGATCAAAATTGTATATATATATGTTTGCACACTAGCGGTCGCATTTTTTGTCCGATTTACTTAAAATTTGGTAGGGACATTTTTTTCTGTAATCAGTTGGACACATTCGTTGGGCAAAACAATCGGAAAACTCTAAACCCCTTTTTTGGGGATTAATCTTTCAAATTTTGGGTTTTTGGGCCCAAAAAGGGTCAGAAATGCCCCATACGGAGAATTAATGCATTTAAAAAGATGGGAATTAGTGAGGCAAAAGTTTTAAGCCCTCTCTCGTCATTTTAGCATACATATTTACTGAGTTATTAAAGAAAATGTGTATCGACTAAACACAGTACGTTGTCTTATGGGGATTTTACACTAGAAAAGCCTGTTATTCCTTTGTTAGAGTACTTTTATCATCCCCAGCAACCTCACGCCTACTTTCAAGCCTGTCAGGACCTTCTCCTAACATTATAATGCACAAAATTTTATTCCCAGCTTTGCAGGTAAATGAAACCAGGAGCATCAGAACAGCCAAAAATCACTGTTTTCAGATTTCAATAAAAATTGGAATAAATGTATGTTATTACATTGATTTGGAGTTTTAAAAGTTTTTATGTGGAAATTCACTTCCCTCACGTTAGCGTTCTGCGCGCGAACTCGTTTTTTATTTTTATTAGATTTAGTTTTTTTATGTTTTGTAATATGTTTTGAAACGTTTCAGTGAGATCTCTTTTTCAATGTCAGGTCCTAAAAGGGTGTTCTTCCACTATCAAGTTGTACTCAGATAATATTCTGGCAACAAAATAAACTAAATACAATTTCATAATCTTTAAAGACGTATGTTATCAACCCCGCCTATGTATGTAAAACAACGTATTATAACCATCAAACACAAATACAAACATCCAATTTTATTTACCTCCTAGTATAAATGTTTTATATTTTTACGGGATGTAAAATGATGGTATTTGTATACGATGAATGTATAATGATGATATTTTTAATAAATGAAAAACTATTATTTTGTTTCTCAAAGTTTGGTTTCAATACTGTTATTTAGCTTCTTGGTTTAAATAGCATTGAAAAACATGTCCATAAGGTGTCAATTACATAAAAGCTCAATATTTAACTAAAAGATATATTGACATCTTAAAAAAAACTGTTTACAGTAAATCATTTAGTCTATAATAAATCGAAGTGCTTAAATTCCAATTGGAAGGTTCACTGTAAACTTATAATGGATCTGTAACTGAGAGGAAAGTTTGCCAATTAGTCAACTGTGGTTTACAGTTACGTGTTCAACAAAAATAGGTTTATTACCCGACAATTTTATATTTTCTGTAAAAATTTTACGACAGGTCGTAATATTGATACAGGTTGAATATCGATATATATATCCACATAGTTGATCCCATAGTTATAGTTATATATATCATGCTGAATGCATTTTCATTGTGATCATATCGGTTTAAGATTTAGAATGTCAGTCTGTGAACGTGGTAAAATAAGGTGGGATAACGGTTGGGTATAATGTTCATAATTATTGAAAAATAAATAAAGAAGGCTTATATTTTAAAGGAACTAGGATAATTTTAGTTTTTAAGATTCACCTTTAGCGTAAATTGTCAGCACCCCCATTTTGGTGTTTAGTAATCATCATAAGTGACAAGATCCACTTGGAACCAAGCCTATCTCCTATCTCCTCACCTTCTCCTGTTTCGCTTAAGGCTTTGAGGGGAATGTGTGGAGGTTTTCAAATAAGTATATCACACAGAATAACACGATTTAAACATAAATAAAACATATGACAATCTACAACAAAACCCGCGCTCGAGATGGACAGCCTGACTTCCTGGCGTTGGAAATATACCACAAAAAACTTGAGAGTTATTCCATAAAATCTTTTCCATAAAAATAAAACTATTCGACATATCAGCTCGTAAGTAACACTCTTTAGTCAGTGATTCAAACTTTAGTCGATGCCGAACTGAAATAATCATTACGACTTCCTAGACTGAAAGACAGTGAATGTAGGACCCGTACGACATATTTTGAGAATGTAACATAACAATTAATTAAAGATTTAAAGCCGGCATTTAAATCGAAGTAGAATTATATATTAGCGAATTTCCCCTATAGGGAAGAAGCTATTACCGTAGGTCTCATGGTAAGACTTAAGCCCGAGACCATGATAACTTTTTGTTTTGAGGTCCCCAGATGCCAAAAACACTATTCGTTCAAATTTATATATATGTATGTATATATATATATATATATATATATATATATATATATGTCCGTTAACATGATAACTTGAGTAGAAAACGTCCGATTTTGATGAAATTTGGTTCAAATGTGTAAAATGACATTAATGACTTTAAGATCGAAAACCAGAAAAATCGGACCATGGGAAAGGTGTTTATGGGGGTTTTAAATTTTCTAAAAATCAGTTTTTTGCATTTTTCACCCTAAAATAAAAAAAAAATAATTTTGGTTTTGACCATGTTATAGAGCTTAAAAAAACAAATAATTTAGTATTTTGAATTATTAACCTAGGTTAAGTGGTTGCGGAGAAACTCCAAAAAAACCTGCTCATAAAATCTCCCATGTTAATCTTATGGGAAAAAGGTTTTTGGCTTTTCCTCACTTTATTTTAATATAAACTTCACATTTGCTTTTACCAATCTGTTCAGTTCCACAAAACAATCATTTTGGTGTTTAAATTGTTATTCTACGCCCAACCGTTGCAGAGATATTCGAAGTGCTAAACACAGTACGTTGTCCAATGTTATCCTTATGGAGAATAAATAAAATTTGATATCTCGATTATTTATGAATGTATGTTGATGAAACTTGGTATGTGGCTTCAAGTAGTACTGGTATTTTGATATTTGCACAAAACATTTATTTTTTGTTGATTATCCCCGTATCAGCGAACCTGCGTACTCAGCCCCATGTTATTCTTATGGAGATTAAGTAAAATGTAATGACTCCCTTAATTATGAACATAAATTAATAAAACTTGGTATGTAGCTTCACTTGGTTGAGTTATATTGATAATTATATAAAAACCCATTTTCCTGTTCCTTGTTGCAGCAAACCTGCTTTCTCAGCCCCCATGTTATTCTTATAGAGAATAACTAGAATGTCATATATCGCTTATTTATGATTGAATATCGATGAAACTTAGTATGTGGCTTCGCCTAGTTAAATTCTATTTATATTTTCATAAAAAACAATTGTTTCTGTTCCTTGTTTCAGCAAACCTAGATACTCATTACCAATGTTATTCTTATGGAGAATAATTAAAATCGCTTATATGTGAATATATTTTTATGAAACTTGGTTTGCGGCTTTATGTGGAATTCAGACAAATATTATGCATTGGAAATTCGCTGAGTCCGCAGGTTTGCTGCAACGGGGGTATTTTTTATTGGTATTATGGTTTGATAAACAAATACTTTAGCCCTTTGTTACAAGGTCATCGCATTGTTCAAATATTTGTTTTGCTGTTGATAATATTTAAAATCCCACATCTAAAATTCCATCCTCTGCTACATCGGGCTACAACAATTGGTGAGCTAAAAGTGTCATCGAAATTGCTCACATGACCCCCGTGCCGTTACATGTAGCAATGAAAATGTTGGGTTAACTCACCTCCATCGCAGATTATTATTTCTTTCTTTCGTAACCAAAATACAGTATTACAAAACGTGATAAGGTTAAGTTATTTTTAATAAATACCCTAAACTATTTATAAATATGCTTTTACAAAATGCTATTCCTTAACTAATTTACATCATATTTTATTGCCTCTTTCCTCTCATCCTTTATCCTTTTCTGTCTATTAAGTAGGCGGATTGAATAAGAAAGCCCAGTTAATGTTTCCACTAAAAGGGTTTCGCTGTACCTCGTGTGCTGAGGCTGTAAACGCTTGAATGTGAGGTTAGAGCTTTTATGTGATGTAATTTCCAGTCACCACGAAAACAATCTTGTTTTAAAACAGATTTGTTTCATCTCGTTGAAACAAAGTGAGCATATTAGAAATATAGTGTTACTACAGTGGAAAAAATATTTTTAAATACTTTTTATTCGTTAAACATTATATATTAATAAAATAATCTGATTAAAGATTTTTGAAAACTGATATTTTTATTTTAAATGTACTTGAAGGTAATATATTTATTCCTGGTAGGGGCAACAGCAGTTATTTATTTATTTATTTGTTTGTTTTTTGTGTTTTTTTGGGGGGGATTTAATTTAAATTTAATTTTCATTTTTAAATATACCTGTAATACAATATCCTCGCCAAATAATTGTTGAGATTATATTTTCATCTAAATAAATAAAAATTCTCTTTTGAAATATGTATTGCAAACTATTTTGTGTATTACCGTTGGGTGTTTTTAACCGGTAGACTTTACTGTATGAACATAAATATTAATAATTTATGCTTCGCGCTTAGTCACTTTCTCTGGACTGAATTCAAAAGTTTCAATGGTTTACAAGTAATTTCGTTAAACCTCATAGATAAACAATAAGTATATTTTGTATAAGTATGTATGGAATCATGGAAGTATGTATGGATAGTCCGCCCACACTTCCCTTCTCTATGCTTGTACTAAACTGTCATTTAATACGGGAAATGTATTGCGTGAGGAATGTAGGAGAAATTCACCCTAACATTGAAAGGATGTGAACATTTCTCAAGTTTAGGCAGACAAAAGTAGTTTTGACTGTATCACGCGAGGAGATCAGAGATTCTAGTCACGGAATTTTTTGTTTTAATCGGGGTTTTATTTTTACTGTGTGATAAACTGTAAATAAATAGCTAAGCTCATTTGTCCGTAATATTTCCAACCCAAGTAGCTTTTTCAAAAGACAGTTAATAAAAAATAAAGGTTAATAATGTGGTATTTTAGGTTAAATAATGGATAGATTGTTTTAATATTTGTATTAAAAATTTCTGCACATAACTAAATTTATTCGTAAATTAATAACCAAAAAATAAAAATAATTGTTGATTGTGAACGGTCTCCCAATATCTAGACAAATGTAAGTTGTAAGAAATATAACATTTGTATAATGCAAATTAGGTGTGAGGAAATTCTGCAGTGCGTAAAACTTAATTTGTTATTTGTATTTTGTGTGTATGCCTAATTGTTGATATAATCATCAATATGTTGTACTAAAACGTTAAGTCTAGTATTTTAAGAAAATTCTAACATAATTAATAAGAAAAACATAATAACATTTGTTTACCTAAAAACTTATGCCATAAGGTTATGATAACCGTAAAAATAATTATCATAACAAAATTTGTAATTTAAATGTAATTTATTTCAACCATAAGTGATTGCAGGCTGTAAAAAAATGTTTAATGTGTGTTTAACCTACACACTTTCTGATTGTTGTATTACAAATAATGAGTTGAATGTAAATAATCTAATTGCTTAAAGAATTACCAAGAAATGTAGTTGAAGAAACATGTAATTTTTCTGTTTTTTTTTACTCTACGTACATATCAAAGACATATTTTGGGAATATTGTTTTTATATGACCCATTACAGTATGTGTAAAACTGTATTGCGAGCTCTTTGAGCAAGTTTGCTTGTCTGAAAAGGTTTGTTTTCTGTTGGAAAAGAGGAGGATAAAGCAGTCAGCAAGCATTAATTCAGAGAAGTGGAGGGCTTATTGATCCTCAGGGCAGGTTCTGTGTTCTTCTCCAACTTTGCTTTAGCTTTGATTAACAATAAATAAATAAAAATATTCTTAATATTTGTAATACATTTACTGGAAAACACATTTATTAATTAATTTGATTTATTTGTAATTTTAACTTATAAAACAAATAGTTTAGAAGGTTTCAAAAAAGTCGTTTCACAATAAACACGTAGACATTTGCTGGTATTGTCTCGTATTCCGATAAGCCCTATACAAAAGCCATATGTAGTGTTTTAGAACATATAATTAATTCGTTTATTATTTATTTATACCCAGAATTTCATACATTTCTTTAAGAAAAACTGAAATACTTTATTTAGAAATTTTACGACTATACATTCATCACTAAAATATCACTGCCTAAAGAACATTTTTTTATCATATGGTCCGACAGTTATTTTATTACGAAAACAACAATTTTACTTACAACTTACCATTTATTATTAGGCTAGGCAGCTTTTAATGTAACGTCAGTTTTTAAGTTGCCGAGTAAAATTAATGCGTTTGTTTATTACACAGTACACACCACACGCACACACACATGTATACGATACTACACTTTCGCTTTTTTAAACTAATATAAAATAATTAATCCTACTTAATCACATCCTGATATAATAAATATCAGACAAGATTTAATTAAACATTCATGAACGAATATTTGCTTTTATCTAATATTCACAAAAAATTAAGTCGCCCCGAAGGAAGGTGGAGTAATAATCAAGAGTAAACATCTAGAGTAGAGAAATCCATGAACAGCCAGGGTTTAGTATTTTTCTTCAATAAATGTATATACCAAGAATGTGAATGTTATTTTATTTTCTTATTGTTTAAACATATCTAATAAATACATAGAATACAAATTTATCTTGAGCTGTTCGAATGTTAAACTTTGATATTGTTTAGTAAAATAGTTAGTTATCAAAAATATTAAGTTTTAATAACTCTACATTATTTTTAATAGTTGATATATCATTTATAAATCTTATCGAGCCGAGAAAGTAGGATTTATACGGATCAGCGATGGCGTACTACTCAGTTGCGTTATAGATTTTATTTAAACAGAATATTTTATTTTAAAATTATTTTTGGAATGGGTTTTAACATAAATTTATCCGTACTATTAAATATATATATACTGTATACATTTCTTACCACTCATTACGTGCATGTATTTTATCACTAAACCATGATTTGTTAAACTCTATGCGATATTGTTTATCCAATGCGAGGCATGACGTTTTATTCGTATATGTTCTCAGTACTAATACCAAACTAAAAAATAATATTGATGGAACTTTAATACACGAACTTCCAAATATCCTGCAATTTTTTTGAATTTTTTCAATGAAGGATTTAGAAATCGTAGTGTTTTCCGACCCATTCCGTGTGATAAAATTTAATTTGAACTTGTTTGTAAACTCTCAAATCCCTATCAGGTTAACCCTCCCTGAATATTCCGTGCCACTTTATCCCTCCTCAACTCAGCAGAAACACATTAACACTGACGAGTTGCACAAGTAGTTAGTTATCTTGTGTGTGTTGATGAGTCTCACGAATGAATTAGTTGGCTACTCTATAGTCTCACGGTGCCTCTAGCTCAAGAAATAAGTTACTTTAAAATAATGTATGGAAGGTTACTTTTACTTTACTCCTTAGTATGACAAAATTAATTGGAATAGTCTGTGTGTTTTACAACTTAATACATCACCAACATTTAAAAGTGTCCAAGTACATGATTATATGATCATTGAGAAAATAAAACAAAAATACTGAATTTATTACAAAGGCAAATTTAAAATTAAAACTATTTATATAGCCTAGTACGCTAACAACTATTCCATTTATTCCAAATCTTTATTTATTTATAATTACATTAGTTGAACTGAATAACCAATATCGTAAATATCTAAATACAAGTGTATATACTAAACCAACGATCCCCTTTAGTACATAACGAATATATAGGCTGTCCCATACGTTACACAGATAGGAAGTTGGCACGGTGAATACAACACAACATATGATTTGTAGCACAATCTCATTGGTGAACTCAGTTTTTATGTGGTTTTTTTCTGTGATTACCATTCCAGTCTTTTTTACAACAAAAATAACTTTTAATTACACTATATAAACTTAATTATATAAAAATAAAATGTTCCAGTTCATATTTAGAGAAAGTAAAATATATATTTGTGTTAAGAATACTCATGATCAATTTTAATAAGGTTTTAAAACGTAATAATAAATTTTAATTAATGTCATAAATTTAGTTCAATTTTTATTAAAGTGTGCATGGCAGTAGTCAATGGCAACACATCTTAAAGAGATCATTGAATATGAAGACCAAACTTATAAATCAAATATTGCATTTATTATAATAAATTGGGGGTGACATAACGTATCCGAGGCGTCCTATAGTACCCAAGTAACACACGTTAAATATCAGGCAACTGCAGTGCGTGATATACATTACAAAATAGTGCGTATCATGGTATCCCTGTATTACCCAGGCAACACACGCGTAAGCCAGGATACACACGGTTAAACATTAGGCAACTGCAGTGCGTGATATACATTACAAAATAGTGCGTATCCTGGTATCCCTGTATTACCCAGGCAACACACACGTAAGCCAGGATACACAGGGTTAAACATTAGGCAACTGCAGTGCGTGATATACATTACAAAATAGTGTGTATCCAGGTATCCCTGTATTACCCAGGCAACACACGCGTAAGCCAGAATACACAGGGTTAAACATCAGGCAACTGCAGTGCGTGATATACATTACAAAATAGTGTGTATCCTGGTATCCCTGTATTACCCAGGCAACACACGCGTAAGCCAGGATACACAGGGTTAAACATCAGGCAACTGCAGTGCGTGATATACATTACAAAATAGTGTGTATCCTGGTATCCCTGTATTACCCAGGCAACACACGCGTAAGCCAGGATACAATGGGTTAAACGTCAGGCAACTGCAGTGCGTGATATACATTACAAAATAGTGTGTATCCTGGTATCCCTGTATTACCAAGGCAACACACGCGTAAGCCAGGATACAATGGGTTAAAGGTCAGGCAACTACAGTGCGTGATATACATTACAAAATAGTGCGTATCCTGGTATCCCTGTATTACCCAGGCTAAACACGCGTAAGCCAGGATACACAGGGTTAAACATTAGGAAACTGCAGTGCGTGATATACATTACAAAAATAGTGCGTATCCTGGTATCCCTGTATTACCCAGGCAACACACGCTTAAGCCAGGATACACAGGGTTAAACATCAGGCAACTGCAGTGCGTGATATACATGACAAAAATAGTGCGTATCCTGGTATCCCTGTATTACCCAGGCAACACACGCGTAAGCCAGGATACACAGGGTTAAACATCAGGCAACTGCAGTGCGAGATATACATGACAAAAATAGTGCGTATCCTGGTATCCCTGTATTACCCAGGCAACACACGCGTAAGCCAGGATACACAGGGTTAAACCGATACAATATGTCAGGCAACTGCAGCGATAAACATGGACGAAGGACTGTATTGCTGTATCCCTGGCAACCACGTGTCACCCAGAAAACACGCTCGTAGATCTGTTTCATTTTCTCTAAAAACAAATACATGTCCTCCAGTCACTCTAAATAATGTTTATTTTCCTCAGGTTTCTACCTTAAGTGTAACATATCTTGGCATTCACTTAGATCGAAAACTAACTTGGCAACACATTTGGACAAAAAGGTTACATTTAATTTTGAAGTTAAGAGAACTTAACTGGCTCATAGGAAATAAATCAAAATTGTTCTCTTCGAAATAAAGTGTTAGTTTATAAAGCAATATTAAAGCCAATCTGGACATACTGACAACAACTGTTGGGAACAACATGTAAATCGAATATTAGCGTCATCCAACGATTCCAGTCAAAATTGTTAAGACAAATAACTCAAGCAGGTTTGTTTAAAATAAAACATTACGCCAAGATCTAAAAATACAATACGTAAAAGAAGAAATTTCAAAATTCAGCACCAAATACATTAATAACCTATACAACCAAATTAAAACCAACTTGTCGTCAATCTATTGGACAACAGTGAAAGTGTAAATAGACTTCTAGGATGTCATTGCATCCTAGACCTGCCCCAAGGATTTGAACATAAAATCTTTAAATTTTTATATTAATGCTACCACTGGGTATTTATTAACCCATGCCATGCAATAATATCACATTTTCTTATTGTTATATGAATGTAACAGGTTGTAAATAAAACATAGTCAACAAAAGTTTTTTCAATATTTTAGTAGCCTTGATTATCTATTATTATAATTATACGACTTAAAAATGACAAATCGGATATTACGGATATTAAATACAGATGGTAACTTTAATGAAATAGCCATATCACTATTGGGGAGGGTATGTTAATTAAATGAGTATTCCATAATTTGTTTCTACGACAACCATTAGTGGGGAAAAATTCCCGGTAAATCAGTACATCGGCAAACGTTGTTCTTATGAAAAATCAATAAAATTATAATTTATTTATCATTTATTGATTAACTTCATAAACTTGTTAGTGAATTTCCTTTGGAAAGTGAACTATTAGCATGACCCGCACGGTGAAACTTAAGCCCGGGACCACCATAGAAGTTCCTATCGTGACCCCCTGAACACGTTTTGGGGGGTCGTTCAAAATTTTATATATATATATATATATATATATATATATATGTGTGTATGCACTCTAGCGGTCGCATTTTTTGTCCGATTTACTTCAAATTTGGTAGGGACGTTCCTTTCTATAATCTGTTGGACAAGTTCGTTGGGCAAAACAATCGGTAAACTCTAAACCCCTTTTTTTAGGGATTAATCTTTCAAATGTCGAGTTTTTGGACCCAAAAAGGGTCAGAAAAGTCCCGGATGTAAAATTAACGCATGTTAAAAGATGGGAATTAGTGTGACGAAACTTTTAAGCCCCCTCTCGTTATTCTAGCATAAATATTTACCGAGTTATTAAGGAAAATGTTTATCGACCAAACACAGTACGTTGTCTTATGGGGATTTTACATTAGAAAAGCCTATTATTCATTTGTTGGTGTGCTTTTATCATCCCCAACAACCTCACGCCTACTTTAAAGCCTAACTGGACCTTCTCCTAGCCTTATAATGTGCAAAATTGTATTCCCACCATTGCAGGTAAATAGAACCAGGAGCATCAGAACAGCCAAAAAATCAATATTTCCAGATTTGAATAAAAATTGGAATAAATGTATGTTTTTAACTGATTTTGAGTTTTTATAGTTTTTGATGTGGAAATTCACTTCCCTCACGTCAGCGTGCTGCGTGCGAACTCGTTGTTTAGGTTAAGAGTGATTAATAGAGGATTTTGTAAACATGTTGTCTCCTAACCAGGGAATTTCACCTGTTAACACTAGTGTCGTGAGTAACACATTATTTTGTAACGCCTTCAAGAAAGGGATTTGGCTGATCATTTCTGATCCAATACTCCGAGACAGGAGGTGTCTCAGTCAGATTACACACAATGACACAATCTACTTGACCTAGACGGATGATACACAATGACACAATCTACTTGACCTAGACGGATGACACAAAATTATTCCTTCCCCGAGGAATAACGCATAATCCTAGCATATTTACAATTTATCCCTACCTCGCATCTATTTTGCTTTTTAGCAGTTTTTCCATGTAAAATATATGTTACTTCTGCATAGAAGACTTCTTCGTAAACGTGTTACATATAATTTACATACATTTTAGGAAAATTATAGCTTTTTCTGATTGTTTTAAACAAAAATAGATACTGTACAAGGTTGAGAGAACGTTTAAAACTGGGTAGCTACAAACGTTACGACATTTATTTCTTCATGTTGTAACTTAAATAAATGAATCCTTCAATTTGTGATTGGTCGGATTTGTTTGGCTAGATAGCTGATATGCATAAACACATACTTTAAAGATTAGTTGTAGTACATTTATATAAAAGTGTAAGTCTGGCTTATTCATATTCATGGTACTTCCCTAATTACAAGTATATATAAAAATAATATAAATAGGTGGCAGTGGCGTTAGGTAGTGGTCCCAGTGGTTGTAATCCTCCTTTGCGTATAAATGTTGGTCTAAACAGCTACACTTGGCGGCATTGTGTTGGGAAACGGCATTCGTCGTACCTTAATAACACTTCATAGATTCATCGGCATATTATGATAAACTATTCGCAAAATTTGTTCCGTACATTAAAAACTCTTCTAGAAGTATTAATTTATTGCCATTTTCATATAACAAACTAAACACCAGTGTTGTGCCATTTTTTAATTAATAAGAGTAAGAATTTGTTATTTTCCCAAAAATCACATTAAACCTTTTACAATGTTGTGGTTTTCTACGATAATTTTCGTTTTCAAAAAACATTCTACATTTTAACACAATTTTTACATATATTATACAAACAATAAGCTACACTTACACATAAACATTTCATACACATACAAACACACACATAAAAAAATCCGGTGTTTTTAATATGTTTAAAGGTAATAATTTAACGGTAACTAATTTCAAAAACAAATAATAGTATTTATAGTACAGATTTAGATAGTAAATTTAATTATAGATATTGCTAAAACAATATAATTTTCTTATGTTGATATTATTCTCGACTTAACGTGGTGTAATGGTTAGAGCACTGACCTGTTCCATAATGTCTTCTACAATCAATAATCTAATGATTATTAGCTAATAATAAGCTAATGTCTTCTACTGGCTATTAGCTTTAAAATTCCGTGACCTCTCGGGGTCATAGCCAACCTTAACATATATAATAACCTACCTTTTAGCGAATTTCCCCTATAGGGAAGAAGCTATTACCGTAGGACTCATGGTAAGACTTAAGCCCGAGACCATGATAACTTTTCGTTTTGAGGTCCCCAGATGCCAAAAACACCATTCGTTCAAACTTATATATATATATATATATATATATATATATATATATATATATATATATGTCCGTAAGCACGATAACTCTCGTAAAAAAAGTCCGATCTTAATAAAATTTGGTACAAATATGTAAAGTACCATTTATTTGAACGAGTTCGAAAACCAGACAAATCGCACCATCCGAAGGGGGGTTTTGGGGGGTTTTGTACCCCAAAAATGGGTTTTTGGGGTTTTCACATGTAATTTTCATTTAAATCAAATTTTAATCTATACCATTGAGTTCAGCTTAAAAACACAAATAATTTGGTATTTTGATCATTGCTCTACGCCAATTGGTTACTGAGATATTACAAGTGCTAAACACAGTACGTTGTCCAATGTTATTCTTAAGGAGAAAAAGACAAACTTTATATCTCGGTTATTTATGAACATAAACTGACGAAACTTGGTACATCGCTTCATCTGGTTGTGGTTTGTTGATGTTTGAACAAAAAAACAATGTTTCGCCTATGGTTCCCAAAGTAGCAAACCTAGGTACTCGGTCCCCATGTTATTCTTATGGAGAATAATAAAAATGTTATATATCGCTTATTTATGAATGTATATGGATGAAACTTGGTATGTGACTTGACTTAGATGAGTTCTATTGATATTTGTATAAAAATCCATTATGTTTTTGTTCCTTTTTGCAGCAAACCTGCGTACTCATCCCTAATGTTATTCTTATGGAGAATAATGAATATTTTAAATATCGCTTATTTATGAATATATTTTTTATGAATTCTGGTAAGAGGCTTAATGTAATATTAAGACATATATATTCATTGGAAATTCGTTGAGTACGCAGGTTTGCTGCGACGGGGGTATTTATTTTATTTTGTTTCTAAAAAAACCTCTTTAGCATTGTACTCGTACACTCAAGTAAATGCAGTTTTTTCCGCTCAAACCCATTTCACCAATATAAAATCTGCACTATGTATTGTTCATTTAATTTGCTTAATTAATGAACAATTATATTTGATTATGATCTATAATTAAAAATGGATCTGTCCCTAAGACCATCATATCTTAGGTTTATTTTACTAACAATGTTGCCATAAATTTCTCTCCTAACGAAAAAAATATACTTAAAATGTTGCAGTAAAGTTTTTATGATTGATAAACTAGTCAAGGTAGGTATTGAGATTATCAGTTTAATTCATGTCTGAACAGCCGACCGGATGTGTTAGACCCACAATGCACATTACGCTGTTGCCAAGGAGACCGCAAGTATATTTAGACACTTCCGTGTATTTACTGCTGTAACCACTTGACATATTGGGGACAAACATAATTGGCATTTTCTTGTTTATTTAGCTTAGGGCAATTTTCATAAACCTAGCTTCATGCAATTTTTTGCATAAACCTTTAATCAATAACCCCATATTTTTTTAATTGACTTTTTCTATGTTTTCGTTTACATTAAACCAAATCATTGCCTTAAACCTATAGATTATGTTGAACTACAATTTCTTACGTGGAACATTAAATAGTTACTAAAACTTACACTTTATGAACACTTTACATAAAGCGGTATGTTAATATGCATAATTTATAATAATTCGAAACAGTGTTAAGGATTTAGTTATTGTAATTAATATACAAATTATATTCATCATAACAGGTGTTTCATATTTTATCAGTATCTGACTTTTATTATCAAGCGGACCTGCGATTATTATTGCGTAGATAAGGGAAACCATAAAACCTTAGTAATAGAGCTATGTGTTCATTTAAACTAGTATTCAAATATATTTGAAAGATTTAAAAAGATTAATATTAACTGGCTCGATAGTATTCTTCACCTATTTCAAGTAACGTTATAATCTTACAACAAAACTAGGACATTTAGAGGATACCGTTATTTTGATACTAAAATCTAAACTTACTCACTTTAATGACAAGTTTTAGCGAATTTCCCCTATAGGGAAGAAGCTATTACCGCAGGTCTCATGGTAGGACTTAAGCCCGAGACCATGTTGACTTTTCATTTTGAGGTCCCCAGATGCCAAAAACACCATTCGTTCAAATTTTAGCGAATTTCCCCTATAGGGAAGAAGCTATTACCGTAGGTCTCATGGTAAGACTTAAGCCCGAGACCATGATAACTTTTCATTTTGAGGTCCCCAGATGCCAAAAATACCATTCGTTCAAATTTATATATATATATATATATATATATATATATATATATATATATATATATATAGCTACAATTCAATAAGGAACTGAAAAATTCAATACATTACACTATATTTCGCATTTCGCTTCTTCAGGTGTATAAAATAAAATAAAAGTATAATAAGTATAAATAAAAAACTATAACATATATTTATATATATGTGTCCGTAAGCACGATAACTCTCGTAAAAAAGGTCCGATCTTAATGAAATTTGGTACAAATGTGTAAAAAACGATTTATTTGAACAAGTTCGAAAACCAGATGAATCGCACCATCCGAAGGGGGGTTTTTGGGGGGTTTTGTACCCCAAAAATGTGTTTTTTGGGGTTTTCACATGTAACTTTAATTTAAATCAAATTTTAATTTATACCATTGAATTTAGCTTAAAAAAACAAACAATTTGGTATTTTGATCATTGCTCTACCTCAATTGGTTACCGAGATATTGAAAGTGCTAAACACAGTACGTTGTCTAATGTTATTCTTATGGAGAAAAAGAAAAATTGTATATCTCGCTTATTTATGAACATAAACTGACGAAATTTGGTATATAGCTTCATCTGGTTGTGGTTTATTGTTGTTTGCCTATGGTTCCCGCTGCAGCAAACCTAGGTACTCGGACCCCATGTTATTCTTATGGAAAATATTTAAAATGTTATATATCGCTTATTTATAAATGTATATGGATGAAGCTTGGTATGTGACTTCACTTAGATGAGTTCTATTGATATTTGCATAAAAACTCATTATTTTGTATTCCTTGTTTTGCAGCAAACCTGCGTACTCATCCCCAATGTTGTTCTTATGGAGAATAATTGATATTTTAAATATCGCTTGTTTGTGAATATATTTCTTATGAATTCTGTTAAGTGGCTTAATGTGTTATGTTATATATGCATTGTAAATTCGCTGAGTATGCAGGTTAGTAGTGGGGGTTTGTAGGTTCTGGGCCAAGTGATTTATGGCTTCCGGTCACGTGACCGGAAGCGCTGAGTCATTAAACACGTCATCTGAGCCTCAGCCAGTGACGTAGGCGGTTTTGTGACGTAATGAGGGAAAGTTTAAAGGTCAAGGTCACGGGGAGGTTATTTAAAAAAAGTACTACCTCGCACGCGTAAAATCCGATTGTGATTCGATAGTTTTAATTCGATTAAAATATCGAATGAAAACAATCGAATGAAGCAATCGAATGATACGAGTGCGAGGTAGTACTATTTCATTTAACTTTATTTTTACTTTTCTTTTTATTTACAATAAGTTATGTTTACATCAATTTATGTTTACAATAGTTCCCCGTTGTTTGTCGTCATCGATGTTGTTGATCCGGAGTCGCGGCCGTCACTTCGTTTTCTGATGAAAGGCGGTAGATACTTTGACCCCTGCGCAGAGTCTATGTTGTTTGTTGCGATCAGTTCTAAAGATAAACTGTACCCATTCGCTAGGAGAAGTCTTAACTCCTCTTTAAAAACCTCCAGGTCCGTAGAAGTTGATAGATAAATAGAGTCATAATAAATACATCGAATCTTGAGTGACATGATAATGTTATTTTGTGAAGAGCGCGGAGAGAGTATGATGTTCACCAGTCGAGAGCTGGAAGTGTACTGACTATTCACAAGCTAGCGTTGCAATCGTACCAAATGGTGGGGGTAAAGTGTGGTGGGGCGGAGCAGATGGCGGAGCAGATGGCGGACGGCAGATGGTAGGCGGCAGATGGCAGGCGGCAGGTGACAGGCGACAAGTGCGCGGCAGATGGCAGCTGACGTGGGGAGGAAGACCTTGAATAAAATATCCATTAGTTACCCATCAAAATAGTTGTGGTTCCATGTGCACCGCGCAAAAGTTGGTCTGCTCGTTGAAGTTCCTCCTCTAGTTTAGTAACCAGCTGAAAATCCGCTTCCATTTCATCCTCCTGCTCTGGACATTGCGGCTGCGCACACCACCTCTTGCAAGCATAATCATACGCGTTATTATAGTCCTCAAGGACTTGTTCATATGTCCTAGGCTGCTGGGATATAGTTTGCATCGCCGCTCCTTGCTTAACCTCGGTAGTCTCAAGAGTTGCCACCAACTCCTTCTCACTAATCGCACCTCCCCAAATAATGTTATTGCCACGGCTTATGATGTTGCTTGTTGGCTGCTGAGATGTAGTTTGCTCAACCTCGGTAGCGTCAAGAGTTGCTATCAACTCCTCCTCACAAACCGCATCTCCCCAAATATTGTCGTTGACGCTGTTCATGGTGTTGTCCGTTCCAAAGATAGTATAGTAATGCAGCGTTTGAGTGTAGGTTAGGTACTTGCTCCTTCCCCCACCACATCACTTCCCCCACCACACCACTTACCCCACCAAGTTTTTACATCGCGCACTAACTAGCGTACACGCATTAGTTAGGGTCTGACTCTTACACTGTCAAGACCGTAGCTCCTTAACTGAAAACTTCAATTAATTTGTCTCAACACTATATGTGTATAAATATTACAGTCACTATGATCTAAACTAGTGCATGTTTCCATGTGTTGCTTCTTGTGCAGCAGACAACTGGCTAAGAGTGTTTCAACCTTGGCTATTCTACGATGGAACCGCACATTGTCCGCTAAAAGCGTAGACATTCTATCTTCATCGTCGGAGAAGTAGAAGGTGGTGGCAAGCGGGCTACTGAAGGACACCTTACTCATATTCCTGTAAAACTGTGACATGTTCAGACGTTAACACAAACTATATAGGTAGATGTTCATCCGACAAGAGCTGGAAGTATAGTGATGTAGCGCTAGCGAGTAGGATAGACACCTACAACGTTACCTTGTCCTTCAAACAGTTGTTTTTCGCTACAGTTGCTATACCTTTGGTCAGATCTGAAGTCTGTTTGCACTAACTTGTTCGTCTGATCAATCCGCGTAGTTTGAGTACCCACTTGATATATTTTAAACCGTAAATAAAGAAGTTATGTAGGTTTGACCTCTAAAATAGCTGTTTTTTTAGCTATTACTGCTATGCCCTTGATCGGATCTGAATTTTGTTTGCACCACCTTGTTTGTCTGATCAATCCGCGTAATTTGAATACCCACTTGATATATGTTAATCCGTAAATAAAGAAGTTATTTAGGTTTAACCTCCAAAATAATTGTTTTTAGCTATTACTGCTATACCCTTGGTCGGATTTGAATTCTGTTTTCGCCAACTTGTTCGTCTGATCAATTCGCGTAATTTGAGTACCCACATGACATACTTTGCACAAACTTTGTCTCCCCCCCCTTCCCCCCCCCCAAAAATGGGTCATGTTCAAGGTCAAGGTCAAGGTCGAGGACCTTAGGACTTAGAAATTTTCACAAAGTGGGCTGCACACAAACATGAGACTAACAGTCTCCTGCCTATGTACAGGCCAAGTCCCTAACTTGAAATGCTTAGGGTGGTCCTGAAAAGGACCGTTTGTGTTCGAAGGAGATGGCGGATAAGGAGCGGTGGACAGATGGTGGTGTTTACTTTATTTCTTTGTAACCCACTTTACTTGACCCTTCAGCCGTACCAAAAACAAGTCGCACTCGGTCTCAGGAGGTGGCAGAGTGGACCTTGGAAGGTGGACCTTGACGTAACGGCCGCCAAAGAGGTGTTGGAGTAGGTATTCATCGCCGATCTTCCCCACAAATAAATATTCCACGTTCAACTTCAACTGGGCAAACTTGACGGTGACAGACTCCAGCGGCGATACCAACTCGGTAAGTTTCACCGTAGCCGTCCTCTTCATTATTTCCTCAACAGTTGGAGGTGGCGATGAAGGTCGAGGCGCTGAAGGGCGAGGCGGTGTCGATGGCGGAGATGCAGAAGACGTCGAAGGCCGTTGATCAAAGTAAAGTGGGTGGTTCCGAAAATTTCTTTGTATACAAGACCTAAAAGAACTAGGTCTTTTGAAGCCGCTCCTTTTCTCCGAAGACTTCTTCAAAGTCTCCTTCAAACGTTGCAGTTTCTCGGGTGTGATGGGAGAAGACATCGCGCAGAGGTGTATTCAGTTCGCAAGGCAAAGCTGGAATGAGGTACCAGACGGAGCAAAGCGGGTCGCCAAGTGTAACCGTGACATTTCCATATACGGGTAGAAAGCTAAAGACCGGTCTACATCCTGTTCCCCTTCCACCGTGACGACACAACCCCCCCCCCCCCGACGTCATGGGGCGGAGCCCCCCCCCGACGTCACGGGGCGGAGCCCCCCCCCCCGACGTCACGGGGCGGATCCCCCCCCTTCGACCTCCCCCCTTCCGCTTCGGTGACGTCACTTTGCCTTTATAAGCGGGAGCAGTCCGCAGTCTCGTCGCAGTAGCTTGCTGCCCGTTGTTTGGATATACGTCCCAGTGGGTTGCACTCTGCTGCAGCGTAGGTCTGTTAAGTGTGCGTTGGGCCCGACGCGCAATTAAGAGATCCGCGCCCTTGCATGTTTAGTTAGTTTGTTAAGCATGTTAGATAACGCTTGTAGTTTGCTGTTAGGTAATGTAGTTAGTGTGTGGTATCGGTTTGAAGTGTTTTATTTACTAATAACATATGTACTCCCGGCCCTACAGGTCCCTCAACAACCTTGGTCAAAACTTGGGTTCGCAGCAGCCTGACGCCGGGTGTTTGGGTCTACGTCCCACCGGGTTTCAGTGATACTGTTGACCTTTGCAAAACCGACCTCGGCTGTTCTTGTAAAAGTAACGTTAACTGATTAATTTTGTTTAAATAGTTGTTGGCAAAGTCTTTATTTTAAAAGTAATGTAACTTGTTTCTCATCCTTTTCCTAACCCCTTACAAAAAGGTATGGCTCCCAAACCGACCTTATGTCATTACGGCGCGCAAACCGGTTGACATTACCCATCTTAGCCTGAGAAACGTTTGTGAAATATAAAATCAGCCTCTTGTTTAAAATCAGTCTTTTGTTTAAAATCAGTCTCTTGTTTGTTGTCTTTTGTCCCCTTCCCCAATACAGAGCGGGGAATAGATCGGTTTGTGGTCCAAGTGAGAATCACTTACCGGTCTATTCCCCGTTTTGGCAACTTGTTCGGATGACCTTGGGACTTAGAAAATTCTCGTACAGAGCGGGGAATAGATTGGTTTGTGGTCCAAGTAAAAACCACTTACTGCTCTATTCCCCGTTTCGACAACATGATCAAACGAACTTGACCCACTTCGGGACTTAGAAAGTTCTCGTATTGTAAAATATACATATATATATTTATTCGTTACAACATTAACACCCCCACCCTATAGCACTTTCACTCCCCACCACTAACATTGTGTATAAAAGAGGGTCCCCCAGCCCTAGTAAAATCACTCTTCTACCTGTGTTGTTATACCTCACACCATGGCACACATTAGGAAGCAGACACGACCTCTCAAATTGAAACCTTCTGCTTCGTCTTCAGCCGCCTCTACCACTTCGTCTTCTGCGGTTCCATCCATCCTTCGGACAGCTCTGATGTTAGCTAACATCGTCCCGGAGAACTGTTCACCACCACCTGCTGTGTCAACGTCTTCCACAAGTCCTTCACCTCTTCCGTCAACTTCTCGTGCTGTTTCTCCAAGTCCTTCTACATCTTCAAGTTGTTCTACATCTTCAAGGTCTTCTACATCTTCATCAAAGTCTTCCACATCTTCTGCTTCTTCATCCTCATCATCAAGGTCGAGACCAAGCCAACCAGCCACACAATCATCTTCTCCAACCAGACCTTCAGTAATCTGCACATACACTTCATCTCCTTCAGAGAAATTCAAACAACTGAAATCTGTACAAAGGATGTGCATACTTCCTGCACAACAATGCAGTTATATATTCAAAAAAGGTGCTAAAAAAGGTGATCGCTGTCATAAACGTTGTATTTTAAATGAAGGAGCGTGCAGTCTTCATTTAAAATTAAACCATAGCGCATCTCCTTCTTCACCACGTCCAACAGTAGTGCCAACCAAAATTCGAATTAATAGGCTTTGTAAAAACAAACGCTACTTCTTTGTTAAAATAAAGGACTTTGCAAAGGTGTTGGTTCAATGTGAAGGTAAACTGTACTATGTAGAGTTACCTAGAGGCATGGACCTCCACGTCAAAAAGCCTTCCCAGAAAGACTATTTAATTCGAAATGATTCAGGTAACACTGTGTGGAAATCATTAAAATAAAAAATAAATAAAAACAAAAAGACCAAAAAGTTTATTCCAAATTAAATAAAATTTTCTTCCAAATTAAAAAAAAAAGTGTGGACAACCTATTTACACTTTGTAGCATCTGCTGCAGAGTGTAAATAGGTTGTCCACACTTTTTTACAATGTTACAACGACCTTAACCTAGATAACGGACTTAGAAACATTTCGCTCTGTTTGAATTCCTTTTTAAACCAAAAAATTGATCTGTTCACCAACCTTTTAGGTGGGGGTAAGCGGGTATATAAGCGTGGCGTCGTAGAACATATTCATTAGTCAGCTATGGAGACTCCAGCAGGTTCATCCAACTCATCAGCTACTGATATGGAATTACTTCCATATCAGTTACTCTGGGAACGTAGAGCGAAACAACATAGAGAACGTTCGCGAAGAAACGAAAATAAAGTAAAAGAAGGATACAAAAGATTACAAGTCGCTGTACCATTTGTTAATCCTAGTGATTCTAGGATTTCAAAAATTCGACAGGCAATACAATATATTAAGTTTCTTCAAACACAGCTTCAAGAACCTTCTATAAAAGCTGAACTGCCTGAGGAACCGCTGCCCCCCTTAATCTTACAAAAAGAATTAGGGAACGTTTTTGTCGAACCTCCGACCCTTAAAAAAGAAGATGACTTGGTTGTGATTTGTATATGTGGAAGCCTACGGCTCCAGTGTATAATAGTGAACAGGAAGCATGGAAAACAAGCCATAAAAACAATGTAAAGTTACTTAAAATGATTGGTATAATGGAAAGGTTACTCCGGCAGAAATGGATCATCAATACAACATTTTATATTAAACCAAACCATTGTTGAATCAATAAAAAGGAGAGAGATTAAAAACAGAGCGGGGAATAAATCAGTTTGAGGTCTAAGTGTGAACCACTTACTGCTCTATTCCCCGTTCTGGTGGTATGTTCAGACGACCTTGACCCACTTACAAGACTTGTCATTCTGCGACATCGTTGTTTGATATAAAATGTACTTCCTACAATAATATCCTTGACATTTACCCCCACCACGTAAACTTGGTATTCAAGCGACCGCATCGGAATATCCCCAGTAGTTAGCTATGGATTCCCAAGCAAGCACATCCAAAGAGTATAAAGATGAACTATCAGAGTTTTTGAAGTTCAACAATTGCTTGCGGAACCGAAGAGCCGAAAACGCATTAAAAACAAAAACATATAAGCTGACAATGCAAAAAGCCTACAGTAGATTATCAAGTAAAGTCCCGGGTGTTAAATCTACTACTAAAACAAAGGACATGATATATCGGGCAATAAACTACATAAAACATCTGCAGGCAATAGTTGCAGAAGTTCCTTCTGAAGAACCGGTCTCTCTTGAACCGATAGAATGCGTGTTCCTGGTGGAAGATAGGTTGACGAAACATCATTTTCTTGAGGAAGAACCGTCAGCCTACAAACAAATCTTCCTCATGGATGAAGACCAGGATGAATAAGTGGGATGACAAAATTAAAGACGTCTGGAATACAAAGCGGGGAATAGATCAGTTTGTGATCCAAGTGAGAATCACTTACCGGTCTATTCCCCGTTTTGGCAACTTGTTCGGATGACCTTGGGACTTAGAAAATTCTCGTACAGAGCGGGGAATAGATTGGTTTGTGGTCCAAGTAAAAACCACTTACTGCTCTATTCCGCGTTTCGACAACATGATCAAACGAACTTGACCCACTTCGGGACTTAGAAAGTTCTCGTATTGTAAAATATACATATATATATTTATTCGTTACAACATTAACACCCCCACCCTATAGCACTTTCACTCCCCACCACTAACATTGTGTATAAAAGAGGGTCCCCCAGCCCTAGTAAAATCACTCTTCTACCTGTGTTGTTATACCTCACACCATGGCACACATTAGGAAGCAGACACGACCTCTCAAATTGAAACCTTCTGCTTCGTCTTCAGCCGCCTCTACCACTTCGTCTTCTGCGGTTCCATCCATCCTTCGGACAGCTCTGATGTTAGCTAACATCGTCCCGGAGAACTGTTCACCACCACCTGCTGTGTCAACGTCTTCCACAAGTCCTTCACCTCTTCCGTCAACTTCTCGTGCTGTTTCTCCAAGTCCTTCTACATCTTCAAGGTCTTCTACATCTTCATCAAAGTCTTCCACATCTTCTGCTTCTTCATCCTCATCATCAAGGTCGAGACCAAGCCAACCAGCCACACAATCATATTCTCCAACCAGACCTTCAGTAATCTGCACATACACTTCATCTCCTTCAGAGAAATTCAAACAACTGAAATCTGTACAAAGGATGTGCATACTTCCTGCACAACAATGCAGTTATATATTCAAAAAAGGTGCTAAAAAAGGTGATCGCTGTCATAAACGTTGTATTTTAAATGAAGGAGCGTGCAGTCTTCATTTAAAATTAAACCATAGCGCATCTCCTTCTTCACCACGTCCAACAGTAGTGCCAACCAAAATTCGAATTAATAGGCTTTGTAAAAACAAACGCTACTTCTTTGTTAAAATAAAGGACTTTGCAAAGGTGTTGGTTCAATGTGAAGGTAAACTGTACTATGTAGAGTTACCTAGAGGCATGGACCTCCACGTCAAAAAGCCTTCCCAGAAAGACTATTTAATTCGAAATGATTCAGGTAACACTGTGTGGAAATCATTAAAATAAAAAATAAATAAAAACAAAAAGACCAAAAAGTTTATTCCAAATTAAATAAAATTTTCTTCCAAATTAAAAAAAAAAGTGTGGACAACCTATTTACACTTTGTAGCATCTGCTGCAGAGTGTAAATAGGTTGTCCACACTTTTTTACAATGTTACAACGACCTTAACCTAGATAACGGACTTAGAAACATTTCGCTCTGTTTGAATTCCTTTTTAAACCAAAAAATTGATCTGTTCACCAACCTTTTAGGTGGGGGTAAGCGGGTATATAAGCGTGGCGTCGTAGAACATATTCATTAGTCAGCTATGGAGACTCCAGCAGGTTCATCCAACTCATCAGCTACTGATATGGAATTACTTCCATATCAGTTACTCTGGGAACGTAGAGCGAAACAACATAGAGAACGTTCGCGAAGAAACGAAAATAAAGTAAAAGAAGGATACAAAAGATTACAAGTCGCTGTACCATTTGTTAATCCTAGTGATTCTAGGATTTCAAAAATTCGACAGGCAATACAATATATTAAGTTTCTTCAAACACAGCTTCAAGAACCTTCTATAAAAGCTGAACTGCCTGAGGAACCGCTGCCCCCCTTAATCTTACAAAAAGAATTAGGGAACGTTTTTGTCGAACCTCCGACCCTTAAAAAAGAAGATGACTTGGTTGTGATTTGTATATGTGGAAGCCTACGGCTCCAGTGTATAATAGTGAACAGGAAGCATGGAAAACAAGCTATAAAAACAATGTAAAGTTACTTAAAATGATTGGTATAATGGAAAGGTTACTCCGGCAGAAATGGATCATCAATACAACATTTTATATTAAACCAAACCATTGTTGAATCAATAAAAAGGAGAGAGATTAAAAACAAAGCGGGGAATAGATCAGTTTGAGGTCTAAGTGAGAACCACTTACTGCTCTATTCCCCGTTCTGGTGGTATGTTCAGACGACCTTGACCCACTTACAAGACTTTTCATTCTGCGACATCGTTGTTTGATATAAAATGTACTTCCTACAATAATATCCTTGACATTTACCCCCACCACGTAAACTTGGTATTTAAGCGACCGCATCGGAATATCCCCAGTAGTTAGCTATGGATTCCCAAGCAAGCACATCCAAAGAGTATAAAGATGAACTATCAGAGTTTTTGAAGTTCAACAATTGCTTGCGGAACCGAAGAGCCGAAAACGCATTAAAAACAAAAACATATAAGCTGACAATGCAAAAAGCCTACAGTAGATTATCAAGTAAAGTCCCGGGCGTTAAATCTACTACTAAAACAAAGGACATGATATATCGGGCAATAAACTACATAAAACATCTGCAGGCAATAGTTGCAGAAGTTCCTTCTGAAGAACCGGTCTCTCTTGAACCGATAGAATGCGTGTTCCTGGTGGAAGATAGGTTGACGAAACATCATTTTCTTGAGGAAGAACCGTCAGCCTACAAACAAATCTTCCTCATGGATGAAGACCAGGATGAATAAGTGGGATGACAAAATTAAAGACGTCTGGAATACAAAGCGGGGAATAGATCAGTTTGTGGTCCAAGTGAGAATCACTTACTGCTCTATTCCCCGTTTTGGTAACATGTTCAAACGACCTTGGCCCACTTCAGGACTTGGTAACAACTTTGTTTAGTACTAAATATATATTTAACAACAATACCCCCCCCCCCATTATATTGTGGTATAAAAGGCGAGTTTGTATCAATGGTTGAATCAGTCTAGTCATGGCACCAAGAGACATCATCTTTCCTCATCCACGAGAGGTAATTCTAATGTTAAAAAACATTATGTTAGAAGATGAAGATGAAAATGAAGATGTGCTGTTGGAAGATGAAGAAGTTGATTCCGTAGAGATGGAAGCCGTGAATTGGATGGAACAATTGGAGAGTGATGAGGATATCTCTAGTGTAGCAGATGACGTGGAGGAAAACTCGAATTCGGACGATGCGGAGTGTTACCAACAGTCACTCTGTTTGGAACACATGGAGGCAACTCCGAGCGGTAGTAGGACCCTTTTTGAGGGTACCTACGTCACTAGCTTTCTCCCCCGTCGCTTATTTCCGTTTGATGAGTCGGATTTGTCAGATGAGTCTGATTAGTTTTCTTCGTTAACCTTCCAACTACAAATACAGAGCGGAGAATAGATCAGTTTGTAGTCAAAGTGAGAACTACTTACTGCTCTATTCCCCGTTCTGGAAATATCTTCAGATGACCTTGACCTATATCAGGACTTGGAAACAACTTCTTTTGATACAATAATTATTACTAAATCAAACATATGCTCCAAGTGGGGGGTACTCTAATGGTGGGGGTAAGCAGGTATTTAAGCATGCACTTTGGAATACACGTATTAGTCAGCTATGGATTCGCAAGCAAGCACATCCAACTCCAGATCTGGCTACAATCAGAGAAACGCTGAACACTCAAAGAAATGGAGAGTGAATATTAACACTGGATATGAGAGATTACAAAGTGCAATCCCATTCGCCAATCCTCGAGATGCAAAAATAACCGTTTTGTATATGGCCATGGAATATATCAAAAGTTTACAGTTAAAACTCCAAGAACCGCTGTCAGCTCCCTCAATCGATCAAAAACTGTTGGAATCATGTCCTCTGACTGAAGATGAAAAACTCCAAGAACCGCTGTCAGCTCCCTCAATCAATCAAAAACTGTTGGAATCATGTCCTCTGACTGAAGATGACTTGGCGGTTCAACATTTCTTTGCTGAAGAACCCTCATACAAACAACTTTTTGAAGATCAGGATAATTAAAAGAAAACTCAAAGATCTGTTAAATAATACAAAGCGGGGAATAGATCAGTTTGTGGTCCAAGTGAGAATCACTTACTGCTCTATTCCCCGTTTTGGCAACATGTTCAAACGACCTTGACCCACTTTGGGGACTTGAAAACATCTTGGTTTGATGCAAAATGTACTTCCTGCGTAAAATTTGGTATTTCTTTACTAATACATATACTCCGGCATGTATACCCCGGGTATAAATAGAGGTGCATTTTGGAGTGTTATTAGTAGCTGGTTAGCCTTTGAGGAAGACACAGTTATAATATGTATCGGTGCAATATTTGTAAAGCCTAATTTAGAGATGATTGGCTTTTAGCCATTCATAAAGAACTAAAACATAATCCCAACACAAATACAAAAGAAGAACAAAATGAACAAGAATTAGCTTCAATCGATCATCAATTAGCACAACATCAATTTGCAAACCTAAATCAAAAAGAACAAAATGAAGTTTTAAGACCGAGTGTCATTCATTATGCACAATCAACGCCATCAACATCGACTTCTACGCCTGCTATGTCTACACTTCATCATCCTTCAACATCAACACCATCGACTTCTACGCCTGCTATGTCTACACTTCACCATCCTTCAACATCAACCTCAACGCCTGCTATGACTACACTTCACCGACCCTCAACATCATCAGCAGTAGATGTGGAACTACACGCTCAAGCACTACCTGGTAAGGTAGTAACACATTTTAAAATTGACAACGTTAAATTACAACTTGAAAACTTTTTACATAACGCCAAAAAATTAGTAACCAAAACACTAAAGAATGAACAAAAAAGATTAAATTTTATCAAATTTGGACTGTTGCTAGATGCCATATTCACTAACATTCAAAACGAAACATCACCAAGAGGTTTCATGACAAAAAACCGAACCATCATGGCTGCGTCAGATATTGAAAAGATCGTAACAGAATGTTTTGAGGAACTTTTGACGAAACTACAAGAGCATGAAGGAAGAGGATCTGGATGGACTTTATTAAGTATAACAAGTCTGGATGTTAGAGTTCATAAACACGGTTATGGAATGAGAGGAAGTAGCTATATCCCTCTACCGCAAAAAATTATGAATACCAAATCCTGTATTAACGTGCAAAATGAAAATAATGAATGTTTTAAATATGTTATGTTGGCCAAATATGTAAAAAACCATCCGGAAAGACCAAGTCAAGCATATGAAGAAGTACAACATAAGTATAATTTCCAGGGAATGACTTACCCTGTTGCAATTACTCATATATCAAAATTTGAAAAGCAAAATCCGTCAGCTTCTATCAACATTTTCGGCTTAGATTCGTCAAACAATGCATACCCCTTGCGCATAACACCTATTGAGCGCAGAGATCATACGGATTTGCTATTAATCACTAAAGGGGATATATCCCACTATGTCTACATTAAAAATTTTGAAGCTCTTGTTTCTAAACAATTATCTAAACATGAAGAAAAGAAGACAATTTGTAAAAGATGTTTTTGTCATGTAAACAAAGAATTAAGAAGAGGAGGTTCAGAATGGTTAGTAGAACATCAAAGGTTATGTAGTGGAAACTATGAGGTAAGAATTAAATTGCCACATCCCAGCAGAGCGCAGATAAAATTTGACAAAGTAAATCAACAATACCCTGTTCCATTTGTTGTGTACGCGGACTTCGAAGCATCTTTACTTCCTATTGAACAACAAGAAGAGGATATCACAAAAAGAAGCAAATATCAAAAACATGCACCAAACAGTTATTGTATACTAACAAAATCCACGCTGTCTGAAGAACATCTTCAAGAATTTGGACTATCATCTGCTCCGAAGATTTACCGTGGTGAACAAGCAGCGAAACACTTTGTAGATGAGTTGTATTACATTGCCTCTAAGGTGGAAGAAATCTACAAAAATAAAATACCGATGCAACCTATGGATGAACACCAACTTCAACATCACAATTTGACAACAACTTGTTATCTGTGTAATAACCTATTTACACCAGATAAAGTTAAAGTGCGTGATCACGACCATCTTACAGGAGCTTACAGAGGTGCAGCCTGTAACGCTTGCAACTTAAATTACAAAGTACCATCTTTTATACCCGTTGTTCTACATAACCTTAGCGGATATGACTCTCATTTCATAATCCCGGAGTTAGGAAGAGATGATGGAGCAATAGATGTTTTGGCAACAACAATGGAAAAATTTATAAGTTTCTCTAAAAAGGTTGGCAAAATAAAACTTAGATTTATTGATTCGTTTCGATTTATACCTTCTAGCCTAATGAAATTA
Source organism: Allygus modestus (assembly GCA_963675035.1). Taxonomy (NCBI): domain Eukaryota; kingdom Metazoa; phylum Arthropoda; class Insecta; order Hemiptera; family Cicadellidae; genus Allygus; species Allygus modestus. The sequence goes on along the minus strand of OY776117.1, from coordinate 123,001,747 downwards.
ACTGATAATTTAAAAAGAGAAGATCTGATAGAAACAAGCAAAATTGTAGCCAGTAGTAAAATGGATCTGGTTCTTCGAAAAGGAGTCTTCCCCTACGATTACATCGATGGACTTCATAGATTTAATGAAACATCACTTCCTCCACCAGAACAATTTAACAACAAACTTAATGATTCGGAGATTTCACTTGAAGACTATCAACACGCATGTCGAGTATGGAACGAGTTGGATATGAAGACTTTAGGAGAATACTCAGACTTTTATGTAAAACTTGACGTGACTCTTCTCTGCGATGTTATGGAAGAATTCCGAAGAACCTGTTTTGCAGCATACGGTTTAGACCCTCTACATTCATATACATCTCCAGGACTAGCTTGGCAAGCAATGCTGAAAGAACCAAAATGCAAACTCCAGCTGTTAACAGATATAGATATGGTTTTAATGGTTGAGTCGGGTGTTAGAGGTGGATTAACTCAAAGCGTGACGAGACATGTTAAAGCCAACAACAAATATCTACCTGACCATGATCAAGAGAAACCTTCAACGTACTTGGGATATTTCGACGCGAATAATCTGTATGGATGGGCCATGTCGAACCCACTTCCATTTGACAACTTTAAATGGGTTGATCCCGACTGTATTGGCGATATTTCACAAATTCCAAAACAAGGAGATACCGGATACATTTTGGATTGCGACTTTGAATATCCAGAACATTTACACGATCTTCATTATGACCTTCCACTCCTTGCAAGAACAGAAATTTCACCAACTGGAAAACACCCCAAATTAATGATGATCCTTAACAATAAACAACGATATGTAGCTCACTATTGGGTTGTTCAACAAGCTATCGATTTAGGTTTACGTCTTACTAAAATTAATAGAGCTGTAGAATTTTCCCAATCGTGCTGGTTGAAACCATACATAGACTCGAATACTACCAGAAGAGCAGCCGCTACATCAGCCTTTCAAAAAGACTTTTTTAAATTAATGAACAATGCGACATTCGGTAAAACATTGGAAAACAAAAGAAGACATAAAAATGTTAAACTTGTTACAGATCCGAACAAACTACAAGAACTCGTACAACAGCCAAACTTTGGATCATCTATAATTATTAACGAAAATATTGTAGCTGTATCTATGAAGAAAACAAGTGTGAAGATGGATCGTCCTTTGTATATAGGTATGACAATCCTGGATATCTCCAAGACTCATATGTACGATTTTCATTACAAAAAGATGGTCACCTTTTATGGACGAGAAAACATCGGCATCTCCTACATGGATACAGACGCTTTTATATATTGGATAATTACTAACGATATGTATGAAGACCTTCGGACATTTGATTACAAAAACGACTTTGACTTTTCCGACTATCCAAAAGATCATCCAAACTACGACAATGACAGAAACAAAAAAGTGCTTGGCAAATTTAAAGATGAAGCCAATGGTGTTATACTTCAAGAAATTGTTGCACTAATGTCAAAATTATATTCTTTACAACTGAATGAAAACCAAGTCATTAAGAAAGCTAAAGGAGTAAAAAGTTTGTATTTAAAGAAGAATGTGCATTTTAATCACTATAAGAAATGTTTATTTGAAGATCAAGATATAACAGCAAAATTCAACACAATCATAAGTTTCAACCATCAGCTGTACAGCGTGACGGGAGTAAAAAAAGCTCTCTCTTCAAATGATGATAAACGACACATCCTTGCAGACAACATCCACACTCTACCATTCGGCCACTATTCCCTCAACCCTATTGACGAGTAACCCTTTCATCGTCCTACATCCTTTTTCCTTTTCCTTTCCGTGTAAAAGGGGGAACACAGCAGTATTTTGCTGTGTTCCCCCTTTTATACATTAGTTTAGAATGACCTTGACCTATATAAGCAGATTTATACAAAAGAATATTTAATATCATATCAGCTGTCTTCGTGAAACCATCATGTCAGACCTGAAGGAGAAGATTATTAATGAACTACACAAACCTGCAAGAATAAAGTTTCCAAGAAGAAATACTGTTATAAAAGGGATAAATGATCTATATCAAGCGGATTTAATTGAAATGCGACCGCATAGCAGAATAAACAAAGGATTTAAATATATACTCACAATTATTAATTGTTTTACAAAAGTTGCAGACGCTTTGCCTCTAAAGGACAAGACTAGTAAAAGCGTAACAGAAGCAATGGAAATAGCCATAAAAAGAGACAAAAACAAAATTAAACACTTACAAACTGATGATGGAACAGAATACTTTAATACAAACTTTGCACAGTTAATGAATAAATATAAAATAAATCATTATTCTACAAATTCAGAGAAAAAAGCAGCTATTGTAGAAAGATTCAATAGAACCTTAAAAGGAGCACTGTATAAACAATTTTCAAAAAGAGGTTCTTACGTATGGTATGATGTTTTACCACAATTAATAAATGATTATAACAACAGGTTTCATAGAACTATCGGTATGAAACCTAACAAAGTAAATAGAAGAAATGCAAAATATGTATTAAAACGCATTAAGAAAAATACAAAGCCTAAAGTAGAAAAAATGCAGCCAAGAAAATTTAATGTAAGTGATAAAGTACGGATTAGTAAATATAAGGGAGTGTTTACCAAGAAATACCTTCCCAATTGGACGAATGAAGTTTTTACAGTGTATAAAGTGCAACCGACTGTACCTGAAACGTATATCTTAAAAGATAACAAAGGAGATTTGTTGCAAGGTGCATTTTATGGACATGAAATGTTAAAGTCAACAGTAGGTGATGTATATCTTGTTGAAAAAGTGTTACAAAGAAAAAAGGACGCAGTTAAAGTGCGGTGGTTAGGGTTTAACAAAACTGAGGATTCATGGATACCTATAAAGGACTTGGTTTAATGCAAGCAACTCATTTCATCGTTAACCTTTGAGCAGGATGGAGATAATTAACCATAAAGATCGATTCAATATTAATAACATAGATGATTTAACTGTGGATAACGTTAAAATCAACAATGGTAAACACGGTAGTTTACTTCCAAACACTGTTCGATGTATAGTAAGTGGCCCCTCAAACTGCGGAAAGACCAATGTTGTCTTTAATTTGATCACTAATCCGCAGGGATTAAGGTTTAATAACCTATATATTTTTTCAAAGTCTCTACATCAACCAAAGTATCAATTGCTGGATAAAATCCTATCTGATGTGTCTGATGTTAATTTTTACAAATTTAACGCTAGTGATAGTATTATGCAACCAAACGAAGCGAAACCGTATTCTGTATTTATATTTGACGATGTATCTTGTGAAAATCAGGATACTATTAGAAACTACTTTGCCATGGGAAGACATAATAACATCGACAGCATATATATAGGACAAACTTATAGCAAAATCCCAAAACAACTTATCAGAGATAATGCAAATATTCTAATTGTATTCAAACAAGATGATACTAACCTAAAACATATATATAACGATCATGTGAATGCGGATATGCCATTTGAAAAGTTTAAAGAGCTTTGCGGAAAAGCATGGGCGGAAAAGTATGGATTTTTGGTTATTATGAAAGATCAAGCTATAAAAGATGGTCGTTATAGAATAGGTTTTGATAAATTCGTTTTAATACACTGATTAGCGGTATTACTGTACAAGTCGTCAAGGTGTGAAGATGGTTAACCAGGAAAAGCTATTAAAGGAAATAAAATCACTTAGTGATTCTATTAGACAAAAGAACCGAGCTTTAAAATCAGGTATAAATGAAAGAGAGCAATTTTTAGAAACAACATTCAAACCTGTTACTGAACCTTTAAAGCGATTAGCACAAAATATGGAAAAACCTTTAATTCGCTTCGAAGGAGACAAAATGCTACCAATTTCCAAATATGAAGAAGAATTTCAGAATGATGAAAGTTTTGGTCAGTTACAAACATCTGAAGAAAGCGACGAGTATGAAGAAAGCGGAGATATAGAGGATTTAAAGGAAAAGGACATTGCAGAAGATACAAGTACAGAAGATACAAGTGTAGAAGATACAAGAGCAGAAGAAGAGGATATTAACCCATCCAACTTAAGCAAATTAGGCACTGATATTATGTTTAAAGGAACACTTGGAAGAACATATACGTTAAAAATGTTACACGCCGCACATGCTAATCGAAATTATCATACCTATGGAGCTAGAATAGAGGATAAAGGATTAATGATTGGAGATAGCAAGTTAGATATAAGCGAAAATGATGATATAGTTATTGGAGATAAGAAATATAAAGGTACTAAAGGTTTGTTTGAACTCATCTTTAAAAATAATCCTGGTAAATATACTAAAAGGGATTTACAATTGTTTAAAAATATATTAGAGTATACAAATGCACATAGAAAGAAGTATTCCAAAGACCTACCTATTCATAGAAATCGGTCAATAAAATATACAAGTATTATATCTAGTCTTTTCCCCTCGAAATCAAAAAAAGCTCAAATTAAAAGAAGAGCTTTATCTTCTGCTGAATTAAATGTTTTGCATAAAAAGAGAAAAACAACTGATCCTACCACATCTGGAAGGGGATTATTGAAAAATTTGTATAAAACTAATATAATATATTACAACGATATAAATAAGTTAGTTGATCGAATGAGGTTATTACATGAAGCTATGGAAGCCGGGCACACTGGTTTAGAAAACGAATGGGTAGCTTTGGTTGATGAACTGCGAAAACAAGGAATAATAGTTCAGTAGACGTACATATATAATAAGAACCTAAACGATAGCGATTCAGTTACATCATGAGTGTGGACAAGTTTGGACGGTACTCCGAGTTTGGAGTAAAATCTGGATATAGTGAAAAAAGAGCTGGGTTTCCGTTAACACCTGACGGCAACTATAATTTTGAAGGAAAAGTAATTCAAAATGTTGGTGATCCGCTTATGTCGTCTGATGCGGTTACGGTACAGTACATGGAAAAAAGAACCCCAACTGTACACGAAGATCATTGGGGGTTTTCCGGTAAAAGGTTAAGCAATATACAATATCCCGTTTAGGATGGTGAAGCAGTAAATTTAGCTACTCTAAAATTGTTAACGATTTACAAAAGGAATGAAACTGACACAAGCTATGATGTAAAAAAATTAAAATTATCAAATGTAGGTGATTGTGAGCAGGATGGAGACGCTGTAAATAAGAAAATGTTTGATATTGTACACAAGAAATGGACTACGGAATATGAAAAACATTTGGAAAGGTTTGGTGCAGCTCTATTCCATTATATCCATCGGGCTTCAGGAAGAGATGCAGCTTCAGATGTTGATAGTCACAATTATTTAGACTGGAAAAATATACACAATCCAGAGAAACCTAATCAACGAGATAAACTGTCTGAGCCTTCTAAAGTCAAGACATTAGGAAAGGGAGATAAAGTGAATGTGATTAATGAACCAACAGAAAACAATGAAGATTACATAAGAGAAAAAATAATTTAAAATACCCCCATGATAAGGGATAAAGCTTCAGTCATATTCGAGAGACGATACAGAGAGGATGATGGAATCCAATATTACTGCGTGGAGTTTAATATCTCAAGAGCCGAGATTTCCCCAATTAGTGTTGACAGATGGTTTTGTTCAACGGTTTGATAGATATATGGATTGGGAACAACTTTCCATACATTATCTCTTCACAATGACTATGTTAAGAATTTATTTTCACAGAGTTAACTGGATCCATATTTTACAAAGACAACAGTTTTCAGAAGACTTCCTCGTAGAGATGACATCAAATTTTAATAACTGTTGGGAAGTAATAAGTAAATATCAAAATCTCTCTGAGAATTACATTGACAATTTTAAAGATAAACTAGACTGGGATGTGTTATTCAATTACCAACGATTTAGTGGCAAGTTTCTAAGGAAACATGACAACTATTTAAAGTTTATTCATTTTACCGAAGACAACAATACCATCACCAGCGGAGAAACATCTGGAACATCTTCAATTACACCTTATTTCAATTTTTACTACTTCTATTTAATATATCTACATTTAATTAATAAATCCATTTCTATATAATAAATGGATTTTAAACAGTATATAATACAAGAAACCAAAACTGATATAACATTCATTGTAAAACATTTATAGAGTGCACCTACTGATTGTAGGTTTTGCTATAAATAGTCATGTCGAGGGTTAAACGCATCAGTCATAATCGAGAGAGATTACAGAGAGGAAGGGGAATAGCATCAACAGCATTTTCTCTATTAAGTAAACCGGTTGGAGCTATAGTTAACAAGGCGATTGATTTATTACCTGTGGAATTACATTTACCTGGAGGATATCAATATTGTGGTCCTGGAACCAAATTAGAGAAACGTCTTGCTAGAGGAGATCCTGGAATAAATAAGCTCGATCAGGCTTGTAAACAGCACGATATAGCGTATTCCAAATTTGGTGATACTAAAAATAGATCAATAGCAGATAGAGCACTTGCTGAGAAAGCTTGGCAAAGAGTAAAATCTAGTGACGCGAGTATTGGTGAAAAAGCAGCGTCTTTAGCAGTAACAGCAGCAATGAAAGCAAAAACTACGTTTGGAGGAGGAAAGAGAAGAAGGCGTGGGAAAAAACCCGCTAAGAAACAAGGAGGTAATATCAGAAGAAAACGTCGATCTACCAGTGGTAAAGCTAAAAAGAAACCAACAATATGGTCAATGATAAAAAAGGGAGGAGGATTATACCTAAGACCGTATCGTGTGTATTAAATAAGAAAGAGCAATTAATAATTAAAAACAAAGAATTAACCAATGAAGAACTGATTACATATGCTTCTTGTTTGAAAATCCCATTTTTTAGAGGAGTATTTATGAAAGATGAATTACCGGTTAAAATGTGGAAAAATGAGACTGGTATTGTAAATTTGGATAATAGTGAAGGATTAGGCACTCATTGGGTGTGTTACAAGAAACTTGGTAAAACCATTTATTATTTCGACAGTTTTGGAGACCTTCCACCACCGAAAGAACTTCAACGATACTTTAGTGCGGCAGAAAATGTTTTTTACAATCATACAAGAAAACAACCTGATGATACATCCATTTGCGGTCATTTATGTTTAGACTTTTTAGCTAAAAGTGTTAGTCAACTTTAAGATGTCCTCGTATACAGTGTCATTAACCGGTAACTCATGTACTTTGCGCAGTATTCTGTTTCCAGCGCTACGTTTGCAAAAAGGAAGACTATGGGAAGCCGCATTATTGGATTTAACAACATATAACTCTATTCCAAACGTTAGTGAAGGAATTAATAACAAAATACATTATTACAAGACAAAAGATGATAAAGGAAAGTATTCAGCTTTGGAAGAATTCAGTTTACCAACAGGAGCTTATGAAATTGATAATATAAATGAAGTTATACAAAAACATATGGGAAAAGAAAATATAACGATAAAAGGCAATAACAATACAATGAAAGCCGAAATTACTTCTAAGTATTATATTGATTTTAGTCAAGAACATTCAATTGGTAGTTTATTGGGGTTTTCTAAGGAAACAAAAGTATTAGAACCTAATAAAACTCATTCTGGGAATAAAACTATGACGATCATCAAAGTTAATAGCATAGACATTACATGTAACATTATACAAGGATCCTACAGAGATGGAGAAAATCGTCATATATTACACACAGTCTACCCATCAGTTGCACCGGGTTTCAAGATAGTAGAAAAGCCTCAAAACCTTGTGTACCTACCGTTAAACACCAGTTTCATTTCAGACATCGTGCTGAACATAGTGGATCAAGACGGAAACCTTATTGACTTTAGAGGAGAAGCTATTACTGTGAGAATACATATAAAATTATCCGCTTAGACAATGGGGTTATCATTTAAAAAGAGAGAGCCAACCAGCAAAGAGGTCAGTAGCTCATCAGCTGTAGAAGGATTAACAAGTGACAACATTCGTTTTCTAGAAGAAATTGGATTAAAGGTCATTAACAATGGATATACTGGATATAGCGCAGGGTCCAACATTCGACGAGACCTTATGGGAAAAGGAATATCACACGCACAACCCTTACGCTTCGTCCAAATTAAACAATAACGATGAAATTAGGATTCCTATACAACAACAAGACATTTATACTCTTCCATGCGAAAGTTATTTATATATTGAAGGAAAAGTAACAAAAACTGATGGTACTGCTGGAACCACTGTTCCGTTCATAAATAATCCTATGGCATTTTTATTTGATGAGATTAGATATGAAATTTCAGGAGTTACAGTCGATTCAACAAAAAAGGTTGGAATTTCCAGTACATTGAAAGGATTAGCGTCTTTAACACCAAATGAGAAGAATCTGTTAGCTGTTGCAGGATGGGTTGCACCAGACAAAAGTACAATCGCTCCTGACTCTTCGGGAAACTTTGATTTCTACGTACCTTTAAGATTACTCCTAGGATTTGCTGAAGACTACAGAAGAATAATAATAAATGTAAAACAAGAACTAGTTTTATTAAGATCATCAAACGATAATGATATTATTAAAGCAGCTCCTGGAACAACTGATGCCAATTTAGACTGGAAATTAACATTAGACAAGATTGTTTGGAGAGTACCACATGTGCGACTAAATGATGAACACAGGATTACATTATTAAGAAAGTTAAAATCAGATCGAGACATTGTAATGCCATTCAGAAGCTGGGAGTTTCATGAATACCCCGTTTTACCTACAACACAACGGCATACATGGACTGTAAAAACTTCTACTCATTTGGAAAAAGCGAGATATGTAATATTTGGATTACAAACGAAGAAGAAAAGTATAATAACTGAAAATGCTGGTGAATTTGACCATTGTAAATTAACAAACTGTAAAGTGTTCCTGAATTCACAATTCTTTCCCTACGACAACTTTAATATTTCTTTTGATAAAAAAGATACAGTGTTTTATACGACATGTACGCTAGGTTCCAAAATTCATATTACGGCAAAACAAATACACCTCTACTATCTCCCGTACAGTTTGAATCGAAAGCTCCGATTGTTGTAATTGATTGTTCCAAACAAAATGAATCTGTAAAATCGTCTAGTGTTGATATAAAAATAGAAATGGAATTTCAAGAAAACGTACCTGCAAATACATCTGCGTATTGTTTAATTTTGCACGATAAAATTGTTACATACACACCGTTGACCGGTATTGTAAAGACAGTATTGTAAAACGTTGTACCACCACCGGCACCGCCACTGTCGCTAACCTATAAATAGCGGAGCAGCAATGCAGGTCTTCAGTTGATCGTCTATCGGCGCATGGGTAACATCTTCTACAAAATGAGTTCTCCATCTGTTGTACAAGGTGATGCAGAGGTAGCACCGTTATTGGAACGTGATAATACTAGTGAAGCAGAAATCATCAAGGAAATAACTGCATTTTTAAAGTTTGGTAAAAGAGATAGAGAGGAGGAAATTAATGCAGACCCATCAAAGATAGTACCAAAGAGGAAGAAGAAAGTTGAAGAAAATATTCCTCCTCACATTTTAACTGAAGTTTTTCTGCGAATCTTTTACCCCATCTCAGCATGCATCGGTAAAAGTGTATCAGTTGGATTGATGAAATCATTGGATTATTCCCCTACAGTAATACTACACCATGGAACAAAAAAGGTTTTATTTTCGCAAAATGCTTGGGAGTCATTTTTGAAACATGTACATTTAATAGAATGTTATTTAACTAACAGTTTGTGTGGAAGGAAAACACATATTCGACTTTTGGATTGTGACAATGAAATCGATATTGTTAAACATCGCGGACAACTACAAGTGCGAATTAGAGACTTGACTCAACATGAAAATAACATTCTACTGTCACGTGAAGAATTCTACGTTTTAAACTACGCAACAGAACCTATTACAAGGTACATGAGACAGTTGGTATTTGCAAGCGCTATTATTAAAGAATATTTGGTCAATACTTTGAAAAAACAACCTGATAGCACCATCGTGTACGGACCTGTGGATACATCTATTTTTAATAGAATACCTCATGAAGTTTGCATGTGGAGAAAGTTAAAGGATTTTGAACCACTTGTAGAAATCGCTACAGAAGCTACAGAAGAAACAACACAGGAAGAAGAAACGGAGAAACAAGAAGAAGAAGAAAACGAAACACAAGAAGAAGAAGTTAAAAAAGACTAAAGTTTGACTTAGTAAAGAAGAAAACACGTGGGGTAGGCCTATTGGGGACGGTGCCCACGTTAAATATACACCAACGCGCCTGCAACTGTACGGCCTGGTATTTAACCTACCGTGGTGTGGAAAACAGTTTAGTTGATCGCTAGGTGCCATGATGAGCGGAGGGGATAAAGAAGTGAGTGTAAAGCCTTGTGTAATAGAATTTCAAGCATTTCGAAATAATGATGATAGGTTTATTATCAAGGAATTAGTAATTTTAGACTTGCTTACATTTGTAGCCTACCCATTCACGTTTGAAGCTCCTTTTTCTTTTAACAAACTTAACACCAAAGCGAAAAGTACAAACAAATGGATAACAAACTACTTTCATCATATACATTGGTATGAAGGATTTATAAGCTACAGTAATCTGCACAGTATTATGTTTAACTTTTGCAAACAATATTCACATATATACACAAGAGGATTAGAAAAAAAGAACTGGATACAAAAGTACACGCACGGTGATGTTTTCGATATAACTATCAGTAAGGACTTTAACATTAATCTCGATAATATTTGTGTCGCTGCAAAAGATCTTAAACACGGTCAAACAAACTGTGCATTGTACAACGCATATCGTTTGGCTGCTTACTTGAAACAAACGCAGGAATGTGGTGGGGGTAGCGGAGAACAGAAATGTGGTGGGGGTAGCGGGGCCTATAAATACGAGGAGACAACACCGCTCCAGCACGAGTATTATTCGAGACTCCGAAGAGGCAACATCACAGACGACACCACCACTAACGAAGATGGCATCACAACAATATCTACAAACATTGGTTGATCAATTCAACACTCACTCAAAATCGAACCTTCTGCTAACTAAAAAATGTTCAGAACTAAAAGAACAAAGACATTACATTATTCATAGCATCAAGAAAGTGGAAACCACACATGGAGAAGCAATTCTAGTATCATTGTGCGAAGGACCTATGACTCCAGGAGATGAGCCGAAGTTTCAAGTATTTCTTCCAAAACGATTTGTTCAACTGCTACAAAATGAAGACTTGCGAGATATTCAACCGGGGACGTTGTATTTGGTATCACACGGTGTAAGCGGCAACAACTCGACGGAACTCACTCTGCACATCATGCATCATTGTACATAATGTCTCTATTTGTTTTTCTCTGTTTGTATTTCTAGTGATCAATGTTAGACTTAAGCTTATTGTATTGTAAAATGTTTGTTTAATAAAGAAAGAATAACATAAAAAAAAGAAAAAACAGCAACATAGCAGTATATTATTTTATATACTGCTGTGTTGCTTTTTTTAAAATTCAAATGGATGACCTTGAACTTTCATTCAGGGTTAACTTATGAAGGGGTATAAAAGAGAGGGAGCAGTGAAGTTAGTCTCAGTCTTGTCTAACACACGCTGCAGCTAACATGTCAGTGCCACCGATGAACAATTTATTTTTCGATAACAATTTGAAGACATATTGTTGCGAGTTGCAATGTTTTAAAATACCAGGCGATCAAGTTGACGGGAAAGCTTGTCGTAAGTGCAGGTGTTTCAGCTATTGCATATGTAGATGTAAAACATATCAAATGAACCGACAAGATAAAATACAAGAATTACGGCGACGGCTTGCATTACTTTGGCGGCGAATGGAGTAGCAACCATCTGCCGCGCACTTGCCACCTGCCGCCTACCATCTGCCGCCTGCCATCTGCCGTCTGCCATCTGCTCCGCCCCACCACACTTTTACCCCCACCATTTAGTATGATTACAACGCTAGCTTGTGAATAGCCAGTATTTCTCCGGCTCTCGACCGGTGAACATCGAGCTGCTCGTCCCGACTGTGTGTTCCCTGCGGTCACATAAATAGGCAAGGAACACACAGTCGGGATGGGCCGATTGGACAAACAAGCGCAGCACTTGAAAACTGCGTCTGGCGGCCGCGACTCCGGATCAACAACATCGATGACGACAAACAACGGGGAACTATTGTAAACATAAATTGATGTAAACATAACTTATTGTAAATAAAAAGAAAAGTAAAAATAAAGTTAAATGAAATAGTACTACCTCGCACTCGTATCATTCGATTGCTTCATTCGATTGTTTTCATTCGATATTTTAATCGAATTAAAACTATCAAATCACAATCGGATTTTACGCGTGCGAGGTAGTACTTTTTTAAAATAACCTCCCCGTGACCTTGACCTTTAAACTTTCCCTCATTACGTCACAAAACCGCCTACGTCACTGGCTTGAGGCTCAGATGACGTGTTTAATGACTCAGCGCTTCCGGTCACGTGACCGGAAGCCATAAATCACTTGGCCAGAACCTACAAACCCCCACTACTCAGGTTTGCTGCGACGAGGGTATTATAAATAATATCTTTAGTAAGTAATTAAATTAGAGACTAAGCTTCTGTTATATAAGGGAGATATGTAATCTTATTGAATATGAAATTTTAAAAACATTAACTTATTATTTAATGTTTGACACTGACAAAAGTTCAACCGTCAATCCAAGTATATATGAGTATAATGTAAATTTTTGTGTTTTTTGAAACTCTCAACTGTACCAAGTATCGCTATGTCATGTTAATTAATTTTAGTTTACTTAAACCCATTACTGAATAATAAAATAACATAATAAATCCTACTCAAACTATTTAATATTACTATTATTATAATATAGCATAAGAATAAGAATATAGCATATTTTTTATGTTAACAACGACGTTATAAAGTACTAATAACAACAAACCAGGTTATTAGGTTAAACACTACATTTAGGAAAGTCAACTTCGAAAATTATTTTAAAAGCTCTTATAACACACACCCGTTGTATCTTACAACTTAGTTTAAAGACCATAACATTATTTACTTATATGATATTTTTTATAAATATATTCCACTTACGTAAAAAAATAAAATTCCGTTTTACGTTGCAATAAACCTTAAGTATGTTGACATTTTAAAATTAAATGCATTAGTCTAATTGAATATTTCCATTCCTTCTTTCGTTGTCAATATCGCAATCAGCTGCAGCTATAATAAAGTTCATAGGATTATGATAAAGTTATATAGTATAATTTACTAGGTATAAGGTAGTTATATAGCATATTTTGGTTTCGGTATATAGTATAAGTTGTATAGTTCGTAGTGGTATAGTAGTAGTTGTATTTAAACTTAATTATCTTGCTCACTGATGACTTTAGCAAATCTTTAAGACCAATCAATCCATTAGCCGTTCCATACTTTACCACTGCTTATGAAAATTCACCAGTAACTCATTTTTATATTTTTTAAATTTGTATACAAAAAAAAATATAATAAAATAATCTTTTTAAAGTAAAATGAAAATCGTTAAATACATTGCTATATCTACATAACTATTAGCCAAAACGTTATTAGAGCTTTTTATCATATTCTTAAGCTACGATATATGTATAAACTTATGATTGTTATTCAGTAAATTTAGTTGTCTTATTTTAATGAGTGCAATTAGAATGAATTGACACTATTCGCACTAATTAAAATTAATATTTTAATTATAGTATTTTTAAATCTGCACAATATACTGTAATTTTATCTTTGTCGTGAAATATTCCATATTTTCTAAGTTTTTACAAAGATTTCATGGTGTAAAGCTGCTTTTTCGTGATCAGGAGCGATTGTGGCATTTTTAGCGAATTTCCCCTATAGGGAAGAAGCTATTACCGTAGGTCTCATGGTAAGACTTAAGCCCGAGACCATGATAACTTTTCATTTTGAGGTCCCCAGATGCCAAAAACACCATTCGTTCAAATTGTTATATATGTATATATATATATATATATATATATATATATTTATATATATATATGTGTCCGTAAGCACGATAACTCTCGTAAAAAAGGTCCGATCTTAATGAAATTTGGTACAAACGTGTAAAGTACCATTTATTTGAACGAGTTCGAAAACCAGACGAATCGCACCATCCGAAGGGGGGTTTTGTACCCCAAAAATGGGTTTTTTGGGGTTTCCACATGTAATTTTTATTAAAATCAAATTTTAATTTCACCATTGAATTCAGCATAAAAAAAACAAAAAATTTGGTATCTTGATCATTGCTCTACGTCAATTTGTTACTGAGATATTGAAAGTGCTAAACACAGTACGTTGTCTAATGTTATTCTTATGGAGAAAAATAAAAATTGTATATCTCGCTTATTTATGAACATAAACTGACGAAATTTGGTATATAGCTTCATCTGGTTGTGGTTTATTGTTGTTTGTACAAAAAAACAATTTTTCACCTATGGTTCCCATAGCAGCAAACCTAGGTATTCGGTCCCCATGTTACTCTTATGGAAAATAATTAAAGTCTTATATATCGCTTATTTATGAATGTATATGGATGAAAATTGGTATGTGACTTCACTTAGCTGAGTTCTATTTATATTTTGCATAAAACCCCATTATTTTGTGTTCCTTGTTGCAGAAAACCTGCGTACTCATCCCCAATGTTATTCTTATGGAGAATAATTAATATTTTAAATATCGCTTGTTTGTGAATATATTTCTTATGAATCCTGTTAAGTGGCTTAGTGTGTTATGTTATAATTCATTGGAAATTCGCTGAGTATGCAGGTTTGCTGCGACGGGGTATTAAATGAATATTTCAGGAGGGGTAAGTTTCTGGCAAGCTTCCATTCGACACAGACACGTCCTGAATACAGATGCAGTTATGAGCACCTCCCACCCTTAGCGGTGGCTTGCATTTCCGACGGTCAGCGACAAGAAACGATCTATTACATTACATTTAAATTTAAATTCCCCTGCAATACATTTACAATTTTGAACGAGTTCGCACGCAGCACGCTGACGTGAGAAGTTAATTTACACATAAAAAACTATAAAAACTCAAAATCAGTTAAAAACATAAATTTATTCCAACTTTTATTCAAATGTGAAAACATTGATTTTTTGGCTGTTCTGATGCTCCTGGTTCTATTTACCTGCAATGCTGGGAATACAATTTTGCGCATTATAAGGTTAGGAGAAGGTTCCGTCAGGCTTTAAAGTAGGCGTGAGGTTGTTGGGGATGATAAAATTACACCAACAAATGAATAACAGGTCTTTCTAATGTAAAATCCCCACAAGACAACGTACTGTGTTTGGTCGATACACATTTTCTTTAATAACTCGGTACATATTTATGCTAGAATGACGAGAGAGGGCTTAAAACTTCCGCCTCTCCAATTCCCATCTTTTCACATGCATTTATTTTACATACGGGGCTTTTCTGACTCTTTTTGGGCCCAAAAACTCAAAATTTGAAAGATTAATCCCCAAAAAATGTGGTTTAGAGTTTTCCGATTGTTTTGCCCAACGAACTTGTCCAACTGATTACAGAAAGGAACGTCCCTACAAGATTTGAAGTAAATCGGACAAAAAATGTGACCGCTAGAGTGCAAACACACACATATATATATATAAATGTATATATTTATATATATATATATATATAAAATTTTGAACGACCCCCCAAAACGTGTTCAGGGGGTCACGTTAGGAACTTCTATGGCGGCCCCGGGCTTAAGTTTCACCGTGCGGGTCATGCTAATAGTTCACTTTCCAAAGGAAACTCACTAATAATATATAATTATGTTATTTCGAACCTTTAGTGTGAAAAACCTCATTAGACATATATTTTTCTTTAAAACAGTCCACCTAGTATCTTTTGTAAAAACAAGTTTTAATCTCTCCGAAGGTTACACAAACTACGTAAATATTTAAATCGAATTTGATCGTACGCTTACTTATAAAAGCTTTCCTTATTTATTTTAATTTTTAAACAAAAAAAACGAAAATCCTGAAAGGTTTCTCTCTCAGTGGACGAAAAACTAAAGAGCAAATTAATTCAGTTATGTTGATTCAACTTTGAACTAAAATATTTATTATAATACCTCCAGGCGATTTCTTTATATTTTTTCACTTTAACTTGAAGGAAATCATCCATTGTTACAGCTTTCGTACACTTAGTAAGAAAGCAAACTTGTAACTGTTTATACTTATGTGAAGGAAGAGAAGAGGTAAAAATAATTGCTAACAACATTATTACTTTTTTTATTACATAATCAAACATACAGATAGAAAATTTAGTGTCAAATTTTATATAATTTTATACAATTTACACCTTTAAAAAAATTAAAAGTGACTTATTATGAAAGTAGATAAAAAATTGGAAATTCAGAAGGAATTTGAACATTTAATTTGGTTTTTAGCCAAATATATAACTATACATTAAGATAAAATGATTTTATTAGTTTTATATCGTAAAGAAAGGAGTTGAGGAGAGGATCAGGTGGAGGGCTTTGTAGAAGGAAGTGTTTCGTAGAAGAGACGCGACGAAGTTTCTGCAGATAATATTGACTCCAACTTTCCTTAAAGAATACAATATTTTCCACAAACCTTAAATAATTAGTAAGAATTGTGCGTAATACTTAGCTCTAATATTCACTCTTTTAGAATATTATGAATTTTTTAGTGATAAGTTAACGAAAGTAGTAACTTATTATATTTTAAATCGTTAAATATATTCATAAAGTGTGAATTTTTTTGCTTAATTCAAGGAAAGGAATTATAACTGTGTTACTGTTTAGAGCAACATTGCAAAAAAATGGGCTAGTGTTGAAACCTTTGGAAACTTTAGTCTAATTATAAATATTGCAATAGACACGACTCGTTTTACCTTATTTATTTTATTTTTTAAAAACAAAAACGAAAATACTGAAAGGTTTCTCTCTCAGTGAACAAAAAACTAAAGAACAAATTAATTCAGTTATGTTGATTAAACTTTGAACTAAAATATTTATTACAATACCTCCAGGCGATTTCTTTATATTTTTCACTTTAACTTGAAGGAAATCATCCATTGTTACAGCTTGATTTATTATCTGGTTTCCAAACTTGAGACACTTCCTTTTCAACAATTTTTATTTTTTATTTAGGCAATATTAGTAACTGCGAAATTGCAAGTATTGTTTGAAATTAATACTACAGATATAACAAAACTATCAATAACCATTTTAATCAGTTTATTTTTTATCTTCCAAATCACTAAGAGTACTTTAAATTGGTGTATACCTGATTCCACAAATTATTCTTGTTGTAAAAAATTAAACTTCTAATACTGTTAAAACAAATAACCACATAACGAACCTGTGAATAGACATACAATGGTTCAAAAGTGTTTGTCTCAAGCATATATACACCTATAGCGAATAAGATACATCCTTAATGGGTTTATACAATTTAAAAAAATAAGGAAAACTGGAAAGCGCGAGTCTCTAAAACGTTTTTATTATTTTTGGCTAAAGTAATTAATTTACTTTACCACATAACATAAGTAATTATTTACCACATAACATGAAACTTTTTCTTAAACCCTTTGTATTAAACACTTTGTATTAAACTCTTTTTTACTAGTCCTGGATACGAAAAACCCGTTGGTAAATCGTTTTACTCGTGTGTTGTTCCGAATATTCCAGTTAAACGTAATAGGTAACTTTGGTGATATTTCTGTGGTCGGTGTGATGTAACAGCTGCACTGTAGCGGTCTCTGGAGCCTGGCGTAATCACAGTTACGGGATTAGTTCCACAAATAGACTCGTGGCGCAACTGTTTGGCATACCATTAGTTCCCTTTTATTAAACAATCTTGCTGAAACCTACTGAGTAAGTAATAATGTAATGCTAGTGGTTTGTGTTCATCGTTTTAAGGATCCTTCATGTTTACAAAGGTTTTAACTACAACTTTTATTATTTACCCTGCTAAAGCAGTTGACTTTAGTATTAAAACGCTAAACCGAGAATTTAAAAGGTTTAATGATAAATGTAATATCATGCTTAACGTTTTGGAAATAAGATCATCTAAGTAAATAATATCCAGCATTCAGGAGGCATTTGAGTATTATAGTGTTGTCGTATATAAGAGAAAGAAGAATTAAAGGGAACATTGTAAGGAAAGGTGTTATGGAGACGAATAGATGAAAGATTTTGTAAAGGGAAGTTTTTCAAAGAAGAAGCGTTACTAAGTTCCTGCCGAACGTTTTGACTCACGCTTTCCTTAAACAATTTGAACAAGAATATACTTTAAAAACAACTTGGTCACAATTTATTTCGATATTTCCCACATCCCACGAACTATTATTATTATTATTTGTCCTTGTAATATGACCGAGCTTTGCTTGGAGAAAGCTAGACAGTTTGTTTAATAGGCCTAGAGTAATTTTTCACCAAGGCTCCCTCTCATTTGCCTATTGTCTGCATGTTTTATGTCGCTCCGGTTGTTATTATAACTCAATTTACCTCTAAGCCTTGAGGTAGTTTATACATATTAACATTCTATTAATTTGATTTGTCTACTCTATATGCAATTTCCATTCAAAGAGTTCGGACACTGTTCTCATGAAGCCACAAGTTTATATTCAAAACATGAGTGCTACTTTGACAGTTCATTAATAGATTATGAACAGCTGATATAATTATTTTGTTTTATACCAAACTCCATAAACCCATCGTTCAATTTGGTACATTTCTATTTACTTGTTATTCACACAGTTAGATTTTTCCTTGGGATGAGATCTGCCTAGAAAAATTGTTTCCTCTATATTAGTTAACTCTAGATATATTTTCAGCATTTTTGAACTCAAGGTTTCAATAAAACAGCAAAGAATGCAAGCAAGCAAAAATTACTCATATTCGAAAATTGGATAGGTAATTATCTTAAACTTACTTTTAAAAGTATTTTACAATTCTATACAATTTGTATACATAAGTTATGAAAGAACTAGTACTTTGTGAATAGTTGATATAATAATATTCTCAACGGATCTCACTGTAATAAAATCAAGATGTTTGTATATAATAAAGAAATCATTTTAGTTATGCTGTCTGAATATTTTGAAAATACAAATTTTTAATTCACTCTTTTTAATGAAATCTTTGTCCCTCAAACATTTAATATCTTAAAAACTAAAGTAGCTAAAACCATGGTTGTGTTAGGCCAAAATGATTTTTCCTTTTCTTTTGCGCAGCTGAAAATCCAGCTGAAGCCAGTGAATATTTTTAGTTTTTCATCACAATTTTCGAGCTCCACAATGTGTACAACTTTCCTAATTTAATATAATCGTAAAACTAACCATAAGATCGCAACAGTGACCATAAGCACACGACAAAACCGTAGTATACATGGCCTAGATGATAAGACCATTTATTGCTTAGTCTATAACTACATCAAAAACGTATTTACCATAAAGTATATCTATTCAAATGGAAATAGCTTGTAGAATTTTCAATATTAATTACCTAATTGGAAGAACTGTGTATGATTTTAGAATATTTTTACTTATGCATCCAATCTGTACGTAGATTATTTGTACATCAAATAATAATTTGTTTAAATAATCAAAAGAACGACGGGTATTACAACACAACAGGTACGAGCAGAGAGATGCTTGCAAACACAAAACGCGTTATCTTTTGTTGACTCGCGGTTACACGGTTTTCAAAACTCTTAACATAACATAAAAGCTCTTTCCGAGATAAGTATTCTTGTATAAGCTCTTAATAAAATTACATTTCCCTCATATAACAAAACTTAACCATTAACTTAACTCTTCACAGTCTTTATAAACTTCAGTATTGTTTAAAATGTATTACTTAGTATTTACTTTTTGAATATTAAATTATCACTTTACTATTATTTTTAAAATGAATAATTTGTCACATATGTACATTATGTTAATAATGGTGTCTTATTCTATAACAAAAAATATTTCTGGCTTAGGAGATTCCATAAAGTTGATTACGGTAACTTAAGTTATTATTTCTTTAAATACGAAAGCATGCTTGAATAAAACTGTTTATATTGAAAAGTCAGGCTTCATATCATATATGCTTTTATCTAGCAAATAATTTTTATATACCTGAAATATTGATAAAAATAATATAATCGTTTATGCAGTTGTGTGCAAACAATTTATTAAACATTGTTTTACGTGTATTACACATACGTTTAAACAATTATAAGGTCCAACATATTAATAGTCTGCCGTGTATAAATATTAAACTTTTAAGACCAAGGTTCATTTGGAGTGACCCCAAGGTATATGTCCTAACTTAATTTGTCTATAAATAATAACAAAAGTATTTGTATAGTAGGGGTGTTTTTTCAAATGACACATTTTATTGCTAATTTCAAATGTATTAAATATAACGCAAACAAACCAAGTTTTCTGTAATGTAATTGAAAATATTTATCTTTCTGCTATTCAATGATCAATATTCGTATACCAATTTATGCTTGGTATTGAATCGCTTGTTACTGAAAACAAATACATCTAGACATTACTATCGCGTATAAAAGCAATTCATAAGCGTTATTGCAGATTCTGAAGAATACTTGTGATATTTAAATATAATTTAGTGGGTATATTAGATTTTCCATGATAACAACTGTAACTAAATGTTTACCCTTTAGAATACTTTTGATATTCGAAGTAGTGGGAGTGTGCTGTTTTTGTATAGGGTTATAATACCTACCTAAGCTCAGAGTGTGATAGTATTTAATTAGATCGATAAGTTGATATTGTATTATTTTTAAGCTAATTCCTATTACAATTATGTTGACCTAAGTGTATTCATCATTAAAAACTGTTTTGTTATATTCTGTGGTAGGACAAAATATGATCCACATAAATAAAATTAGAGTGTTGACTCTACATTGTTTGGAATTATTAAATTTTTGCATATTTCCACGTTTTACACCCTATGGAAGCCGAAACATGTCTTACCTAAATTTCTGTCCGTCTGGCTACCGGTAACGCTCAGGGACGGGTTTTTGTTTGCTTGTCATGGGACAACGGGTGCACTGACTTTTATGAAACTTTGTATCTTTTCTATACATACGTGAGAAGATTTTAGGTTACTTTAAACTGTCATACGCTTTTTGGGAAAAGAATGGTGGCCGCTCAAAAACGTTATTTCGCCCGGTTTTTTTCCTCTTTTGTTCGCTTTTCACAAGGAAACGGATGCACTGGTTTCGATTAACTTTTTTCCTATGTTCTAAACCTGCAATAGAAGATTATAAGCTCACTGGAATTTTAAAAACCCTTAAAGCCTCCGCCCTCGGTGTTTTAAAGATCCTATGTTATTTTTATGGACAACGAATTTATTAACATTGAACCAGATGTTGGCTTAAGAATATTTATTCCATAAACAGATGTTGTAGTTATCATTTAAAACAATGAGTGAAGTTTTTTAATAAATAATATAAGTATACAGAGAGGATATATATATATATATATATATATATATATATATATATATATATATATATATATATTATTAGTGAATTTCCTTTGGAAAGTGAACTATTAGCATGACCCGCACGGTGAAACTTAAGCCCGGGACCACCATAGAGGTTCCTAACGTGACCCCCTGAACACGTTTTGGGGGTCGTTCAAAATTTTATATATATAAATATGTGTATGCACTCTAGCGGTCGCATTTTTTGTCCGATTTAATTCAAATTTGGTAGAGACGTTTCTTTCTATAATTTGTTGGACAAGTTCGTTGGTCAAAACAATCGGAAAACTCTAAACCCATTTTTCGGGGATTAATCTTTCAAATTTCGAGTGTTTGGGCCCAAAAAGGGTCAGAAAAGCCCCATATATAAAATTAATGCATGGAAAAAGATGGGGATTAGAGAGACAAAGGTTTTAAGCCCTATCTCGTCATTCTAGCATACATATTTACCGAGTTATTAAAGAAAATGTGTATTGGCTAAACACAGTACGTTGTCTTATGGGGGTTTTACACTAGAAAAGCCTGTTATTCCTTTGTTAAAGTACTTTTATTATCCCCAGCAACCTCACGCCTACTTTCAAGCCTGTCTGGACCTTCTCCTAACCTTATAATGCGCAAAATTTTATTCCCAGCTTTGCAAGTAAATGAAACCAGGAGTATCAGAACAGCCAAAAAATCAATGTTTTCAGATTTCAATAAAAATTGGTGAAATGTATGTTTTTACACTGATTTTGAGTTTTAAAAGTTTTGATGTGGAAATTCACTTCCCTCACGTCAGCGTGCTGCGTGCGAACTCGTTAAAATAATTTCTTGATTTTTGTTCGGCGATTATCGACCCGTAAAACTATTATTTAATATACATATTTGGTATCAATCGAAAGCTCTTAACCTCTGGATGTGCCTTTTAGAGTTTCCATAAACTCTCGACCACGGGGCTTTGCCCCACAAGCTCTCAAAGTTTCAATGTTAATCTTATGGAATTATATTTTATTTAGTTACTCAGCTGATAGTATTGTAAATCTGATATATTAATACGCTAAGGCAATTTTTGTTCAGAGAACTACTCCGTTATTTGTGCGCCGATTTTTCGTCCTGAGTTTTACTTGTGCATAACGGTTTTCATTTTTCGATATTTTCAATCTGAAGGGCACGGGCCGCCCTCAAAGATAGTTTTTTGCCCATAACTTTAACATAGGGAAAAATTGTATTTGAATTGCAGCTGTTAATAGTTACGGACAGTTTATAAGTAATCCCATATGTTACAGGTAAGGAAAATAATTATCTATGTAAATAACATTTGTTTTTTCTACATAGCTTTGACCATTGACATGTTGAATGCAGCGGAGATATTTAATTGTTGTTAAAATTTGTTTATCTGTCTGACTGTTTATGGGTCATATTTATTCCCCGCTTCACAAAAACAAAAAAACTTTAATGAATTTAATCAAAGATTTTGCCCATTTTCGTGTGGAGGAGGAAACGTTTAGGCTGTTTTAAATCTTATTTAGTCCTTAGAGTTATGCCCCTTTATCCGGCACTGCTACAAAGTAGATCTTAAGGGTCCAGGTTACTCAACCTTTCACTACAGAGTGCACCATATTTGTTCTAATGAGTATTTAGTTAGCTTTTTTTATCACAGAACGTAGGAATCACGTCCGCTTTACTACTCAAAGGTAAACATAGCGGTATACTAAACCATATAAAATAACGGCACGGCAGTGAAACATTGGGTGCGGAACACATAAGGCCTCGCAAAATGGTATTTAAAGCTCAGTTTGTCTCGGTAGTCATTGTGATTATAATAAGCCTACTGAATATTTGATGTATTTTAAGTCCACCATCAATAAATCCAACAAACTACAAGAGTTGCTGAGAAGCTATTTGGAAGAAGCTGGGTCCATCAAATACCCCCGTCACAGAAAACCTGCGTACTCAGCGAATTTCCAATGCAAAATATATGTCTTAATACCACATAAAGACACATACTAAATTTCATAAAAATATATTCACAAATAAGCGATATATCAAATTTGAATTATTCTCCATAAGAATAACATGGAGGCTGAGGACGCGGGTTTGCTGATACGGGAATAATAGGTAAAAATTGCGTTTTTTGTGCAAATAACCATAGATTACGACCAAATGAAGCCGTTTACCAAGTTTCGTTAGTATACGTTCATAAATAAACGTTCTATAATTTTTTTCTTATTCTCCATAAGGATAGCATTGGACAACGTACTGTGTTTAGTACTTTAAATATCTCTGTAACCAATTAACGTAGATAAATGATCAAAACACCAAATTGTGCGTTTTTTAAGCTGAATCCAATGGTCAAAACTAAAATTTGACTTTTTAAAATATTACATGTAAAAACTTCAAAAAACCCATTTTTGGGCCACAACCCCCCCCCAAATACCACTTCCGACGGGTCGATCCGTCTGGTTTTCGAACTTAAAGTCATAAATAATGCTTTACACGTTGGTACCAAATTTTATCAAAATCAGACCATTTTTACGAGAGTTATCGCACCCACGGACACACACACACACACACACACACACACACACACACACACACACACACACATATATATATATATATACAGTTTCGAACGAATGGTGTTTTTGGGGTCTGGGGACCTCAAAACGAAAATCTATCATGGTCCCGGGCCTAGGTCTTACCATGCCGACTACGGTAATAGCTTTTTTCCCTATAGGGGAAATTCGCTAAAAAATAAAAAAAACACAGTTTTAGGCTTATTCCCGTTCCAAAGAGGCTCGGCTCTAATGACCTTTAGCATTTATATGTTAATAATATACTTCCTAGACCGATTTAGCAAGTATTTGACAGCAGGCAATGCACTATAATTAGAAAAATACCTATAATTTCCGTCCTTTATGTCCTTTGGGACTTATCTGCTCAGGTCTTTAAAACTTTATTAATCATCACTGACGTTAGTAGTAGTTAACTGGACCGATTGAGCATACTTTTGTTCGGAGGATATTACATTAAAATAAAACCTTTTCCTAATCCTGCTCCAAATATGCTTTACTTTAGGGCTCTCCAAATGTTGGAGCCATCGAATTTATAGGTTATGGTTTTGTGTAGAAAATTAGTCTAAAATCTAAAATTGAGGTTATGGTTAAGATTTTTAAATAAAAACAAAAGAACAAAACCACTTTTCAAAATCAACCAATCAATTGTAAAAATAACAGTTACTTGGTAAAGTGCATGTGATTTTTGTGAGAATAGTG
The DNA here is from genome assembly GCA_963675035.1 of Allygus modestus. Lineage (NCBI taxonomy): Eukaryota > Metazoa > Arthropoda > Insecta > Hemiptera > Cicadellidae > Allygus > Allygus modestus. The sequence goes on along the minus strand of OY776117.1, from coordinate 122,976,953 downwards.
ATTAGAACCAATGTGTACATTTAACTTTGAATATACATGATTATGTTATTTATGGATCGAGAGGACCATCAAATCTGAAGATTGAATATAGAGCAGCATATACAAAATGAAAACGAGTTCGCACGCAGCACGCTGACGTGAGGGAAGTGAATTTCCACATAAAAAACTATAAAAACTCAAAATCAGTTAAAAACATACAATTATTCCAATTTTTATTCAAATCTGAAAATATTGATTTTTAGGCTGTTTTGATGCTCCTGGTTCTATTTACCTGCAATGCTGGGAATACAATTTTGTGCATTATAAGGTTAGGAGAAGGTCCAGTCAGGCTTTAAAGTAGGCGTGAGGTTGCTGGAGATGTTAAAAGTACACCAACAAATGAATAACAGGCTTTTCTAATGTAAAACCCCCATAAGACAACGTACTGCGTTTGGTCAATACACATTTTCTTTAATAACTCGGTAAATATTTATGCTAGAATGACGAGAGAGGGCTTAAAACATTCGCCTAACTAATTCCCATCTTTTTCCATGCATTAATTTTGCATCCGGGGCTTTTCTGACCCTTTTGGGGCCCAAAAACTCGAAATTTGAAAGATTAATCCCCCAAAAAATGGGTTTAGAGTTTTCCGATTGTTTTGCCCAACGAACTTGTCCAACAGATTATAGAAAGGAACGTCCCTACCAAATTTGAAGTAAATTGGACAAAAATGCGACCGCTAGAGTGCATACACATATATATATATATATATATATGTCTATATATATATATATATATATATATATATATATACATATTTATATATATACAATTTTGAACGACCCCCCAAAACGTGTTCAGGGGTTCACGTTAGGAACTTCTATGGTGGTCCCGGGCTTAAGTTTCACCGTGCGGGTCATGCTAATAGTTCACTTTCCAAAGGAAATTCACTAATAATCGATCAAATAATCAAAAACAAATATGCTCGCCTTGGAGAGTAACCGTGAATATAAGAACTCTATAGGCATTTTTAACAAACTGACTGCCTTCTCGGGCAAAGCTCTGTCCCCCAGGTGCTTTAACTAATGTTAACTAACTTCTCAAACATAAAATTGTGATTGCGAGGGAATCCGCGACGGACTACTAGTCTATATAAATAAAATTATAGTTTCGTCTGTCCATTGCATGGAGTTATGACATTGTTGCATATTTTCACGTTTTACACCCTAGGAAACACAAAACATGTCTTATCTCAATTTCAGTCTCGCTATTCATCTGTCTGTCTGTCGGTGATGCTCAAGGAGCTGTTTTTGTTCGCTTTTCACGGGAAAACGTTTACACTGATTTTGATGAATCTTTGTTTCTTCGTTCTATACTTGCGTGAGAAGGTTTTAGGCTACGTTAAACTGTCGTAGGCCTTTTAGTAAAAGAATGGCAGCCGCTCAATAACGTGTTTTCGTGCGGTTTTGTTCGCTTTTCCAAGGGAAACGGATGTAATGATTTCGATGAAACTTTTTAACTATGTTGTATTAACTAGGAAGCTAACTAAAAACTTAAAAGCTAACTATTAGTAGTTATTTAGCTATTAACTAAAAAGCTAACTACGTGCGTTATAAGATTATAGGCTACTTCAACATTCTGAACCACGTGAGGGCTACACCCCATGGGATTTTCAAGATACCATGTTATCCTTTCTTTCTTTATTCTTTAACCAGGACCACGCCATTCACTACCCGACAGAGTTCCTCAACACAGTAACAGTACTTAAATTATCTGCCAGTATCTTTCGTTAACTTTGATTTAATTGTTATCTAAAAATGTAAAATGTAATATAAATATTCTAATATGAATTCGGTGGTAATTATTTTCAAATGGTTCCATTATTTAGACATACAACCAGTATGAAGGATGGGTACACAACTAGTTATTAATAGGAGAAGAGATTGCTAAATAGTTACTTCACTTTTTGGGTTGCAAGTGCATCTCAATAAAAACTATCCAACTAAATAACGAAATATATTAATTGACTTAACATAGTCATAGTTCATTTGATGGAATAACAAACATGTATTTGTACAACAACAAACAATATAAATATTAAAAATGTATGGAATATGTTTCAGAAATGAATGTTGACATATTTGTAATTCTTACTGCATTATCACTCTTCTAGAATGTGTGAAGCGTAGAATTACGTAATAAATAAGAAATGTTGAAAATGAATAAATATAAATAAAAATCAAGACGTATTTTATGCATATTAACATTAAAATGAAATATGTTTAAAATGTTCAAATCAAATCAAATAAAAAATATCCTTTATTCACAATTGTACATGTACAAGAATAGAGTCACAGTCATCTCACTTATAAAGTAAAATGTTTCGCATTAAAAAATTCTTCAATTGAGTAGAGTGGCAAATTTATAAGATATTCTTTAAGATTTTTGAGAAATTTTGTATAAGTACGTTCATTTTTTATTTCTTTAGGCAATAAACTAATAAATTTTAAACCATTAAACACAGTCTTTTTTATAAAATTCCAAGTTATGACTATTTTGCTGTGACTATGCATAGTTATGACTGTGTTTAGAAGTCTCGGCATGTTTAGTATGGAACGCCTTTAACTGACCTTTAACTGGCTTATCTACGAATAGATTATTAAACACTTGTCGAACAAAAGTTTCAGATACTTCGTTATAATGTGCCAGATCTGTACTTATGTGAAAATAGTTGGTGCTTTGGACATTGGTTAGTATGAATTATGCTCTTCGAGGAAGAGGGATCCCGAAGACTGGATACATAGAACCCCCACCTGGAATGCCTTATGAGGAGCCCCTCGTGGTGAATAGGTAGGTTGTGTGTACTGAAATGGTAATAAATAATTCATTTATGGTACTGAACCTACGACAAATATTTTTTAATTCTCTTATAATTTTCGTTAGGGACAACCCAAATAGTGTTTTACGCAATAAACGAAGAATATCAGTAATAAGGTAAATTTCGTGTTTTATTTCCCTAAATTATACCAAACTATTGGCTTGACAGTCCCATTTTTTAGCTCATATCGTATATCGTCATATTCTGCAAAAAATTAAGTTAGCAGAGTGTGGTAGCGAGGAAAAATTTAAACGCTTGATAACTGGTGGCTGTTGGACATCGGTCCCAGCACAACAGAGCGGATCGTTCCGTTAGTCTATACGTGACACCACCAACTCCGTCTTAACTTAACTTACACTCCAATTGTCTCTCCAGCTAGCAATAAACAATAGTTTTAACTACATTAATAATATCATAATTAATATTAGTTCATCACAAACTAGCAAATGATGTTCGGTTGTCACTTACTCTTAATAAATAGTTCTGTATTGAGTTTAGCAGCTCATTCCCACACAATTTTCGACTGGGAATTATCATTTAATTTATGGTTGTATGTAATACATGGCTAAATAAACTTAATTTTGTATTTGAAGCTAAACTATTATTACTGCAAGCGTTTCCTTCTGTACCAATCTCATTCCAGGCCCGTTATACCACCAGTCGGTGGGTCAGAAGCCGGGGATCAACCTAGTAGACACGATTCCCCGCGAGGAGCTCTACCTGACCAAGGACTGTCCCATCCCCTTCACCACGAGGGGGCGCGCGACCCGCCCTCAGCGTGGAGACCCACCAACTGCCGCTGAGCCATCTGCGGCTCACTGACACAGACACGGAGCAGTGCGAGGGGGAGGCGTACAAGCACTACAAGCTCTTGCTGGACCTGCAGAAGCAGCACATGGACGAGGGGTCCCGGACGTCAAGAATAAGCTCAAGCTCTATAAGCTCAAGCTCTATAAGCTCAAGCTCTATAAGCTCAAGCTCTATAAGCTCAAGCTCTATAAGCTCAAGCTCTATAAGCTCAAGCTCTATAAGCTCAAGCTCTATAAGCTCAAGCTCTATAAGCTCAAGCTCTATAAGCTCAAGCTCTATAAGCTCAAGCTCTATAAGCTCAAGCTCTATAAGCTCAAGCTCTATAAGCTCAAGCTCTATAAGCTCAAGCTCTATAAGCTCAAGCTCTATAAGCTCAAGCTCTATAAGCTCAAGCTCTATAAGCTCAAGCTCTATAAGCTCAAGCTCTATAAGCTCAAGCTCTATAATCTCAAGGGGAGAAGCGTCGACATGACCTACATCGGGACCTACGATCGCTCCTTCAGTCAGTATACTCAATGAATACAAACCTTATAAGGTTTGTATTCATTGGTATACTGTACTGGAATAAGTTGCAGAGTGTGCCACGTGAGGGGAAGTGGTAGGAGGGAGGGCAGAGGTGAGGTAGGAGGATTAGATAATGGTTACAAGGTAGGTAAGAGGAGGGAGGATGGTTGACCACATGTTTTCACCGACCCTTTCTGCCCCTCTACGAACTTCTGGCTCACCTCCCCTCACTGATCAAATAAAAAAAAGGAATTCAATTTGATACATGAAATTCCAAGAATGTAAAATGTATTTGTTCGTATAATAGCATGGTATCTCTGTCCATTTTCAATTTCCCACTAACTTCGTCTTATTTTTAAAGTTTTGTATGATACAAAATATTTTATACTCCTAAATATTTAAATATACGTACACCATTATAAATATTTTTTGGACTTTTATTCGTATTATTTTGGATTTGTTATATATGACTGCAAAATTATTTCCGGTTTGTAAGGTGTACTATAAAATCAAATTAATTCAAATCAAAAATATGTTTATGACATTATCATCAATATAAGTACAGGGTAGCTGAAATGCATCAAAGAGATAGAAGGTTTATTCGATTTAATTGAAATGGTTTTAATGTATTAACCCCGTATTTGGAAGATAAGGAAAATATTTATAGCTTCTGAAATCTAAAACCAACATAAAAACTTTGAGGGACCTTTAACCTATATCTCTGAGTACAAGTTTTTCAAAGAGGTTCGTCTGTGGTGTAAGATATTTTTACACATATCAATGACGGGTATAAACTTCAGAGTTTTAAAGGGTAAACAATTATTTTACAACGATAAATTAACTAGGTAATTACAAACTTTAGATCTTGCTATTCACCTCGGTTGCAGCGTTGGAACTGCCCTGGAAGCAGATATCGGCAGCCTTCCACTTCACTCACTGGGCCAGCAAGATGGAGCTACTGGTGGATGTGTTCACCAACACCCAGCTGCGACCCCAGCCCTCCGGAGTCTTTTGAATTATACGAGCCTTGCAATTTATAGCTATTATATTAAAAGTACAAAATGTATCTTGACAATGGTCATCTGAGTTATAGTTTTTACTAGTATAGTGCCAACTAGGGCTTCGAGATTTGTTCCCTTAACACTTCCCATTTGAGGACTCGGTCTAGTACTGTGACTGGAGAAAGCCAGTAGCTATCCTGACAACGCAAACTTCGGAGGAGAACAGCAGTGGGAAAAATGTTTCACTCTTCTCACGCCTGCTGCCCACTGTGATTCCTCCTATAGTTTGGACATTTAAGGAAGGCGTGTGACGGATTAGCAGACCAATATCTCATATGTACAAGGATGGAATCTCCCCTGCAAAACATGTGTGGTATATATTTATTATGTATCACAACCTTGATATTTTTCTGTTAAGCATAAATTAAAAATAAGTTACTTTATTTTTCCTGTATCGAAATATAAAGTACGGTAGCTTATATAGAAACTATAGTGGTAAACCATTTTTCAGAAATGTTTACTCATGCCAATTATTATTGCAATGTTAATACAATGGTTTTTAAGTGGGAATCCCCCACCTTAATTTATATATATATATATAAATTTGAACGAATGGTGTTTTTGGCATCTGGGGACTTCAAAACAAAAATTTATCATGGTCTTGGGCTTAAGTCTTACCATGAGACATACGGTAATAGCTTCTTCCCTATAGGGGAAATTCGCTAAATCGGAATTCGTTTTTCATTTTACGGCAGATGTTTAATACTTTCGCAGCACTAGCTCTTACTTAGGCCCCTATAAGTAAATACCCCCGTCGCAGAAAACCTGCGTACTCAGTGAATTTCCATTGCAAAATATATGTCTTAATACCACATAAAGCCACAAACCAAATTTCATAAAAATATATCCACAAATAAGCGATATATCAAATTTGAATTATTCTCCATAAGAATAACATGGAGGCTGAAGACGCGGGTTTGCTGCTACGGGAATAATCGGTAAAAATTGCGTTTTTTGTGCAAATAACTATATACCACAACCAGATGAAGCCGTTTACCAAGTTTCGTTAGTATGCGTTCATAAAAACAAGCGTGCTGTAATTTTTGTCTTATTCTCCATAAGGATAGCATTGGACAACGTACTGTGTTTAGCACTTTCAATATCTCTGTAAACAATTAACGTAGATAAATGATCAAAACACCAAATTGTGCGTTTTTTAAGCTGAATCCAATGGTCAAAACTAAAATTTGTCTTTTTAAAATATTGCATGTAAAAACTTCAAAAAACCAATTTTTGGGGTACAAACCCCCCCCCCCAAATACCACTTCCGACGGGTCGATCTGTCTGGTTTTCGAACATAAAGTCATAATTAATGCTTTACACGTTGGTACCAAATTTTATCAAAATCGGACTATTTTTACGAGAGTTATCGCACCCACGGACACACACACACACACACACACACACACACACACACACACACACACACACACACGCACACACACACACATATATATATATATTATATTATTTAGTTCAGCCACGAAGCTTTAGTTTAGTTGACCCACGAAGCTTGGGGGCAACATATTAAAAATATCCCGTATTAGTAAACCTATACCTTAAGTAATTATATTTAAAAGAAATACGTTATTATTAATTGATTCTCCATAGAAATAGTAACTTCCTCAGCTAAATTCCAATTTCCCCGTAACCATCAGTAGTAATTAAAATAAACGGTATCAGGAAACTGACACATACTTTCTCCCTTTTAGCCCAACTTTAATGAATAAATTACTTTTTATTTACTAAATATAGAATACAAAGCACGGTCGAATGTACAGAAAATCTTGTTAACAAGTTGTTTTAAAAACATTCACCCAAATCCCTGCTTTGGAGGCACGACAGAATCCATTGCTACACTCGTGGTTTTAAGAGGGGAAATGCCCCCTATTCCCCCCCAGGGTTATTAAGGGGCACCATATTTCGAATTTCCTCGGTTGGTCAATGCTAACTTGACAAGCATATCAAGTTTGAATTAAATTTATCAGTAAATAAGGGAGAAATAATAATTTTTGTATTCCCCATAAGAATAACATTGGACAACGTACTGCGTTTACCGCAAAATGAAAATTTCAATTTTCTCCGAAACCAGCAATCGTAGAATAGTAATTCAAAATACTAAATTATTTAGTTTTTTGAGCTCTTTTTAATGGTGAATAGTAATATTTTTTTATATTTATTTCTTTTTATGAAAAATCCAAATAACTGAATTTTTGATGTTTTAAGTCCTGTAATTTCTGAACCTGAATTTTTACAGGAATGCGGTTGGTGTCATTTTGTTTGAAAACCAAAGTTCTACAAACGACTAAAGTTTAATCAAAATCGTTAGAGCCGTTTTTGAGAAATTTTGATTTTTCATGTTTCTTGGTGGTTTTTGGGGGATAATTACCCTTAAAAATCAAAAATTTAAAAAAATAAAAAAAACACCTGGAGGTATCGTGGATTAGTACCTACATACTAAATTTCATCAAAATCGGCCCATTGGTTAGGGCTCTAGCTCTGTACACATCCACACAGACACACACACACACACACACGGACATACACACACACACACAGACAGACATCACGTAAAAACCACTTTTTTGGGTTCAGGGAGCACCACAACGAATATTTCCACTAACAACTCAAATTCGAAAATTTTTACGAAAACAATACTTTCTCCATATACTATGTATAAGGGGAGAAAGTAAAAATCAAGTCATTATTTTGTTACAATTAAAATATAATACGAACTCTATAACTACACTGCAGGGGTGTCCAGAAGGGAAGGGAGATGGCGCTCAGAGTGCCATAAAAACAAATTTTGGAGGGGATTTTACATTTTGGGGGGATTTTTGAAACTATAAATAAATGACACAATTTGTGAATCACAATAAAAAATTGTGTTTGTACGAAAGGATGACAATAATACATAATATTATTGGCGAAGTATTTTTAAAGTATAAAATGCGCAAATAACCTTTCTTTTGAAAGATGGCAAGTGTGTCTGTATTATAATAATCCTATACATTTATGCTTCTGATTATAGGAGCGGATTAGATTGAAACATTAACCTAAAAAAGTCAATTGAAACTATTTGCTCTGTAGGTTTATGCTCGCAACCTAACCGCACTTTATGAACTCTAAGTGGACTTTCATTTAAAAGCAATAATTTTGTTGTGAACAAAATGGATTGAAATAAATGTAGTCGCTTATGTTATGTTTTTACCTTAAAAAACTAGGCCTACTGAATGCAGGGGCACAAGCCATTGGGGAAATTCGGCGCTAAGGCAACGATAGTGACTCGCCAAGGTCCATAGATACTTTGTACAGGTTTGCTGAGTCGATTTATTTAAAGTTTTCTAGTTAACCGGAAGAGACCTTGTAAAAACAGCTGTAAGGTCACGTGATCACCAAACCAATCTGCAGAGTTACTGGAAACACGATATTTATCGTACGAGTACCATATTTTCCTCTTCATTGTAATTAAAATAAACATTGTTTATGTACTTAAATAATTTTATGAGCTGTTATTTTATTAAAATAATTATTGTTTTGATTTATTTGTATTATTAAATTAATGGATTATGGGTTTAAACTTTCTTTCTGCATGTCCAGTGACAATTTAAAAATAGCTGTACCATTATTATCCCCTGTAAGGTTGGAAATACATGTACTATGTTGTTCATTTATGCATCAGTTTGACGCCCTCGTAAGAAATCTTTGCTGCGAACATTACTCTTATGGAAATAATAATACCTGGTCTGAAAGCTCTACGAACCTTGGTCTCTCGCCAGGTCCCGGGTCCCGTTTTTACGCTCTGTTCTATGAGTAACAACATAAGTATGGAGAAAAAAATTTCTCTAGTTAGTTCGGCAAGAGAAGGTTTATTTTATTATTTTAAAACGACAGTACGTTAAAAGTAGAACGAACATTAAGATAATAAATATGTTAAAAGAAGAGTAAACAGATGAATTACTGAACGAGACTGAAACGATGGCTGCTGCTTGTGGACTTGGACTTGACGGCTTGTGGACTTGGACTTGACGGCTTGTGGACTTGGACTTGACGGCTTGTGGACTTGGACTTGACGGCTTGTGGACTTGGACTTGACGGCTTGTGAACTTGGACTTGACGGCTTGTGGACTTGGACTTGACGGCTTGTGGACTTGGACTTGACGGCTTGTGGACTTGGACTTGACGGCTTGTGAACTTGGACTTGACGGCTTGTGGACTTGGACTTGACGGCTTGTGGACTTGGACTTGACGGCTTGTGAACTTGGACTTGATGGCTTGTGGACTTGGACTTGACGGCTTGTGAACTTGGACTTGACGACTTGTGGACTTGGACTTGACGGCTTGTGGACTTGGACTTGACGGCTTGTGAACTTGGACTTGACGGCTTGTGGACTTGGACTTGACGGCTTGTGAACTTGGACTTGACGGCTTGTGAACTTGGACTTGACGGCTTGTGGACTTGGACTTGACGGCTTGTGAACTTGGACTTGACGGCTTGTGGACTTGGACTTGACGGCTTGTGAACTTTTGCTGCAAAAAAACTGTGAGGAATTAAAAAAACGTTGCACGCTCATTCTTTCAGACGTAGGATAGTGATAATTTTTATCTTTGGAAAAGTGAGACAAGACCGAGAGATACCAGAATTCGAGGAATTTGATCATTGAATGAATTTGTAAGAAGACATTATTCTACTTTACAAAACGATTTTTAAAACAATATATTTATAAAATGTAGACTTTATAATAATAATAAAATGGGAGGAAGTGTGTGAGGTGGCAAAAAAAAATTAATACCACCAAAAAGAAGATATTTCTCGGTGGAAGTGGACAACTGAAGTGAAAGGATTGGAGTATAGTTAAGCCGGAGCTACTAGATTGGCGAATGATTTCAATTACAGTGATATCGAACTTCCCAGAGACTGATGAAGACAGTCTTAGGCTTTTCTAAGCCGTTTATTATAAACACATTTTTAAATCAGTCAAGTCAGAAAATGACCACAGTTAAATGTTCATTGGTACTGATTTTGGCGTAGTTTATTTGTCTAAGTTTATATTAGCCTTAGGCCTATCATTTTATAACTTATTTAGTTTATTCTTCACAGTTTAATACGCATTTTCGTCACGTTCACGAATTTTCGTATTTAATTAAACCAATACTTAATTAACCTTATATATTGTAAGTAGTTAAGGATAATTTATTCGGAAATGTGCAGGTTATAAGCATATTTAAGCATTTTTACATTTGGGTAAGTAATTAGGAAGAGGGCTAAAATACAAAATCCTATAAAAACACAAAACATTTAGTTGAATAATACCTACTAATCCCCATTTCATTCTTTATGGTTATGAATAAACAAAGTGACTGACCTGCATTTGTTCATTACGTTAGGTAAATGGAAATTTAAAACAACATTTATGACAATCCGCTTTGTTCACTACGAAATTATTGTTTTTAAATAATAGCCTACTTAGTTAGAGCTCAGAAAGTGTGGTTATGTTGCAAGAATAAAAAGAAAACAGTTTCAAGTGATTTTCTAGGTTAATTTTTGAATTCAATCGGGTCCTATAATCACAATCATAAATGTCTTTTTATGTTGTGTACATTTATATTGTTTAATCAACAGGGAACCCGAATGTTTTTAAATGGATTAGTACAGGAACACCTGACATCTCTCAAAGGAAAGGGTTTCTTGGCGTTACAGTAGTACAGTAGATAATCTACCTAATTATAACTAAGGTTTTTTTTATTGTTGCCATATCATTATCTGTGTATGTATAATTCTTTCGGTTTTGCTAGAATCTCGGTGTGGTGCTCCCTTTGTTGTAGGTATGTAGGTTCAATTCACTTACTGTCACATAATACAAGAGCTACTAAGGTTAAAGTTTATTGCTTTACCGGGGGGTGGGAAGGGTAGCCACATTTGGGGGGAATATCGCCATGAGGTTCGGGGGGGATGGGCACCCCTGTGCGTGACGATGATACAGTCGAAATGTTTGACCCCGATGAAGAATTGTTACCATTTAGTGAACTTTACACATCTGCGACCGCTGAACAACGCAATGTAATTGATTTAGTTATTCAAGAAGTTCAGCATCATGACACTGTTTCAAATGCATTTTGTTTAACTGCTCATGCAGGATGTGGCAAAACGTTCACGCAAACAGCTATTATTCGTAGAATTCACTCACTTTATCTTAGTTGTATTATAACTGCATTCAGTGGCATTGCTTCAACACTACTTATTGGAGGCAGAACTTTGCATAATGTTTTCACGCTGCCTATTCCACTGCTAGACACATCAGTTGCTAATGTTACTCAGAACAGCGATCATGGTCGATACATTAATGCTGCGTCGCTAATTATTATAGATGAAATATCAATGTGTCCACTTCAAGATCTAAACGTTATCGATAGATTGCTCAGAGATCTAGGTGCAAATGAGCAAGAGAAAAATAAACTATTTGGAGGCAAACAGCACTTTTGTGCGGAGATTTCTGACAAATTCTACCTATTATTCTCCATGGATCACGTGCAACGTTAATCGAAAACTGTATTATTAGTTGGAATGTATTTTCTGAGTTCCATCACTTAACACAAAACATGCGAGCATTACCAAAAGAAGTTGAGTTTGTGGAATTCCTTAAAACAATAGGAAATGGAGAAGCAGCTCATTATCCACATTTCGGTGACAATATAATTGAAATTCCAAATGAATTAGTTGGCGAAGAGGCAAAAATAATAGATTATATTTTTGAAAACATTGCAGATAATATTTTATCATAACGGATGTTGAATTCTGTTGTATTAGCCCCCACTAACGATTCTTGCTCCATGATCAACACTGAAATTCTAAATAGAATACCTGGCGAACAAAAAACTTATTTTAGTTATGACAAAATTATCAGCGATGACATCAATGATGTTGATAACTATCCAATTGAGTTTTTGAATTCTTAAGATTCAGCGGTTTACCACCTCATAGATTAACATTGAAAATAAATGACATTGTCCTTCTCATACGAAATTTAAATACATCAAAATCATTATTAAATGGAAAAATAATGCGAATCAAAGGTTTACATAGAAATTCTATTGATTGCGAAGTTTTAACTGGGGCTGCAAATAGAGAACGCATGTCGCCTCAAGTCGAGTTAGACAAAACGTTAGATTGTCATCATCCAACGTTATTATCCAACGTTTTTTTTTTTTTTGTATTGATGTGTTTAATTGTTCATTTAAGGGACTGAAGTTTTATATTTCAAATAACAGCGGTCAAGGTAATTTGGCCAATGACAATAGAATGTTTAGAAAAAAACATGATGTACTATGAAGTTTTACAACCATAATACTGTTTTATAATTGCGAAAATAAAAATGACTCAGTACTGTAAAGTATTTATATATAATATTTATAAAAAAATTATCCACATTTTTATCGTGCTATTACAATAAAATCATTGTACAGAAAACAATAGCCTGTGCTTATTTAAAATTGTAGAATTTGATTCGTATAGTATCACTGAAACATCGTCAGTAGGCCTACGTACAATTACCGTCACGGATGGCTCAGTGGTATGGCGCTGGCCTCACAGATTAGACGTGGTCTGACGCGGGTTCGATCCCGACTGAACCCGGGGGCTTTTTGAGCGGTCACCACTGGCTTGCTCATGTGACTAATGCCGTTGCGGTACCTAACTGTCTTTAGATCACCGCACATGCCTATTGCCCCATGGTGACGAAAATTTGAGGTTAAAAAAATTACAGACTTTTAATAAGTAATATTTTAAAACATAATTAAATTTTTTTGGTCTAATTTTTGACCACTGGGCGATCCCTAGTTTGCATACAAACCCAATTATTTTCGTTGGTCTTTTTGCAGCAAATCTGCAAACCCAGACCTAATGTGAGCTCTAATGTTATTGTTTTGGATGACAATAAGAATTTACATTTGTTTCTTTAATTACAAAACAAGAAACAGACATGATTTTCAAGTTGAGACATTTTAAAGAAATATTCCGAAAAAACCAACTTATATAGGTATACAATTTTTTTAATCAGCTGCCAATGACAATAAAGAAACAAATAAATACTACGACATTTAACAAGAGTCTAAAGTTGTTTCTAATTGAGGGAGCTCCTTACAGTTTTAGTGAGTTTTGGAAAAATGAATTTAAATCAGCAGAAGTAAAATGACAAGTTTTGTATCAATCTGTAATTAGTTTAAGATTGTTGTAAATGTTGACGCCATTTGTGTATACATTGTATATAAATGAATAAAGGATATTTTGAATTTGAATTTAAGAATAAATCAAATGTTATATATCGCTTATTTATAAATAATGTATTTTTAATTTAAAAGAACAAAGGTTTTAATAGTACTCATTTCAAAATCCATTAACCACATTAGTATAACATTTCATCCCCTTTAATATGAGACCTTAACTTTAATTCTAGGGTCAATGTGGTTGTGTGAAGGGTTATCCCGCAAACCACTGCATTTTAGTGACGCGGTAGGGGTAGACCGGAGCCTTAATTGCGCAACAGTTTTTCACGCATCATGACACCATCGAAATAGTTCGGTTATAGGGTCTAGTCATTTTCGTTGTTAAAAGTAAGCCAGGAATAGGTTACAAGCTAAATTTCAAATGTCTGGCTCTCCTAGCAAATAGCGAAAATTAACAACAAACATTTATAGCAAACACAGTCGTAAATTTCCTATCCACATAATATTTTAATTTGCACAGTAAGAATTAATTTACTATTTTTATATGTGTATGGCCTATTTTTCCAAAATCATCAAATGTTGAATATCGATAAATATTAACATTCTTATGTTAAAAATATTTCTGACTCGCATATGAATAATATCTCTTTATTGCATTAATATCCTAAAAACTTGTAAAGAACAAATTTAGAAATTGTTTGATGTACCTCCATATAATCCTATGGTTTTAGAATAAGTAATTCGTTTTTTGCAAACTCTGAGAGATCTTCTAAAGAAACTTTTCCATCTTGATCTTTATCGTATGTACTCATAACGTGGTCCAACTGGTCTTTTTTTGCAATTGGGTGCAGATGATCCAATAAGCTGCTAGTTTCTTCCTTATTTAATTTCCCATCTTTGTCCGAATCAAATTGTGAGAACTTTTGATTCAATATTTCCAAACCAAAATTCTGAAGGAACATCTTTGTTAATTGTTCCATTTCTTCTGCTGAAACTTTGCCATCTTTATCTTTGTCAGCCTCACCAAATGCATGTTTAAAATGTTTGTTAATATGTTCATCTAAATGTGACGAGAAACTTCTTTCTCCAATGCCGGTATTAAAACACGTCAAAATGCTGCTTTTTCCTTGGATGATTCCTAATAAAGCCCTTGGAGTTTGTTTCAAAATAAAAGACATTTTAACTGGTACTATTAATGTAAACAGTATACTGCAAATTTGGACTGAACCGTATTTTAAACAGGTAAATCTTGCACTAAATTATTCTTTGGTGTCAGAAATATTGTTTCCATGGATTTAATATAAGTGTAAAATTAAAAATACCATGGTGACGATCATTTTAGCGAATTTCCCCTATAGTGAAGAAGCTATTACCGTAGGTGGCATGGTAAGAGTTAAGCCTGAGACCATGACAACTTTTTTTGAGGTCCCCAGATGCCAAAAACACTATTCGTTCAAATTTATATGTATTTATTCACAGGGGTGCCCAGAAAGGAGGGGATATGGCGCTCAGAGCACCATCAAATAAAGTTTTGGGGGGATTTTTGAAACTATAAATAAATGTGAAAATTTGTGAATCACAATTGAACATTCGTGTATGTACGGGAGGATGACAATAATAAATAATATTATCAAATGTATTGTTTATCGTACAGTAAGTGCAAAATAATGTCCTTTGATAGATGTCAGGTGTTCCTCTGTACTAATCTAAGACATTTATGCGTCTGATTATAGGACCGGATTGTATTGAAACATTAACCTAAAAAATCACCTGAAACTACTGTTTTCTATTTATGCTCGCAACCTAACCACACTTTCTGAGCTTCAACTAAGTAAAAATTTAAAAACAATAATTATATAGTGATCAAAATGGATTCATATAAATGTAGTCGCTTATGTTATGTTTTTACCGTATTAACAACTAGGCCAACTTTTAAATTTTCATTAATCTAACGTAGTGAACGAATGCAGGTCCTAAGCACTTTGTTAATTCATATACATACAGACAATTGAAGGTTTTATTTCTAGCTAATATAAAAAATGGGGAGTAGTATTATTCAACTAAATGTTTTGGGTTTTTTTAAATTTATATTCTTTTGTTATTTTGGCCCATATTAACACCTAAGTGCGCTGATATCCTATTAATTTCCAAATAATTTATCTTAACAACTCACAATATTCATGATAATTAAATGTTTATTTATGTATGTGAGCGTGGCAAAACACGTAGCAATAAAATTACTGGTCCGCAACTTATTAAAAAAAGGCAAATAAACTACCACAAAATAAGTATATATGAACATTTAACTGTGGGCATTTTCCGTATTGACTGTTTTTAAAGTAGATTCATGGAAAACGGCTTGGTTAAAAATTCTAGGATTTTCTTCATCAGTCTCTGGTGAGTTCGTGAAATCATTTGTCAACCTATTAACTCCGGCCTAACTATGATCCTTTCCCTTAAACTCTCTACTTCCACCAAGAAATATGTTATTTTTGTGGACGCCTATTAATTTTATTTTGCCACCTCACACATTTCCTCGCATGCATTGTTTTATTATAGTTTATATTTTATAAATATATTGTTTTTTAAAATAATTTTGTAAAATAGAATAATGTCTTCTTGACCTTGGTCTTTTTTTCTAAAGTTGAAAATTAACTATATCTGCTTCTTTCTTCTGAAATGAGCGTCCAAATATTTTTGTATAGGCTCGAAAACAACCCACAGTTTTTCTGCAGCTAAAGTTTACAAGCCAAAGTCAAGTCAAGCCCAAGACCACATAGCAGCCGACCTTCCAGTTTCATGGTTACGTCGGAACGTGAAAACATTTAATCTAAGACGTATATATCTCTAAATCCAAACAAACGAAAAAATAATTTACTATGAATTAATTGAGAAATCAGTCTTGATAAATCAAAAAATCTTACTACAGCATTAGATTTGTTTACCAACAAGAAACAATTATAGCAAGAAACACATGTTAATGGTGTTTAGGGTTATGTTTTTGTAATGGTATTATTCCCCCACACTCCCCTCGACAATCTTCTGAATGGTTTTTGTCAGCTGTACCAGAGGACAAGTTTTTCTGCGTGATCTGTACGTCTTCAAAATAGCGCATTAAGATTTATGTATAACCTTAAAAAGTTTGACCACATTTCGGATTACCGTAAGAGTGCTAAGGTTCTGTCTGTAAGGAGTCTTCGCAAACTGCAAACTGTAACACTTGTACATAGAGTCCTTGCCACTGGTCTTCCAGCATATTTAAAAGAAAAACTTAAGAACAGAGTAGATGTGCGAGAAAAACACACTCGGCAGGATTATTTACTGGAAGTGCCACGCATCAAGCTAGAAGTAGGAAGACATTGAATCTTCATTGCCTAACGGAGCATGAGTTAATCTCTGTATGGTAATGTAATATTTCAATATCGACAAAATGTCGATGTACTTAAAACACAAACACATTTTATACATATTAGATAACCCACGCTGTTGTAAAGCATCAGCTAAGGCATTTTGGAACTTGAGTATTAAAGTATTAAACATGCATAAGTCATCATCTTTTTAAAGGGCCATAAAGTTAATATAAACAACTCTTATACAAACACACATACAATGCCTATTTGTTCATACAGCAGCTATTATCTCAATCCATCATTGTACAATATTAACTGGATTATATGCAAATTCTTTGTTAAAATACATTGATGGTAATGGTGAGTTTATGTTATTTAAGAAATTATTTCGGGCATTTTCCATAAATCCACATAAAGAAAACAGTTGCATAATGCCCTTCTTTATTCTGTGGGTAACTAAATTAACTCTCTTAATGAACTTATATTTAAAGTAATCATCTGATGTAAACAAATTTTCTCCATAACATTAACTTGGGGACTTTTAAAGGCATTGGAGCGACGCCCATTGCGGATAAGATAGGTCGGACACATACCTGAGTTACTTTAATGAAGATTTGTTATTATTACTGATCATAAATTTTATATAAAACGAGTAACAATAAGTTATTTTTCGAAACTCTCAATCCAAAGTTGAGATATCGGAACGGATATTTTAACAATGCGGGGGGTTGGCCCAGAAATCCAGATTTTAATTGGGTCAGTTCTTAAACACGGTTTTAGTTCCTTACTCCAACTATTTTTTGTTACCAATAATATGTTTTCATTATATACACTGCATTTATATCTCAAGATAAATGTAACAGTTTTGTACAATTTTGAATCAATTCTCGCATCTAAGCTTAGCAATGGATGTGAATAAATGAAATTATTTCCCACAAATATTACATTACATTCACATGAAAATGGCGAGAAACAGTACTGGCTCTTTATCCAGTAGTGTAGCCAGTTTTACAAAGTAATAATTACACTAATATAAACAAAAGGTTCTTGGGTCTAGCATTATATTTAACACATAGTACTTCGCCAAACTGGAACATCTGAGGGTTTACTTAACAAGGAAAAGCAAAACGTCATACTAAAATATTGCTAACATAAACTACATCTTGCTGAGAAGAAAGCCAAGTGATAGTCTTTTTACAAAACTCTCTAATATTTAAACTATTCTTTATTTGAAGAGGCAGAAGGTTGAATTATTTTGGGCCCAGATATTGGAAAAAATGACGAAAAATAACTTTGTTTACTTTATTTACTTTGGGAAGTTTGATTGTATTTTGTGCATAACTTCTTACGCTTTAAGTGTAATTTGGCATTATGTTTTCTCTATTTCCACTTCTAACAAAGAACAATCTTAAAACTTTGAAAATAAAAAGGTGCGGGATGGGTAAAATCTTCAACTGATGGAACAATGGAAAAAACTTGTCCTCTTAGGTTTTTTTTAATAATACGCAAAATGCAATTTTGAGTGATTCTTAATTCATCGATCAATATCTTATAAGTTCCTTCCCAGCATGACAAGGCGTACTGTAATCTTGAGTTGATTAATGCAAAATATAATGTTTTCAAAAGTGATTCATTGCAAAAATTTCTTAAAAAATAAATTGTTCTTATTTGTGATCGTAGTGTAGCATGTAAATTTATTATGGTTCAAAGGCAAGTTTTTCATCGATCAAAACTTTTAAATATCTAATGGACTTTACTTTTTCTAATGGCTGGCAAGTACATAATTGGATATTGCAGGTAGGAGAATGAAGTATCAAAGGATAGGGTATGTCAAAACTGGCAGAGTCAAAATTAATAAATTTTGTGTTATTTACGTTTACTTGCATTTTGTTAATAGCACACCACTTCCTTAGTAGTAAAAGATCATCATTGTTATTGAATTGCCCAATAACAGTAAATACCTTTGTATGTAAATAAGTGCAATGTCGTCAGCAAAAGCATATACACTACCGTTAAAATTAAGACTTAAAAGGCCATTGATAAAAACTAGAAAAATGGTTGCAGAGGTCGTTGACCCCTGAGGCACACCTGTTTGCACAATAAGAGGGTCACTAAAGG
Source organism: Allygus modestus (assembly GCA_963675035.1). Classification (NCBI taxonomy): domain Eukaryota; kingdom Metazoa; phylum Arthropoda; class Insecta; order Hemiptera; family Cicadellidae; genus Allygus; species Allygus modestus. The sequence continues at coordinate 122,958,030 of OY776117.1, read as the reverse complement.
TGTTAGTAATTTTTACTTGCTGCCTCCTTCCCGTAATAAAGCTCTTAAACAATTTTAGAGCTGTACCTCTGATCCCGACAGTTTCCAATTTATTCAGAATTCTTTGGTTGACCAAATCAAAGGCTTTCTTAATCAATAAAGACCCCTACTGTTTTAGTTTCGAATTTAATCCTGAAAAAACGTGATCTGTTACGGTAATTAATGCAATTTCTGTTGACCTGCCTGTAATGAATCAAAACTGTTTACTACTAAAAGGTTTAGTTTTGTTCTCACATTTTTCTATTCTTAACGTCATTAACTTTTCAAGCAATTTAGAAAAAAAACTGAAGCAAGCTTATAGGCCTGAGGTTGTCTAATGTGTTTGAATTATTTTTCTTCAGAATGGGTAAAACCGAACTTAGTTTGAATCTTTCAGGAAAAATACCTTTATTGAAACTGTTGTTAAATATATACTCTAAAACGGGAAAATATCATAAATTGTATATTTTAGTAAACTGACGCTAATATCATCAAAACCTGTAGATTCTTTGTTTTTCAAACGACAAACAACTGCTTTGATTTCCTCCACTGTGGTCGGGGCTCTAAAAATGACTTGACAGACATGGGTAGGAGGGAGAGCTTCGGTAGGGAATGCACTTGGCTGACCAGAATGTACCGAGATAAAGTGGTTGTTGATTTCTTGGGCGATAGCGCGCGGCTCTGTTATCAGAGTCCCGTTGCCCAGCTCAGTGCGGTCAATAATTGTATCTTTATTATGTCCAGTTAAATTGTTGACAATTTTTCACTGATGAGCCGTGCCACTTTACAGTTATTTAATTTATTTGGATCAAATGCGTTTTTGTTTGATCAATTTCAATTTTTAAATTGTTTGAAAATCTTGTAAAATAATTAATAAATGTTATGTCACATGTTCTTCTTTTAAATATTCTGTAAAGTTTTTTCGTCAGCTTATTTTATCAAAAATACTTATCGTAATCCAAGGACTCAATAACTTAGCTTTCCTCATTTTACCGTCCATCGGAACTATTTTATTTCTACTTTTAATAACACTACTCAGTATCTCATGGAACCTATCATAACAACTGTTAGCATTCACTTCAGCATAAACTTCATGCCAATCATAATTTCTTAACTCGGTTTTGATTAGATAACAATAAACTACATATTTGTCATGGCTGTTATCAACATTCACTTAGTCGCCATTTGTTGTGTTTGACCAACCTCTAAATTTAAGACCTAGGACGCAATTGTCGGTTATACCTAAATCAAATACACCACTTGAAAATAAATGTATACATCTGTATCTTACAAAAAAAGATTAATTAGTTTTTGAAGTCACAGTAATTCTGGTAGGCTAATTAACTATAGACATAAACCCATTATTATTCAGTATACTATTGTAGCTCTGAATTATATAATTTATCTCTTACAGATTAATATTAATATACCCAATATTATATCGCGTTATTCTTTAATTCTGTAATGAGCAGGGACACTTCAAAAAAAGGAATTTTCAGATATTTGCTGTAGTCTATATAAGCATACCAGTTTAAAATACATTTTATTTAATTTTATATCCAGCAATAAAACGTCAGCTGACTTTATTTTGAAGGACAAATTCAAATCTTTACAATCTATTGGCCTATCAACAAAACATAAAACACCTCCCGATGTAAAGGTCTCCTTTGAAAATCAGTAAGCCCGATGTGTTTATGCTAGCACTCTCCATATCAATCACTGCTCGCAAATCTAGCTGCTCAATTTTGAGTAAATATTTTTCCCTTTCGGGAAAATATAGCTCATATGCCGTCTTTTAGTCAACATTGTGGTGCCATTCCAGAAGTTTTATTAAAACAGCTGATTTTGTTCCTATACTGTTTGCTAGTTTAAACATCTGCTGTTAAATTTTCCAATTACATTTTTTCATTCTTCCATAAGATTAAAATTGGAACTTTGAAAGCCCAGGGGGCATAGCTCTGAAGGTGGACGTCTTTTAAACTCCCAAAAGGTACATTGAAACACCAAGGGAACTTAAGGGCAAAACATACATCAACCATGATTTTAAACCTGATAGTTTCACCAGTAGCACATTCTAAAAAAATGCTTTATTCTTTTAATAATGTGATATATTTAGTAGGATCGAATTCAGTTAATTTTCGCTGTCAATTTAGCTACTGAATTTGCTGATAATGATAAACTATTAAATACTGTGATATAACGGCAGAATATTGGGTAAGTAATTGCGTGCTCTATGATCGAGGTCAACTTAGTTCACCAGTAGCAATGTTCAGTATTCATTAGCATATGATTTTGATATCGTTATATCAATATCGTTGCCCACAGGGCAAGAATCTAATAGACTACAGTGGTTGTTCTAGACCACAAAGGTATCCTATTTTGAACTACAGTTTTTTAGCACATTTTTGTTAAATTGACTTATGCAGTGCCATCGAACATATGTTGCGTGTCGTGAGTAATCCACAACAAACCGGAAACGGAAGCTGCTGTTATCTGGATCTTCCCTCCATCAGCGGCTTGATTCCACTCTCAGTTATATTCCAAATACCTGTTTAATGTAAGTATTTTGTATACCAGTTTATTTATTTAATTTACCATTTCCAGTTTTTTGTTATACAGTATCGATATGCTAATGTATATTGACACGTGACAGCTAATTTTTATTTATAGACTTATTGAACATTGACTGTAAGATATGAATGCGTTTTTGTTTTCTGGATTTACAAAACAACATCTTGTATAATTTACTTTTGGGTCTAACATTGTTTAACTACATGAACTTTAAGAAGGTTATTGTTATTAGCTTTATTATTGTTATTTTAGAAGGTTATTAGCTTTAAAAGGAAAGCGGAGTTTTGTGTTTTTTTGCGTATATTTTAAAAAAAGGTTAGACTATTTTACACACAGAATTTTTTCTTGTTTCTTACAGTGAAGGTTTAAAAGGTTATAATGTCATGCACATAAAAAAATCAAACAATATTTTTTCCAATAATTGTTTACAATATTTTTACTAAAATAAAATTTAAAAAACATCTACATCATATTTAATATAAAACCTATATTAATAGTTTAATGTAAAATATTTAATTTAGAATTAAACTCATTTCATTACCTAAGTAATTTCATATCTGACTGCAAATTTTGTGGACTATTTTACAATATTAAACGATTAACAAATTATAAAGGCCTAACAATCTTTTTGGTTGTTATTTTTCGTTGGATCACTCAAAAGCATTGAAGCCGATTCTTCCTCAACGGCGAGGGGGTGAGATGAGAAGAGGGGGAGGGACAATATCCGATTCATCTCTTCAGAGGTTTCTCAAATCTTTATTTTGCCATGAAATGGAATCTGAGGTTTATGCGTCTTTGCAAGGTAGTACAGTGATATTTTGTATATTTTATTTAATTACTGTTTTTGTTAAACTGATAGAACTAATTAATATTGATGGAACTAATATTTAATTTTATCAAAATGAATCCCTATTTCCCTATGTCACACCATAGCTTGAGAATGAGTGCACCGAATTGAATAATTCCTTTTTTGTGTTTGTTAATGTAAGGACAAGGTTTTATAAAAGAAAATGTTTAATCCAACCTAAGGGCTCTGTTCTACTGGCCTTCAAAGTTCCCATTGATTTGATCAAAGTTCATTTGATATAGTTACACCAAACAGCTGTTAAGAAGGATTATATCTTAACATACTTGAAAGGCATAAACATAAGTTCACTGCGGAAATAACAAATCTACTTGAATGGCAACTTAAAGGAAGCGAGTGAGCGAAGGGAACGAGCTCATCTGGAAAATGAACGAGTATTTGACATAAAAAAAATTCAATGACATTAGGACAGGACGATGACTGTTGGGCCAGCTACTGTTAAAATATAAATACATTTATCACTTAAACATAATTAGAGCAAACCAATCATTATGTGAAAACAACACTTATCTTGAGTAGTTACGAAGTCGCCCTAATTAATGAATTAATTACATAGCTTGGTTAATTCATCGGTTAAGCATAACTGCTTGGTCATAAGTTAAATTATAAATGTAGCTGGTCGATTTTGCGGTTGATCCTGCTTGTTAGTGAATTTCCTATGGAAAGTGAAATATTAGCATGATCCGCACGGTGAAACTTAAGCCCGGGACCACCATAGAAGTTCCTAAAGTGACCCCTTGAACACGTTTTGGGGGTTTGTTCAAAATTATATATATATATGTGTGTGCAGGAACTCTAGCGGTCTCATTTTTTGTCTGATTTACTTCAAATTTGGTAGGGACGTTCCTTTCTAGAATCAGTTGGACAAGTTCGTTGGGCAAAACAATCGGAAAACTCTAAACCCCGTTTTTGGAGATTAATCTTTAAAATTTCGAGTTGTTGTGCCCAAAATGGGTCAGAAAAGCCCCTGATGTGAAATTAACGAATAGAAAAAGATGGGAATTAGTATGGTGTAACTTTAAAGCCCTCTCTCGTCATTATAGCGTATATATTTACCGAGTTATTAAAGGAAATGTGTATTGACCAAACACAGTACGTTGTCTTATGGGGGTTTTACATTAGAAAAGCCTGTTAATCATTTTTTGGTGTACTTTTATCATCCCCAACAACCTCACGCCTACTTTAAAGCCTGACTGGACCTTCTCCTAACCTTATATTGCGCAAAATTCTATTCCCAGCATTGCAGGTAAATAGAACCAGGAGTATCAGAACAGCCAAAAAATAAATATTTTCAGATTTGAATAAAAATTGGAATAATTGTATGTTTGTAACTGATTTTGAGTTTTATAGTTTTTTATGTGGAAATTCACTTCCCTCACGTTAGCGTGCTGCGTGCGAACTCGTTTTCATTTAACTTAGTTTATATTATCATATATTTAAGATTGTCTTGTTTTTTTTACTAATGAGTTTAATTTATTTAACGAAACTTGACATTACATTTATTTATGTTACTCTTATTTATTTAACACTTAAAAATCTTACTTAAAATGGTGCAGTCACTTGCGTGATTCGGGGTGAATAACACAACTTCAATGGTAGCTACAATTCAACTAACAAGTAGGATAGCCAACCACACACTTGTAGACTAACCGGAAGAGCTGCTCCGCCGGGTCGGGACCGATGATGTTCAAAAGCCACTCAGTTATCAGGTGTTTAAAATTTATCTCGCTGCCATATTCTTCTAAATTAATTTGTTGCGGAATACTAAGGTATACGATATGAGCTAGACAAAATGGGTTCGTCTAGCCCATAGTTCGGTAGAATTTAGGTAAATAAAACCCGAAATTTACCTTTTTTCTGGATGGATATTGTTGGTTTATTGCATAACAAATAATATTGTGATTTCTCTAACGAAAATTATAAGATATTTACAAAATATTTGTCATATGTTCAGTACTTTAATTTAATTATTACTATTCTGGATACACAATTTAATCCTACAGACTCACCAGAAGCATTCCAGGGCTCCTCGTGAGGAATTCCAGGTGGGGGTCCCATGTATCCATCCTTCAGGATCCCTCTTCCTCGAAAAGCATGATTCATTCTGATCAAAGCACCAACTATTTTTACATATGTTCTGTTCAGATCCGAGCGCGGTATAACGGTGTAGCTGAAACTTTAGATCGATAAGTGTTTAATAATCAATTAGTAGATAAGCCATTCAAAGGTCAGTTAAACGTTCCATACCAAACATGAGATGTATCAACGTTTTAAACGTATTTCATTTTAATGTCAATAAACATAAAATATGTCTTGAAATTGATTTTCATTAATTGGTTTTCTTCATTGCTTATTTATTACGTGGTTTTACGCTTCACACTCTTTTTAATTCTACCAGAGAGTTAATGCAGCAAGAACTACAAATATGTCAAAATTTTTTACTAAAGCGTATTATATATTTTTAGTTTTGATATAATTTGTCGTATTTTACATACATGTTTGTTATTTCATCATATGAACAATGAATATTTAAGAAAGGTCATATAATTTTTAATTTAGTTGATTAATATTGATTTAAATGTATTTGCAACCCCAAAAAATTATGTACTCTTCAGCGACGTTCTGTGCTACTCAAATGCTAGAAATAAAAATAAAAATAGGTTCTTACATAATTTAGGAAACAGATGAATATTGTCTGAAATAGAATGCTGGAATTCTTGTCTGTCTTATCACTGTCAATAACAACACGATTTTTAATGACGAATATTTACAGATAAAAAATGGGTTAGAAATTGACTTAAAATAATACAATATCACGTTATCCATCGCATTAAGTACCAACCCACTCCGAGCCTAGGGAAGCGTTATAGCTTTGCACAAACTATACAATCCTCCAACTTGCTGTTTGAATATCAAAAGTGTTATAAGGGATAAAAAGTTTAATTCGCAGTTGCTATCATGGAAAATCGAATATATCCACTAAATCCTGTTTAATTCCACAAGTATTTTACGGAATCTAGAATAACACTTATGAATTTTGTTTATACGCGTCAGTATGTATGAAATTTGTTTTCTATGACAAGCTGTTTGATCCCAAACATAAATTATTGTTTAAGGATAGCAAACTTTTAACATTAAAAATATCTATATTATCAATTACATTACCACAAACCCTTTTTTGTGTTAAGCTTATTTAATTAATTTAAATGTGCAAATTTAAGTGTCATTTGAATAAAAGTTTCTAGACAATATCTCCTTTATTAAACACTGACTGTAAGATATGTATACATTTTTTTCTGGACTCACAAAACATCATTTGAAATAGTCTACTTTTTGGGTATAACATTGTTTAAATATAAGAACTTTAAATATTTGTTGTGCAACAATTTAACAGGAAAGTAGTGTTTTTGTGTTTCTAATTTGGCGTAGATTTTAAAAAGGTTAGACTGTTTTTCACATGAAGTTACTTCTTGTTTCTTAAGTTGATATATCGGATAGTAGTGTGGGTTTGCGGGTTTTGCGCCGGAAGTGACGTCATCCGGTCACGTGACCGGAAGTGCTGAGTCATGAAAGATGTTATCTGGGGCTGAGCCAGTGACGTAGGCGGTTTTGTGACGAAATGAGTAAAAGTTCAAAGTTCAAGGTCACGGGGAGGTAATTTTAAAAAAGTACTACCTCGCACGCGTAAAATCCGATTGTGATTCGATAGTTTTAATTCGATAAAATATCGAATGAAAATTATCGAATGAAGCAATCGAATGATACGAGTGCGAGGTAGTACTAATACAAATATTACTTTATTTTTATTTACAATAAGTTATGTTTACAATAATTCATGTTTACAATAGTTCCCCGTTGTTGGTTGTCATCGATGTTGTTGATCCGGACGAGTTGCGGCCATCACTTCGCTTTCTGAATAAAGACGGTATATACTTCGATTCCTGCGCAGAGTCCATGTTGTTTTTTGATGCGTAAAGTTCCAAAGATAAATCGTAACCGGACGCAATGAGAAGTCTTAACTCTTCATTAAAAACCTCGAGGTCTTGGAAAGTCGCCAGATGAATAGAGTCATAATGAATACACCTAATTTTAATGGACATTTTAATACAATGTTTTACGTTTGTGAAGAGCACTCGATGTTCACCAGTCGAGAGCCGGAGGTGTACTGACTATTCGCTAGCTAGCGTTCTGGTATCAAACAAAATGGTGGGGCGGAGAAGATGGCGGACAGCAGATGGCAGGCGGCAGGTGGCAGCTGGTTGCTACTACATTCGCCGCCACAGTAATGCAATCCTTCGGCGTAATTCTTGTAGTTTATCTTGTCGGTTCATTTGATACGTTTTACATCTACATATGCAATAGCTGAAACACTTGCACTTACGACAAGCTTTCCCGTCAACTTGATCGCCTGGTATTTTAAAACATTGTAACTCGCAACAATATGTCTTCAAATTGTTATCGAAAAATAAATTTTTCATAGGTGACACCGACATGTTAGCTGCAGCGTGTGTTAGACAAGACTGAGACTAACTTCACTGCTCCCTCTCTTTTATACCTCTTCATAAGTTAACCCTGAATGAAAGTTCAAGGTCATCCATTTGAATTTTAAAAAAAGCAACACAGCAGTATATAAAATAATATACTGCTGTGTTGCTGTTTTTATTTTTTTTTATTTTATTTTATTTTATTTTTTTTTATTTTCTTTATTAAACAAACATCTTACAATACAATAAACTTAAGTTTAACATTGATAACTAGAAATACAAACAGAGACATTATGTACAAGGATGCGTGATGTGCAGAGTGAGTTCCGTCGAGTTGTTGCCGCTTACACCGTGTGATACCAAATACAACGTCCCCGGTTGAATATCTCGCAAATCTTCATTTTGTAGCAGTTGAACAAATCGTTTTGGAAGAAATACTTGAAACTTCGGCTCATCTCCTGGAGAGAAAGGTCCTTCGCTCAATGAAACTAGAATTGCTTCTCCATGTGTGGTTTCCACTTTCTTGATGTTATGAATAATGTAGTGTTTTTGTTCTTTTAGTTCTGAACACTTTTTAGTTAGCAGAAGGTCGGATTTTGAATGAGTGTTGAATTGATCAACCAGTGTTTGTAGAAACTGTTGTGATGTCATCTTCGTCAGTGGTGTCTTCTGTGATGTTGCCTCTTCGGAGTCTCGAATAATACTCGTGCTGGAGCGGTGCTGTCTCCTCGTATTTATAGGCCCCGCTACCCCCACCACATTTCTGTTCTCCACTACCCCCACCACATTCCTGCGTTTGTTTCAAGTAAGCAGCCAAACGATACGCGTTGTACAATGCACAGTTTGTTTGGCCGTGTTTAAGATCTTTTGCAGCGACACAAATATTACCGAGATTAATGTTAAAGTCCTTACTGATAGTTATATCGAAAACATCACCGTGCGTGTACTTTTGTATCCAGTTCTTTTTTTCTAATCCTCTTGTGTATATATGTGAATATTGTTTGCAAAAGTTAAACATAATACTGTGCAGATTACTGTAGCTTATAAATCCTTCATACCAATGTATGTGATGAAAGTAGTTTGTTATCCATTTGTTTGTACTTTTTGCTTTGGTGTTAAGTTTGTTAAAAGAAAAAGGAGCATCAAACGTGAATGGGTAGGCTACAAATGTAAGCAAGTCTAAAATTACTAATTCCTTGATAATAAACCTATCATCATTATTTCGAAATGCTTGAAATTCTATTACACAAGGCTTTACACTCACTTCTTCATCCCCTCCGCTCATCATGGCACCTAGCGATCAACTAAACTGTTTTCCACACCACGGTAGGTTAAATACCAGGCCGTACAGTTGCAGGCGCGTTGGTGTATATTTAACGTGGGCACCGTCCCCAATAGGCCTACCCCACGTGTGTTCTTCTTTACTAAGTCAAACTTTAGTCTTTTTTAACTTCTTCTTCTTGTGTTTCGTTTTCTTCTTCTTCTTGTTTCTCCGTTTCTTCTTCCTGTGTTGTTTCTTCTGTAGCTTCTGTAGCGATTTCTACAAGTGGTTCAAAATCCTTTAACTTTCTCCACATGCAAACTTCATGAGGTATTCTATTAAAAATAGATGTATCCACAGGTCCGTACACGATGGTGCTATCAGGTTGTTTTTCCAAGGTATCGACCAAATATTCTTTAATAATAGCGCTTGCAAATACCAACTGTCTCATGTACCTTGTAATAGGTTCTGTTGCGTAGTTTAAAACGTAGAATTCTTCATGTGACAGTAGAATCTTATTTTCATGTTGAGTCAAGTCTCTAATTCGCACTTGTAGTTGTCCACGATGTTTAACAATATCGATTTCATTGTCACAATCCAAAAGTCGAATATGTGTTTTCCTTCCACACAAACTGTTAGTTAAATAACATTCTATTAAATGTACATGTTTAAAAAATGACTCCCAAGCATTTTGCGAAAATAAAACCTTTTTTGTTCCATGGTGTAGTATTACTGTAGGGGAATAATCCAATGACTTCATCAATCCAACTGATACACTTTTACTGATGCATGCTGAGATGGGGTAAAAGATTCGCAAAAAAACTTCAGTTAAAATGTGAGGAGGAATATTTTCTTCAACTTTCTTCTTCCTCTTTGGTACTACCTTTGATGGGTCTGCATTACTTTCCTCCTCTCTATCTCTTTTACCAAACTTTAAAAATGCAGTTATTTCCTTGATGATTTTTTCTTCACTAGTATTATCACGTTCCAATAACGGTGCTACCTCTGCATCACCTTGTACAACAGATGGAGAACTCATTTTGTAGAAGATGTTGCCCATGCGATGATAGACGATCAACTGAAGACCTGCATTGTTGCTCCGCTATTTATAGGTTAGCGACAGTGGCGGTGCCGGTGGTGGTACAACGTTTTACAATACCGTCTTTACGATACCAGTCAACGGTGTGTATGTAACAATTTTATCGTGCAAAATTAAACAATACGCAGATGTATTTGCAGGTACGTTTTCTTGAAATTCCATTTCTATTTTTATATCAACACTAGACGATTTTACAGATTCGTTTTGTTTGGAGCAATCAATTACAACAATCGGAGATTTCGATTCAAACTGTACGGGAGATAGTAGAGGTGTGTTTGTTTTGCCGTAATATGAATTTTGGAACCTAGCGTACATATCGTATAAAACACTGTACCTTTTTTTATCAAAAGAGATATTAAAGTTGTCGTAGGGAAAGAATTGTGAATTCAGGAACACTTTACAGTTTGTTAATTTACAATGGTCAAATTCACCAGCATTTTCAGTTAATATACTTTTTTTCTTTGTTTGTAATCCAAAGATTACATATCTCGCTTTTTCCAAATGAGTAGAAGTTTTTACAGTCCATGTATGCCGTTGTGTTGAAGGTAAAACGGGGTATTCATGAAACTCCCAGCTTCTGAATGGCATTACAATGTCTCGATCTGATTTTAACTTTCTTAATAATGTAATCCTGTGTTCATCATTTAGTCGCACATGTGGTACTCTCCAAACAATCTTGTCTAATGTTAGTTTCCAGTCTAAATTGGCTTCAGTTGTTCCAGCAGATGCTTTAATAATATCATTATCGTTTGATGACCTTAATAAAACTAGTTCTTGTTTTACATTTATTATTATTCTTCTGTAATCTTCAGCAAATCCTAAAAGTAATCTTAAAGGTACGTAAAAATCAAAGTTTCCCGAAGCGTCAGGAGTAATTATACTTTTGTCTGGTGCAACCCATCCTGCAACAGCTAACAGATTCTTCTCATTTGGTGTTAAAGACGCTAATCCTTTTAAGGTACTGGAAATTCCAACCTTTTTTGTTGAATCGACTGTAACTCCTGAAATTTCATATCTAATCTCGTCAAACAAAAATGCCATAGGATTATTTATGAACGGAACAGTGGTTCCAACAGTACCGTCAGCTTTTGTTACTTTTCCTTCAATATATAAATAACTTTCGCATGGAAGAGTATAAATGTCTTGTTGTTGTATAGGAATCCTAATTTCATCGTTATTGTTTAATTTGGACGAAGCGTAAGGGTTGTGCGTGTGATATTCCTTTTCCCATAAGGTCTCGTCGAATGTTGGGCCCTGCGCTATATCCAGTATATCCATTGTTAATGACCTTTAATCCAATTTCTTCTAGAAAACGAATGTTGTCACTTGTTAATCCTTCTACAGCTGATGAGCTACTGACCTCTTTGCTGGTTGGCTCTCTCTTTTTAAATGATAACCCCATTATCTAAGCGGATGATTTTATATGTATTCTTACAGTAATAGCTTCTCCTCGAAAGTCAATAAGGTTTCCGTCTTGATCCACTATGTTCAGCACGATGTCTGAAATGAAACTGGTGTTTAACGGTAGGTACACAAGGTTTTGAGGCTTTTCTACTATCTTGAAACCCGGTGCGACTGATGGGTAGAATGTGTGTAATATATGCCGATTTTCTCCATCTCTGTAGGATCCTTGTATAATGTTACATGTAATGTCTATGCTGTTTACTTTGATGATCGTCACAGTTCTATTCCCAGAATGAGTTGTATTAGGTTCTAATACCTTTGTTTCCTTAGAAAACCCTAATAAACTACCAATTGAACGTTCTTGGCCAAAATCAATATAATACTTAGAAGTAATTTCGGCTTTCATTGTATTGTTATTGCCTTTTATCGTTATATTTTCTTTTCCCATATGTTTTTGTATAACTTCATTTATATTATCAATTTCATAAGCTCCTGTTGGTAAACTGAATTCTTCCAAAGCTGAATATTTTCCTTTATTATCTTTTGTCTTGTAATAATGTATTTTGTTATTAATTCCTTCACTAACGTTTGGAATAGAGTTATATGTTGTTAAATCCAATAATGCGGCTTCCCATAGTCTTCCTTTTTGCAAACGTAGCGCTGGAAACAGAATACTGCGCAAAGTACATGAGTTACCGGTTAATGACACTGTATACGAAGACATCTTAAAGTTGACTAACACTTTTAGCTAAAAAGTCTAAACATAAATGACCGCAAATGGATGTATCATCAGGTTGTTTTCTTGTATAATTGTAAAAAACATTTTCTGCCGCACGAAAGTATTGTTGAAGTTCTTTCGGTGGTGGAAGGTTTCCAAAACTGTCGAAATAATAAATCGTTTCACCAAGTTTCTTGTAACACACCCAATGAGTGCCTAATCCTTCACTATTATCCAAATTTACTATACCAGTCTCATTTTTCCACATTTTAACCGGTAATTCATCTTTCATAAATACTCCTCTAAAAAATGGGATTTTCAAACAAGAAGCATATGTAATCAGTTCTTCATTGGTTAATTCTTTGTTTTTAATTATTAATTGCTCTTTCTTATTTAATACACACGATACGGTCTTAGGTATAGTCCTCCTCCCTTTTTTATCATTGACCATATTGTTGGTTTCTTTTTACCTTTACCACTAGTAGATCGACGTTTTCTTCTGATATTACCTCCTTGTTTCTTAGCGGGTCTTTTCCCACGCCTTCTTCTCTTTCCTCCTCCTCCAAACGTAGTTTTTGCTTTCATTGCTGCTGTTACTGCTAAAGACGCTGCTTTTTCACCAATACTCGCGTCACTAGATTTTACTCTTTGCCAAGCTTTCTCAGAAAGTGCTCTATCTGCTATTGATCTATTTTTTGTATCACCAAATTTGGAATACGCTATATCGTGCTGTTTACAAGCCTGATCAAGCTTATTTATTCCAGGATCTCCTCTAGCAAGCCGTTTCTCTAATTTGGTTCCAGGACCACAATATTGATATCCTCCAGGTAAATGTAATTCCACAGGTAATAAATCAATCGCCTTGTTAACTATAGCTCCAACCGGTTTACTTAATAGAGAAAATGCTGTTGATGCTATTCCCCTTCCTCTCTGTAATCTCTCTCGATTATGACTGATGCGTTTAGCCCTCGGCATGACTATTTATAGCCAAACTTACAATCAGTAGGTGCACTCTATAAATGTTTTACGATGAATGTAATATTAGTCTTGGCTTCTTGTATTATATATACTGTTTAAAATCCATTTATTATATAGAAATGGATTAATTAATTAAATGTAGATGCTTTATCCCTTATCATGGGTATTTAAATTCTTTTTTCTCTTATATAATCTTCATCGTTTTCTGTTGGTTCATTAATCACATTCACTTTATCCCCCTTTCCTAATGTCTTGACTTTAGAAGGCTCAGACGGTTTATCTAATTGATTAGGTTTTTCTGGATTGTGTATCTTTTTCCAGTCTAAATAATTGTGGCTGTCAACATCTGAAGCTACAGCTCTTCCTGAAGCCCGATGGATATAATTAAATAAAGCTGCACCAAACCTTTCCATATGTTTTTCATATTCTGTAGTCCATTTCTTGTGTACTATATCAAATATTTTCTTATTTACAGCGTCTCCATCCTGCTCACAATCACCTACATTTGACAATTTTAATTTTTTTACATCATAGCTTGTATCAGTTTCATTCTTTTTGTAAATCGTTAACAATTTTAAAGTCGCTAAATTTACTGCTTCACCATCATAAATGGGATAGAATCACTAATAGAATCACTAAGTGATTTTATTTCCTTTAATAGCTTTTCCTGGTTAACCATCTTCACACCTTGACGACTTGTACAGTAATACCGCTAATCAGTGTATTAAAACGAATTTATCAAAACCTATTCTATAACGACCATCTTTTATAGCTTGATCTTTCATAATAACCAAAAATCCATACTTTTCCGCCCATGCTTTTCCGCAAAGCTCTTTAAACTTTTCAAATGGCATATCCGCATTCACATGATCGTTATATATATGTTTTAGGTTAGTATCATCTTGTTTGAATACAATTAGAATATTTGCATTATCTCTGATAAGTTGTTTTGGGATTTTGCTATAAGTTTGTCCTATATATATGCTGTCGATGTTATTATGTCTTCCCATGGCAAAGTAGTTTCTAATAGTATCCTGATTTTCACAAGATACATCGTCAAATATAAATACAGAATACGGTTTCGCTTCGTTTGGTTGCATAATGCTATCACTAGCGTTAAATTTGTAAAAATTAACATCAGACACATCAGATAGGATTTTATCCAGCAATTGATACTTTGGTTGATGTAGAGACTTTGAAAAAATATATAGGTTACTAAACCTTAATCCCTGCGGATTAGTGATCAAATTAAAGACAACATTGGTCTTTCCACAGTTTGAGGGGCCACTTACTATACATCGAACAGTGTTTGGAAGTAAACTACCGTGTTTACCATTGTTGATTTTAACGTTATCCACAGTTAAATCATCTATGTTATTAATATTGAATCGATCTTTATGGTGAATAATCTCCATCCTGCTCAAAGGTTAACGATGAAATGAGTTGCTTGTATTAAACCAAGTCCTTTATAGGTATCCATGAATCCTCAGTTTTGTTAAACCCTAACCACCGCACTTTAACTGCGTCCTTTTTTCTTTGTAACACTTTTTCAACAAGATATACATCACCTACTGTTGACTTTAACATTTCATGTCCATAAAATGCACCTTGCAACAAATCTCCTTTGTTATCTTTTAGGATATACGTTTCAGGTACAGTCGGTTGCACTTTATACACTGTAAAAACTTCATTCGTCCAATTGGGAAGGTATTTTTTGGTAAACACTCCCTTATATTTACTAATCCGTACTTTATCACTTACATTAAATTTTCTTGGCTGCATTTTTTCTACTTTAGGCTTTGTAGTTTTCTTTATGCGTTTTAATACATCTTTTGCATTTCTTCTATTTACTTTGTTAGGTTTCATACCAATAGTTCTATGAAACCTGTTGTTATAATCATTTATTAATTGTGGTAAAACATCATACCATACGTAAGAACCTCTTTTTGAAAATTGTTTATACAGTGCTCCTTTTAAGGTTCTATTAAATCTTTCTACAATAGCAGCTTTTTTCTCTGAATTTGTAGAATAATGATTTATTTTATATTTATTCATTAACTGTGCAAAGTTTGTATTAAAGTATTCTGTTCCATCATCAGTTTGTAAATGTTTAATTTTGTTTTTATCTCTTTTTATGGCTATTTCCATGGCTTCTGTTACGCTTTTACCAGTCTTGTCCTTTAGAGGCAAAGCGTCTGCAACTTTTGTAAAACAATTAATAATTGTGAGTATATATTTAAATCCTTTGTTTATTCTGCTATGCGGTCGCATTTCAATTAAATCCGCTTGATATAGATCATTTATCCCTTTTATAACAGTATTTCTTCTTGGAAACTTTATTCTTGCAGGTTTGTGTAGTTCATTAATAATCTTCTCCTTCAGGTCTGACATGATGGTTTCACGAAGGCAGCTGATATGGTATTAAATATTCTTTTGTATAAATCTGCTTATATATATATATATATACATATAGTTCAAGGTCATTCAAAACTTGTGTAAAAAAAGGGGAAACACAGCTTAACATTGCTGTGTTTCCCCTTTTTTTACGGAAAGGAAAAGGATAGAGGATCTAGGACGATGAAAGGGTTATTAGTCAATAGGGTTGAGGGAATAGTGACCGAATGGTAAAGTGTGGATGTTGTCTGGAAGGGTTTGTCTTTTGTCGTCATTACAGGATAGCGCCTTTTTAACTTCAGTCACGCTGTACAGCTGATGGTTAAAACTTCTGATGGTGTTGAATTTAGCTGTAATGATGTTATCCTCAAATAAGCATTGCTTGTAGTGTTCAAAATGCACTTTCTTCTTTAAATATAAACTCTTTACACCTTTAGCTTTCTTAATATAGCTATTCTTCTTTTCTTCTTCTTCTTTTTCATTATAGAGTTTCAAAGAATATAGTTTAGACATCAGTGCAACAATCTCTTCAAGCAGAACACCATTAGCCTCATCCTTGAATTTGCCTAGTACTTTTTTGTGTCTGTCATTGTCGTAGTTTGGATGATCTTTTGGATAATCGGAGAAATCAAAGTCGTTCTTGTAAATAAATGTACGTAAATCTTTATACATGTCCAATGTTACTATGCGATATATAAAAGCGTCAGTGTCCATATATGTAATAGATATATTTTCTCTTCCGTAGAACGCCACCATTTTGTTGTAGTGAAAATCGTACATGTGTGTTTTTGAGATGTCCAAGATTGACATGCCTATATACAAAGGACAATCCATCTTCACACTCGTCTTCTTCATGGACACTGCTACAAGTTTTTCATTAATAATTATAGATGTTCTAAAATTTGGCTGCTGTACTAGTTTCTGTAATTTTTTTGCGTCGGTAACAAGTTTAACATTTTTGTGTCTTCTTTTGTTTTCCAATGTTTTTCCAAATATCGCATTATTCATTAATTTAAAGAAATCTTTTTGAAAGTCTGATGTAGCTGCTGCTCTTCTGTAGGTATTTGAATCAATGTAGGGTTTCAACCAGCATGATTGAGAAAATTCCAAAACTCTATTAATTTTTGTTAGACGTAGTCCTAATTCGATAGCTTGTTGAACCACCCAAAAGTGAGCCACGTAGCGTTGTTTATTATTTAATGTCATCATTAATTTGGGGTGTTTTCCAATTGGTGAAATTTCTGTTTTAGCAAGAAGTGGAAGGTCATAATGAAGATCATGTAAATTTTCTGGGTATTCAAAATCGCAATCCAAAATATATCCAGTGTCACCATGTTTCGGAATTTGTAAAATATCGCCAATAGAGTCGGGATTAATCCATTTAAAGTTATCAAAAGGAAGTGGGTTTGACATTGCCCATCCGTACAGGTTATTTGCATCGAAATATCCTAAATAGGTTGACGGTTTGGTTTCATCGTAATCGGGTAGGTATTTGTTGTTGGCTTTGACATGTCTGGTAACACTTTGGGTCAATCCGCCTCT
This sequence comes from Allygus modestus, assembly GCA_963675035.1. Classification (NCBI taxonomy): domain Eukaryota; kingdom Metazoa; phylum Arthropoda; class Insecta; order Hemiptera; family Cicadellidae; genus Allygus; species Allygus modestus. The sequence continues at coordinate 122,940,696 of OY776117.1, read as the reverse complement.
TACTCCAGCTTCAACCATTAAAACCATGTCAATGTCTGTTAAAAGTTGGAGTTTGCATTTTGTTTCTTTTAACATGGCTTGCCAAGCTAATCCTGGTGAAGTATACGAATGTAGAGGGTCCAAACCGTATGCAGCAAAACAGGTGTTTCGGAATTCTTCCATTACATCACAAAGAAGAGTTACATCTAGTTTGACATAAAAGTCCGAGTAATCTCCTAAGGTCTTCATATCTAACTCGTTCCATACTCGACGTGCGTGTTGATAGTCCTCAAGTGATATTTCCGAATCATTAAGTTTGTTTTTGAAGTGTTCTGGTGAAGGTAGTGATGTTTCATCAAATCTATGCAGTCCATCGATGTAATCATAGGGGAAGACTCCTTTTCGAAGAACCAAATCCATTTTACTATTGGGTACAATTTTGCTTGTTTCTATCAAATCTGTTCTTCTTAGATTTTCAGATAATTTCATGAGGCTTGAAGGCATAAATCTAAATGAATCAACAAACCTTAATTTAATTTTACCCACCTTTTTTGAAAAGCTTATAAATTTTTCCATTGTAGTAGCCAAAACGTCTATTGCTCCATTATCTCTTCCTAGTTCGGGGATTATGAAGTGCGAATCATAACCACTCAGATTGTGCAGAACTACGGGGATAAAATATGGTAGTTTGTAGTTCAAGTTGCAAGCGTTACAGGCTGCACCTCTGTACGCTCCCGTAAGATGATCGTGGTCACGAACTTTAACGTTATCCAGTGTAAAGGTGTTATTACACAAATAACACGTTGTTGTTGAATCATAATGTTGAAGTTCTTCTTCTTCCATAGGTGACATGGGTACCTTTGTTCCATACAGTTCTTCTACCTTTGCAGCTATGTCATACAAATCATCGACAAAGTATTTGGCTGCTTCTTCACCGCGATAAATCTTTGGAGAAGATGATAGTCCATATTTTTGAAGATGGTCTTCAGTCAACGTGGATTTAATTAGTATGCAATAACTGTTTGGTGAATGAAGTTGGTATTTGCTTCTTCTTGTAACGTCCTCTTCTTGTTGTTCAATCGGATGTAAAGAAGACTCGAAATCAGCGTAAACAACAACAGGTACACGGTATTGTTGTATTACTTTGTCAAATTTTATCTGCGCTCTGCTAGGATGCGGCAATTTAATTCTTACTTCATAGTTTCCATTACATAACCGCTGGTGTTCTACTAACCAATCAGACCCTCCCCTTCTTAGTTCTTTGTTCACGTGACAAAAACATCTTTTGCAAATTGTCATCTTTCTTTTATGCTTAGATAATTGATTAGAAACAAGACTTTCAAATTTTTTGATATACACAAAGTGTGAAATATCACCTTTAGTAATTAATAACAAATCGGTATGATCTCTGCGCTCATTTGGTGTTATACGCAAGGGGTACAAATTGTTTGTCGAATCCAATCCGAAGAGGTTGACAGAAGCTGAAGGATTTTGTTTTTCAAATTTTGAAACGTCTGTTATAGCAACAGGGTAAGTCATCCCTTGGAAATTATATCTATGTTGTACTTCTTCATAATAGTGACTTGGTCTTTCCGGATGAATTGTTACATATTTGGCCAACATAGCATATTTAAAACACTCAGTATCTTGATTTTGTACGTTGACGCAGGATAAGGTATTTCTAATCTTTGTTGGTAGAGGAATGTAGCTACTTCCTCGAATTCCATAGCCGTGTTTGTGTACTCTTAAGTCTAGCCCTGTGATGCTTAACAAATTCCATCCAGAGCCTCTTCCTTCATGTTCTTGTATTTTAGTCATTAGCTCTTCAAAACATTCAGATACGATTGAATCAATATCTGACGAAAACATAATAGTTCGGTTTTTTGTTAAAAACCCTCTCGGTGAAGTTTCATTTTGAATGTTTGTAAATAAAGCATCCATTAATAGTCCAAATTTAATAAAATTTAATCTTTTTAATTCATTTTGCAAAGTGTTGCTTACCAATCCTTTTGCGTTATTTAAAAACTCTTTGAGTTGTAATTTTGCATTGTCAATTTTGAAGTGGGTTACTACATTACCCGGAAGTGCTCGGGCATGTAGTTCTACATTTACTGCTGTTGATGCTGAAGGACGGTGAAGTGTAGACAGAGCATGCGTAGAAGTCGATGCAGCTGATGATGTTGAAGGATGATGAAGTGTAGACAGAACAGGCGTAGAAGTCGATGCAGATGATGATGATGATGTTGAAGGACGGTGAAGTGTAGACATAGCAGAGGTAGAAGTCGATGTTGATGGTGCATATTGAATAACACTAGGTCTGGAATTTTGGTGTTGAGCTAACATTTGATCTATTTCTTTCAATTCTTCTTCTTCATATTCTTCATTTTGGTTTTTGTTATGTTTCAGTTCTTTATGTATCATTAAAATAAATTCATCCTTAAATGAAGACTTGCAAATATCGCAGCGATGCATAATGTAGGTGCGATCTCCACAAGGGTCTAGGCAATAATGAACAACACTGCAAATACCCCTCTATTTATACCCTAGCAAAAGTAATGGGGGTACGTATTACGTTAAGTTTACTATTTTTTTTTTGCATTTTATATTTACTATTGTAGCTGGAGGCTACAAATTTCTGTATTTAGGTCAAGGTCATTGAACAAATTTGCCAAAACGGGGAATAGATCAGTAAATGATTTCATATTAAACCATAAACTGATCTATTCCCCGCTCTGTATTTAACTAAGACAATTTTCTCCAACAGAAACATTTGATAAATTTTAAACTCGGATGTGAAGTTGGATTGTACACATTGCATCTTGATCAACTAAAAATTTCATAAAACAATAGGGATCTTCAGTTGTAGATTCATCTTTAACATATTCAATAGTCAACATTGCCGAACGAAGATCTTGTGGAATTACGTCGACTTTTATGAGTCGCCTTTCGAGTTCGAACCGTTTTGTTATTATGAGGGGAAAGCTGTAGCAAACGGAGTTTCCTGGTGGGTTCATTATGCCTATATGATAAATATACACTGTTGCATCGTCTTTAAATAGACGTTCCCCCACCATTAAATGTATAAGTTACCCCACTTTTTTAATCATGTAAATGGGTCAAGGTCATACAACGATATTACCAAAACGGGGAATAGAGCAGTAAGTGATTCTCACTATAACCACAAACTGATCTATTCCCCGCTTTGTATTTAAAGTAAACTATTTGAAGACAACAAAAACTTATTCAGATTCTTCCGATGATGATGATGATGAGCTCGTATCACTAAATAAGCGACGACGAACACAAAAGTTCCCTGTGACTGGATCTAGAACTACATCATCGATATTAATACTGCTTGGAGGGGTTTCACTATCAACAAGGTCCATTTCCTCCAAGCAAAGCAACTGATGATGAAATTCCGGTTCATTATTATCGACATCGTCGTCGTCAGTCAACAGCTCCAACAGCTCCATCTCTCCAAGATATGGTTCACTGCTAGCATACTCACTCAGTAGTTCAAGATCACTAAATAGTTCAAGATCACTAAATAGTTCACCTTCCATCTCTGAATCGTCTTCGTCTTCATCTTCGTTTAAATTTAATGGAATATTTTTAATCAATTCTAGTATAGTCTTCTTAGAAGGGAAAATGTTATCTCTGGGCGACATGATTCCGAGTAGCAGACTGATTTACCACTAATACTAAACCACCTTTTATACATGATTTCGGTGGTGGTGGGGGTAAGTGTTGAAAGTGCAAGTGGTAGGGAAAAGTGATAGGGAAGAGGTATTATTGTAACACAAATGATTAAGTCCTGTAAGTGGGTCAAGGTCACCTTATCCTATTACCAGAACGGGGAATAGAGCAGTAAGAGATTCTTATTCAAACCTCAAACTGATCTATTCCCCGTTCTGTATTTCCCCCCCCCCCCTTTGGCGTTTTATTTAGTTTATGAGGTTGTGTAATAAAGGCACAGTGTGTAGCCTTCTTGTAATAATTGGTCAATTTTTTTCTTCAAAGGGATTGGTTTTACATCTATTTTTACTTCTTCTGTTCCACGAATACCCAATCCTTTGACCTGAACATAATGGTACTCCGTTAACAGTTGGTAAACACGCTGGATAAAAGTATCCGCTTTAGCAGTAGAGTCAATATAGTGGAGGTATACCATGGTAGGTGCTCTCTTGACGCAATTCAGAACCAAAGTGATAATTGTCTCTGTAACATCGGGCTTATATACCCATCGTTTTTTTTTTTTTTTTTTTTTTGCTTTAATTACAGGTTTGGAACAATATAAAATGTTATATTAATGTTCCATCCATTATTGACTAACCTTACCATATTACCAAAGATTTTATATAACTTTCTACTGTAGTTTATTTCAAATGCTTCATTTTCACTACTATAAACTTCACCTGTTGGTCTCCACATGCACAATTGACAACTAACCTCTATATCAAGATACCGTAGCAGTAATCTCCTTACAGCAAGCAACTGATCAATGTTTTCGACCCGTCTGCTAACTATTATAGTTGCTGCAGAGATAGAAGTAGTGGATGCATTCATTTTCAGCAGAGTACTAATTTTTACCAGCGATGGAGAACCTCCTTTATACTTAGTTTAAGTAGTGGTGGGGGTTAGGAAAAGATATTGTTGTTGTGAGAAATAAGAAGATCTTTCATTATTTTTTATCAAACGAATATTTTCTAAGTCCCAAGGTCATTTACACCAGTTGCCAAAACGGGGAATAGAGCAATAAGAGGTTCTCACTTTGACCTCAAACTGATCTATTCCCCGCTTTGTATTTCAAAGGACTTTAGTTTTTTAAGATAGTTACTCGTCCTGATCTTCATCCATGAGGAAGATTTGTTTGTAAGCTGAAGGTTCTTCAGCGAAGAAATGTTGGTCCGCTAACTCATCCTCTTTAAGAAAAACAGCTTCAAAAGGTGGAGGGTTGTGTAAATCTTCTTTGTGAATTAAGGACGGTTCTTGAAGCTGCGACTGAAGGTTTGAAATGTATTTTATTGACTTTTGTATAGTGGTTAATTTAGAATCATACGGATTGGAGGATGGTAATATGCGTCTTAATACTTTATAACAATCAGCGATCCTTGTTCTCATTTTTCTAGAACTAGCATTGTTTCTCTCGGTTTTGAGAGATCTCGAGTTTAAGTTTGGCGAAGTATTACTAGTCTCTGGAAAAATGTTGGATAGAATCATAGCCTGGACAAGTATCGATGGGGCATCAGAAGATGAAACAGTACAAGAAGAGGCGTCAGAAGTTGGTTTTCTGATGTGCTCCATGGTGTCTGAGGTGGGCGAATACAAGCAGCAGACTAATTTTACCATCGATAAGGTGTCTCTTTTATACCCAATGGAAGTGGTGGGAGTGCAAGTTTTAGGGAGGGGATGTTTTTGTAAGAAATATATATTTCAATATTTTTTTTTTTTTTTTTTTTACCAAACAAAATTTTCTAAGTCCCAAGGTCATCTGAACAAATTGCCAAAACGGGGAATAGAGCAGTAAGTGGTTCTCACTTGGACCTCAAACTGATCTATTCCCCGCTCTGTATTTCTTAAAGTAAACAATAAATCTTCACACTATTGAGCAGCCTTTGCTCTTTGAAGCTCAAGTTCTAAGTCTGCAACCAGGCGAAAGTCTGCATCGTGCTCCTCCCATTGTTCAGGAGAACGCGGTTGTCCACACCACTTTGTAAAGGCGTACCTCATTGCCTCATTATACTCCTCCAGGATAACATGATAGGGTCTTGGTTGCTGCGTTGTAGACCGCATCGATGATGTAGTTTGTTGCGGTTGTGACTGGGCATCATTCTCCGCAACCTTATCAATCTTAGAAACCTCGGTAATTTCAGCAGCCTCAGCAATCGCGTACAACTCCTCTTCGCTAATTTCCTTTCCCCATGTGTTGCTGTTGACGCTCATGATGATACAACTAATAATTATATTCCGAATCGCTTGCTTAAATACCCGCTTACCCCCTCCCTTCTTCACTGTTGAATAATATCTTTAGTATAATATTTCTCCTTTTTCCTTTTACGTTTATCTTTGTCTTAGTGTAAAATATCTAAGTCCGTTATCTAGGTCAAGGTCGTTGTAACATTGTAAACAAAAAAAGTGTGGACAACCTATTTACACTCTGCAGCATATGCTACAATTTGTAAATAGGTTGTCCACACTTTTTTTTTTAATTTGGAAAAACTTTATTTAATTTGGAAAGAATGTTTTTTTTTTTTTTTTTTTTTTTTTTTTTTTTTTTTTTTTTTACAATTTATTCCACACAGTGGTTCCTGAATCGGCTCGGATTAGATAGTGCTTTTTTGTAGGGTTTTTGGGATGACGCATGCCTTTAGGTAATCTTAAAATGTAAAGGCGGTCTTCACATTTTAACATGACCTTCAGGAATCCCATTATTTTTACAAAGACGTATTGTTTGTTTTTAGCTAGCCTATTAATCCGAGTCTTAGCCGGTTTCACTGTTGGATGTGGTGAAGAAGGAGAAGCGGTATTTTTTAAATGAAGATTGCACAGTTCTTCATTTAAAGTACACTGTTTTGCACAGCGTTCGCCTTTCTTTGCACCTTTTTTGAAGATATAATTACATAGTTGTGCAGGACGTATGCACCTTCTATGCAATGACTTTAATTGATTAAATTTCTCTGAAGGAGATTGAATATTTGTGCAAATTACTGAAGGTCTGGTTGAACTAGTGGAAGGTGAAATTTCAATTGGGGGTCTTGTAGATATTTTAGAGCTTGATCTCGAGGTGGAGCTTGATCTTGAGGTGGATGATGAGGAGCTCGAAGAAGACCTTGATCTCGAGGTAGATGATGAGGAGGAGGAGCTCGACGAAAACCTTGATCTCGAGGATGATGGTGAAGGAGAAGTTGGTCGATCCATAATGGGTGGTGAAGTTGTCTTCTCAGGGATGATAAGAGACATTAAAAGAGCCTGACGAAGAATTGAACCAGCAGCCGAAGTCAAGGGTGATGCAGAAGTCGAGGGTGATGCAGAAGTCGAGGGTGATGCAGAAGTCGAGGGTGATGTAGAAGTAGAGGGTGATGCAGAAGTCGGTAGTGATATCGGGTGTGACTCCATAGTTCTGAGTTGAGCAAGCACAAGCAGCAGAATGATCTTACCAGTAATGGGAAGCCTCTTTTATACCCAATATAAGTGGAAGGAGAAAGGGGAAAGGGGAAGGGGGATAGGCTATGGTTTAAAATATTAATTTTCCTATATGTAACCAGACAGAGGTTTTATAAGTCCTGTCAGTGGGTCAAGGTCATCTGAACTTGTTGCCAAAGCGGGGAATAGAGCACAAATTGGTGCTCTATTCCCCGCTCTGTATTAGGGGACAGGGAATTACAAGCAATGATTTTAATAACAAAAAATAAAGAAAAAAAAACCCCAAAAAAAAGGAAAATCACAACAGTTTCTCAGGCTAAGAAAGGTAATGTCAACCGGTTTACATGGCCGTATTGACAAGTCCGGTAGAGCACAAATTGGTGCTTTATTCCCCGCTCTGTATTAGGGGACAGGGAATTACAAGCAATGATTTTAATAACAAAAAATAAAGAAAAAAACCCTCCAAAAAAAAAGGAAAATCACAACAGTTTCTCAGGCTAAGAAAGGTAATGTCAACCGGTTTACATGGCCGTATTGACAAGTCCGGTTTTCAGGGCCGAAACTTATTGTCAGGGGGTTAGGAAAGGGATGAGAAACAAATTACATTACTTTGAAACAAACTGGTCAGTTAGAGTTAACGTTAATTTTACAAAGAACAATCAGTATCACTGAAACCCGGACGGACGTAGATCACGAACGGGCGTCAGGATACTGCGGTCAGTTTAACAAGGTCACAACAGCAACACTGAAACCCGGACGGACGTAGATCAACGAACGGGCGTCAGGCTACTGCGAACCAATGTTTTGACCAAGGTAGTTTACAAAGACCGGCATTTAAATTACTTTGATAACAAACCCCACGGATATAAAGACTTTACCCAAGGATAAGGATCTGTAAGAAAGGTACATATTTCATCATTAAATATTTACAAAGACCGGCATTTAAATTACTTTGATAACAAACCCCACGGATATAAAGACTTTACCCAGGGATAAGGATCTGTAAGAAAGGTACATATTTCATCATTAAATAAAACACTCAAAACCAACACCAACATTCATTAAACTAACTACATTAATTAGCAGCAATCTACAAGCAATAATCTAACAAACAAACTACCATGCTTAACAAACTACCATGCACATGCAAAGGCGCGGATCTCTTAATTGCGCGTCGGGCCCAACGCACACTTAAAAGACCTACGCTGCAGCAGAATGCAACCCGGACGGACGTAGATCACGAACGGGCGGCAGCCTACTGCGAAGAGACTGCGGACTGCTCCCGCTTATAAAGGCGGCGGTCAGTGGTGGGAGGTGACTAATGGGAAGCCTCTTTTATACCCAATATAAGTGGAAGGAGAAAGGGGAAAGGGGAAGGGGGATAGGCTATGGTTTAAAATATTAATTTTCCTATATGTAACCAGACAGAGGTTTTATAAGTCCTGTCAGTGGGTCAAGGTCATCTGAACTTGTTGCCAAAGCGGGGAATAGAGCACAAATTGGTGCTCTATTCCCCGCTCTGTATTAGGGGACAGGGAATTACAAGCAATGATTTTAATAACAAAAAATAAAGAAAAAAAAACCCCCAAAAAAAAAGGAAAATCACAACAGTTTCTCAGGCTAAGAAAGGTAATGTCAACCGGTTTACATGGCCGTATTGACAAGTCCGGTAGAGCACAAATTGGTGCTTTATTCCCCGCTCTGTATTAGGGGACAGGGAATTACAAGCAATGATTTTAATAACAAAAAATAAAGAAAAAAACCCTCCAAAAAAAAAAGGAAAATCACAACAGTTTCTCAGGCTAAGAAAGGTAATGTCAACCGGTTTACATGGCCGTATTGACAAGTCCGGTTTTCAGGGCCGAAACTTATTGTCAGGGGGTTAGGAAAGGGATGAGAAACAAATTACATTACTTTGAAACAAACTGGTCAGTTAGAGTTAACGTTAATTTTACAAAGAACAATCAGTATCACTGAAACCCGGACGGACGTAGATCACGAACGGGCGTCAGGATACTGCGGTCAGTTTAACAAGGTCACAACAGCAACACTGAAACCCGGACGGACGTAGATCAACGAACGGGCGTCAGGCTACTGCGAACCAATGTTTTGACCAAGGTAGTTTACAAAGACCGGCATTTAAATTACTTTGATAACAAACCCCACGGATATAAAGACTTTACCCAAGGATAAGGATCTGTAAGAAAGGTACATATTTCATCATTAAATATTTACAAAGACCGGCATTTAAATTACTTTGATAACAAACCCCACGGATATAAAGACTTTACCCAGGGATAAGGATCTGTAAGAAAGGTACATATTTCATCATTAAATAAAACACTCAAAACCAACACCAACATTCATTAAACTAACTACATTAATTAGCAGCAATCTACAAGCAATAATCTAACAAACAAACTACCATGCTTAACAAACTACCATGCACATGCAAAGGCGCGGATCTCTTAATTGCGCGTCGGGCCCAACGCACACTTAAAAGACCTACGCTGCAGCAGAATGCAACCCGGACGGACGTAGATCACGAACGGGCGGCAGCCTACTGCGAAGAGACTGCGGACTGCTCCCGCTTATAAAGGCGGCGGTCAGTGGTGGGAGGTGACTCCGCCCCGTGACGTCGGGGGGGGGCATGACCCAAATGGGGGGGGGGGGGCATGACCCAAATGGGGGGGGGGGGACATGACCCAAATGGGGGGGGGGGACATGACCCAAATGGGGGGGGGGGACATGATCCAAATGAGGGGGGGGGGGTGTCATGAAGGGAAGGGGAACCGGTTCTTAGCTTTCTACCCGTATATGGAAGTGTCAAGGTTACACTTGGCAAGCCGCCAAAAACCTAATCAACGAGATAAACCGTCTGACCCTTCAAAAGTCAAGACATTAGGACTCATTCCAGCTTTGTCTCTCGAACTAAAACTACGTGCCGATCAGCAGCGCTACGATGACTTCCCCTGTGAACCTTGAGAAACTGCGACGTCTGAAGGAATCCCTGAAGGAGACGGTTGAGAGAAGAAGTGGTTTTAAGAGACCAACTTCTTTCAAGGCCACAATAAGAAGAAATTTTAAGAACCATCCGCTCTACTTCAACCAACATCCGTCATCTGAGCATCGACCTTCGACTTCGACTACAAGTCAGCCTCAACCTTCAACTCCACCTCTCACCGTGGATGAGGTGATGGAGCGGACGAGGGTGTTGAAGGAAGAAGAATTAGTCACTCCTCTAAACTTCAAATCACTTAAATTTAGAAAACTAAAAACAAATATCAAATACAAGTTTGTGGCAAGGCTCAGCGGAAACAGCTATATTTTACAACATGAAGATTTTCACTTCAAGGTCCAACTGCCTCATTCCCTGCCGCAACCGCCTAGAATCCCATCCAAAAAGGAACTGTTTTTCGTCAGACAAGAGGGCAAGGCGCATTGGTTAATTAAATAAATTGTCACAGCCCTTGTCCATTTCCTCCACCTCGACTAACCGCAACTCCTTCAGGACTCCTCTTCATGGCATCAAAAACGGTCCTTTTCAGGACCACCCTAAGCATTTCAAGTTAGGGACTTGGCCTGTACATAGGCAGGAGACTGTTAGTCTTATGTTTGTGTGCAGCCCACTTTGTAAAAATTTCGAAGTCCCAAGGTCCTTGACCTTGACCATGACCATGACCCAAGGGGGGGGGGGTATAAAGTTTGTGCAAAGTATGTCATGTGGGTACTCAAATTACGCGGATTGATCGGACGAACAAGTTGGTGCAAACAGAATTCAGATCCGACAACGGGTATAGCAGCAACAGCGAAAAAACACCTATTTTCAAGGACAAACCTAAATAACTTCTTTGTTTTTGGTTCAAAGTATAACATGTGGATACTTCAATTACGCGGCTTGCCAAGACAAACAAGAAGGTGCAATTTAAATTTAAATCTAACCAACAGTATATCATCTGTAGCGTAAAAACGATGGTTTGAAGGACAAGGTAACGTTGTGGTGGGGGTTAGGTGCCTATCATACATGATAACGCTCCATCATTATTCTTCCAGCTCTTGACGGATGAACATCTACCTAGAGGGTCTGAAAAATGTCGCAGTTTTACAGGAACATGAGGAAGGTGACCTTCAGTAGTCCCCTTGACACTACTTTCTACTTCCCTGACAATGAAGACAGAAGGTCTACACTTTTAGTGGACAATGAGCGGTTTCGTCGAAGAATAATCGAGGTTGAAACACTTTTAGCTAGTTGTTTGCTTCGCAAAAAGAACCATATGAATACATGCACCGGTTTAGATCATAGTAGCTGTTATACTTATACAGAGTTGAAGCGCAAACATTATTGAAGTTTTTAGTTACGGAGCTAAGGTCTTGACAGTCTAAGAGCTAAACCCTAACTAACACATGTAAACTAGTTATTGTGCGATGTAAAACTCGGTGGGGGGACTGGTGTAGTGGGGGACTGGTGTAGTGGGGGGACTACCATCTGCCGCACACTTGCCACCTGCCGCCTGCCGCCTGCCACCAGCCATCTGCTTCGTTCTACTACACTTTTACCCCCACCATTTTGTTTGATACCAGAACGCTAGCTAGCGAATAGTCAGTACACCTCCGGCTCTCGACCGGTGAACATCGAGCTCTCCGAGACGCTCTTCACAAAATAACAATATCATTTCACTCAAGGTCTGATAGATGTTTCTATTTCATTGCCGTCACGTATTATTTCCTCCTGACAGCAATGAAATGCAAACACCTAACAGAACAGATAGGTGTCAAAAACACAACATGGACTCTGCGCAGGGATCGAAGTATCTACCGTCTTTCTTCAGAAAACAAAGTGATGGCCGCAACTCGTCCGGATCAACAACATCGATGACAACCAACAACGGGGAACTATTGTAAACATGAATTATTGTAAATAAAGTAATATTTGTAATATGAATTATTGTAAATAAAATAAAGTAATATTTGTAATTGTTCTACCTCGCACTCGTATCATTCGATTGCTTCATTCGATAATTTTCATTCGATATTTTATCGAATTAAAACTATCGAATCACAATCGGATTTTACGCGTGCGAGGTAGTACTTTTTTAAAATTACCTCCCCGTGACCTTGAACTTTGAACTTTAACTCATTTCGTCACAAAACCGTCTACGTCACTGGCTCAGCCCCAGATAACATCTTTCATGACTCAGCACTTCCGGTCACGTGACCGGATGACGTCACTTCCGGCGCAAAACCCGCAAACCCACACTACTTCGGATTTAAAATATTATAATGTCATACAAGTTGGAGTCAAGTTTTATGCCAACGATTTTTTTTACAATTTCAACTAAAGAACGTTCGAGAAAAATCAAAATTATATTTAATTTATGAAATATGATTAATGGTTTTAAGTAAATATTTTATCCAGCATGAAACTGATTTAATTCTCTAATTCATTTTAAAAAAATCGAGTGGACTGTTTTAAAACATTAAAGATTTAAGTTATTTACAAATACCTTAGAAAAGGTTATTATTTTTCGTTGCGCTGTATCACTCTAAAGCCTCGCGCGCACTAGGGCGGCACGGCACGGACGGGCGGCAGTCACGGCAAATTTTAAAAGTTTGTAGCATTGAATCTAATGAGAGTGCGCGCACTACGGCGGGACGGCCGGCAACGGACGACCGGCACCTTCCGCCACTTGTTAAAAAGTCCGGGAGAACGAACTTTAGGACAATTCCGAGCGTCCGTCCCGGCCGTACCGGTGACTCATACTCACCACCGGGCGGGCGGCACGGGACTTCCGCCATTTTCCACTAGTACGGCTGACAACAAGTAGGAAGATAGATGTGTCCAAGTTGATTGTGATGGTGGAAAAATACCCGGAGTTGTATAACATGCGACATCCGGAATATTTTAATAACGTCAGGCGTGATAATATATGGGAAGAGATCAGTGCAACAATGAAACAATCAAGTAAGTTTTAAATTACAATAGTATTAATTTTGTAGGCTATGTTCATTGATATGATAAAAATCTATTTTAAGCTTAAATGTGGCTTCACTTCGATCATTGGGGTGATAGGTTAAGTAGTGTCTCGCGCTAAACCAATGTTTTATTTGGTGTTTGTTTTTTGTTTGTATGTTACAAAGGCAGAACTTTTGTTAACAATCAATGCCAAAAACAAAATATTCTTATCTAATATTGTTAAAAAATACATATTTGTTTCAATACTTAATTTACACTCTGTATATGCCTGAGCATTAACTTGGAAATATTTTATCTTTTTGGCGTATATCTCAAACGATTTTGAGCGAAGCAGGAATTCATACTTTCACATGTTCGCATCCACTTCTGCATTTGATACACATATTTTTATTTGTGTAACAAATTTATGTAACCTACCGGTGATGATGAACTGATAACCTTTCCAGAAAATAGGTTTATAAAAAGTAAAAATGTTTCTTTTCAACATTTATGCTATTCAACATTGGAATCCTATATTTTTCTTAGGCCTTTTTAAATTATTTACAGAATATAATTCAGGCCTAAATAATTGTTTTCCCCTGAGAAACGAACCAATTTTCTATCAGTTTTTTAGTGCTAGAGTAGTTAAAAACGTGATTTTTGACACCTGATTTGACATTTTTCCCGGGGGAGTGCCCCCGGACCCCCCTGTGGCTGGGGGGTATTCCATACCCCCCAAACCCCCCGGTATTCTCGGCCCCCCCCGCCCGACAAAATTTCATATATACACCACTGTGACCTGGAATAGCTTTACATAACAGATTATGAATCTGTTTGCTTTCAAAAATCATACATTCAAATTTCCATAATTTGAGGTAAATCTACGTAACAATGACATAATATAACTTGTATAAAAATAATACCATGTAATGTGAAGTGGGTTAATTGGGTTGGGTTAGGGGGCCAATATATAGTATATGCTCAAAATAGATCTGCCCAAGTCAAAGCCCAATCCAAATTTATAACAATAAAGTCCTCATTTTGGAACATATTCCTATATTATACTTTGCCCGCTACGCGCGCACTAGAGTGCCAAATGTAGAATTAGGGAGTAGCAATAAAAACTTCCACATTATATGCTCAAGACATGTTGTAATTTTTAACACACAGACATTTTTCTTGATAAGCTCAGTATTTTGTTTTAGGTGCTATAACAATAAATTCCTGAATACACAATTACTGCGTCTTTTTTAAGTAGACTTTTAGCCCTTCAAACACATTGCTTTCCAACTTGAGCTCTTTTCCTTTGCCACTCTACTGATCCAAACTCAGAGTTAAAATAATCTTTAAAGATGTTTCTAACTGCAATAGCTTCGCAACCGGACAAACCACCTGTGCCTCTCAATGAGGCAAACGATCTAGCATCTGCAAATGTAACTCGTACATCTTTTTCTGTCCAATAACACGTGTCTTTTTTTAAGTAATTATGCAGACAACAAGCTGCAAGAATCACATGTGTTAGGTGCTCTTGAGAAAGAGAAAGTTTCCTTTCAAAAAGACGAAATCTACGAACCAAAATGCCAAATGCATTTTCAACTACGTTTCGAGCCCTACTAGTTCGGTAGTTGTAAATTTTTTCTTCAATCTTGCCGTGAACATCGTCTCTTGAGTATGGCCGCATGATATTGGTTCTTAGAGGAAAAGCTTCATCTCCAATAATCACATGAGGAAGAAACACATCAGTGCCCGGCAATTTCTTTGCAGATGGAAGGTTCAATGTCCCATCTTGTAACTTTTTCCCCAATTCAGATGAATTGAAAATACTGGCATCAGAGTTTTTGCCATAGCCACCGACATCTACGAAAATGAACTTTTTTTCTGCATCCACTAACGCCAATAACACAATGCTAAAGCATTTTTTGTAGCAGAAGTAATCAGCTCCACTGTTGTCTGGTGCTTGTATCACAACATGTTTTCCATCAAGAGCTCCCACAGCATTTGGAAAGTTCCACCTTGTGCAGAATCCTTTTTCAATCTCTTTCCACATGCACTCTGTAGGCTCTGGCATCACGAGGGGTTGCAAGATTCTCCATAACGCCTCACATGTTGTATGAACAATTTCTCTTATTGTTGTTAGACCCATTCGAAAAGAGAATGCCAGGGATCGGTAAGACATGCCAGTTGCAAGAAACCTAAAAAAAAAGAGAAAGAATGATGAATACAGGCTTTTGTACGAGTGTTTATTTTTCTTTTTAAAAATCATGAACCTTAATTTTCTAAACAGTTTTTTGATTAGCATGATACGTTTTGTTATATTTACTAGGTAAACTAAAAAATACGTCTTTCAACACTACTAAAACATATAATATATTTACACTTATACTGTACTTACATACGAGACGGAAAATATATATATACAAGATGTTGTTAAGGCAATCGATTTCAACCAGTAACACTGGCCATCATCAGGCCCAATCAGAGAAACATTCTCTGATTGGGCCTGATGATGGCCAGTGTTACTGGTTGAAATCGATTGCCTTAATAACATCTTGTATATATATTTTACCGTCTCGTATGTATAAGTACAGTATAAGTGTAAATATATTATATGTTTTAGTAGTGTTGAAAGACGTATTTTTTAATTTTCTGTAACCTATATGTCTCGGGATTTTCAGGTGCGGAATGCAAGGACCGATGGGCCAAAGTAAGAGACAACCACAGAAAAGCTCTACAACGACGTAGAACAAAAAGCGGCCAAGCTGCGAAAAATATTAAACCTCCAAAGTATGAGCAAGAACTAACCTTCCTTGTACCATATATTATTGACGAAGACAATCGAAAGTGTAATTTTACAGCATCACAAAGTCAAACTGAAGAAGAAAACAGCGAAACTTTATATGAGGATGAGTTACAGAACTGTTATGGCGACGAAGACGTCGACAATCCCGAGATTACGGAATCGCCAAGTGTGTCAGTGAATCCATCAGATGATTTGCAGCGTTCGTGCGCATCCCCATCAACGTCATCCCGCGGTTCATCGATCATCAGGACCAGTAGACACCCGCAAAAAAGAAGCAGGACGGGAAATTCTACTGAAAAAACAGCAGCAAATGTTCTACAAGAATTCTTGGAAAAAAAACGCCAAACTTCTGAACCAGCACATAAAGAAGACGATGCATTAACATCATTTTTTATGACAATGACACAAACTGTCAAAGGGTTTCCTTCAAAAGATCAAATAGAAATCAAGAAAAAAATATTCCAGTTGGTATCTGATAAAGAATTGGAAATTGCTATGAAAACTTTTGAACAACCATTGACCACGGACTTGAACACGGTTAATATACATCAATTGCAACGAACAACAACTCAAGAACTTCAGGTTCAACCTCGTACACCACAACCTGCACGGCAGCAAACTGACCAATTTTACAAACCACCATTGACCACGGACTTGAACACGGTTAATATACATAACTTGCAAGAAACAACAACTCAAGAACTACAGGCTCAACATTGTACATTACAAAATGCACGACAGCAAACTGACAAATTTTCAACGGGAAAATTTAATGAAGATCCATCAACACTTAAGAATTACTACACATGGGGATGGAAGAACTCCGAATAATCTGAGATAACTAAATTGTATTTTGATATTTATTTGTATTCATTAATACGAGTAATATATGATAAATATTTATAATTTTACGTCATTTTTTACGTTACATATATTAACTTTTTTAAATGTTTGATTTTTTATTTAAGTCAACTTTATACTTTGATTTCTTTTAGTATGGTAATCTTTTGTACCAAACCTAATAATTCATAATTGGCTATTTTATGATGTTTGTTATTAACTTCCTCATTTTTATGTATAATTTGAAAAGTGTAGATACTTAAGTGTGCATTGAAGTGTAGTAAAAGTGAAGAGTGAAATATACCTCTCTATTGCTATAAATTACGACTTTAAACGTAAAGCCTGACGTTCATTTCAATTTTTTAAGTTGCAAATGTTATCCTCCAGTTTAACTTACGCATTAAAACTCTTGTTGAACAGCGGAAATGCTGTTCGTTAATACGTATGTTAATAAACATATTGATTTCATTAATTGCATTTTTAATTCCTCCGAAAAACAATAAGTAAACAATTGAAGGTATTCTGATTTTTATTATTTTCAATTTATTGTTTTAAGTGTGATCTTCCATTTAGCAATTATTATTTTTATTTTATAACACTTACCTCACACAAATGGCTAGCCTTTCTTTTGGTTGCACTGGACTTCGGAACTTGGTTTTTTCTCTGAATAATTCGCCTTCCAGAAGGTTTAGCAGACATTCAAACTTATCGTGAGTCATTCTGAAGTACTGAAAAAACTTCACATCATCCTCTATAAGATCAGGAAACAAGGTGTGGAACTCGCCGAAACTTAGTCTTTTCCTGTTTATGTTGTGTATCCAAAATCTTTGCTTTCTCTTTCTAATCTTCTCCTCTTCTTCCGCCAAAATTAAGCTAACTATCACCACTTCTTCATCGATATCCATTCTCCAAATTAACTGCACTGCACTACGTGTACTTTCACAGTAGTGTATAGACTGACCTAAATTCACGCCGCTGTTCGCGCAACCCGTCCGTTCCGTACCGCCCGTCCGTGCCGTACCGCCCGTCCGTGCCGCCCTAGTGCGCGCACCCCCCCTTAAAAATGCCGTCCGTGCCGTACCGCCCGTCCGTGCCGTGCCGCCCTAGTGCGCGCGAGGCTTAAAGCATTGAAGCCGATATTATTCCTCAACGGTGAGGGGTGGGGGGGGTGATGGAAGAGGAGGGAGGGGGTAATTTCCGATCCATCTCTGCAAAGCTTTCTCAAATCTTTATTTTGCCATTAAATGGAATCAGAGGTTTATGCCGCTTTGAATGTCAGTTCAGTAGTATTTTGTATACTTTATGCACACTACTGTTTGTGTTACAATAATTAATTCAATATTTACGGAACTAACCTTCTACTTATGTGTAAATACAAATAGGAATATACAAATAGCTAATTACATAAGAAACAAATAATTACCTAACAACACTTTACCTTCAGAAACTATCATTTAAAAAATACTATTCACGACTTAATAACACTGTAGTAATTTTAGACTAACTAATAGATTTTTTTGATTTTTTAAATTGCATTTTACACTTTTATACATCCAATTGCTCTGAATGTGTTAGCCGAAATATATAACCAAACTGTGAATAGTTGTGTATACAAATATTAGTTTTCTTTCAAATAAGGTTTTGTTACCACTAAATTGTACGCTTTGTTAGTGAGTGATTAAAAAAACACGTCTAATGATGTGTTATTATGAAGATCTAGTGACTACTATATGTACTAATACAAAAATGGGTTTGTATATGTTTAAACTGTCATCAGTATGAAATACAAATTTTATGTTCATATACATTGTCATAATAAATAACGAGTACGTGAAAGCAATAATCATATATACCTTCCAAATAATTTATTACAAATTTAATTTTAAATCTTACTTTAGCAGAATCTTAGAATAGAAGCCATGGTAACATGAGCCCAGATGTTGTCGTTGTATTTTTAATTGCAACGTTGCTGCGAGGATTTTCGAGCCAGAATCCAATTACTTTAGGGAAGTCGTAAGTGAAATATAAGTGTATTCATAATTCCTACTATGGTTTCTCTTTCGTTTGAAACTAATCACAGATTTTTAAAGACCGGAACAATAAAAACTGCAAGATATTCTTGAAGGAAAAATTTCATTACAACAACTTGAGTGTGTCACAACTATGAGTACTATTTATCTTCTCGGTGGACTGCTTTGGCACTTGCAATTTTACACGTCAAGATGGCCAAAGCAGATTAAACGAATTCATCATTTATATCTGATATAATCACTTAAAAATAAAACTATTTTCTTTAAACATAATATATCAGAGGTTCACTTGTCAGAGTATGTTTGAATAATAATATTGCACTGCTCAGAATCGATATATTTGTTAAACTCCCAATTTGTTGTTCTAAAACTAATTATGATTATTATGGTATTTTAACATCTTCACCATTATTTCTCCCTTGAAACCCTGACTGTGTGGCATCCAAAACATGTCTTAATTAATCAATAAAACTTTTGTCGATAGAAAAACACCTTATAACTCTTGCAACTGTCATTGGAGAACGTTATGCATACTCAGGATCTCTCAATCCTCTTAAATATTTATTGGCAATATCATAACATTGAAAGTACCGGAAATGTTTTAAGTACCGGAAATGTTGAAAGATAGAAAGTCACTGACATTATGTTGTGAGCTTCGGTAATAGTGGTGGGGGGGGGGTGAGTGAAGAGGGGCGTTAAGGGGGGTAGAGAGTTACCATGCCAACCACCTTACTGTCACGGTTAAAGCTATTGTAATTGGCGGAAGTGTTTTGTGCAAGTAAATTACATGTTGACTGGTAATAAATCATTACCTAATCAATTCAATTATATCTTTCACTGTGTATTACGTATAAATTTATTCGTATTAAGGTAGTTTACTCCTCTTTGTAATTTGTTTACATTTGAGGTCTTTTAATGTATATTGTATTACATACAGTTATTATAAATTCTGGACTAAACGTCGGATGAAACAAAATGATTATCATTAAGATGAAAGCTCTTTATTTTATTATAAAAAGGAATTTCATTCTTACTTAATTCATTGTGAAAGACCTGTATATAAAGTAACGATACATTTGTCATTTTTACGTCTGCTATCCGAGAAATTAAGTCCATAATACGTCCTAAGGCCATATATTTGTGGTTTATTCTATGGAATACTTAGATATAAACATAATGATTACTGTAAATATCAAGTAATAATGACCACTACCATATTGAGGCTAACCTTGTTTTTTAGTCTCGAAATAGGATAAAAAGTAGACCCGAAACACGTTGTTTTGTAATTTTTCTATCGCATTTATTTTGTTCACAAACATAATCCATAATTTATGTATTGAAAGTACCCCACAAAGGCCACGTTCTGTACCTGTAATTGTTGCTTGGACATTGTATTCAAATATGCATTCACCATCTAATATTATGTATCTTGTGTGTAGTTCTTGTATAAGTTTAATTTCGCATAAAATATAAGTATACATGTAACAACAAAAACAACTTATGTATTATTGTAGATGCCAATGTAAGCAGATTTGATTGATGACACCAATACTGATTGGAAAGAAAAACAAGAATATCTAAAGTAAAATCAACATTTTCAAAAGCAGGTAAAATCGGCAATTTAGAAAGTAGCAGTTTAATTTGAACACAGGGTGGCAGTTTGCATTAACATTCCAGCCAGGTTGAGGCAGGATATTACACCCTGAACGTGTTTAAAGCGGGAGAATGTATTCTGTTAAATTAAGTCCAACAAATAATTACGTAACTCATGAGTAATTCTAGGGTATATAAATATTATATAAAATATTTTTTCACAGGATAAAAGAAATACCGTTTTCAAAAGTGCTTTATCCAGAAAAACGGTAATCAGTTAAACAAAGACAACAATTTACATAATACGCCTTTCTAATTTTATTAGTATTTATTGAGGTTAGGGTGTGTTTATCTATAATGAAACTTGTCATGTGTAACTCAGATGATCTTTTTGTATAAAGTTTATATTTAATATTTTCAGTATTTTGGTTTTATGGCTTTATCTTCTTAATCTATTTATCTGTTTTTAATCTAGTTTAGGTAAACAAATATAGTTAAATGAGACGCAAAGATCCACACAAAATAGCAGTAAAACTATGCATACATATACATATATATATATATAGATTGCAATTGTTGAAAAATTTAAAAAATAATAAAATTAAAACATTATTTAAGTCATATTTAACGTTACTTTTGGTTCGTCATTTTAATTCTTTGCATGAAAATCGATAATGATATAAAGTAATTTTACTAGTATGTTCAGATTACGTGATTGTAACAGTTGTTGGAGATATATTCGTCAATATAATTTCAACAAATGGTAATTAACACTACATTGTATTATACCATTATTGTTGAGGATAGTTATTAGGTTATTACTCCAAAATTGTTTCCATTATAAATTTATCCTTAAAACATTTAAATTTGTTTCTAAGCTGTATTTATTTCCTATTCTTCGTTCACACAAATATGACATTAGCAAGAGAGATTTCATTTAGCAAATTATTTTATTAATCATCATCAATAAATCAATCAATCAATCAATAATACTTTATTCACTAAGCACATAAAATGTAGAGTATTTTCTTTGCATACATTGTTTAGGTATATGCTGAAACAAATAATATAACACTACAATTCTAAATAAATTCTAGTTTAAATTAAATAACATCTTAGTTCTAATTCTAACTTGCCTCGTTCACTACAATGATCATGAAAAGGTCATCAATATTATACAGTGGCTTATTAATAAGATACCGATTTACTAAAGTTTTAAACTTTTTAAGATCTGTTATTCGTTTAATATATTCTGGCAAATATTAAAAAATCTTATTTCAATATATATGAGTTTTTTTAGTGAAAAATGAAGAATTTTGCTTGCTGTATGCTAGTTGGTTACCTTTCTTTGTTTTATACTAATGAGAAGAATTTAACTGGGGTAATTTATGAAAGTGCGATTTAATATTATTTACTAGCTGAAAAATAAATAAAACGTTAACTGTCATAATTTCTGTATTTTTTTAATGTTCTGTTACAAAGTACCCCGCTTTCAATTTTAACATAATAGGAAGGGGTTTCTTTTGAAGTATTAGTATTCTGTTTAAATTATTGTATGAGGCAGAACCATAAAGGCATAACCCAAAAGCTATATATGAATCAATTAGAGCACAATAGATCATTTTTAAAGTTTAAAAACTACTGAATTTGGACGTCTGTCTCGATGCATAGAGTTCTGAAGATATCTTTCTGCAAACTGAATCTACATGATTGTCCCAGGTAAAGTGGCTAGCTAGGTTTAATCATAAAAATCTGATTGTGTCTACTATATTAAACAAATATTCATTCATGAAAAAATATTGTGCTTTTATCATTGTTTAATTTTGAAGCAGAAAACTCAAAATATTTATTTGGTTTTAATTGGGTTTGGCAATAAATTTAACTTTTGTAAATACTGCATAGCATTAGAAAGATTTATAAAACAGAAATTTTGACATCAGAAATCCCTGATATTTTAAAACTTATATCATCAGCAAATAACCATCGTTTTGTTGTTAATGCAAAATTAAGGAAGATTACATGTTTTTTTTCTGTGTCAAGACATTAATGGACTGTTATTTCAATAACTGTAAAGAAATAAATTATAACTTTTATTTACATTTACTGTTCCTATAAAAAAATCTAAATGAATAATAATGGTATATCATTAATGCTACAAAGTTATAAATTCATTGAACAAATAATAATTGTGATCAGCTAATCGCAATGGTAAAAATAAGAGTAACATTCCCCAAAGAATGTGATATTCAGGAACGAAACATTTCTGAGAAGCGAGCTCTCCATTACTTCTGACATTTTGCTATTCTGTAAAGTGAGACAAACTACCCTTCTTCTTTGAATATGAAAATTTCTATTCATATTTTCATTCACGCAAGGCGTTTGCAAATGTTAAATGAAATTATTTTATTGAACAACCAAATATTTTGATTATAATAATTTTGGGAACGATTTATTATACTAAATAGTGTTTCTATAATTTAAAGATTCAAACTAGCAAATAGGTTGGTAAAAGCAAATTGAGAGATCCTAACATGTTTATTATTTAGTAATCGTATTACATTTTACAACAATTTAATCCGTTGGTTGGTATGTAATAGATAGATAGCTTTGATTTTGTGATATTTTGTTTACTTAAAAATATCAGTTGTATAACCGCTTCACACTACCTAATAACAAATTTTGTAACAGAAAATTCATGATGTACAAGTATAAAGCAAAGTTCCACGTAAAGGAAGTCACATAAAACGTTCATTCAACTCACAACAACATTGTTTCCAAAAAATGGATCTATTAAATCTTTCACAAACGATAAATACCCCCGTCGCAGCAAACCTGCTTACTCAGCGAATTTCCAATGCATAATATATGTCTTAATACCATATAAAGCCGCATACCAAGTTTCATAAAAATATATTCATATATAAGCGATATATACAATTTTAATTATTCTCCATAAGAATAGCATTGGTAATGAGTACATAGGTTTGCTGAAACAAGGAACACAAACAATTGGTTTTTATGCAAATATAAATATAATTTAACTAGGTGAAGCCACATACCAAGTTTAATCAATATTCAATCATAAGTAAGCACTATATAACATTTTAATTATTCTCCATAAGAATAACGTGGGAGATGAGTAAGCAGGTTTGCTGCAACAAGGAACTAAAAAAATGGGGTTTTATGCAAATATCAATATAATTCAACAAGGTGAAACCACATACCAAGTTTTATTAATTTATCTTCATAATTAAGGGAGTCATTACATTTTACTTTTTCTCCATAAGAATAACATGGGGGCTGAGTACGCAGGTCCGCTGCTACGGGGATAAGCAACAAAAAATCAATTTTTTGTGCAAATATCAATATACCAGTACTACGTGACCCCACGTGCCAAGTTTCATCAATATACATTCATTAATAATGGAGATATCAAATTTTATTTATTCTCCATAAGGATAACATTGGACAACGTACTGTGTTTAGCACTTTGAATATCTCTGCAACGGTTCGACGTAGAATCACAATTTAAACACCAAAATGATTGTTTTGTGGAGCTGAGTAGATTGGTAAAAGAAAATGTGAAGTTTACATTAAAATTAACTTAGCAAAAGCTAAAAACCTTTTTCCCATAAGATTAACATAGGAGATTTTATGAGCAGGTTTTTTTGGATTTTCTCTACAACCACTTAACCTAACTTAATGACAATTCAAAATACCATATTATTTGTTTTTTTAAGCTCTATAACATGGTCTAAACCAAAATTAAGTGTTTACAAAATTTTAGGGTAAAAAATGCAAAAAACTGATTTTTGGAAAATTTAAAACCCCCATAAACCCCCTTCCCATGGCCCGATTTTTCTAGTTTTCGAACTTAAAGTCATAAATGCCACTTTACACATTTGAGCCAAATTTCATCGAAATCGGAAGTTTTTTACTCAAGTTATCGCATTCACGGACACATATATAGATATATATATATGTGTATATATATATATATATATATATACAAAATTTGTCATGGTCTCCGGCTTAGATCTTACCATGAGAGCTACGGTAATAGCTTCTTCCCTATAGGGGAAATTCGCTAATACGTCAATTATGATAATGTTAAGATTTTAAATCTATTTCTTAAACATAGTATAGATGGTTCACATTCAGATGTTTAACTAATTTCATGAAACCTCATTATTATACAATATTAAAAACTTAAGTTAAAACAAAATATTACTATTGCAATTGAGTATTAGGTGTCAATTGTTTTTGACTAATTAAATTACTCTTGAAAGTCATATTTTAAGTTTATAAAGAAATAAAAAGAAAATTACAAATCAAATAATCACTAGGCTATAATTGTGTTATGTAGGTGGTTGGCATTTGAATCTAAGCAAGGTTTGGGGAGGGGGATTCCACCATCAACCCTCTCCTATTTGACAGCTGGATGACAACGTTGCTCCACTAACAGCTGTAATTAACCCTATTACATGGGCTAACTGTATACAGCATATGTTACACTTATAACTTTGTTATCACATAACTAACAATTACTCTTTGCAGTCTAGAATCAAAACTATCACAGGACTGCTTTGATATATTATATTAATAGTGAAGAGTTGATTAAATCACTGTTACTGTAACCAAAACTAATATAAATACAAAATTCACTGCATTCTAAGCACAGCTAACCTCCTTTGTTTCCCTCATGCAGATAAAGAATAATCGTCCAGTTTGAGTAACAATTTAAAATTTTAAGTAGGGCATCGTGTATATATATTTTTTAACACGTACGAAATTTAATTACCGGGATTGCTTATTTTGCCCACGGTTATAATTAAAAACACGTTTGCCTAATAAATTGGAACATATTTTTTCTACTTATATTTGCGCTGTTATATTTTGTTCTACGTCTGAAAATAAAAATGATATTTTACGGCGATGAAACTCTCATTTTATAAACAAATATTTAATCAGCTCCAAATATTGTTTAACATTTGTTGAATGTTTGGCATAAGAAGAGTATCACAGTATAGAATGCGATTTGAAAGATTGTTCAATCAATCTCACTACAGTCCCTCAGGAATGGTCCAATCGTTTGTCACCATTTCGTACTTCTTTGTCCTCTTTCTACTATTGATTTATATCCAGCAGTTGTTTTCATAGTTTTCTAGATGATAAATTGAGCACGATTATAATGTAAATGTATTATTTATTAAAGAAAACTAATTTCGAAATATTATTTTACATAAAGTATCTAAAAGAATGTTTTCTTGTATTAAACCTTAAAAACTGCTTATACATTTTTGATTTTATTGTTAAGTTTATATTAACTGAAGCATGTGATTAAATTGTAGTTGACTGTTAATTTATCTGCATGTGCAAATATAAAATAAGTAAAAACTATCTTGTGTCCCATTATTATACGGAATTAGGATTTAATACACGGTAATCGTATAGAAACATGAGGATACAGTACACATTGTTTTACCTTAAGGATGAAGCGTTACTGAACAAAACACATAAATGTCTTTGTCACCGTTTGAAATATAATCATATAAAAACATCTCAGTATAGAAAACAAAATTTATGAAAATAAAAACTAAAACATGCATTAATATCACGAAAGTAAGATATACTGCTTATTATTCAGATATGTAATTGCTTATTGGCCAAATAAAGTATTCTGTAAAATTTTGGGGGTTCCCTTGTGGTTATACTATCTTATATTTTTTCTTAAACTTACATAACCCATTTAATTAGGTTAAAATGTTTTCTGGCATATATTAACTTTAAAAAACTGAATTATTAATCTTATATGCCTTTAAACAAAAGATAATTAATAGTAAAATAGTTAGTGACAATTTAACAAACTCATTCTTTACCAACAAACGAAATGACAGTTTGTTATTGGGTTCATTCAAAATAAAAATGTATGTAATAAATGAATATTTGTATAGCACACTAAATTAAGATTTCCTTTCAAATAATTGTTATCCTCATCGCGCAAAATATAATAATTTCTTGAGTGGCATGATAGCATCTCTCATTGGCCTGAAGATTTCCTGTGTAGTTTAAATCTATCGCATTGTATCATCTTTTGTGTATGTTTACCGTCTATGTGAGGACAGTGTAAGTGTAAATATATTTTGTATATAAGATGCTGACTTGACTAAGCCGTGTTTAAGGGGAATTCGGATGAATGATAAGTGTAGAGGGAAAGGTTATAGATATAAACCCTTTATGATTAAGGAAAAACAAGTTTTATTAACGATTATATTATTAGGAATATATTATACTTTTCTTAGGTTTTAAGTGTAGTAACATCGAGTATTCCGAAGCTAATATTGTTTTGAATGTCATTCATATTAGTCGTTGTATACAACACCTTCTATAAAGCCCTACTTGTTCGGAATTCAATACCTTAATATCCTGGGACATATCTTTACAGACCTGTTCTGCAGAGTTTCCTGAAGGGCCAAGATTTATCCCCGAGGGGAGACCCCACATTGGGGTGTTGGGCGATAAATTGTAACCAACCAGTGTCTCGTGACAACCCCACCGATTACTAGTTATTTGGGGAAAATATTACTTCAACAAGGATACGAAAGTTTAAAACCGGTAGCTGATTATCTGGAAGATAAAAACTAAGATTTTTACCTAATGGCTTTAATTAACAGATGCATTGCTATGTTTAGCGTAACTGATACAATTTTGCGAAAGAGATAAATCTAAAAATTAAAAAAAAAACTGTATCGGAAAATTACTAGTACTATCTCCTATTCAAACCCTCTAGTAATCAGTATTTCTAAATATATTGAGGGCATTTAATCATAATTCAGAATAACCTGTTTACTTTACATTTCCCATAATCTATACTGGAATTTACCAGCAAATATTAATGATATAGAGAGGCAAAGCCTCACCATTTACAATTAGTAAGTAAATAAATGGCGCCGCTCTACCTGTGCTGATAATGCCGAAACTCTTATCAACTCTATGAACGATACGAACTCAGTCTCCATGAGGATTTTTGAGACACCAGCAATTTCAAAACAAATTCTGATATATAGTTTTAGTCTCAATTATATTTTTCCTTTCTCTATAGTATAATAATTGTGT
Organism: Allygus modestus; assembly: GCA_963675035.1. Classification (NCBI taxonomy): domain Eukaryota; kingdom Metazoa; phylum Arthropoda; class Insecta; order Hemiptera; family Cicadellidae; genus Allygus; species Allygus modestus. The sequence continues at coordinate 122,913,242 of OY776117.1, read as the reverse complement.
ATTATTTTGTTGTGATTTATATGTAGAACGCGTTTAATAAAACACCTGGAGGACAGGATAATCAACTTTCGACTTTGGTTGAAATAGTAAATTAAATAAACGAGTTATGGTAATTTATTGTATTCGCCGTAAGAATAGCACTATAACTGTTCTTACTGTGAAAAACGTAATGTGTTTAGCAACAAATTTAATTTTTCATTTTCTCCTCAACCAATCTTCATAAAATATAATAGTTCAAATTATTGTTTTTTGCTTTTTTTAGTGAAGAAATACTCACAATATATGTACATAGAAGCTAATGGATTATGACAAAAAAAAACATTAATTTTTGAGGCATTCAAACCAAAATACTATGATCAGTACCTCTGGCCCCAAATGGTTGTCAAGTGATAGGAGTGATGCCGTTTTGTTATGGATGTTATGTACCGCAAAAATAAATTTGATTTAAAATCGCCATAGTAAATTTAAACTGTTTTGATTTGTCTGTTTTTTTTGTATAATGAACTTGACAAGTACAAAAAAAGTAAAAAGATTTCCCTTATACGGTCGAACTACCAAATACATGCATACGGTATTTACACGTCTAAACATCACCTAAAAACAACGTTTTGGGTCCAGGGAAAATTTATCTTCACCAAAAATTAAATACTACAGATTGTGACGTAAAGATTACGATTTCCACTTACTATTTATAGAGGATAAAGTCAATCATAAAAGTGAGCACACTAAAGCATTGCAGAAAGTTTTTAATTTATTAAATCTTTATTTGCTCACCACCACTATGAAGGTCCATCAGTAGGTTTACATATTCCACGGTCACTTAATAACAACGCGTTTAAACTTTATAAACACGACCAAACGTAAATACGTGGTCCTAAAATATTCAAGAACTTTGAAGCTTCATGTAAGTTAAATTATATATTTTAATATATAATTTACCACATAGACACATAGAATATAACTTTTAAATATTATACAAATGCATAATTATTTTCAACAATAAATTGCAATGGAAAACAAACCAGTTAAAAATACTCATTGTAAAATTATTTTGATTCCAATTTAACAGCTTATTTAACTGTATATGAAAAGTGTGTTTAGCTTAGAGGTTATTGTAAATTTAAAAATACAAATTTAAAGAGACAATAGCTTGTACTTAGTAAAATGTACAGATTAAAAAATAGTCTACGATTAGAATGATTCCAACTTCATATTTATGTTTTCATGTTCCTACTTCAGTAATTTTGGCCAATATATGTGGTCTAAATAATAGTTTTAATATTCCCCGGACTATTTTAGACACTTTGAAAACGAAAACACCTTAAAGCAATAAATCAAAATACTTAATAATATACTTGACCCTATTAGACGATGAAGGGTGCTGTTTGCATTATTTACAAAAGATTCAGGGTGATGTGTTTAAAGACTCATGTACTGTGTTCCACATAATACGACAGTTTGGTTCAAACGTATAGCCGCAGGTGAATAAACCTTTGCAGCCACTGAGCGGAAAGGGTTTTGTAAGGATTATTACAAGTAGCACTCTTTACACGTTTAATAAATATTGTAAAATGTTTTCATAACATTTTATGTGCATAAATATTTTCTGAACCAGGCTTCAACATATTTAATGCTTTTGAGCAGTGATCTCACTTAAATGTTAATATTTAAAATCATTAAAACTTGTATAAGTTTTTTTCACTAGTATACCTAATTTCTAGATGTTTATTTAAACAATATAGTAATAATAAATGTAAAGTAAATACACCCTGTACACTTTTTACTCTCACATTGTCTTCTCGTAGTACAATATTACCGAATTCATTGTTCCGGTTTTATTGAACGCGTATTTCAAGCATTATACTCTATTAATTACTACATTTAAAGGATATGGTTTTCAAGATATGTATTGTAATATGGCTTTACAACATACGTATAACCGAGTTGCTATAATTACCTATCATCGAAACAAAAGTCAAGGAATCTATCAAACCATCGCTATCTAAAAATCTAAATAACACCCTCAACATAGGCTAATTAAAAATATTCCGTGTTAGCTTGAATGATTTTCGTGGTTTTTAATACGTATATAACTGGGTCAAAATGACCCAGATTTTTAAAGCTCATACTATCGTTAAAAACAGGACATCACGCCAAGTGCGAGCATGATTTTCATTAATTAGTGCGCCCATTGCTTAGTACTTACAGTACCTTACCTTATCGTATACGTGGATCAATCGATGATTGGATTAATGTTGTTGGACATAATAACACTAGAGCTATCTCCACAACTAGAGCAAGAGAGCGCTCATTTTCTGCTCCAAATTATTTTCTTTATTATCACTTGGAGATATTCACTAATCTACGAGATCACTGCCAACTTATTTCTTGTAGCGAATTGTCAAATGAGAAGTTGCTAAAACCCAACGTCACTAGACATATTAAATTTACAAATGCAAACTATTCTACAAATTTAGAATAATTTTAAAATTTCAAGCGTGGTGTGTCGTGCCATGAACGGTGAATACTATGCTGAACATTTATTAATAAAATAAAAATTTTTCAACGGTGATTTTAGCTTAACTTTGGAAGTATTTATAATTAAATACAGTTGTTATAATATTTACTAACACGGAAATTATTTAGCTTAAATCTGAACAAAGTATTTAAAACTTGTCATCTTGTATAGCTCTTCTTATTGATTTTCATTTTAAATTAATACATACATCAATCAATAACATTTTTATTTATTTTAACTGATAGTTTTAAATAGTTAAAATAAACTAAAATTTTATTGATTGACGTATGTATTAATTAAAACTTTGAAACTGTATTTTACAAGTAAGTGAAGACTGACTTCCTGAAATCCAGCAAATAATATTCTTCTCGTGTTTCTGAGTTTATAACACCTCAAAGTTTATAACACTTTTCGTAACGTATTGTTCACACTGAGTTGCTATGTTAATAATATTTTGTTTATATACTGTCTTTAAAATTATGTCAACAGCTTTTAAATTCACTATTAATTTATTTCTATTCTTTCGTAAAACTATAATTCAAACTTGAACGCCTGTGGGGCAGGGCTCTAAGGTTAAATGTAATTTATAATTTATTTCGTAGTCTCTTCACTTTGACCTCTTTTAATTAACAATTAAAATAAGCGTTTAATCGAACGGTTCTGTACTATCATTGATCCCACTCTTGTAGTAAAACTGTTTATGTATTAATACACAGGATATAGAATATTAAACCGGCGTTAAAGGGAGAAAGGAAGACAAAGAATGAAAGAGAGGGTTTGGTAATTTCACAATTTATTTATTTCTCCTGCCCTAATTTATTCCAAAGTGGATAAATATGATAAATAATATCATGACATATATTGTTTAGCTCCTTAATCATTTTATAAAAAACAGTAATATTTTGGCGTAGATAAATAAAATACTAAATCTACAAAAAGACGTACTATCTGGCAAATTATCACTTGGTGAAAAAAGCTGACGTCAAGATTAATATGAATGTTCAACTAAACTGTTCACTGTCCCAAATATAGTTACTAAATATTATTTATAATCCTACGTACGCAGTGGTATTTTTCATGCCTGTCTTTATTTATTTCAAATTGTGCTTTTGGATTTTGAATCATATTTAACAATATATCCTAAATTTTACACCCTATTTGCTTGTTTATTTAAGCAAACTGTAAATGTCAAAATATACATTGGCAACAACTACTTCCTTTTTTAGACTCTTTTATGCTTAAAGGTAACATACTTTAACTATTTTAAATTAAAGGCCAAAAAGTATACTTTTATAAAAATAAAAATTATGAAATTGACCCAGTTATCCCAACCCCTCATTAATTGGCCTCCTCCTTTAATCTAAAGCTTCTTTAAAACTTGTTTCTAGTATTTTAAACGTAAATCGACGTTAAAGTCCGACAGTGTTAATTTTCAATCCATCTCTAACTAAGAAGATGATTCAATTGGTCGCGTCTCTTCTTTAATATTTGTTGAATAATATTACGATCTGAATAACACTACAAAAATATTAAGAACCTTCCGTTTTCTGAGGGCCACAAACATTTTCTCATTCGACACACGCCTCCGTCGCGATCACGTAGTCTTGCAATATTCACAATACTCTGCCTCCCTCGCAGACTGAAGGGGATATTAGAGGGCTGCGGGCAAGCTGATCATATTTTTACATATTTCTACGAACATATATATGTTTACAATATTCTTCTAAAATCGTAAGCCTAGTTATTACGCTATTGAGATATAATATATGCTGCTTTAGTAACAATGTGTTTATACTCTGCCTCTTTCTCCCTTACTTATATTTGCCGTCTTGTAGGTAAGTAGAGTATAAGTGTAAATATACTTTGTAGTGTTGTGAGACGTAGGTTATTTTATTCTGGTCATTTCCGTCTCGCAAAATATCGATCCTTTCTAAATTTAAAGTTTTTTGTTTTACTTTTCCTTCAACTCATTTATTCTGGTGATATTTTCTAATTTTTGTAGGATAGGTTATAATAATTTTCACCTTTAATGATTTATATTCCACAATATTTTAAAACGAAACACTAAGAAACGAAAATTATGCGTTTGCCGAGGACACATTTTAGCTTGCAGTAAACGTTAAACGAGTTGGATTTATTTTTACATAATGTTTTATAAGTGTATGTGATTGATAATTGTGTCCTTTAAACCTCAAAGTTTTTGGTTTCATATAGTTACAAAGCCGATTTTTATAGGAATCAATGCATTCAACGATCCAAAAGTGCATCGAAAATCAATATTCAACCTCAAACATTATTCATATTTAATTTTTTCATCTATTCTTCTTTAGGAAATGTTTTCATTTTATTCAGCCCAGAGGGAAATGTTTTCATTTTATTCAGCCCAGAGAATTTACAGAGGAGAAAATATTTGCCCTTTTCTAAATTTATAGTTGTTTTAAATTAAGTTTTTTATTTGTGTAACATTTTAATTTTTTCCATATTTGATTTGGAATATTCTATACGTTAAAATTCCTACCATAAATTTAACAATAATAAATAAATAATTTTCATATCAACAGTTTTATTATTTCTGTGCTTCAATTCTGATCATGAAATAAAATATGCGGATTAAAGTAAAGTTAACAGCAAACAAGAAATTTATACGATAAACAGTGCGAAACTTATCTCTATTTCTGGATCGCTCTAGAACTCAAGTGATTGTCGATTATATTCTCTCGTCTCAACGGCGATGGTCGTCGAACGTTGTTCCTGATGGGAGGCCAATCTACTAAAAGCTTTTCAATGTTTAATACAATATGTCTTGCTGAATGAATGTTTTCAGGAAACCTTAAAACTGTAGAACTCTTCCGCTCTCTCTTGTAACGTTTAAACAAATGCAATATGCACACTACTCTTAGTAGTCTAGATATCAGATGTTTTAAAATTAAATTTGTATCAGTTTATAGTTAAAATAAATTAGTCCTAGTAGGGCTCATAATTCTATAAAAGCAAATTTGTCGAAATATACATAATGTTCTATAGTTGTTTTGAATCAGGTGTTCAGATATTTAATTTACAAAAACATTCCAAAAGTATTGACGTTACTTATTAAACAATTAAAGATTTTTGAAGTATCTGAAATATTGATGTTAAGAGGGATTGGCTGTACTATTGAACATTTAGTATTTATTTACCACTGGGGTAGTATTGATGGAAATAAATTCGTGTTGTCTTTGTTTATTAATTGTTTCACGCATTGATTTTAGGTATTTCCAGCACTGTAATTATAATCTTGCTATATCTGTAACCACAATAAATAATCTGGCCATTCAGTACTATACAATAGTTAAGAAGCTCAAATTGTTGGCTAATAAACGTTTATATATTATATTATTACATTATATTATTATATTATTATATTATTACGTAAACAATAAATAGTACTGGATACAAATTTTCCTCGATTAATTTATAGTTTAATGATTCCAAGTAGGAAATCAATTGTAATATAATATATAAAAATCAATGTTTGTACGTCTGTTCGTCTGTCCGTTCGTATTTTATGCGCTGCCATACTGTTCATCCGATTGCTTTGAAATTTTGCATACTAACACAGGTTAACCCTGGGAAGGCTATAGGCCATTAACCGAAGTCCTAGGACATTAGGGCTGTGCCCCACTGGACTTCAAAGTTTCAACGTTAATCTTATGGAAAAAAGATTTATTTTGATTTTGTCCCATGATGTAAATAAAAAAAAAATACTTGAATGGAAACTCAAACTATTTGTTCGACAGGTGAATGAGCGTAGCGAGTGAGCGAAGCGAACGAGCTCATATTGAAAATAAACGAGTATTTGACATAAAACAAATTCAACGCCTCTTCTGCGGCAGCAACGCACCGGGTACCAGCTAGTTAAATATAAACAAATTCAATAGCAAAATAGCTATGTTTAATTTATTAGTTATTTAAATTTACTGATCATGTATTTGTTTAGAATAATAAAACTCACGTTGTAAAACACTAGCCACGTCAGGATAACAAACTGTGTATATAATAAAAACTAAATTTAAATGTAATTTAAGGAATTTTATTAGTTATGATATATTTTGAAAACTTCGTATAGTTAGGTAATACGATTTCTTCAGGTGAATGTAAATATCTTGCAAAGTTTTTCTATTATTTCAGCTGGTTGCTTATAAAGCTTCACCGCAAAGTAAGATTACTAAACAAGGTTTTCTTTATAATGGATCGGTTTAGGAAATGTCACGAAGAAGCTTTTTGTTATCATTAGGTTGGATTCAAAGAAAATTCAAGGTTTGATTCCAGGAATTCCAGATAAAAGATCACTCGAAGTGAAGTCTCCTCTTCTGAGTTTTGAAAGTCCTGATTTAACACGAGTAGCTTTCCCAAAAGACCATCCCTACCTCCGAATGTGTGATTAGCCGCGCTTAAAGTCACGGCCGTGTCAGTACGCACAGACAACTGGAGTGAACAAATTCATCACGCATGCTTATTTATAAATTGTGGAAATTTGTCTCTATATCTTATATTCTGGTCTTCCACAGTTCCAATGTATGTTTTGAAAGAGATAGGATACATCTTCATTATTTTAAGATCTTCTTTAGTATTTCATCTCTATGCAAACAATAAACTGGTATAGATTGTATGTTTGATCACGTCTGATTTACATGGTGCACATAATCCTTCTACATGTCTCGTGGTTTTTGCTGGAAGTTTTTTGAGTACGATTTATGTTCTTTCGACCAAATGTTTTTAATTACTAACAAATACAACATCTATCCTACATTTCGTTCTCTCAAAATCGTTGGAAAATATTGTTATTTCATACTTCATACAAATATTTATAAATATTTTGAGCAGTTAAAAGATATTAATTGTATGGTTATATAATTCTTAGTAAATTTGTAATAATTAATTGGGTCTAGTTATTTTAAAACACGCAGACCCTTAAAATGCTGGATATTGTATACAAGAAATAAATACGTGGCATTTAAAAATAAACTAAATAAAATTATTTCATTTTAGGGGTTGAAAAAATATGGATAAAATATAAAATATGGAAATAATATATTACTAGCTAAAAAAACCATTTACATGAATATGTCCACGTTTTTTACCTCAGAACTGTGTAATCCATATTTTGGCAAAAATAAAACCCTTAAAATAAAAATACAACATAGTTTATAACTTTGATTGCATCTCGAGTGTTTAATTTACAAAGGTGCTAAAAATTCGTTAAAACGTTGATGAAAAATCACTTAGTGACACCATAAATTCCAGTTAAACATCTGATTAATAAATTTCGAAGAAAAAATCATTTAGTATGACCAATAACGTGTTAAAGTATAAAAGTAATTACCTAATCTAGTGGCACTATTACAGTGTAAAGGATCTTGGTGTAATAGGGTCAATTACAGTAGTTAGTGTTGGAACCGTGGTCTCCATGGAAACCCCCACCCCCTACCAACATCACCCCCACCGTCGGGGCTGTGACTGAACACCTACTTATATTACTGATTGTTTTTGATAACCTACTTACAAACTTGTTTACTTTTAACTAGCAATATTTACGTTTTACATATAGGTTTGCTTTGTATGTGTAATGCTAGTAAATCTTGTGTATACGGTTCCGTAAAACGCAAACGGTTTGCTATAGCTATTATATTTCATTGTTATTGTTCAAATATACTACATTTCTAAGGTATTAATTTTCTGAGCTTTCATTAATCTTAAAGCAATATTTAGACCTCTGAGAGGATTATTGTGACACTTAATACGTACTTGGATAGTAACAACTACTAAAGTTGTTACAAATGTTTTCTAATGGTCTTTTTAGACATCTACATCTAAGAAACATGAATGTATCATTGTTTGACGCACACTTGGACGCAAGTTATAATTTAGCTTCCTTTCTATGCACTTAAATATCCATTAAACTTTGAACTTTCTACCTAAATAATAATTCAGTAATCATTCTCTTCAATCGTAAAAGAATTATCGATAGAAAAATAAGAACTCTACTTCATTTTTCTGGAGATTGTATTCTTCATTACCTATATATAATTGTTTATAGGTATAGTCTTCCAAATCTCTAGTTTTTTTTAATTATTAATTTAGTTAGTTAAAAAAATATTACTGCAGATAATAATATTTTTACTGTCAATTATTTATTATTTAATAAATTACCCCGATTTATGAAAGGGAACATTTTAAAGTTGACTTTTTAGCTATCAGTGTACTGTATATTTGATACCAAAGAGGTTTTAAATCATAGCCAGTGTAAACATACTTATTTTTCTTGAATCTTATAAGTAGGCTGAACAATAAATAATAATAATAATAATAATAATAAATGCTGAAAAATATTCTCAACAACTTGAATTGTATATAATATGTGTTTATCAATATCGTGACATTAAACTGAAAACTGCAAATTTTACTCCAGAATACCATTTATATAATTAGATATCATAGAAACTGGGAAGTTATTAAATTGATAAAACAAACAAATGCATCTGCTTCAAAGAATAAATAGTTGCACTGTATAAACTTGCTTGAATTTTTGTTAACACCTCGTTTAGAAAAAAACTACTGTACCAAACTGTCTAATACCCTGTCAAGAAGAAAATAGAATGTATACAAATACTTAAATTACGTGAATTTACACTATTTTTGGTAAGTTTCAATTGAATTATTTTAAAAAAACCTTATAAGTAAAACTGTTATTGTTTAACTAATGAAAAGCAGCATAAGATTTAGTCTACTCTTTGTTAGTTGTTTAACCATGATCGCAGCTTTAGCTTCAGCTTTGTTTCAGCAGCGTAAAGTTTGAGCAACACAACAGTAACTTTCCACATTAAGACAAGATCCTTAACCTGGTTAAAGTTTGTAACAACTTCAACGAAATATTTAGTTAACTCTGGCTCTAAAGTAGCTAAACAAACCTGATTCTGAGAGATTCATTTCAAGTTAAATATACAATAACAGATTGTATCTTAATAAGACTTTGCTAAAAGCTAATAAACTAAGCGGTTTTAATGTAGAAGTGTGATATATATCAAAATGATAATGCGGTTTGCCTGTATCCAATATCATCTAACTATTACAAGTTGGGTTTCTGAACAACCTGATAGAGACATGGTGTCCATTATTTGACTCAGCTCTTGAAAGGGCTTCACCAAATAAACATTTACCCTCTATACGAGTTTGTCCTATTTAAACGAGTTCGCACGCAGCACGCTGACGTGAGGGAAGTGAATTTCCACATAAAAACTTTTAAAACTTAAAATTAATGTAAAAACATACTTGTATTCCAATTTTTATTGAAATCTGAAAACATTGATTTTTTGGCTGTTCTGATGCTCCTGGTTTCATTTACCTGCAAAGCTGGGAATACAATTTTGCGCATTATAATGTTAGGAGAAGGTCCAGTCAGGCTTGAAAGTAGGCGTGAGGTTGCTGGGGATGATAAAAGTACTCTAACAAAGGAGTAGCAGGCTTTTCTAGTGTAAAACCCCCATGAAGACAACGTACTGTGTTTAGTCGATACACATTTTCTTTAATAACTCGGTAAATATTTATGCTAGAATGACGAAAGAGGGCTTAAAACTTTCGTCTTACTAATTCAAATCTTTCTACATGCATTAATTGTACATTTGGGGCTTTTTAGACCCTTTTTGGGCTCAAAAACTCGAAATTTGGAAAATTAACCCCCCAAAAAGGGGTTTGGAGTTTTACGATTCTTTTGCCCAACGAACTTGTCCAACTGATTTCAGAAAGGAACGTCCCTACCAAATTTGAAGTTAATCGGACAAAAAATACGACCGCTAGAGTGCAAACACATATATATATATATATATATGTCTATATATATATATATATATATATATATATATATATATACAATTTTGAACGACCCCCCAAAACTTGTTCAGGGGGTCACGTTAGGAACTTCTATGGTGGCCCCGGGCTTAAGTTTCACCGTGCGGGTCATGCTAATAGTTCACTTTCCTAAGGAAATTCACTAATAACATTTATCAGTTAGCTTAAAATAGGGAGCAATTGTTTTGTTCACATGTGAATTTACGAATCAGCTGGATTACTTGTATTTGTTTTATAATGAAAATGTTATTATAATGTAATATCATAATTAGTTTTTAGAATATTAGTTTATAGCGGAAATCATATTTTTTTTGTAATGTTTTTGTAAACTTATCAATGAATTTTTGGGAATCTGCCAAAGCTGCATTTAAAGAAATCTCTATTGGATAAACGTTGTTTTGATTATCTTTAACATTGTATTAAAATATAAAAGGGGTTATTTAATAGCCGTGTTATAAAACTGTCCCCTCTGTTGCCAAGAAACTTCTTGGAAACTCTTAACGACCTCCAAGAAACTAAACTGGGAAAACTAAATGAAATAAGTCATCATCTTCATATATGTCTTTGCACTTTGTTTCCTCTTATGACCGGCCTATTTCCCCGCTGCAATCAGAGCTGAGTGGGTTGATTACTTCCCTACCACCCAAATGAAGTGGGGGTATTAATGTCTTCCTTCTTTAAAATACATGTTTTTGGTGGGGTTGATGTATTTAGAAATAAATTATTGGGCACTACCCACCTCCAGAATTTTTGGCGTTAAGTCAGAAGTTCTGAAAATCTCCGAGCAGAAATCCTCTTGTCAATACACAAACACATACAAAACACACACGAATAAAACGATTACTAACGACACTAATATTAACCTGACGTTTCGGGAAACCAAAAAAACGTTTCCCGTTCTCGTGGTCCGGCGCTCGGCTCGGTTGTGCAATAAACACTTGTCTCAAGGACCCTAGAGAACGGGAAACGTTTTTTTGGTTTCCCGAAACGTCAGGTTAGTATTAGTGGCGTTAGTGATCGTTTTATTCGTGTGTGTTTTGTATGTGTTTGTGTATTGACAAAAGGATTTCTGCTCGGAGATTTTCAGAACTTCTGACTTAACGCCAAAAATTCTGGAGGTGGGTAGTGCCCAATAATTTATTTCTAAGTATTAATGTCTTGTTCAATTCATATGCCTTTTGAAACTTATACTGCCACCGTGCTTCAAAAGGCACGTTGGTTCCAGTGACAAAGGTTGTCACACGGTCATATCAGAGGCACTAGTGTGACCTGGAAACTTGGCAAGACCTTGGCCAGAAGGATGCACGAACTTTACTTGTTTTCACCCCGTATCGGCTTCATTACCATAAAAGTATATTTATTTGCCAAAAACTTTAAATAATATAGGATTTTACAAATATCATAATTCAGTCTTTATTTTTTTACTTTTTTTGTTAAGCTAGTATTCTTCTTGTAAAAAACTCTCCTAATGATTATATTAGGTTAGTTTTTTGTTTCAATTACTTAAATATTGTACACTTCTCTAATTTTATTTATAACTCTTTCCATTATGTACTAGGTCGAACTGTCATAGGTGGCTGTTCTTTTGAGGTTAAACGATGAATTGGTTTTATTCTTATAATGATGGTTATGTTGTAATTTTTAGTTTAACTTTTTTATTTGTATGTATTATATAGATTATTATGTTAAAACACAACATCACCGTAAATAATAGCGGGAATAAACATAAATTCGCTAAAAGTAAATTTTCTTTGTCGAGACAAGCGGATCCGATTAGCGTTTTCACTTATATCTTACCCAAAACAATTTTGAGTCCTTTCTTCAAACTTTAAAAGCCAATGGGGTGGATCCCCGAGATTGCAGGATGGTAGTTTTACTCTAATTTGTCTGACATATAAATAAATAAATAATGCCTATATTTAGAAGTGTTCTTCAGTACAAACTGTTTTTAAGACAACTCAAGGTAAAACAACTCGAGAGCAAAATAAAACATACATTACAGCAAAAAAAACAGGTCGGAGATTATAAAAATAAACAAAATGCTCTTAATTAAACCTATGACCTCAACCTGGTCTTGAACGAATTATAATTCAACAATTTCATGCTTGGAGGAAGGGTATTGTATGCTTGGGATCCAAAGTACGAGAACCCTTTCTTCCCCAACTCAAGCCGCACTCTTGGCATTACAAGCAAGGCATCCTGCTTGGTACAGCGTTTCCTAACCAACGCACGAGGCACAAGCTTCCTCTTCAGATAAAGAGGTACATTTGAAGACAGTACCTTATGTACAACTGATTCATTCTGTGAAAGACTGCTTCCCCAAGGTGAGAACCTTAGCCTGTTCACGACATACAGATATATGATCAAACTTCCTAAGATTATAAACAAACCTTAGGGCTCTATTTTGCAACCTGATCAGAAGCACTCTACTATCCAGGGTCAGACATTCGCCAAAGGATGGAAGTACATAATGAATTACTGGGAAGACCAGAGATCTTATCAAAACCAGCTTAGCAGTTTCAGTCAGCACAAACTTCACTCGATGGAATATTCTAAAGAGTGTATTTAAAAATAGACCTATTTAAAAATGTCTGACAAATATATCTAACATGGGAGCGAAAATTCAACTGAGAATCAATTTTGAAGCCCAGAACTTTGACAGAGTCAGAAACAGAGAGAGCCCTGCAATCCAGCTCAACCTTCCCAAGAAGACTATTCGCAGGTTTCAAGTAAGAGGAACCAAAATTAAGCACGACACACTTTTCAGGATTAATATCCAGACCATGACCGTCATACCACTGCTTCAACCTGAACAAATCAGAATTCATGAGCTTAACTGCTTCATAAAATCCAGAAGGATCATAAGACAGGACTAGTTGACAATCATCAGCATAGGAATGTAAACTGGAAAATTCTAGCACTCTGTCGAGGTCCTGTGTATTCAAGATGACAGGCCCCAGACAAGTTCCCTGCGGAACTGCTACGTCCCTCTGATGTACATCAGAGTACCTTAGTTGCCTACGATCTGTAACCTATATAAGAAGAAAACCATCTGAGAGAATCCTCGTCGAATTTGAGAAACCTGAGTTTTGAAATAAGCATGGCATGGTTCACAGAGTCGAACGCCTGGGAATAGTCAAGTGACGCCATAATACTGTGTCGCCCTTGGTCTTTAACTTGAAGTAGCTCATCAGTCATATTAAGAAGAGCAGTACAAGTGCTGAACCCTCTACAAAAACCTGACTGCGCTGACAGCACATCTGACACATCTAGGTAATCCAACAACTGCTCCACAAAAATTGTCTCCAAAATTTTGGAGCAAGCAGGTAAAATCGATATTGGACGGAAAAGGCAATTCAATTTTGGGTTCGAGCACTTCTGAAGCGGAATCACAATGCTACGTTTCCAACTGTCTGGGAAAACACCAGTAGTCAGTGACATATTAATCAGATGCGTAATGGCTGGCAGAAAATATGGGATCACACTCTTTGTCATGTCTATTGATACGCCTCATCAGCAGTCATGATCTATACCAAACGCTTTTGATGTTATTGTCTTCATAATGTCCATAACATTTTCTTTGCCAACGTTGCTAAATCTGAAACCTTACCCTCACCACTCCACAGTAGTTTCCCTTATAAAAGGCCAGTTTCTCTCGATCAACTTTATAACCTACTCCCATGCTAGCAAAATACACGTTTAACTCACTGGGAGAGAGTGGGCAAAAGTAGTACTTGTCGTTTTTTTTTTCTAAAACTCCACTTTCGAACAGAGTAGACCGAAACCTTTTGGAGTCTTTGCAGTCCAAGTTATGGGCAAAATAATCCTTCTTGGCTCTTCGGACAGCACTATTAAGTTCATTTCTGCATATGACATAGGATTCCTTAGCAATTGAACAACTTTTATAAAGGTCTCTTAACTTTTTTTTCTCTTTAAATAATTTGTAATCTCACAATTCATCCAAGGCGACCTATTTCTCGTCACACGTGTTCTCACCACAGGAGCACACTCGTCAAATACATGCATTATGTTGTTCATTATAATCTGCGATATAATTTACATAATTTTATGTCATTACAGCTCCCCAATTTATCTCCGGACTGAGTTTTATAAATTCCAACGTATACTTCATTTTGACTTAGTTTATATTTTTGGTCGCCGTCTTGGAGTCATTTTTTTATTGTAAAGGTGGGTTTGTGACCCATCATATATAAGTATTTTTTTCGGTAATCTCAACGCCGCAATCTATTTTTGTCAAGATATTGGTGATTAAAAAAAATATTGGAGAGAATTTCAAATATCCCAACCTTAAAACTTGCCCATATTCTCATTATTACATCAAATAATGACCATGAACAACTACCAATCATCGTTGAGTGGTATTTACTTAATTTTAAAACAAATTAAAATGTTCGGCCGCCATCTCGGATCCGCCACTTTTAAATAGGGATAAATGTCTCAACTGTGAAGATAGGGTTGTGCTCCATCTCTTTTAACTGTTTTCTACCCTGAAATTAATGACTCAATCCGTTTTAAATACCACCTTTCGTTCTTCAGATACTGAAGGTTTTTTGTTTAACACTCCATACAAGTCAGCTTAGTTCAAAAGTAGTCATAAGAATATATTAAATAAATAATTTGTTGCAATTTTCTACTAAACCTACTTTTCAGCTTTCCAATACCTGAAACAGATATTGAAAATCGTTATAGGTTCGTTTTACGTTCACAATTTTTGCAAAAAAAACTTTTCCATTGTTTTTATTTTGGCCAAGATAATATATGGTCAAATACTGAGTTTGTTTAAGCTCTTTTACACATTACTGCACATACAACATTATATTCCCAGGGGAAAAGAACTGAGCAACATCAGAAATACATTTCGTAAGAATGAAGCTGGTTGCTGGGAATAGGTTTATCAGTGAAATAATAATGAACAAATAGAGGGTGGTAAGTAATTTTTTTAATTTAATATTTTTATGACAGGCCTTCATAAATGATGGTGGAAACGGGTCCAGCCGTTGTTTTATAAAATCGTCATAATATCAATAAGGAGGTAAGTTACCACAATTTACTGTTACGAAGTTTTCAATTTAAATTTATTTGGTTTTTGTTTTATATTTAGCTCCAGAAGGTGAATACATCGACTATAGATTCGTGTTGACTCTGAACAAACTGATTCCAAAATAATTGCTAGAAATTCAAAAACTAAGTAAAACTTTAACTTTAAGCGTAACTTAATTTGACGCTATAGTTAGTCATAAAAAAGTTTTAAAACTTTGTTGATTATTTCAAATTGAGGGGAGAACTGGAAGAAGGGGACCCTTCATATGTAGCCTTTCTTTTAAATATAAGTAGTTTTAATAACCACATTTGAGGCTAAAATAAAAAAAAAAAACTTAATTGGCTTTATAAAAATATGTAAAAAATCACACCTGGTAAAATTTTGAAACGAATATTGAGTTCGAGTTGAGTATTTTAACATGAAAAATTATACTTTATGTAACTTGAGAGTTTGGAATAAGTCATGAACATTTCTTTGTCCATAGATATGACTTTATAAATAATGTTTTAAAAGCATCGAGTTGAACAATTCCAAAGTTTAGTTGAGAACGATACTGGTTGGACGTATTGGAAACTCTCCGCTTGTTTTAAGCCTCAATTTATTGCATAGGTAGATAATACACTACTTTACTGTCTTAAATGTCTTATTTAAAATTCTATCAGCTGAAATGATTTCACATGTTTTTAGCCTTTATAACGAGTTTTTTTTTTGTTTTACTTTAGTTATAGTAATCAATTTAGTTGTTAGAGAACTTGATGATATAAGAACTGTAAGGCCTTGTTCAATAGTAAAATATAATATTGAGACTAATATAAATTCTATAAAATAATCAATTTTAAATCTTCATATTTTGTAATTATTAAAAAGATTTTGTTTTAAAATTTGTAAGGTTAAACAGATTTAAACGGCTTTAAAAGGCATGATGAAGTTAAAAATAAGTATAAGAATTCATCATAGTTTATGCTTGTGTCTTTAGCATTAACTAACCTATTAAAAAATTAATAGCTTGTAAAAGGATAGTTTAGTGATAACAATAAGGCTGAAGGTTTTATAGTAATCATTATTCATCCTTCAACTCTGATATAATAGTTTGAAAATTTATTTGTAATACAACTTAAACCGGATAAAATAAAGTACGTCTCACATACACTAAACAAATGTACACTGATACTGTGCTTACATACAACTACACACACACATAAATTGTGGTGCAAGGTGATCGATTTCAATCAGTTATACAACTAAAAATACAAATAAATATTTCTCTGTTCGGTGCAACAACTAGTGAACAAATAGTACGTTTAGTTTCCTCAGAAACATTTGACGCCGAGTAAACTGGTATGAATTTCGAGGAAATGTTTTGCAACCAGTCAGTGACAAGCTTGTTATGGAATATTCCACTGCGAAGTTCGTGTTAGTGAAGCCGTCAGAGAGTTCACGACAAATGGTAATCTGTTACCCTGACATTCACGCTCATGCGACTTAAATAATACATGAATACAACGTTTTTTGATGAAAAAGGAAAAGCTTAGAATTATCCTCATGCAGTAGTTTTTCACAAATCTTTTCCTAAAAACATATTGAAAACTAAAATACATTTTTCATTGTACAGTCTGGGTACAACGATTTTTTTAAACTGTATATTTGTGTTGAATGTGATCTATGAATAGTTTTTTTAAACCAACAATGTATTTATTGCAATTAAATTTTCTGTTTTTGATGGATACATCTATATTTTAAAATTTCTTACACAAATTTGCAAGTGGCTTGGTAAATTATTAATTAGAATTGTACTGTCGATTAGAGTGACCATCATTATATAAGTGATACTCCAACCATTGAAGTTAACCAAAATTGGTACATAATATGTTTGCTTGTAAGAATGTTTTACAATAAACTAATCTTGTAATTATCATAAAATTGGAATCGTAAAATCGTATTTACATTTTTGTAATGTTAAGTGCATCAAATTGTTAAGGTGGTTTTTTATAACCAAAAAGTTCTAAATATATTTTGTATATATTTTTCCTATAAGATAAGAAAAAATTGTACAAAGTAATATTAGGAGAGGACAAAAACAAACATTAAAACAACAAGTGACTAAATGGATGAAAACAGTAAACACATTTAATGCTCCATTTGCTGAATACATGTTAAACAAACATCCAAATATCCCCACGGAGAGCTTCGTTACGGGGTGGGTAGGGGGAGGAGGGGGTTGGGGAGGGTGGTTTCCATAGCAACCGGTGTACTCAAACACTCAAATGATTGACTCTTACACAGGGATTATTGTGAGTGCACTTCATCTTTATGTAGCATTTGTCTTTAATCAACCAATGAAACAAACTCGTGAACTAATCATAAAAAAAACTCTTTCATAAATGCGTTTTTAGTGCACGTATTGGTTTGTTATTTTTTATTTTTAGAAACAAATTTATCCAATAAAACATCTGCAGTTTCCCGCAAAGCGGTGATATTAAAAGTTCAGCTGTGTATTTTATTTTAGATCGTGATTAATCTTAAAACCTGTTCCCAAAAACAAATTAGTTTGGAATAAGCAGTTTTCTTTTAAATTTGTATTTATCAATTTTTAAATGTTTGAATACGGAAAATAAAAAAAAAGTATAATCAAAATAAAATAGCTTGCTGTAGTGTTGTATTTTTAAGGGAAAAAATGGAAACAATTGTCGTCTTTGAAAAATTAATAGAGTTGTTCTACCACAGTAATGAATTTAAACTTTGCTAAACTTCTTCTTATGCCAACGATAAACAGCCATGCAAAAATAAATAGTCTTTCTCGAACTCGTGTAGAGTTTGAATTCCATTAGCACAGAGACCTCTTTGCTAGAATAAGTATTTTTAACTTTCTCACAGTTTAGTGTTTAACTTGTTGCTCTTTTTTAATCCATGTGTTTTTTTGTACAAACCATTGCATATCAGAAAGTCATACTCCTTCTAACAATAAACAAAAATACTATATTCGAAATACACTACTATATATAACAGAATGTGATAAATAGTACTATAATTTGGTACTTTGCTTGCCTTGTAATATGACGTTTTACCAGACCGAACGACAAAGAGTATAAACGAAGGATTATTTTATACTTATTATTGTTCAGTTACCAACAGGCACATATAATTAACAAAAACAAATTTGATACACATTCTTTTTATTAGAAGAAAACTCAAATGTTCGGCTTAAGCCTTCATTAGGAGTAAAACATTTAAAAAACCAAACGATAAACCAGATTACAACCTGTGACGACTAGTGAATAGTTTATCGTTTAGTTTTTGAAATGTTCAACTCCTGATGAAGGCTTAGCCGAAAATTTGAGTTTTATTCTAATAAAAAGAATGTGTATCAAGGTTGTTGTTGTTATTTATATTTATACTGTAATGATTAATGTATTAAATATATAAAAATAAATACAAAACTTAAAAATATAAGTGAGTTATAAAATAAGTTGAACACTTTCAAACTCTTTATATAAGATATATTACGAGACGATAACTCGAATGAAGTTGAAAAAGAGAAGTATTTGCTTTAAGACTGGACCTGTAACCATCATTTTAGGAAGCGTAATAAAGAACATGCTCCCAGATTACAAGCTGTGACGACTAGTGAATAGCCTTGTTAGTGACTGAGGGGCACGCCGACGCGACGGTTTGTTAGCCAGGATCATTATATTTAACCAAATGACCAGAGCCCCAGAACCTTAATTATAACGGGAAATACGTCACAAACTTGTATTAGGGACATCTTTTCGTTTGATTAAAATTGCGGGGATTCAATTTCATTTCTCTGTAAGAATATATTACTGTGGCTTTATCGCAGGAAAGTACGAATAGTAAAACATCAGAGTATTAATGCTTTTATGAAACAATATTAAATATATATTATTTAAAGAGAGCGCGGTGCTTTGTTAAAACTGAGTAACCTGTATCTAAACATTATTTGTCTAAAAGTATTTTATATTAAAGAATTATGAAATAATAAGGCTGGAACAAAATAATGGGTCGTAAAGAAGGAAATCAATAAGTGATGGTCTAAATGGATAAGCTCAGGCCTTAGGGAATAATATTTTACCACTGATCTTTAACATGTATGCAGCTAATATCTCTCTCGCAATCCCCTTTCATGAGGATGATGTTGCTTTTGCTGCGCAACACGAATGTATTAACGAAAATTAAGCGATACTTGTACACAATTTTGCATTCCTGATTAATTTTTTCTTGAAATCGAATCTTAATCTCAATGCTGCTAAAAATTCATTTAATTATAACCAAGATACAACCGACTCTTTAAACCGTGTCAGTGTAGTCATCTTGTTGGTCTTCATCCAATAAAAAATAAAATCTTCAATGTTTCGAGTAACTCCGATTTGAAATACAAATTTTAAAATACACCTTTCTAGGGCAGCAGCCCAGATAAGAACAAGGGCTGAATATATAGAATATAATGCAACATCATGCAGGGTAATCTTGGCAGGCTAATGCCAAAGACCTCATGGCAACTGCTTTGTACATAGTATGTATACTCCACCGCTATTGTGCTTCCGTTTTATGCAATCTCTTCTATTGAAGATAAAAGTAGTTCCCCTAGATTATATCTGGGATTTCCATGGAAAAGATTATATTTAGAAATGCTCTTCTGAACTTACCTCCTTCCTACTTGGGTATGGAGGTACGTAACTCTCTCTCACACGTGTAAGGGGTGATTTTACATGTTAAATACTCAAGTTGATAGGTCAGATATTTTTCTAAAGGTTTGGCAAATCTACATAATACTCCTAAAGCCGTGACTGTCGGAATAAATGTTTCGATTTTACTTAATATAAAGTTGAACGCACAAATAAAAAATGTATTATTTTAAATTATTGTTTTTCAATGATATAAAGTTAAATAAAAATAATTTAAATTATTCATATGATTAATTTGAGTTCTTAGGATTTTGCAAGAGAATTATTTTATTATTTAGATTAAAACAATTTAGAATTTTGTTATTGGCACTTTTATTGGTTTTCCAATGCAATCGCTCCGCCAAAAACACGTTTGATCTGTATACTATTATTAAATATTATTTCAATTTTTATAACATGTATATAAATGTATTGCTTTCCTACAATCACATCGTTGTAGCGATAAGTGTATAAAATGTTTATAGGAAGTTTTCCAGGAAGGTCACAATAAAAGCGTTTAAACCGCTGTATATACAGAGATGTTATGCCAGTGACATTCTGCGAGGGGTGGTTGGGAGGGGGTTGGGAGGGGGTTGGTTGCTATGGTAACCTGTTTACCTCTCAACTGTAATGATTGACTCTGGACATTCGTTTATACCGAATCATAGCTGTTACAGTAAACCATGTTGAAACCGTATCAGTTTATAGTCTCTCTGTCATTATTTATTTACCAATATTAACGTAGAGTGTTGGATTGTAAACAAATATGTATTTTAAGGCCTGCGATAATTTAACGCAATATTTATTCTGATATTTTTTGGTTATACTGAGGTTGATGCAAACTTTTTGCATGCAAAATTTTTTTAACAATCTATTTTTGTTGCTTTCACTTATTAAACCGTACTTATAAAAATTTAAAATGCATCAACGTTTGTAATTCACTAACTTGTTTCTATATTTCTGTCGTAAAAATAATGTAATAACTCTTGTAGAACTTCTACTCATTAATTTTAAACAATTATAAATTGTTTATTGCAAGAGTTTCAACTAAATAATCACTAACAAATGGAACAATTATTAGATCCCAACTCAATATACATACAGAATTATGAAAACCAAAAAGGAAAATGCACCAACTCAAAACACATGCCTTAATACGCTAGAATAAATGTAAGGAAACAAGTAAATAGAAATAAAAGAACAAAATATATTCTTGCTTCTTGTAAAGAAACCCTCACTTGAGGTTTTCACAGATTCTGAAGCAGAGAGCTCCAAATGCCCCTTGAGACCTCAGTAGCACAACTTTACATTTGGTATCCTTACATAAAATATCTAACTTTGTATGTCCTGCAAAAATATATATATGTAGCCTTAATTTCTTCAAAATCATGATTACTATAAATTTTTTGTTATTCAAACAAATTATACGTACTAAAATGTTTTTCAGTTTTGGGATAGTGTCAGCATTAAACCAAAATGTATAAATTAAATTTTTAAAATAACTAGATGATAAACAATATCGTTAATTTTTTGCAAAATATATTTACGTACATAAATAGCCTGTAGATATAAAATTTTAATACCCTCACAATGAACATGTTTCGGACGAATTACTGTCAGTCTACAGCAACGGTTGAGTAAATTATAAGAAAACCCATTTTTAAATGTTTGTTTAGTCACACACACACACACACACACATACACGCACACACACACACACACACACACACACCCACACACACACACACACACACACACACACACACACACACACACACACACACACACACACACACACACACACACACACACACACACACGTTTATTTTTTACGGCCCAACATAGAGTTGCGGCTCGGCAACACCGGTTTCCAATCAACCTCAAACTTGAGCTTTCCAATCAAGTCTGATTCCATAGAGGTAGTAGCAGATCCCCCACACTGATCCGGTGTCATCTGTTATACATGAGTCCATTACCCAGGAAACTATTACAGACGGACAGGATAGAGGTGAACTAACATCGGGGAAATACCGGCCAAGTCTATAAATGCTCAGGTCTAAAGGGTTCGGTTGAAGGGTTGGTCATGTCTGTTAGGTACGAGGGAAAACCTTTGGAAGGGAAGCTCATTGTCTGGTAGCTAAGAGGGCCATCCGATCCATGGAAGGGAAGCTCATTGTCTGGTAGCTAAGAGGGTCATTTGATCCATGGAAGGGAAGCTCATTGTCTATTAGGTAAGAGAACAATCTGAACTATGGAAGGGAAATATCATTGTCTGGTAGGTAAGAGAACCATCTGATCCATGGAAAGGAAGCTCATTGTTTGGTAGGTAAGAGGGCTGTCTGATTCATGGAAGGGAAGCTCATTGTATCATATGTAAGAGGGTTATCCGATCCATGGAAGGGAAGTTGATTGTCTAGTAGGAAAGAGAACCATGCGACCCATGGAAGGTAAGCTCATTGTATGATATATATAATAGAGCCATCCGATCCATGGAAGGGAAGCTGATTGTCCAGTAGGTAAGAAGACCATCCGATCTATGGGAAAAAGGTCATTGACTAGTAGAGAACGGCCCCCCTAGGAACTAGAAGGTTGTATCTATTATAATGTGTATTTTTAATCATACCTTTATTTTCCACATAGGTACTCGAATAAATAATCAAACATTTTAAGTCCCATATGATAATAATACATACTACATAAATAACATAGTTTAGAAACCATTTTTACAACAAACTTTTTAATCTTTCTGAGTTTGTTTCTTCACGCAGCACACCTGTACAATTTCAAAACATTAATAAAGCTTATATCGCACTTGATTTATTTTAAAATAAAGTTGAATCCTGAAACGCAACCCGGCAAAGATCGAAAGCATTCTAACAATATGTTTGCTACAGTATTACGTTGAAATGCGCAGTGAGCCAAAGTAGAGGGAGATCAGAGGATGATATCAACTGCAGTAATCTGTCAGCGGCTGTCTGCACCACTCTCATCTTGATCATTTCGTCCCTCAGTGAAAAATTTTCTTTTGGATTTTTACCGTGATTTGTGGCAATCTATTTATTTGGTAGGCTCACAATATATTGCAACCATACATTTTAACTAATATTGTAAAAGGTATTTTTAGTGTTAAATGTTTAGGTATTTTTAATATTTTCTCTTTTGATTTTGAGTTTTACCATAAATTAAAGTTAAATTAACTTATTTTAAAATATATGAGTTACCCAAATTTTCAAAATGTATTATACTTTTAGGGTCATACTCACGAAAAACGTTGAACATTGACTGTCGGTCAACGCACAGCTTAAACCGGTGGGGTTAGAAACATGATATTTTGTACAGGTATTCCTTATATAACATAGCTGAGTAGCAAGAAAATATTTTCCGGTCTGACCTTCATTCCGTGGGTTTTTAATGATCCAATTTTAATCTTACGGACAGTTTATTTATTTGACTAGGTAAAAACATAAGCATGTGTTACTTATAGTTATTGAAGATCACTATTATTCGAAAAAAGGGAATTTTTAAATTTAGTAATAACATTCTTTGAAACTAAGTAGTTAAAAAAGGTATGTTCTTGTTGTTTGATTGTTTATTGATTTTTGTCGATAGCGTACTGTATAAATAAAACAGTAAAAAATAACAATAACAGGTCCAATAATAGTTGATAATAATTTGTTTGGAATCATATAAAACATCTATAATTTGTAATAAACGTTAATTTATAACTCAAACCTAGTTCAGAAAACGTACATTTGCACGTTTAGGAAAGCGCAATACTTTGTTGTTCAATGGATCGTATTACAAAACAGGTTATAGGGCATTTCCAAACTGTTCACGAATCAATGAGTCTGACACAAGCATTTCATTAACCATGGAAACCAATTAGTTTTATACCCAGATATTCTCGTGTACAAATTATAAAATTAAATCTGGAAAAAAGGATTTATAATCGACTAGAATGACAATTAAATTAGTTTACTGCCTTCTCACTCTCGTAGTATCGACTTTCGGTGCTCCACATTCCAAGATGAACGACGTCTTTGACCCGTATGAGACGGTAAACTTCCCGCAAAATAACTTCACCGCAAAGTTAACTACATCGAGACCAGGATTTGCCACGTCGGTGAAAGGCAAGTTCGAGGACAAAAGTCTAAAACAAAACCCTGAACATGAATTTTCCATGGAGTACAACGAGTTTGAAGCCATCGAGAATGGAAGAGCGTGCACCAGTTTTGAAGCTGCTTGGTATTACTTGTTCCCCTTCATCGTGTACTTCCTCTTGATCCTCGCCGCCCTAGGCCTGTTCCTGGTCGTGGTCCACTGCACCCTCTGCCTCCGGAAGTTCTTGTGCCCCCTGCTCCCCTTGGACGTGGGGTTCTGCCATCGCACCACCGTTACGGAGGAGAAGCAACCCGACTGCAGGACCAAGGACAAACTGCAGCTGTCGTTGGTCAACGTTAACAAACACTATTACAAGTTGGAGGGTCACGATGGGCCTTGAACGAGTTGTAGGTCCAAGTCAAATAAAATTATCGTTATTCTGGAACAGTAACAGCTGTGAGTCGGTTTATTTATAATTAATTAATACTTTCGTGTCATCAGAATAAATTATAAATGAATTAGAGAAATATATTATAATAAAATTAATTTAATGAATGTGAAGCTGTAATTTAGGAAATGTTCTTATAACAAACGAACAGATTGGGTTTAACATATCAATGATTAGGCTGAGTCTAGTTTTATATACAGAATGGTCAGGAGGTAATCTTGACAAGTAAAATTCGTTAGTGCACACACAACAAACACATCCAAGGACACTATGCATAATTCGGTGCACAAATTGAAACCAAAATACATTTCGACGACGGCGTACACTTTAGAGTATCACATCAATTATGTAATGTTATTTATTATCCATAAAGGTTAATGGTTTCTAAGTATATTCTGTGATGCTGCTAAATGTTTCCCAGAAGGTGGTTTGTTTTCATCCAGTACTTTTTAATGTTAAATACTTCGGTAGAACAATTTTACCGACGTTTTCCATATTTTTCACTTGTTCATGTGTGTATATCTAAATTGGTCCAAGGAATGTCTGAGAAACCTGTAATCCCGTCATTCAGCAACGACAAAGTTGACAATACTTAATAGGGAAGTCTTTAAAGATATTTAGCCTCATTTATAAGGAAAACATATGTATAATGTGAAGCAGCTATTATACTTGAATTTATTTCAAACTAGCTGGTGCAGTACCTGGTTTCAACAGAAGATCAAGCAAACAAGAAGTAGAGGATACTGCATTATGTTGTCAACCCTTCAAAAACATTTGAATACTCATGACCTGTTTATGTTATGATTTGTTCAGAAAGTCGAATGGAACTTTAAAATCATTTCTTACCGAGGGCCTAAAACCAAAAATAACTATGTGCCAAATTTCAATTTTAGTCCTTTTAATTATGAATACTATCAAATTCAACTGCTCAAATTTGAGCAGTTCGAATTGTGATTCCATTCTAGAAGTAAGCTTAAAACAGCTGATCTTACTTCTGTTCTGTGTTTTGTTACCTTCAGTAGCTGTAAAATGCTTAATTTTCATGATCAATGTTCGCCCTTAAGATTTACATTGTAAATGTTAACGGTCTGTGTGACGCAGCCCTAAAAACGAACGGTTCTGAGGAAATTCGCCATAACTAATTCGGCATAATCTTCTTGAATTTGATATATAAATCTTGTAAATCGTGTTAGTAGGCACTGAGCCTTTTCAACAAGGAACTTAGCTTTTCAACCATGTATTAATGGATATTTTGTGATAAGTTAGTGGTATTTGGATTATGGAGTATTTTTTTACATCATAGAAGATATACGCAGTTTAAACTAACATCTATTAGGGCAGTGTGTTAATTTTACATTTAACGTTATACGATCTGAAATGTTCACGTAAAATGGACAACACACTTAAAGGTCTTCAAAATATAACAAAAACTAGTATACTAGTTGGTGTCCCGTTATTTTCACGGAGCTCAGACAGCCAAAAATACCAGATGTTTTGTAACATTTTAGATACTGTTACCATAGAAACCAATCCCCATGAATATAACATTATAACTTTGAAGACCCATGGGGCTGGGGCCTGAGTATTTTTAATCCGAAAAGAATAGAATATTTTATTTTCCACATAAATCAATACAAATCAGTACATGTATACACAAATAAAAAAAATAATGGCTTTTCATTGCTCTGTCCGGAGCTCATACATAATAAATATCATCATACAAAACTTCAGTACAATAAGTTTGGAAATGTTTGCGGCACTTGCTATCTTGGTGGCATAAATTACCACCTACCTTCCATAATAGTGTATGTAAAGTAAAAAAATAACAATTAGTACCTTTAATGTAAAATCGCCTTTGCTGCTTATATTATTTTACATTACTGGTTAAACTGTGATCAATTTAAAAATTGTATTCAAAAGTATTATAAACGACACCCAAATCGTTTAAATAATGGTCATTATATTTAAAACTTCCCTCACATAAAACAAGTGTAATATCGGGATCAAAAGAAGTTAAGTACGTAGTCTTTTTTCACGTATCAAATCAGTTATAGTAGTTTATAGCTTCACTAAAATAACATAGCCTTTAAAGGGAAAGAGAATGATAACTAAAAGGTTTAGTTGATAACAAATGAATAATTCCCTGCAGAAGGCTGTCAGTGTTACCAACGTAAACGCTTCATCCTCAGCGTAATCCATCACTCTGTCAACTGCGGAACAGGGCTGCCAACAAAAAACTTCAAAATACATTTATCTTTGCGGTACCGAAATTCTAGTTCAGAGTCAGTGTTATTTATCAAATCTTTTGTCTGACACTGAAAGAGTTTTAAAGTTGCATTAGTAGATTTCTGTTTCATATGGTTAAGAAATATACAATGTGTAACATGTATGTAACATGTTAGTATATTAGTTTATGGTATTAATATATGTTTGTGTGCGGTTTTTAGCACGGATTGATATGACAAACTAATTGCTATTTTACTTACGTCGTCAATCCACATTAGTTGCTACTAAGTTGTTTTATTGTTATACCAAGTTATATTTGTATATTTTTGTTACTATGTTGAACAAGGGAAACAATATATATTTTATTTGGCTTTTTTAGCATTAGAAATGATTCATTTTGTAAAATGGTTATACCGTGTATGAATAAATAAATAAATAAATAAATAAATCCAATTAATTCTAAGTTGTAAAATTAATTAGGTTGAAGACGTAAGTAAGATAACAACTAATTAATATATGCTACTGTAAAGGAGAGTCACTCAAGTCTTTTCCCATCATCAGTTACAAATTTTATGAAATTTAAAGATTCTAATGTTAATCTTATGGAGGGTTATTGTTTTCAATGATTACT
This sequence comes from Allygus modestus, assembly GCA_963675035.1. NCBI lineage: Eukaryota > Metazoa > Arthropoda > Insecta > Hemiptera > Cicadellidae > Allygus > Allygus modestus. The sequence goes on along the minus strand of OY776117.1, from coordinate 122,885,690 downwards.
TTTGAATACAAAATTACGATGTAAATTTGAAAACGTTTATTTATATGATCTTGTTATGTACACATGCAAAGAGTGAATACATTTGTGGTAATTTAACATAAATACTATATAATACTAGTATAATTTATGTACCCATGTTATTGGGGGGAAAAAACAAAATAATGAAATTACACTTATTATTCGAAAATGGTGTATTTATAAAATGTATTCATACATATGTAATTGATTTTAAATCGATTTCCGCAAAGTGACTCATATGTTTCCTAATCATAATAAATAATTCGATACTCTACGGCATAAAACAAACATGATATACTAAATTGAACAATAAAACTGTGTCATTCCTTAACTGAACTTAACTGGGAAATTGTTAGGATTTATTTTAACTTTTAAAACATTGATTTCTTTAACAAAATATGGTGTTCTAGAAAAAAATCGTTCCCCTTGTTAACAACAGGAAAAAATATACTACATACGTAATTAGGTGTTTTTATAATTGACTGACATTACGATTGATTTAACTGGATCAAGTCGTATTATTCATTTATGGTTTAAAACGTGATGTGAATAATTACTGAAACAACATACTTAAAATAAGGGATCAATAAATTCACTTTATTTTCCAAAGATTACTCTCATTAAATGAAAGTTTAATTGAAAAGAAGTTGAGATGTAGTACGAGTAAAATGTTTTAGCATTAAACGCATTAAACCTTTTGACCCCAGTGAACATTATTTGTATTTATATGTTTAAACACTGTTAATAATTGTTTGCACATTAACCATTTCACTCAGGCTCTAGCTTTTCTGCTTTTTTACGCTTTCCCATGACTACCAATCTAACTTAAACTGTTGGACAGTTTGCGGGATTGTTTCTCTGGTACCGAAGTATGATATTTTATCATAACACTCATACACATGATTATACCCCAGTAATGCTCTGGCCTTATGGAAAGAAACGTGACGACGATACAGTGGGTGGGGGGTGAGGGGGGACACGTTTGGAATAGGTAAACAGTTCTCTCCAACAGCTCCCACAGAATATTGTTGTACTGTACTTGATATTAGGTTTTGTACGTTTTACGTTTTAAAAAATGAATATTTCTCAGCGCTTGGGATTCATTGTTTAAACCCGACTTAATGTATACGACGTAAAACTCCTGTTAAAATATTATAATAATTACAGACATATTTTAAATTATAATAATTTGTTATCTGTTTCAATGAGCATTTGTAGTCGCATGGTACAATCTGTTATTATAACACGTTTGCTTATCTATATTATTAATTTGTTTATATTTGTTTGGTGGTTTTTGTTCTCTTAAGTCATTCATAAGTGTTTTATAGTTCTATGAGTTCAAATGTCTCCTAGAGTGTATAGTTGTTTCGCATAGTCGGTGTTCATTTTGTGAACAAAGCACCTAAGGCATTGTAGAGGGGGATGAGGAGCCTTTAGGGATTTACAAAAATAATTTATCTCAGGGCACCGCGGAATTGTCTTTCAAAGTTTCAGTTTAAAAAAATATTATTAAGTTATTTGTATTTAGTTCATTAGCTGGTTAAAATATATAATTTATAACATCTGGTTCTACGACTGCGAGATCACGAGCTACAGGCCATCATTAAGTATTATTTTCCAGTTTATTGACTTATCGTATTTTTTTTTGCAGTACTTAAACAAACATTTCCCTAAATCTTAATTTTTTTTGTTTTAAGTCCAGTCTTTCTAAGCCGATAAAGAAAATTTACATGATTCAAAGTGTACCAGCCAATGGTTAATGCAATAAAATATGGATTTCTCTTCTCATATCAAATGTCCAGCCACTTCAGCATATCAATGCGCCTATACCACATCGAACTATATAATCACTTGAACGCGCGCTGCGTGCCCGCCGGCCGGACGGTCGTCATCCACCATATTGGTGCGGGGCAAAAGCCGGACAGCGTGCATTGCGTTTGTATAGCGATTAGCCTCTCACAGTTGTTATTTGATGTTTTAAATCTTAATTTAATTACTCGAGTTGCCTTTTGTATTTATTTTTTGCATAAAAATGTTCTACTACTAATAATTTCATGTCACAGTTCATAAATCATCTGTTATAAAGATAATGATAAGGAACAAAACAATGCATTAAAGTCAGTTTACCATAAATCTTGAAATATTTATCGTGCAAAAGGAGATGAAACGTCTTAAAACAAACAACATATAATGTTATTATTTTGCTACTATATATATCCTCTTATAATCCTAAAAGTTTAAAAATGTAGTTTAAACATAATGTTTTATAGTTTCATAATACAATCTAAATTGTTTGCGAAAAGCAAAAGAATATTGTTTCGACTACACTCAATCCTAGTCATAATTAATTATTTTTGGTATGTCTACTGTTCTAAACATATTACGCAAACATATATTCCAGTATTCTTTGCCTGGCATTATTGAAACGTTTTAGTATGATAGTTTCTTTAATACGTTAATACGTGTTTAATACGTCTTTAATACGTGTTTTGTTAGCTTTTTCATAAAGTACGATTAAAGAAATAAGCTAATAAGAAATGTGTCAAGGATAAAATACATAGAAAACCTTGAATTTATTTTGAAATCCTTTATTACAGTTTAGGTACACATTAACACTAAACTGAAAAATCTTATTACGATTTTGCCTTACAACTAATTTATTTTTTAGGACTGCGTACGTCGTCTGCTTAGCAAAACCGTGACACATTATGCTGTAAAACATTTCCCTATTAATTTTACCAGTGTTAGTTCATGAGTATCTTCACCGAAACCATTTATAGTCTTGTGATCTTTAAAAACATTTCCTACAATCTTCCTACAATAAAAGTGGTCATATCTTGGATATTCATTCCAATGGGTGACAATACTAACAACGAATACATAATTGTAAAATATTATTTTGGAAAGCTAAAAATTCGTTTATAATACAAAGTAATGTAAAAATAATCTATGCACTACTTTACTGTTACAATTCACTGACCAACATTAATTATTGCTTACCCTTGAAATTATTGGAATAATATGTAATATAAAGTCCATAACACTGAGCTGATGAGTTTCACCACGCTAAAAAATACAAATTGGAGGAACTGTAATAAATAAGTAGTAAAACTAATACTGTAAAACTAACTATAACTGTAATAAACTACGATAAATCACACCCTCAAATATTCAAAGAAAATTATACAAATGTGTATTAATATTTATTAGCTGAACTAACTATACGGTATGGTATTACTTAATTTTTGACTTTCCTAAAACGATATTCCACTGCCTTTTATATATGTAAGTGCAGTTATATGCAGAAAATACCTGACCATACTAGTCTTAATAAGTAATAGTGCGAAACAAAATAAAAAATTACCAATAAAAGGAGAATTGCAGTTGCTTTCCTCACGTGAGCCTAAAACACTAGGCCCCTCGGCGTCTCTTGCCCCGCCACAATATGGCGGGCGCTTGGCGCGCCGGACCGTTTTCGAGTCTCACCGCCCGCCTGAGCACGCGTTCCAGTGATTATATAGTTCCGAAAGTACCAAACATACAGCAAAGAACAATTGTATACTACTTGAATTTCATTTTGTTCTAAAATAATTTATGATTATAACATCTTACTGTATATGTCAACGAGCCTAAAAGCCTTAAAATATACCTAACAGATATCATAACAATTACAATAACACATAATGTCACTATTGAAACCAATGAGAAGACGATTAGTTATAGTGCCTTCCTTTAATGTAAATTAGAACAATTAGTGAGAAATTCTAAAAATTACCAAAATAGCTTTACAGAATACTCCCAAGACGGTATTTGAATAATTTCAGTCCAAACACCACAAAATTGTATATATTCAAACAAAGACTGTACCAATGGTAAACCATGCATACACCATATCATATAAAGCATGAATATCATACAAACACCATTTATGTTGCATTGGAGTGCTAAACAAGAGGCGGAGAAGCGTCCTACGTCATGGAGATAATCCAGGGAATCCCTCGGGATAAGGACACCTGGCCATAAACGGAATTAACCCCTCACATACACATATACTACCTGCAACTACTTGTAGATGGTGACTAGCAGTTTCTACCTTATAGATATATTTCAATAGGTTCATGACTGTATTGCTAAGTAGGAATCTCTAAGGTTCCGCCCATTGGTCCTTCGGGCACCTCTTTAAACCTTTTGTTTGTTTTTTAACGTATAATTTCTCAAAATATGTTGTAAACAAGATATTTTCCTATTTAAAAAAGGATTTTATCTAATATTACATTTTTAAAGCCGATGAAGGTTTTATGCGCGCTAAAATAATGCTAACCGGTCTGATATCTAGTGGAGATATCCCGCATGAACATTGATTGGTTTTTAGCTGCTCAGCCGAGGACAGCTATTAAATCTTTCAATAATTCCATAAATTTATCAACGTAATGAATGAAACTGTTCTGGACCTTGTAAGCTTCCCATGACTACTTTAACTTAAACTGCGATATTTTATGATAAAAACACTTGATCATACCCCAGTAATGCTCCGGCCTTATGGAAAGAAACGTGACAACGACGTAGATGGTTGGTGGAGGGGGGAGAGGACTCGTCTGGAATAGGTAAACAGTTCTCTCCAACAGCTCCTCGAATATTGTTGTACTTGATATTACTTGTTGTACGTTTGTCATTGTTTAACATTCTTGTAAACTGAGTTCTTTTTCCTAAGATGTGAAAGAATCACGTAAATGAGTAAAACACGAGTTATTCTACACAACTAAGACTATCTATGCAATACAACCGTTGGCTTTGTTTACATAAATGTATTATTTAATTTAGTACGGTCAAATATTACGTTTTAAAAGTGCTTCGTTATACAGAGTGGCCCGTAACACTTTGGACAATGGTATATAGTTTATTTCTTGGATCAATATAAACACATTTTACCGTATGAACTTGGATCTCTCATGCATGGTTTTCAGAGAGTTAGTCTGTTTGTATTTTTCACTTTAATGTTCATATTTTTAAAATTCAAACAAAATTTAGTCAACTGCTTATGTTAGAGACTAGTAACACAACAATTTATGATTTAGTTATCTTTGATAATTTAAAAATGGCAGCCATTGTAAACTTTGTATCACAAATAGCTAAAAAACCAGCCATTTATAAATTGTTTATAAAAAATAACTTCTTTTAGAGAATTTTCTGGCACATCTACCAATTTGTAAGTTATTGAAAACGAGTGATCAATATCCGAGCAGACTACGTGTTACCGGACGTAGCCCATCTGTCGTTTCTCCCCAACGCAAGAATGGAATAAATAACAAGAACTGCCAAGGCTTTAAAAATGCACAATTAGTAATATATATTAACTATGTATTTTTATAGCTTTAGTAGACGCAGAAGCAATACTGTGTCCTTGTTTCATATGACCTAGTTTATTATAACATATCAAAATGTTTGGATTTACTAATACACAAAATATAGTGACATTTGTAAACCTTTAGTGATTTGTTATAGACATGGTGGAGTAAACCTGTTTTTCATTAATTCATAATGGTTGGGAAATATTCAAATCCCTTTGCAAATCCAAGTCCAATCTCCACAACTGATATGATATCCCGTTCTATTATTAAGTATACTTTTTTTACAACATTGCAGGATGCAGTAGAGTTTAACAATATGATAGCATTACGAAATGAACCTGAAATGATTAGATCAGACTTAACTTAGTATAGGCTTTTTACGATCATATGTAGACAATTTTTCTAAGTAAATAAAATGAACTTCCATGCTGAGTCGTTGAATAAACATGAAGCATGCTACTCGAGCTTTATTATCCGCCCTGTACTGCAGACGCCGGATAAAACCATCGGATCCGCATGATAAGCGATATATTGTTACCTTCCTTGCGGATTTGATACTCAATGTACCAGCTCCTCCAGCTTAGTACTGAAAACAGATATTTATGTCACGGCAAAATTGCAATATTCTTTTAACGGTTCAAGCTAAAACCAAGCTTGACTTTTCAGGGAAATAAAAATAGCATATGGAAAATGTTCTGTACTTTCGGTAATTTAGTTAAAAATTGCTTGTCAAGGTTATTTGTATTAATAACTATAGTAAGGGTTGGTTACCAAAACTTAAATGAACTACAACGACTCTACTTTGAAAATACATGTAACTTCAACATAACAATACTTTACACGTGTTGACGATTACTAAAACAAACAAACATTATACCAGTTTGTACGGCTAATGTCGTATTGATTATGATAAAGGCAAGAACGAGCCGAAAACGGTATTAAAATAATAGGAACAAGGAAGATTAACAAATCTGATAAACATACGATAAGCCGTTTACATAGTTGTTTATGAAACCTATGTCATTTATTACTACTATGTTAGTTACTTTGAAGGTAAAAATATTATATTATTAGGGACAGAAAATGTGAGAAAATGTATTTTACTAGGAATGTATCCATATATTATTTGTATCAAAATACAGTTTAAATTTAGACCATAATCCCGGAAAACGATGTATTTATAAATTTAGTTACGAATATTGAGCATAGCAGAAAGTATGTCACATTTTTGGTTCGTGTAGCTTGTGAACTCCCAACACAACTAACGGCAGGATAAAGGGAAGATCTCTAAGGATTGTGTGTATGATACGCATAATTGCTGGTACTGTATACTGAATAACTCTCAGAGCTATGGATTTATCTTCACGCTTGCTTGCTACATATTATAATGTTTGGAAACTATTCTATATACGTTCAATTTTATTTTAATTTTTTTGTTTGGTACTAATTTAATTACATAGTATAGTAGGTGTTTGACTTCTTGTATGTTGCTTTTAAATACGAAGTATTTTATAAGGTATTTATATAAGTATAAATTATATTATTGGTTTCTGTAACTATTTTGTGTAAGCCTAAAATATGAAATGCATATTAAAATATAAAGTTCCCCATTTACACCTATACATAGTACGTAATATAAGTTAAGGTTTTTATTTTATTTTATCAATCAACCAACACTTATAAGGATATTATTTTCTAACATAAAAGCACAAAAATAATTGTAATGCAATTAAAAAATAAATAAATAATTTTACTTATTGATACAACCAATTATAAATACGTTGCAATATTAATCATTTATTTTTTAATAATTTATATTAGTGCAGAGATATAAAGAAGAATTGAAGTTATCTTTCATGCAATTTTATTACAGAATATAAAATACAATATTAAAAATAAATGTATCGTTTCAATTCAAATTTATGTTAACTAGCCCCAGAGCTGTTATGTAACTAAATAAGGCTTTTACCATTCGTCAAAAGCTCCAAAAACTTTAACTTGTGTTCGATTATAATGCCTAAACGGTCGTAACACAAGTTACAATTTTCGGAACTGTTGACGAAAGGTAAACCCTTATTTAGTACTTTTTAGAGCTTTACAACTCACATATAATTTTAACCGTAGTTAGTCTTGATATTAAACCAAGCTCATATTTCATAGAACTTGTCACAAAGTACAAACAACATTAAGTGTTGTATTGCTGGAGAGACGTCCTATGTCATCTCGATAATCCACAGAATCCCTCGAGACACCTGGTATACGGACGAATAAGGGGACCAACCACACATACACATCGCACTGCATATTTGTACTTTGTAGATGGGGGCCATCGGTTGATCTGCAAACATGTATTCTTAAACACCACTAAAAGTAAATTATATATGAAGTAATACAAGTGTGTTCGAAGTTATTGCCAGAAAATTCACTTCATCTTTTTTATTTTCTTGTAAATTTTTTTTTCAAAATAAATTTAGTTAATAAATAGTATTTAATTATATTTTTAATTTTGTTTAACGTCCAACCAAATTGAAATAATGTAGTTAAATAAAAGTTTAACATTTGAGGTAGCAATTTAAATTACAACTAATTAGTCGCACAACTCCAAATAATATTTATGTTTGGGAATACTGTATATTTTTCACTTTTACTTCAAGGCTTTCAAATCTTTCTACGTTATTCTTATTATATAAGCAAAATCAGACAGTGGTTTATTTTAAAGTTCCAGTACTAATACGATTGTAATTAAATTTAAAACTAGCTTTTTCTTACGTTGTAGGCGATGGCTAAGAAAGGGAACGTGGTCAGTATTCATATTTATCTGGAACGTGGTTAGTATGATTTAAACTTCGAAATATAGGAATCCCTAAATATCGTGACAGCCCTGTGATGTGACTGTGACGCAATCAGTATGGCAAAAATAAACAAATAAACATTAACATTCATTATATCTTTACTGTGGCATGTTCCCTTACTAAATTGCATTTCATTGGTTAAACACAATACCCCCTGAACATATACATTATAAATAATCGATAGTAACTGAAGTTCCATTATTAAATGGATGTGTGTTGTCTACAGCGCAATAAATAGAGAGAAACATTATTACATTCCCATTCATGATTCACGCTGTTCACTTTAACAGTTCTCAGTAGTAGTCTAGCTGCCGAGCATTTCTATTTTAGTTTAATCTTTGTACGGTATTTTAATATGTTTATTGCAAGGTTATGGAATGCTTTTTTTATTTTTGCCCCCGAAAAATGTATTTTGATTGTCTTCTCAGTGAAATAATTTGGTTTACTTATTGCGTTTTATTAATTTTTAGGGTTTATTTTAAAAATAGATAAACTGAAGTAATAGCTGTTTAAGAGCAATAGCACTCCAGTACTTGATTCTGGAGCTGCAATCAACATTTGCTCATAATTAGAATTTAAATTTTAATGCAAAGCGGTTCAGGAAATTTTCCATCTCTTAGAAGGCCTAGTTTAAAGAAAAATGTACCTAGTTTCAACTTTAGTTAGCAGTTTCAGTTGGTTTTGGTCCATCATTCCCCTAATAGTTTGTTGCATTTGTTTGTATATGAATATCTGTCATATTCAGTCAAAAAACACTTACGAATAAAGTTAAATTACAATAAAAAATAATAATTGACTTATTTTTATGTAAATCAAAATAATTTAAATTCGGTTGTTAACCAGAATGTTGTAAAACATTTAGGATGTTTGAATTTTTTAAGTATAGTATTTTATCTCATATATTTACTTTATCACGAAAGTTAATGAGAAAATCCAACAGGCGTATTCGCTAGTCTTGTTCACAAATCGTTTTCCGTTTTATCCATCAAGTAAACAATAAATGTAAAATATAGTTACTCTTCTCTACCAATATAAAACTTATTTAATACTCAGATTTCATATAAATATTATCATGAAATGTTCTATATAAATCAATATATCTTACAGTCGATTTGTTATCTACACAGGTTCGATTCAATAATTTATTAAACTAAAACTACAAAATACTGAGTATTTTCCAAGAAAAGATTAATAAAATAAAATTGTATTCATCAAAGAATGTCATACATCCCTTATAAGCCTTTTTTACTAGACTCTTTCTGTAATATGATTTGTACAGATGAAAACAAACTTTCTTTCATGAATTGTTTGAATGTTTTAGCTTAACAAGGATACAGATGGCACAGTTAGAGAGCAGATGTCACCGTCTGTTGATTCATTGCAGCGTGTTCTGGGAAATTGGCCCTTATCTCTATCTCTGTCCCTCTAACACTTTTGTTCTGTTTCATTTAAATAAACATTCCCTAGATTAATTTAAAAAGGGTGGCTATTTTTTAAAGTACCCTCTTAGGTCTTACTTATTTTATATCAGCTAATCAGAATTGAAATCAACTTTAGTGAAATGTGGTTTTAATAGTTGTATTCAGGAGAAAAGACTATTCTTAAAACGTTTCCTACCTACACATTAATCCAAACAGTTTTATTGTCCGTGAATTACATTCAAAATTAATTTCCTGTGTTTTTTCTCACAGGAAAAATGTTAACCAGAAAATAACGAGCGTTGTCTACTCTTCACACACATAATGCATGACAACATAAATTGTTTCGTTTAAACCAATACTGACCTTAAAACTATTTTCGAAAATATGTCATATATTTAACTCTTAAACAGAAAATAAAAAAATATATTTGTTCAATATTGTGTTTTAAACTAAACAGAAACAATAATTATTTAAGCTTTGGTAAACAATATCTTTTGATTGAAACTGGACTTAATAATACCATATATCTTGGTGGCGTACAGTAAACCACACTTAAGTAATGTCAACCTAATCGATGTGAGCTTCAAGTCTCCCATTGTGGGGGGGGGGGGTATGAAAAGTGTGCATCGCCCGACTTGTTGCAGCCAATAAATAGTTGTTTGATATAACACATTATATCAGAACTTGTGTATTTGTGTTAAATCAAAGAAATCACTCTGCAGTTGCTTACTCTAATTTTGTCCATGAAACAAAACTTTATCCTGTTTAAAATATTAAAATCCAAAAATAAGGTTAATTAATTTGTAGGGGTTACAACAACTCCTAGCTGATAATCATTTAACTTAGTCTAATAGCATCACTATTTGCTACATCTTAACATCTGTAACGGTGTAACTAATTGCGATGAAGATGCTGAGATACCCAAATACGAAACGATATATAGATACGTATAGGTAACCAAATGTAGTTTAGTGTATAGGTAAGTTGCCCTTAGAACAATCCGAAGCCTTAGAACTAAACTAATTAACGACGAGCTCTCATGAACTACAGGGGCAATGCTAACGATCCCTTCACATTGATAGCTAGTAGATGTGAAATGGCGGGGAGGCATACTATTCGGCTATTTTTCCCCATGTTATTCTTATGGGGAGCCGTTTTTGGACCGACGCCCGATCCCGCCTTACACAAGTTTCCTTGTTAGCCTATACTAATGTCCAACCCTTGCCTATATTAAATATATTTTCCCAATCCCCATCCCTCCTCTATATTTTTTAAAATTAATTTTCAAATTCAGGCTAAAAAACTATCTTTAGTGTTTATGGTCCGATTTGTTTAAAACTTGGATGTGTTATTGTCGTAGGCAAGTGTTTTAATAAATTACACTTACATTTCCCAAATTCACTATTACGGTCAAATTAAAAAATTTTGAAAAATACTGCCGCCAACTTCTTTATTTACTGTCCGATTTGTCTGCAATTTGGATATGTTATTGGTGTTTTAATAAATTCCCCCAAATTCCAAACTGCCAATTTTGACCCTATTTTAAAATTTATTTTAACACATCCTTTGCAGAAATCCACGAGTTCTGGCTACTTGGGAACCCGAGCCATTTGACATATAATAAATCACCCTTCCTCCTAATTACCTTCTCTACCAAATACATGTCTTTATATTTAGTCTTTAACAATTCTTCTGTATAAAATCCCCCTTTGATTATATTGCCATTCTCATCTTTCAAAATATAAGTCACAGGCTTTGTTTTCTTAACTTCTGCTATTGTAAAAAGCTCTCCCGTCCATGTGGGGGTATATCCTTTACTAAATACATGTTTATATTTAGATATCCTTACACTATCCCCCACCTTATATCTTGGCTTTTTAACTTGTACTTTAGATGCTAACCTTTCATGTACATCTTTAGAGTTCTTAGCACTTACTTGGTTAGGCTTCATGCCTATGGATCTATGTACTTTATTATTATATATCCTTATTAACTTTGGAAGTAAATCCAACCACTTGTAACTCCCTTGTGCACTAAACTCTCTATACAACCAATTCTTTAAAGTTCTCTGGAACCTTTCCACAATAGCCGCCTTAGTTGTAGAGTAAGTGTGGTAGTGATTAATATTTAGAATTTTCATTAGTTTGGTAAAATGTTCATTAAAAAATTCTTTTCCGTTATCAGATTGAATATTTTTAACTCCCTTTGGGAGAATAGTTTTTATAGCTTCTGTGACTACTAATCCAGTTTTATTCTTTAGTGGAGCAGCATAAGCTTTTTTAGAAAATGTGTCTATTAAAGTTAAAATATATTTATTTCCAGAATTCTCTCTAGCATAATTCCGCATATCTATTAAATCGATTTGAACAGTTTCGTTTATACCCAACACCTTAAAAGACCTTCTAACAAAGTTCTTTCTCGCGGGCTTATGCAATTCGTAAGCATTTTTTCCATTTTTTATTCTTTATTTTTAATGTTAACGTATCTGCCAGTCTCTGTCGTTTCAAAAACACCTCCATTGCTACCAACTAACATACCATCACTCATTCTTTGATATACATAGTTTTTTGGCAAATATGCCCCTCCATCTAAAGTCTTAAATCCGCTTAAAGATGTAGGGTCTGCAACCAACAGTTTAGGATTGTACATCATCAAATCGATTTCATTATTGTCTTGCATAAATTTATTAGTTTTATTGTTAAACCTTAATGCATGTGATTTTAAACAAATATCAAATTTAATATTGTCTTGTCTAAAAGTTTTAATATTATCGTCATACCTCAAAACCTGCGACATTAAACAAACATCACTCCTATCTTTGCCTTCAGGTATATTTTTTATTAATTTGTCCTCTGCATCCCACATATCTCTATCTAATGTTAATACATTATAATATTTATCCCCCTGTTTTATTATGCTTTTCTCACCTTTTGTTAATATTTGATTAACAACAGCCACATCATTTGGCAATGTCCCAGGTAAAATGTTTGTTAATTGCTTATTTTTACCATCAAATTTAAGACCGTCTAAAGTCACAGTCTGATGTTTTGTAACACAATCGTTCTCATCAACAGCGGGTTTAACACGAACTAGCCTTTTATTATTAAAATCCCAAAAGTTTAGATCCATTTTTGGTACTTGAGAGACGTTTACAACATCATCGCTTTCTTTACCAGCCAACAAATTACTTATTTTTCGCTTTTTGGCATTCCAAATATTTCCCTCCGATTCCAAAAATTCATAATTATTTTTGTCTTGTACAAAGACACCATCTTTTCTTATTAAAGTTTGCTCTAATGTGGGTACATCGGTTGCGCTTTCACCTCGTTTAACATTAGTAATTTTGCGTTTATTAGCGTTCCAATTATTATTCTTGGATTCTAAAAACTTATATTTAGTATTACCTTGTACAAAAGCATCACCTTTCCTGGTTAACGTCTGCCCCAAAGTCGATACATCGTCAGTAAACTCCCCACCTTTAACACTACTAATTTTATAATTTAAAGCATTCCAACCATCATCTTTTAGATTTAAAGTAGTTTCTTTAAAACTTCTAGCTTCTGGTTTACTATACGGGTTATATACGCGATAAAATTTATCTATCATATTTTTATTTAATAAACAATTCCACTTTCCCTCAATTCTTCTATGATAGAATCTATCTCATTATCCACTCCAGAATTTCCCGCCAATCGGCTTAACCAAAGCAGTCTTAACCTATCTACAAGCTCATTAGGATCATCCCAATAAACATAGTCTATTTTATTACCAGTTACCTGCCTTAAACCTTCACCAACAGTCTTAAACAGGGGTTTAATTATATTAAGATATTTAGTGTGTTTATTACTTGACATCGCCGCACCTGTTTTATAACCCTTTAAATGTGCATTTGTAGCTTCCAAAATCTCTTTATAATTTTGCAAATCAGCCTGACTATAGTTTACGGGTTCTTTTAAAGTTAACAATTCCCACAATCCCTTTGTCCCTTTATAAATTTTTTCTCCAACCGTAACATCATCATTGGCAATTTGAACTTCCTGATTCCCAACAAAAAATTTATTTCCTTCTCGCCTAATACCATATGTGGTGTCTGTCATACTACTTCTACTAAGGTAATTTCCTAAATAGTCTGATGCTAAAAGACCAAAATCTAATTTGTGTGGTGTTATTTGTGTTATTCTTGGTATTCTAGACGGGGTCTTTTCTAAAATCATTGGGAGAACTGGCCTCTCTGTTTTTGTGGCTAAATTTTTTAATTCTTGCAAAGGCTCTATTAACGGTTGGAATGTTTGGAACCTCTCTTCAGCCTCTAGAAATTTACCACGTTTTAACGCCCTATATTTTTCTCTTATTTGTTTTGCAGACTCTACCAATTCTTGTTGAATATTTGTTTTCATTTTATTTACATTTTATTTATCTCATTTGTCAAAGGATTATACTCAAACACCTTATCGTGTATTATTAGGCAATATGCAGATGTGTTTGAAGGGACGTTTTCAGCAGTTTCAATTTCTAATTTAATATCTACAACCCCCTCTTTGATTGATTCATTCTGCCTAGAACAATCTATTACAATTAGAGGATATTTATTTATAAAGTCAGCTCTGTTAAACATAGGATCGGGGACGGTGTTGTAGTAACTCTCCCTAAACCTCACAAACATCTCATAAGCTTTAGAGGCATCTCCATTTTCAAAGTCGAGATTTAAATCACTATAAGGATAATATTCAGAGTTTAAAAACACTTTGAGATTTTTCAATTTACAGTGATCAAATTCATCAGTTCTTTTTCGTGCACTGTTGTCCCTACCTGTTTGGAAACCAAATATAACATACCTGGGCTTCTCCAAACTCGAAGACGTCTTAACTGACCATGTGTGTCTCTTGGTTTCGGGGTATGATGGGAGTTCGTGTAGCTCCAAACTTCTAAATGCAATTTGCAAATTTTTATTTTGCAATAACATCTTTTGTAATTGAAGCTTCTCCCCATCAGATGGTACCACGTGCGGCATCACCCACTGAATCGATTTAAGTGTAATTTTAGGAATAGGATCGACACCAGTTGGAGCATTAGATGTTGTTAATATACAATTTAAGTCGTTTTTGGATCTTTTCAACACCAATTCTTGTTTAACATTTACTAAAACCTTATTAAAATCCTCAAACACACCCATTAACAGCTCTAACGGGACACAAGTACTAAACTTGCCGCTTTTATGGAACTCCTTTAAATTTTCATCAGAATCAAATGCTACATTTGACAATTTAGTTGTTTTATTGTAAGAGCACAATATTTTCATAATACTGGAAATTCCCGGATTTCTTACAATATCTATTTCTTTACCAGCAACTTCGTATCTAATTTCGTCAAATAAGAATGCAAATGCATTATTTATAAAATGTCCTTTATCATGATTCTCTATTTCTCCTTTAATATACAGATAACTCCTACATGGGAGTGTTAGTAAATCTTGATTATTTATGCATATTCGAATTTCATCGGAATTATTTATTGCCAAAGTGTTGTGTGGAACATAGGAGTGATTTGTAATTTTAACCAGGCTATCATCATATTGGAATTTTCCTGCAACGTCTAGAAAATCTTCCATTTTTATTAATAGAAAATTTTAACTTCAACCCAATTGATCGCAGAAACCTGGCATTTTGCACACTCAGCCCGTTCTTGTAAATTCTCATATCTTTTTTATATGACAAGTAATTGTAGTTTCTTCTTTATTAAAGTCAATTGGCTTGTCGTGTTGATCTGCAAATGTAATGCTAACAACATCTAAACTTCTCTTATTGACAGGGAAGTATATAATATTTCTGGGAACCTCAATAATTTTGTAGCCCGGAGGAGCTTCCGGGTAAAAACTGTGTATGGTGTGTGATTTGTCACCATTTAAATAAGACCCATTTGCAATATTACATTTTACTCTAATCACATTTACATTATTTATGTTGATTTTATTTACGGATTTAAACGCAATATCTGGAGTAGAAAATCCTTTAAATCCCAATAATTCAGACCCTAAACACGGTTTTGTAAAATCAAACACATGGCCAGAATGTAATGTGGCTTTCATAGTTTTATTATCGGCTATAAGTACAAAATCTGGGAGTTGCTTTTGAATTTCCTTCGCAAGCTCAAACACTTCGTATGTACCTTCAACAATTTCAATTACATTTGGAGCTTTGTGATCGTAATAATACACATCCTCACCCTCGTCTATAGTTAATTTTGTGTCTTTAAGTTTATTTAATTTTGGAACTAGCCTTTGTAAAATATAAGTTTGACTTTTGTATTAATTAATGCTACTTTATTTTGTATAATAACTTCAACTTTACCATCTAATGCCCGGTTTAATTCGTCAATTGTGACCTCCCCTTTTGGGGTTGTAATTTTGTGCATTTTGTAATATGTCAAAGTATTTAGAGGTTTTTTAACATTAAATATAGAATTATAACTTTGAAAATCTACCAGTCCAATTACATAATCACCATTTAATTCTATAGGAGGAAAGAACACCGACTTCAACTCTGGCTCTGTGCCCGTAAATGTTATAGTAAATGAATCCATTTTTATAAACTAAAATTTTTCAGAAATGATAAACATAAAATTCCACAAATGGAACTGTTTAAATCTTGTATTTGATCAGTTGTATAGTAGATTTTAGATGGTACAAAATATTCAATTACCTCTTTTGGAGGCTGTATTCCGAAAGGGTCAAAATATATTACAACATCTTTATTTTTACGATATGCTGTCCAATGTGTGCCCCTGTCACTGTCTAAATTAATAATTCCACATTCTCTTACTTTTGGCCTTAGATGTTTTAGCTCGTTTTTTAGGTACACTCCTCGAAAGTGAGGCACGTCTCTTGCTGCCTCTAACAGCTGAAAGTTGTCCATCTTTTTTATTAAATTTTAATCCCATTCCCATTTTTGCCTTAGCCTTCATCAAATTTGTCACTGCATAAGCTGCTGCTTTTTCGGCCAGACTGGCGTCCTTTGCCGAAACTCTAGTCCAAGCCTGGTCCGCTAATCTCATATCTGCCTTGTTCCGGGCGGCTGTATCAGGATTATTCATGTAGAATATGTCGTGCTCTTTACAATAAGAGTCTAGCTTATTTTTTGGAGGTACATTTTTGGCTAAATTTTCACGTATATTAGTTGCTGGACCACAATATGAATACGACGGGATGTGGAGGGGGAAAGGAAGGTTGTTTATAAGGGTATTTAACAAGCCACGGCCTCTATATGGCTTTAAGAATAATCCCTTACCTTGGACCGTTTTACACTTTCTCTTTGCCATTTTTATTATATAAAAAAATTATTCAACAAATTTAACACATAAAGAAAATACACCATTATATAAAAAATGTCATTTATTCAACAAAAGAACAAATTTAAAATTGCACATAAAGAAAATACACCAAAGAAGTTGGGCCTATTTCCTAATAATATTCGCTGTCTTATAATGGGGCCCAGTGGTTCGGGGAAGACTGTTGTAATTTATAACTTAATTGTAAAAAAACAAGGATTAAAGTTTACAAATTTATATATAATATCCAAATCTTTAGAACAAGAAAAATATAAAAAAATAATTGAAATATTCCGTCTGTGTGATGAAGTTAAATTACACACATACTCAAACTGTGAAATCACACCAAATGATGTAGAATCACACTCAATAGTTGTATTTGACGACATAAATAGTCCAAATATCACACAATTTTTCTCAATGGGCAGACACAAAAATATTAACAGTTTTTACTTGTGTCAATCTTACAGTAAAGTACACAAACATTTACGTGACAATGTTAATTTTCTAATATTATTTAAACAAGACGATTTAAATTTAAAACATGTGTATAACAATCATGTGGGAAATGATTTTTCATTTAACCAATTTAGAAATCTCTGCCATCAATGCTGGGATAGGTCTAAATATGGCTTTTTTGTAATAGACAAGGAAAGGCCAAAGAATAATGGCAAATACAGATTTATGTTTGACCAATTTTATAGTGACCAAGGGCAAGGGTGTTGATGCCATCTAGAATAAACCTCTTGTCGTCATCAAAAGAGAGTACCTTTTTGTTCATCGTTAATGTTTGCAGATGGTGGTTTGTGGATTTAATTCTTGTAACATTCTCGTAGTAATCTTCTCCGGTTGCAAGACAGTGTAAGTAGTGTTGGTGTCTTAAGAGATGTTTAACTGTAGCGCCGTCAGCTCCTTTTGCCTTTTTAACCTCTAGCTCATTTTGCTTTTCTTTTTCGTATAACCACTGTAGAGGAATGAAAGAGTATAATTTTGGCCTTAAACCACAATATTCATACATAATTTGACCATTTAATTCGTCTTTAAACTTGCCCGTAACTTTTTTGTTTTTATCAGAGTATAAGAAATGGTCTTTACTATATGCAGAGGTGTCGAAACGGTCCAAGTCACATTGTATTTCCTTGTAAAAGTCCTCTGTTACTATAGAATAAAGAAGGCTGTCTGTGTCTGTCATTAAGAACTTTTTATTCTTAAATTTTGACATATAATTATAGTGGAAATCATACATTATTACTTTGCTGATATCCAAAATGGTCATTCCTAAATATATTGGTTTATCAAACTTTACAATTAATTTATTTAAATGCACAGCGTGCAAGTTGTTATCAAACTTTTTGCTGCAGTCAAATCTTGGCTTTGTAACATACTTTGTTAACTTAGACTCGTCTACAAGATGTATATCACGAAACTTGCGTTGGTTCATAATAGTTCGACCAAAGAGACTGTTATTTAACAGTTTGTAAAAGTCTTTTTCAAAATCATGTTCAGCTTTTTGTCGCTTTTCAATATTAAAATTAATATAGGGCGCGAGCCATTTTGATTGTCTGAATTTTAAGATTCTGTGGTATTTTGTAACTACCAAACCCAGTTCTTCGTATTTTTTTAGTGCTTTATAATGCAAAATATATTTGGTTTTGTCATTTAAATTTGGTATTAATTTTCCATTCATTTTTTCTGGTGCGAGCGGGTAGTCATTATGCAAATCGTGTAAACTTTTATCGTATTTTAAATCAACTTCCAAAATAAATCCAAAGTTTTCATTTTGACTGTATTTATAATCTTTCTCATTTGTCCATCTAAAGCCATCAACGGGCAACGACTCGCACATTGCTGTAGAGTATAGCGAGTTGCAGTCTAAGTATACAAGATGGGTGTTTTCTTGATTTGGGTCATAATGTTCGCCCATGTACTTATTATTGGCTTTAGCGTGGCGCGTGGAAATCATGCTTACACCGCCTCTAATGGCATGTTCTATAAACGAATGCATGTCAATGTCACTAAATAACTGTAATTTTATGCCAGTCATTCTAAGGCACGCCTCCCATGTTAGTCCAGGCAATGAGTACATGTGGACAGGGTCGAGTTTATAATCCTTTAAACACAAGTCCCTAAATGTCTCAAACACATCAGCCAATAACAACACATCTGTTTTAAGGTATAAATCGTGATATTCTTTTAAATTCTTTATATTAAAATGATTCCATACGTTTTTAGCATGTTCATATTGTGCAGGAGATATACATTCTTTAGTTAGACTGCTGTAAAATGCCTCTATGGGTGGGAGGGGCTCTAAAAACTTTTCTGGTCCTGTCATGTATTCGTATGGAAATTCGCCCTTACATTGTAGTAGTGGATTGTCTATAAATCTAAACGTATTTAAATTGGAAGCTAATTTGCTTAAGGGAAGAGACAGAAAGTTGTATGAATCCAAAAATACCAAATCATCAACAGAGAACGAAATATATTTTTCCATGTCTTTGGCTATGCAATTCAATTTCCGATTGAATTTTCCCAAGTGTTGCATTATTAAATGACCGTCATAGTTTTTAAGATTGTGGAAGAATACTGGAATTTTCTTGGTTACTTTATAGTTTAAATTGCAAGCGTTGTGGGAGGGTCCTCGGAACTCGCCTGTTAGGTGGCAGTGGTCACGCACTTTATCACACAGTAACAGTTGTTGGCATATGTGGCAGTGTGTAGAGTTTTGGAAGGAAGCCTCTTGCTCTGCAGTCATTACAAGGGGAACATATACTTCCATCTGACTTTTAATAAAGTCATAAGTTTTAAATAACTTTTCGAAAAATACATCCATCACATTTTCACCGCTGTACAACTCTTCGTAAATAATTTTAGAGTCTCTCACCACAACATAAGCAAATCCAGAAGGAGTGTGTTTGCCGCAGTTTATAAAACATTCGAAATCTGCATAAATCACAAAGGGAGCTTTAAGTTGATATTTGTAATTCGTAAATTGTAGTGTATCTTTTTCAGACATTTGTACTCTTTGAGCATCAAAGGTTTTACAGTGTGTTGTGTGACGTTCCAATATATCTTTGGTGCCAAAATGTTGCAAACAGAACTTGCAAAAATATTTCTTACTATTGTATTTTGTAGACCGCAACATTAACTTGTCAAAATCACGAATTAAACAGTAATGTGATTTCCGACCTTGTTGTAGAAGCAGCAGGTTGACGTGCGTGTTACTATTTAGTTTAGTTATTCTCAGTGGATATATTAATTCTTCTTCAATTCCATATACGTTAACACTTATGTTATTTTGTTTTTCAAATTTATCAATGTCGGATATTTTTACGGGATATTTTATATTTGACATATTTAATTGGCCTATGTGGGGTTCGTAGTAAAATACTCGATTTGCATTTTCTTTACGATTCCTTGGATTCAGGCTTGCTAAAACACTCCACACGAAACATTTATTATCACTATTTTTAATGTTTAAAACAGCGTGTTTTGATTTTATATTTTCTGGTGTGGGTATGTATGAGTTGGGAGTTAGGGGCTTATATTTGTAAACATGCAGCTGCCAGTATTTAGTGTGGTCATATATCCATCCACTGCCTTGGGCTTGATACTTGTGCATGGAGGTATCGATCTTAAAAAGTGCTTCTTTAATTTGAGTCTTTAATTGTGCTTTCTCAATTGATAAATTAGTTAAACTTCGAAAATCAGCAATACATTCTTTGTCAATAATTAAATCACCATTATTGTCCGCCGAGTGTTTGATGAACTTTACCCTCCTAATAAGAATCCATTTGATAGGTAAAGGACATGATTGAAGGGTGTTTAATATATCCACGGACTCGCCGTTAAAAATATACAACTTGTAAGGTCGTTTGTCACATCGTAGGTGGTGGCGTTTCTTGTCACGAGTGATGACTCTCTTACACACATTACAACTATTGTGTTTTTCTAGCATATGTGCTTTAAAATGATTGTTATTATCAAATATTTGATGGCATTTTTTACAAATTTTAGGAATAACTTTGTGAATGTTACGATAGTGTCTGATTAAATTGCTTCTGTTGGAGCAGGGCACGGAGCATATTGCACAGGACAACATTTTGTGTTGAAATGACTGTAGAGATGTCGTGCTCTGCTTTTTATAAACAAGAAATTACCATTTTTAAATTTTTTAAATTTTTAAATTTTTTTAAATTATTTAACAGCGGTTTTTAAATTATATTTTACAAGTTTACGAGAGTTCAAAAATTGCCATAGTGATGGATATGTCTCCCTCCGTTGAAGACAGATTACAACTACCGTCGCTAACACTCACAGCTAACATAGAGTCCGAGGTGGGCCGAGAGACGTGGAGAGAGCCAGAGTGCGGCGTGGTGACGTCATCTGGTGCCGGTGGTCGCTGGTGGCGTGTGTGGTGTCTTCATCCGGTGCTGGTGGTGGAGGTCACTGTTGTGTGTTGTCGGTGGCACCTTATATACACATCAGATTTTCAATTTAACCAGGAAATTGCGTTGGCTGGACTTTCTATGGTAAGTGGAAATTCTGGTCAATGTGACGCGTGCTTGCGCATGACTGACTTAGTGTGTTAGTATGTCAGCGTGTGCAGGCAGCGGATCGTTGCGTGTGCAAGCGGCGGATGTTTTAATCAGTTGGCAGTTCGACCGTAGTTGGGATTAAAACACTACGACAATCAAGAAGTTGGCGGCAGTATTTTTAATTTGGGGGAATTTATTAAAACACCAATAACATATCCAAATTGCAGACAAATCGGACAGTAAATAAAGAAGTTGGCGGCAGTATTTTTCAAAAATATTTTTTAATTTGACTGTAATAGTGAATTTGGGATATGTAAGTGGAATTTATTAAAACACTTGCCTACGACAATAACATATCCAAGTTTTAAACAAATCGGACCATAAACACTAAAGATAGTTTTTTAGCCTGAATTTGAAAATTAATTTTAAAAAATATAGAGGAGGGATGGGGATTGGGAAAATATATTTAATATAGGCAAGGGTTGGACATTAGTATAGGCTAACAAGGAAACTTGTGTAAGGCAGGATCGGGCGTCGGCGCAAAAACTGATCCCCATAAGAATAACATGGGGAAAAAGCGCCGAATAGTATGCCTCCCCGCCATTTCACATCTACTTAAGTACTGTTCAATACGTAGTCAATGGTAATAGAAACACTTAAGCACTTAACACTTAATCTTAAGCATTATATTAAAGATATATATCTTTACAAATATAATTTGGATTTTTTACCCTAATTTTGTTTTTAAAATTTGACCCTTAGAGTTTATTATTTTATAAATTTAAAATGATGCAAATACACTCTTGTGAATTGAAGAAGTTTTGATTAATTAAAAACTGTAAATATTATTTTCATGCTCTAAGTAAAATGGATAAATAGTAAACCCACGAAGGAGCAATCAGTTTAATTCTATACAAATAATTGTATACATGAACACTTTTTATAAAAGTTTAGTTAGATTTAGTAATAATAAATTATACAATGTGTATAAAGATACATTATTCCAATTACACAGTATAAATATGTTACACGTTGCATATGTTCCGTGGTATCAGGCTAATTTAAAGGTTTAGAGTATCGTATAATGATAATACTAGAATATATACAACTTCATCTAACAAAATATTTAAAAATACGAGTCTATCCAAAATATAGCAGGGATTTCATTACAATATTAAATATATGATAAGGTATACATGCTGGAGACGATTCCTGGGAGTGATGGGTCCATGTGTCTGTATGCTGATGATTCTAATGTTTTATTTTCAGGAAAATCACAAATACATATTGAAGAGTCTTCATCTGAAAGTCTTTTGTCTACTAAAAAATTTCCGGATATACAAAATCTGCTTATTAATGTAAACAAATCAAATTTCATATCATTTTCAACTAAACATTCAAAAGCAAAATTTGAACCTTATATTTTAATAAAGACAGATAGAATAGATCAAGTGAGCCGAACAAAGTTTCTTGGTCTAATTATTGATGAAAAACTTTCTTGGAATGATCACATCAATCATGTGGTCAAAAGATTATATTCTGGTATTTATGCACTGCGACAGATGTCTAAGATTTGCAATCTTGAATCTCTAAAGACAATCTATTATTCGTTAATCCACTGCCACATATCTTATGGTATTGCTATTTATGGAGCAACAACCAAAAAAAAACTTAGATGAAATACTTATCCACCAAAAAAAGCGATTCGTGTAATGATGAAGCATGAAGAATGAATTCAGTTAAAAAATTATTTTGCGAACTGGGGATATTAACAGTTTACAATTTGTATATTTATGAAACAATTATTTATGCAAAACTGATTCAGTTGTCATCCACTTCTCGCGAATATAACACACGTTTCAAAATTAACCTACCTAGACATAATTTAGAATTGTATACAAAAAAGACCTCTTATGCAGGACTTAAATTCATTCTGCTTCTACCAATACCCTTAAGGCAAGAAAGCAATTTAATTATATTTAAACGGCTACCAAAAGATTTATTAATAAATAACCCCTCCTATTCAATTCAGAATTTATAATTACCACAAGCTGATCTTTTGAATTCCATCCTGCTGTAACCTTTTCATAAGCATCCCAACAAGTGACAGTTGCAAATACGTCTCAGAATTGACCTTTGTACTGGAAGTTTATTTTCTTATTAATTTAATAATTTTCAATATGTTTAAGTTACAATTTAAATGTTATTATTTTCTTAATTGGACATTTTACAGACTTAAGATTTGCAAATTGAAAATTTACTATTTTGAACATTGTAAGAACTTGTTGACATTGTTTGATTTAATTTATAAGTTTATTTTATAATCATAATTTGTGACCCTTTTCAAAACATGTAATGTGTTACTTATTGAATAAAGAAGATTTAATTGATTGATTGATACATCATTTATTTTAAATTAAATACTATGTTAATTATTAGAAATAAAAGGAATATAAGAAAGTTTGGTATTTTGTCAGCCCAAAGCATATATCTTCTCTAAAGCTTTAGTATATTTTATCCAAGCTATAAAGGTTGAAACAGTTTTTACCTTAGTATACTATTTCAATAGATTTGTTTAACGAAACAATAAATAAATGTAAGAACCCATATTTGTAAACTGTACGTTTTCAGTAGAAATTTACCTAAAGGAGAATAAAACATCTCTTTACAGAAGGAACTACACATTTCCTGGTGAAAAGCAATATTCCACAACACGTTGTGCCGAAACGGAGGTATCTTCTGTCCTTGTCAGGAAATCGATAGCATGAAAGCGACGAGACGTGGAGACTATGTACCTAATACACGAAACCACTAAGAGACCTTCCGACCAATTACAAATATTGCTTCTGTCATTGAAATCAAGCGGACACACTGCGCAATCAATTGTACATAATATTCTAACGAATTTTGAAATAATCACCAATTGTTTTAATCCCCAATTCAATGATTTATTTAGTTATCATACTATTTAGAAAATCTGTTTATACCGTACAATATATGAATTGCCTTTAATTTTATATCTTAAGAAATGTGAAATTTTATCTAACTAATTATTGTGTCGTTATTAATAGCAAAATAGTAAATATTTTAAAATAATTTTTTACGTTTAAATTTTGTTAGTGTTAAAAATATGATTTATAAGTGTTAGATTTTTTCGTTCATACTTAGTAACCGCATTAAAATGCAGATTTTATGAAAGGTTTATTAATTACATATTTTGATCTGAAACACAAACATTAAATGTTTAGTGAATGAAGTATGCAGATAAAGTAACCACATAATAATATCATAAATTTCATGTATGCAACTATTTTTGAAATTCTAAAATATTCAAACAAATCGGGCATGGTTGTACATTGATTTAAACTACCCTAATGTATGTTCCACTCAATGTTTCGTTAAAGCTATGAATAATATATTATTTAAAATTGACTTTAGTTTTAAATTGCTTTTGTTAGTGATTTATTATTTTTTCATTACTTTCGCTGAGATGAAAAAAAAAATTGAAGATATGTAATAATAAAATCAACCACCAAACATCACTTCTCTGTAAACTGTACAATAAACATTTATTGTAACTGTTGTTTTAGCCCAACTGCATACAACTACTGGAGGTTTCATTACCTTTAAGCAACTTAATTTAGCCTTATTTTACTTATAATTTTACATTTTTAGTAGTTTTAAAGGCTTAATAAAAGGCTGTATATCTTTTAAGTAGTTTGTAAGTACTATTATTTAATTCTATATAAACTTCATTCATATAAAACATTTGGGTATCGGTTGAAGCAACTCCAAAACTGATTACGACAGTCATGATTAGTATTATTGCCAAAGAGACAAAATGATTTTTCGCGAGTCTGGTATCTTATTTTCTTTAAGAAATAGACGCAAGGGTATGTATTTAATGTTTTAATTTCTTTCTTAATAATAAATTATAAGGTAGCAATAAATGATGAAGTAAACGTCAAAATGCGTCTAGGGTGCAGTTTTTTAAATGTTGAAATGTAACACTTCATCATAGGCTTTTGATTGCTTCATTTGATTTATTACTGTCTTAACTTAAGCAACTCTAGTTTTCTTGCTATCCGATATGTATCTATTTCTAATCCCAATTTTCATCTCTTGATCCTGTCGTATTAATATTTACTTTATTATTTATTTATAAGAAAATAATCCTCGATTTTCATATAATCTTCATTATCCATTTTTACGTAAATTTGAGTTTGTATTTTCAATTAACATTGTATAACACCTTTAAACAGTTTTTTACTTATTCATATTATAGGTTTTATTTCCTAATTGTAATTCCTCTGATCCTGTGTTCAGACATATCTCATGTTATTGTATTTTACATGAACGTTTTCGCCATGTAACAATCCGCTGTCACAAAGGTGATCAAAGGGTTTCCAGGTTATTGAAAATATCTCAGCCGATGAAACCCACTCTCGTCTTTGCCGTGGAAATGAAAGCTGCAAGAGTCGCCCGGGGCTGAGCTTTTATAAGGGCTCTTTGTGGACTTGGTGAACGCCCAACATCGGGGATTTTTCCAAGTAAAAATCTCTGGTGTAATATCATTTTTGACAATCGCTTTGATTCATTTCTGGTTTACCAAAATACAAACAAAAACCAGAAATACCTACAAGTGTCCAGTTGAATCCTTCCACGTCTGTTTATTTATGGTTATTAGTTTTTTTTTATATTTAAACTGAATAAATGAATAATTGAATGGTGCAGATTACTTTGAACCGTCGTGAAAAACCATTTAGATGATTTCGAATTCAAACGTTTGGGTAGCTATAAGTGAAATAGTTAAAGTAAATTATAAGCTAACAATTTATTAAGCTGATTGAATTTAAGGACTTTATTACTGATTCGTTTGTTGAAATGTAACTCATTCGATATTTATACATTTCAATAAAAAATTAAAGGCTTTTTGATACCTCTGTTTGTACATACTTACAGCCATATTTTACATATTTTACTTTTTATCTTTTACATCCAACAGTAAATCCAACACCATAATTATGATTAATAATAAGTATTTTAATCATAATCGTAGTGCTACTAATTTGTACTTATCATATACTTAATCTTCTGCTAAATCTTAGATTTCCAAATTTTCCCTATTACAACCAAAAATAATTCAAAATTGAAAATGCTTCATTCAAACACCACTAGACAGCTACATGTCTATAACATTGAATCATTAATGTATTACAATTATGTTAGATGCACTACACAATATGCAGGTCAAGCGCAAGAAAGGACCATTTAGCCCTAACTTTTCCTGTTAAAATAAAGAATTTTTCATTTCATTTCATTTTAAAATATCGGCTCACAAGGTTGAAGTATTACGAAAACAAGTATTTTTTTACAATGAATAGAAAGGTATAATCAAAATCACTATAGGTATTATTTTAGGATGATAATAATATGGTATTAAACAAGAGATAAAATAGAAGCATGGATGAAATATTACCATAGACAGTGTTGTAGATAAAGCCTAGTTTAATTCAAGCCTGCGTGCGAAGATGATGGTTTATTTAGATGTACATTGTATACGTACACAATAATTTATTTCCAGAATTTCTTCTACAAAAAATATTGCAAGAAGTAAGAATTGTTTATGTGTACTTTAACAAAATAAAAAATATTGTTTAGAGTAAAAATACAGCAAATTTGTGGATGACCGTACAAACACAGATCTGGGTCAATAGCGTATGAGATAGAACCAATACAGAGCACCTGGGCAGATATATGATCAGCCAAAACAATATTTTCTAAAATAATTTTCATTCCTCCGAGGAATGGTTTAATGTTATTTGTTTCAAATAATCAGTTAGTTAAATGTGTATTTACTAATTATAAATAGTTATATAAACATAATTAATAGCAACAAATACACAATAATAATAATACCGGTACACTATACACTATTAACACTCTATATTATTGAAATGTACCAATATTGATGATCACATTTAAATCTCTGTTCGGTAAAATAATTCATTAAAAGTAATATTGTCTATCAAATGTATAATTCACTATAAACTATTAATAAGAAATAAAGTAACTGAAGGAAATGTGTTCATGAATAAACACTAGTAAGGATGAAAACAAAAAGCAAAGGAAATTCAATTAAATTAATGAAAAGTGATTTCTATATATGATAATTAACAATGGTGTGTTTTTGTTTTTGATTTAACTCACTATCCATGTAAGTATAACTATGTTGTATACTTTGTATTCGATGGAATTATATTTAAATACACAGAAAAAACCATGAATACTTTACAATGGAAACATAACAACGTATGTTAAATAGTAAAACGATTTTACGGAACGTGATGTTAGGTCGATTGTGTAGGTTTGGTTTTAGCGAATTTCCACTATAGGGAAGAAGCTATAATCGTAGGTGGCATGGTAAGACGTAGGCCCGGGACCATGATAACATTTTGTTTTGAGGCCCCCAGATGCCAAAAACACCATTCTTTAAAATTCATATATATGTATATATATATATATATATGTGTGTGTGTGTGTGTGTGTGTGTCCGTAGGCACGATAACTTTCGTAATTCCCCCGTCACAGCAAACCTGCGTACTCGGTGAATTACCAGTGCATATATATGGGTATTACTACTAGTTAGAGCCACTTACCAAGTTTTACAAAAAATTACATTAACAAATAAGTGATACATAGCATTTTATTTGTTCTCCATAAGAATAACATTAGGGCTGAGTACGCACGTTTGCTGCAACAAGGAAGATATCAATATAACTCAACCAGGTTAAGCTACATACCAAATTTTATTAATTTATGTTCATAACTAAGGGAGATATAAAACTTTACTTATTATCCATATGAATAACATGGGGGCCGAGTATGCAGGTTTGCTGCTACCGGGAAAACCAACAAAAAACTTTTTTTGTGCTAATATCATCATACCACTACTAGTTGAAGCCACATACCAAGTTTCATCAATATACATAATATAACTAATCAAGATATCAAATTTTATTTATCGTCCATAAGGATAACATTGGATAACGTACTGTGTTTAGCACTTTGAATATCTCTGCAACGGTTGGACGTAGAACAACAATTAAAACACCAAATTGATTGTTTTGCAGAGCTAAACTGATTGGTAAAAATAAATTTGAAGGTTTTAGTAAAATTATCTGAGGGAAATCCAAAACCTTTTTCCCATAAGATTAACATAGGCAATTTCATGGACACCTTTTTTGACTTTTCTCTAGAACCACTTAACCAAGGTTAATGATTCAAGAGACCAAATTATTTGTTTTTTAAGCTCTATAAAATGGCTATAACCAAAAATAAGTGTTTTTAAAATTTAAGGGGAAAAAATTCAAAAAACTGATTTTTGGAAAATTTAAAACCCCCATAAAACCCCTTTCCCATAGTCCGATCGATATGGTTTTTAAACTTAAGTCATAAATGTTACTCTACATATTTGTGCCAAATTTCATCATAATCGGGCTTCTTTCAAAAGTTATCACGGTAACGGACACACACATATATATATATATATATATATATATATATATATATATATATATATATATATATATACATATATATAAGTTTGAACGAATAGTGTTTTTGGCATCTGGGGACCTAAAAACAAAAAGTTATAATGGTCTCGGGCTTAAGTCTTACCATGCCACCTACGGTAATAGCTTCTTCCCAATAGGGGAAATTCGCTAAAAATTGTTCGATCTTGATGAAATGTGGTATAAACGTGTAATGCAGCATCTATTTTCATGAGTCGAGAACCAGACAGGTCGCTCTACTTGAAGGGGGGTTTTGGAGGGGTTTTGTACCCCAAAAATGGTTTTTTTGAACTTTTTACAGGTAATTATTTTTAAACCCAAATTTTGGTTTACACTATTAAATTCGGCTTAGATAAAAACAATTTCGTATTTTTATCACTACTCTACGTCAATTGGTTACAGAGATATTGAGAGTGCTAAACACAGTACGTTACCCAATGTTAGTCTTATGGAGGATAAGTAAAATTGTATATTAATGAACAGAATACCAAGCATAATATATGTTCTTATTAATGAACATATATTAATGAAACTTGGTATGTGGCTTTATAAGGTTGGGTTTTCATGATATTTGCATACAAAACTCATTTTTTGTGGTCCCCATGGCAGCAGACCTGCGTACTCAGCAGCTATAATGTTATTCGTATTGAGAATAATAAACACGTGATATCTTGCTTGCTTATAATTATAAATTGATAAAACTTGGTACGTTGCTTCATCTGGAGGTGATCCATCGGTATTTGAAAGTACCATTTGAAATTCGCTGAGTATGCAGGTTTTCTGCAACGGGGGTATTTTATATCGCTACACACAGTTAATTAATATCATTGTTTGCAATTGTGACTACTGATAATTTGTTTCAGCTTTTGCATTAGTATTAAATTAACAGTTTATTAATACACTTGCATAAAGTTATAAAATCAGTGCCTTCGCAAGCACATTTTAAAATTACAATTTCCAAGATATAGTTATTGCTTCTCATATTCCCAAGTGATTTATTTATTTTCGGATAGTTGTTTGTTTGTAGAGACAATAAAGCTTCTCAGATATTTTAAAATAACGAAGGCATTAAATCAACTCAAGCTATCAACTTAAACTGCCAACTGGAGTGGAAATGTTTGTAATAGGAAAAGTTACTTTACTCTTTCTCTTTCTCAACAACCCTTTTATTGATACTGCAAATTTGATTGGTTTTATTACACATTATTTATTGATTTATTTGAATTTTAGGAATAACGTAAGGAAAGTTTACAAAGCGCAGTTGTATGATTATTGTTGTTGTTGGTATCTATTATTATTATATGACTGTTTAAAACTAAAATTGCGTTAAAAGCATTATACAAACAAAAGCATTATTATTTTAAGTAATTACGTTGCCATTGTTAATGTTTGTTGTACCTAATCTACTCTGACATAAACTTTGTGAATGTTTTGCTAAACATACAGTTCTGAATTAACATTGAGTTCTAGTTAACTTACTAACCAATTGTTGGTACCCAAACGATTTTTAAGATAAATAAAAAAATCTATTAAGTTACTGTACACAAAATATTACACGACGTAACTATTTAAGATTAGTTTGTATAATCCTTTTAACGCAATTTCAGTTATAACGCAACATTTCTTTCGTCATACTTTAAAATTCAGTTGAATAGGAATACAAAATATCAAATATACATTACATGCATTTTTTTACCATAAATAACTAAACGTATTTGAAGGTTTTCGATATCTGTTTTACAGTTAATCTATACCACTCATTTAAGCAATTTAGTTACTAAATCCAACAAGTAAACCCAAATTAAGGTCAGTAGTAATAAGCGGCGTAGTTAACCAGCCTGCAGATCTAATCCCGGTGTTTTGTGGCGTCAGAATGTAATTGGCCTAACCCACCACCATGTAGCTCTACATAGAATAAGGCACTACCGTATATGAATATTAACAATAAACGATACCACATTGATATCACTTTAAGGCGACATCTATGAAATTGGTTTATTTTGATAATTTTACCCAAGCTAGCAACGCATGTTTTAATGTGTTACATTTACTGTAACGCCAAACAAGGATTTGTTAATTTGTTTTCGTTGGATATTTTAAATTGTAAACCATTAGCTTTATTTCACTAAAAGTTCCTTTATTAATAAATGGTACTGGGGGTTGATCTTCGATGGAGAACATCACGTATTTATATTTTATATTTACGGCTGGATAGGATAGTGAATATGGATTCTAGTGATATGGGGTTCCTCAGGTTTATCTTGAGCAAAATGTGAAGTTTTTTAAAAGGTTCTGTAGTGGACCCAGCTGTCAGTGGTCATTGGAGTCTTAATTAATGATGCTCTTCAAAACAAGTTCAACCTTAGATATTAACAAGACAAAGGTTTAGACCGTTCCCTTTCAAAACTTTAAAACATGCCACTGGAATCTTTCCGTGATACGTAGCCTCACTGGTTGGTTTTGATTAATTTTTTTCTTTTATGACTTGAAACTGCAAAAACACAATGTTAACATTTTCAGTTTTCTATAGATTTCTAGGAAAATTAATATTATCTGGGGAGAAGGTCTTTTTAATCAATTTTTGATGCCCAAAACTTTAGGTTATACATTTTACTACTTATGATAAATATATATCAAGATTATTAATAACACGTGTGGACTATTTACACGTAACACTAATCATCCCGAAAACAGCAATATTTAATAGTGAAATTAATAGCTATAGCGATTTCTTCACAGCTACCGTACAGTTCCATATTTTATGTTGTTATTTAAAATTTGTTCTTCAATAGATTTGTACTCAGATTTCCGTTGTTAGTAATATTCAAAAGGCAGTGTAAAAAGAGCCAGTTACTAGTTATGGAAAATATACTTCTCATGTAAGGAAATTATAAATAATAAAACCATATTTCAAATTTTAAATAAAAAAAATTAATGAGTTTTGTAATTTAAAATTAAAGTCAAACTGAGCATCAACAAATCGAAGCCTACATAATTTACCCATCGACAACCTTTGTCCTGATTGTTCATAGCTTTTGTATTTTAATATCTCTAACAAATTCGTAAGTTAAATCAATGAGATAATTATTAGTATTTTATTGTTCTAAGAGTTACTATCAGTTATTCAATTAAAAAGATTTATATCAAAGCAAAATTAGACAAAGTACATGTGCTTATAAACAGTAGCGTTAGCCCTATCTGCAGTAATTTATATGCTAATGTATTCCAGGAAAGACTGAACAATTCCTAAACCTCTATTTAATCAATCTCCTAGTGTTGCATATGTAGTCTTTGTAGGATATAATCATTCATACTACCTAAAACCTATTATTATCTTAAAATATTAGGCTTTAGAATACCTTGTTTCAAATACGTAAATTAGAGGGACTTTTGATTAATCTAGTTTGAGTTTTCGTTATGGACCTATGTAACTTAGAGAGGATAGAGTAATAACATTAATTTACTATTTAATAAACTATCAAAATCACTAAATAGCTATGAAGTTATTGATTTAAAACTGTTTAGTAAGCTGCTGCTAGAAGTAAGGAATTACCCTTTAAACAGGTATAAGCAAAGGTTGTAAGATTGGCTAGTGATAAACCCTTTTTATACTGTAGATGGCTTCTTTGAACACCAGAATTATTATATTTCTTGAATTTTGTAATGACACTGTAATTTGTGCGTATATTTATTTTATTTTCGATATGTGACAATTTTTAATTCGTATTTGTAATTAAATGTTATGTTTGTCAGTATGTTAGGCCTTAGTATTAGTTTGACCTTGTAATGGTTTAATGACAATAAAATATTATTTATTTATTTATTTATTTGATTTACACTTGATGTTTGTGTAGATTATAATCGCTTAGGAATATAAATGACAATAGGTTTTCAAATCCAAAATTACAGTTTGTTTATTTGTGTAGAAATCAAATTTGACTATATTATATGCGTGTTAATGTCATATTTCAGTTTCTTTCTAAATTGTTTAGTAAAATTTACAAATAAAGAGATTTTGTTTAAAGGATCTGTTTTATCAAGGTGAGTGCGGAGTCAGCTCTTATGCCGCAGCTACAATAACTAAACGTTGATTTACTTGTGTAATTGT
The DNA here is from genome assembly GCA_963675035.1 of Allygus modestus. Lineage (NCBI taxonomy): Eukaryota > Metazoa > Arthropoda > Insecta > Hemiptera > Cicadellidae > Allygus > Allygus modestus. The sequence goes on along the minus strand of OY776117.1, from coordinate 122,852,511 downwards.
ACTAATAATTCATGCGTATGTGTGTAATGTGTGTGTCCTTCTTTTGCATTTTTTTTTTTTTATTTGAAGTAATTATAATGAAGATAACAACATCCTTGGACGGTCTTTGTAAGATTGCGAAACTAGTTGCCATTGTAACAATTTGGATAACAAAAAAAGCCGGAATGTAAACCACTATTAGTAATAATTTATGTATTTGTTCTACATGACCAAATTTTATTTTAAAAACTCTTTATGTTCTGATACACGGTTTTCTGGGATTTATTGTGCATGGCAAATAAATAGATATATATATAATTTTTACTTATCAGTTCATTATTTGTGCAGATAAAGATTAAAACTCTAGCTAAATAAAAGATTGACGATTGAAAACGAGAATATGTAAAAATACTGTACAAATAATTATAATATCCTTCCAATTTTCTAATAAAACATCAAAACGTTCAAGTCACTTATTGTTGGTAATCATTTCAAAATTGTCCTACGGTTCAATGATCTAAATAGCTGTCTGTTGTATTTCGTTAAGACCTTCTAACATTACAAATTTCTCCATTAATAAGTTTAATATTATATGAACCAGTTTATTTTATTTAATGTGATACAACGTAAGGAGGTTATAGTATTTCATATATGTTTTTCCCTAATTACTCTTTTAGTTGAATAAAATAACGGCATTTTTTATTAAACAAAATCTATAACCGTGCAAGTATTTACTAGGTTAAAAAACACTTTATGATAAATTAATACTATCGTCTCAGAGAATTTCTATAATTTTACTAACTTACAAGTGCAAAGTCCTCAACAGAAGCATTGCAATCCTGGAATACTTGACTTCAGTTTCAAGCTCGTCCCATTTCAATAGTCTCTAACAATTGTAAAGATATTTTGAGTCGCCTAATCTGTTCTAATAAATATCATAAATTGAACATTTTATTTTTGTTATATATTAAAAAAGGTTAACAAAATTAAGGTGTAGATGTAGTTGTGGACCGATTGGGCAAAGGTTGTAATTCGCTATAAGGAGATAAATCAGTTATAATTATGTGTTTTCTTTGCTTAAAGTTTAAGAAAGGTAGAGAGGTATTATTGAATTGTTTGAGGGTACCAAAGTAATTTATTCTTTAATCTAGAATAAATTAAAATTAATTAATTTGTATGATTAATTAAAAGGACGCAATATCATAATAATAATCGTAATAAAATAATCTAGGTTCATAATGTAATTGTAAATACATAGTACGAATTTAATATTATAAATAACCGACTACAACTTGCTACCTTTAGATAGCTATATTTAATACATAAACTATATAATTTTATAAATTCCGTTAAATAAATGTAAATAAGGATTTATAGTACACATGGCAACATTATCACCAATGGTCGCCCTGTCACATGGTCTCAGTATGAGTAAACTATGCAGTTAATCACACCATAGTGCCGTAAAGCAACCAATAGGCCGGGCAGACAAAAACTGATATTGTTTACCGATAATCCTCCAGTCACGTTATACAGGTTTTAGCACCAGTATATCATTATCACTAGTCAAAATTATCAGTAGTCTTGTTACATGGCCTCAACATTAGAATATTATGTACTTATCCACTCTATAATGCAGTATAGCAACCACAGAGAAGGCCGGCTGTCACAAACTAATATTGTTTATCGATAATCCTCCATTCACGTTATACAGGTTGATAGTGCACATAACAGCATTATCACCAACGAACCGATGTCCCCGTCACATGGTCGCAATATCAGTAAAGTGATCACAGGGCCGGCTGTCACCAACTGATATTGTTTACCGATAATCCTCCAGTCACGAGATACAGCACACATTACAACATTACCACCAGTAGTCTTATCGTCCCATCACATGATCACAATATCAGTCAACTATGCAGTTAACCACTCCAGTACACCGTATAGTGACCACAGGGCCGGCTGTCACAAACTGATATTGTTTACCGATAATCCTCCAGTCACGAGATACAGGTTGATAGCACACATTACAACATTATCACCAACGGACTGATCGCTCCGTCACATGGTCACAATATCAGTAAACTGTTCAGTTCACCACTCCATGATGTCGTATAGCGACCTCAGACAGGGGTGGCCGTCACAAACTGATATTGTTTACCGATATTCCTTCAGTCAAAAGATATAGGTTGATAACACACATTACAAGATTATCACTAGTGTGTTCGCTATATCATCTCGTTACATGGTAGCAGCTAATTAAAACTAATTTTGTTAAATTAAGCAGCAGTTCAACATTCATTAGTTTAGCACTCATTGCAACATTATCACCAACGGACTGATCGCCCTGTCACATGGTCACAATATCAGTAAACGGAGCAGTTAACCACTCCATGACGCCGTATAGTGACCACAGACCGGCTGTCATAAACTGATATTGTTTACTGACAATCCTCCAGCCTATAGATACAGGTTTATAGTACACGTTACAACACTATCGCCAACGAACTGATCGCCCCATCATTTGGTCGCAATATCAGTAAACTATGCAGTTAACTACTCCATGACACCATATAGGGACCACAGGCCGGATGTCATAAACTGATATTGTTTACCAATAAACCTTCAGCCACGAGATACAGGTTGGTAGTACATATCACAAGATTATCACTAATGTGTTCGCTAGATCGTCTCGTTACATGGTAGCAGGTAAACGAATTTTAATAAATTAAGCAGCAGTTCAACACACATTAGTTTGGCACACGTTACAACATTGTCACCAACGGACTGATCGCCTTGTCACATGGTCACAGTATCAGTAAACAGAGCAGTTAACCACTCCATGACGCCGTATAGTGACCACAGGCCGGCTGTCATAAACTGAAATTGTTTACCAATAATCCTTCAGTCACGAGATACAGGTTCATAGCCCACATAGTAACATTATCACCAACCAACTGTTCGCCCCGTCATATGGTCGCAATATCAATAAAATATGCAGTTAACCACTCCATGATGCCGTATAGTGACCACAGACTGGGTCAGCTGTCAAAAACTGATATTGTTTACTGATAATCGTCCAGTCACGAGGTACAGGTTGTTAGCACATATTGTAACATTATCACCAACCGACTGTTCGCCCCGTCACATGGTCACAATATCAATAAAATATGCAGTTAACCACTCCATGATGCCGTATAGCGACCACAGACTTGGTCAGCTGTCAAAAACTGATATTGTTTACTGATAATCGTCCAGTCACGAGATACAGGTTGATAGCACACATTACAAAATTATCACTAGTGTGCTCGCTAGATCGTCTCTTTACACGGTAGCAACTACTTTAGAAGAATTTTATTCAATTAAGCAGCAGTTTTACTGACTATTAATCGATTTTTTATTTAATTAAATATATAATTTTGTTAACACTATAATATTGATGGTGAATGAAACTTTAAAAATATACGGAACTTTTATTATTCGTTGATTACTTTTCCTTATTCAATTATTAAACATTGTTATGATTGTATTTCGGTAATAAAGATATAAACAAGTTCACTATTTCGTCCTGGAATAATTGTGGTATACAAACACTCTTATTAGAGAACTAGCTTACGTTTTGCGTTAAATTGAAATGGATCTAAAGTTAACTGAATCATATTGGACATTTAGCGTCTTTAAGACAAATTATATGTTTTCTTTTAAGACTTTACTTTTTACTGAGGTAGTTGGTAGTTGATAATCTCGTTTGTTAACTGAATAAACCCACGTAATTCACAATATACCGCATAAACCACTCGTCAATTCTGCCTGGGAATAAATAAACTAAATTTCGAACTTTAATTATTGCATTTACTATTTTTTCCACAATTTTTATCTTTTATCTTACCAATTTAAGAGAATTAATAACATAAAATACCAAAACCAACGCCTTAATTATTTATGTGCTGGATGAGGATAATAACAAAACTTGGATATTATAACTGTGGCTCTGATACTTTATCAAATGCTCTGATACTTCTCGTGTTTGCCAAATGTTTTGCTTTACAATTATGTATCTAGACACATAGAATTTTTCAAATTATGTACGTTTTATATATTATATCTCTTGGGGTAATGATAATTTTCTTATAAAGAACACGTTTGAGTATTAAATAATAAAATTAGTTAATTCTAGCTTTAAATAATTACGTTTGTTTATTCATTTGTATATGTGCATATACCACAATAGTAATAGTTTTAATACTTATATTTCAACATTTAGTTCTAAGAAATCAATTATATTCTATAGAAAGGTGTTCTTTACGTTGCTTTAAAAGATATTTATTAATATTATAATAAATTAATACTCTAATTAAAATATAATTTGATCACTCAAGTTACATCAAACGTAATAATTTACGTTTATCAGATCTAAATGACCAGTAACATTTAATTTATCTCCAATAACTATTACGCTTGTCATACAACGTGAAACTAAACACACAGTTGTTAACAGAGATGGTAGAGATGAACAGAGTAATACATTTTTCAGCTGTTCAGTTGGCAGTATTGCATTGCAAGTGACAGAATGATGAATCACCGTGAAACGCGGTGTTTAAAGTTGGCTACTCTGGAGGCAATTGTTTCCCTGAAGTAAAAGTGTGTATTATTTACGTTATTTTTAGAAAATTAAACCAAACTGATCGAGTTATTTCAAAAGTTCTATTTGATTTATCATTGTTCTGATTCGAGTTAGGTGACCACTAGCTTAACGGTTAGCGACTTTATTTCGGCACAAGAGGTCACGGGTTCGATTCCCAGGGACCTCAGGGAATTCCCAGTGCACTCTTTTTGAGGTTGAAACCGTTGTCCGAACAATGTTAAATACAAAATATTAGACAAAATAAACAGTTACCTATTATTCAGATATTTCGGTAACGTGTAACTTACTCGTATGTTGTTACAAATAAAATCACTGTATTGTTAATCTTGGAATCTAGTTAGTTAATGAAGGCTCAGATGATATGGTAATAGAAAAGCCGGGATCGAGTATCGGGAAACCGTAACAGTTAGGTGGCAGAGCGTCAGGCCCCATGAGTGCGTTATATTAGTCTGTGACATGGGTTAAGACTTGTTGGAGCTGGCACATTCACCCAACCACAATATGTAGGTAATTTATAGGTTACACGGATTAAGTTTATAAATTAAATAATTAATTAAGCTTAATAAATAAGTAACATGTTTAAATCTAGTTAATCCTTTTTTTTAAGTATTTCAAATTATTTAGATTAACATAATATTTGAACACTCCTAATAACGATAATTTAGTTCTAATACACATACATCTTTATCTTATCTCAGCCTGATAAGTAAAATTGTAAATACTGACATGGTTAAACACTAACAAGACACGATTATATATCAATCCAAACTTAACAACTTAATTCAAATAAATCTTTCTTTCCGTAAATTTAACATGTATTAAGAAAGTATTAAAATGAAATGTTTTATCTGCTTGAGTTTTTAGATAACGTTTTTAATAGTTGTCATCTATTGGTATGTTCTATGTAGTATTACTAAAACATTTTGAATACTTATTAATTTGTTGTTCAAATTTAAAAAGTGAACGAACGTATATAATTTATTAGTTTAGAAGTTAAATTTTAGTTACAATTCACACAACCGAGTTTTGTATACATGTATTACATATATTTTAAATAATCCTCAGTTATATAAAAATATACATGAGTAAAATTACATGGTATTTTTCTAGGAGAAATGTACCTACAACAGTGTATTCAAGGTGGTGACAAATCTGTTTGAGATATACCTGTCCACTACAAACACGTCTTTGTAACTTCCTTTTAGTCTGTGTTCTATGACAACCTCCTCCTGTTCCTCATTCCTCATCCACCATAAGCGTGATAAGAGCAACATAGAGTGGCATTAACCTCTTCACTACATTATATTTTCCTCTCGACTTTTACTGATTTCCGCTGAGAATTTTATTCACACTTAATACAAGATTTCTCTTTTAATTTCATATTTAAAAAATAATTCTACATATTCAGCTTTCTGATTAATGAATAATAGTGGTAAAAAGTACGGTATAGTAAATAGAGTTCATTGATATATATCAATTCATAAATCAATTCATTGATTTCATTTCGGTGTTGGTAGTTTATTTTAAAGCTGTTTTCAAGAGAAAAAAATACTTAATTTCAATTTGATAATCACTCACAGGTAATTTATTCTTAATCCACGTTTTAGATTTTTCAACTTAAATATTTTGAATTATATTTTTATTTTATTTTTTAGGGCACAAGTTTTTTTTCCGTAAATAAGATAAGATAATTAAAACAGGTCTGTAACGATCTACAAAAAAATGGATTTACATTTTTAAGATTTAATTGCAATATGCATTATAAAAATTGCATGCAAAAAACAAGCATCCACTTAAAACCAACCTTGTTACATGACGATTTTTCTTTCGGTTTTGATAGTACATTTTGAATATTGCGATACGTCCTCTGATATTATTATATTTAAAAATAAAAGCAAATTTACTGAATCCCAGCAAGTCGACAAATATAATACAAGAACCATTTTTTTGATGATACATCATATCATTGAACAACTTTGTTAAAAAGATCAATTATATATACATCTGGAGAATTTATTAATCACACACAAAAGAAATATAAATTAGGAATAGAATCCAGAAAAGATTCAAATAAATTAAAATCTATTTTATATGAAAACCCCGCCTATCGATGACGATGTTCAACAATTCTGATCTAAAGACCTCATACCGTAGTGAACTTCTATAAAGGACATGAATGTGAACTTCTATACATTTTGTTCTCCTTATTTATACCATATAAATATTCTCATATATTGAACACATTTGTAAAATGTTTACACAATAAATATCTGGATCTGGATCTGTATTTACAATCAAACATTGTTATTATTTGCATGGATCTTCAACCTGTTTTTTTTTACGTTTCAATATTCTAATTAATATTTTTTTAATTATTTTAATTTTTATTGAAAACAATAACTCACTAAAAAACAGGTACACGCCAAATAGAAATAGTAAATTGTGAATGTGTTTTGTATTATTTTAAATTTTAAGAATTTATGTTCTTTATTTTTCTGAAGAATTAAATTACCATGTATTAAAATTTTACTAAAATACAATATTTTTATTGAAAAAATCATGGGAATGACTAAATATAAAGCATTTAAAAATATTCCTTACCATAAAAATCTGGTTTACTTTCATTTAAGTAATTAAATACAAAAGTGAAGAAAAGTATATGTTGTAATAATAAAAATAAAAAGCTATTCGTGTTTTGCAAGAGTTGACGGTGAACAATAGAAGAAAAGTTCTCATCTGCGATATCCTGCTACAGCAGAGTAGAATCTCTGATGCCGCCACCTCTAATGCTTCCTTTAGCGTTTGTGTTAAACTCCTTTCTCGTTCATGATATATCAATCGTTTTATTTTTATTCTTATGTTTACAATCAATTGCTTTTTTTTATTAAAACTATAGCACGACAATTTATGAATTTGTCGTTGATGTGGTAGGTTTAGGTAAATATTTCCTATTGCAATCATCACAGTGACACTACCCTAACAATCTTAGTAAATTGTAATAGTTAATTGTAATAGTTAATTGTAAAGGTTTTAAATCCAATCTATTATTTACGTTTTAATTGCTTCCAAACCTTGTTACTTTATTACCTGAGTCGTATTTGTTCTAGAAAGACTTTTTAATATTTTGTATTGCAACTACAAATTGATCCAGTTTCGAAAGTTCCACTGCATTGCCTAAGATTTGGCTTACGACCAATTTCGTTTGCTCACGATTTATGCACTGAACCTCGCAAATTAGGTTCTATAAGAAGAGTCTATTCTTTTACAGATACTACGGAATAATTCTAGTACTGATAACATGATTTTGTTCTTTGAGCGAACAGTCTTTCTGTTACTTCTGCTTGAGTTTTTACATTTGTCTACCTTAAAATAAATACACTATTCTTTAAAAAAAGACACCACTGCTGAAACAGGGTTATTTTCATTATAATTTTTGTATGTAAATATCCAGTTGCGTATTAAATACCCCCGTCAAAGCAAACCAGCCTACTCAGCGAATTTCCTATGAATTTTTCTTAATATCGCACTAAGCCACTGACCAGAATTCATGAGAAATATATTCACAAATAAGCGATGTATAAAATATTAATTATTCTTCATAAGAATAACACTGGGGATGAGTACGTAGGTTTGCTGCAACAAGGAACGCAATAATGGTTTTTATGCTAATATCAATAGAACTCATCTAGGTTAAGTCACATACCAAGTTTCATCCATATATATATTCATAAATAAGCGATATGTAACATTTGAATTAATCTACATAAGAATAACATGGGGACCGAGTACCCAGGTTTGCTGCTGCGGGAACCAAAGGCAAAAAATTGTTGTGTTTGTATTTGTATTTGTTGTGAGATATAAAATATTTATTTTCTCCATAAGACTAACATTAGACAACGTACTGTGTTTAGAACTTTCGATATCTCAGTAACCAATTGACGTAGAACAATGATCAAAACACCAAATTGTTTGTATTTTTAAGCTGAATTTAATGGTTAAAACTAAAATTTGACTTAAATAAAAATTACAAGTGAAAACCCAAAAAAAACCATTTTTGGGGTACAAACCCCCCTTTGGATGGTGCGATTCGTCTGGTTTTTGAACTTGTTCAAATAAATGGTACTTTACACATTTTTACCCAATGTTATTAAGATCGGACCTTTTTTATGAGAGTTATCGTGCTTACGGATACATAAATATATATATATATATATATATATATATATATATATATATATATATATAAAACAATTTGAACGAATGGTGTTTTTGGCTTCTGGGGACCTCAAAACAAAAAGTTATCATGGTCTCGGGCTTAAGTCTTACCATGAGACCTACGGTAATAGCTTCTTCCCTATAGGGGGAATTGGCTAAAAGGAATTCATTTGCGGAATAAACCAAGTAATTTCCGTGAAACTGCGCTAGTTTATATTAACTTAGGCTTAGCGTTTAGAATCTTAATAATAAGGTAACTTGAGTGAATCGCAAACTTGATGCGAAGGATTGTTGATTACTGAGTTTTCAATAACCACCGTCTCAGCGGTCTCTGGGGTCGATACACCTTCAAGGCCAGCCCTTTTGTGTGGAAATAGTTTATTTGTATACAAAAGGCAATTTTAATTTTAACTATGTAATGATATGTTCATTTTCTTTGATTATTTATATTCTTATTTTGTTTGTAGGTAAAATAATTAAAAATATTTTCGGATCCACTTTCTACGTTCACATCCATAATTTAAACGAAGTGACTGCGTACACGTCCAATATAAGGGCAAATTCACTTCGCTACCGCTTAGGTTATGTTGGGTTAGGTTACGTTACGTTATGTTACGTTAGGTTAGGATAGGTTATATTACGTTAGGTTAGGTTAGGAGGTTTTCTGGCTCTCAGTTTGTTTTAAAAATCACAGGAAAAATAACGTACGGTGAATAATTTGGAACGGACGTGAACAGTAGCAGCTCACGTCGGACGTGTACGTAGCCACTGCCTAATTTAAACCTGAGTATATTATTCATACAAATACGTCTGAATGGTTGTTTTAACAAATATTACTTTTTTTTAGAAACTACTAAATGTATCCTAAGAAGATTAAATTAAAAACGTTTATTTATCCCATTTTGTTACAGTACAATGAAAACCCCGTTCTAACTATGTTTACATTACATCTATAATTTAAGTCATTTAATAAGGAAAACCTTAAATATGCAGATGCTGGTAGAAATTCAGAGTATATACAAAGAATAATGTAAAATTAAAAAATACTAATAATTTAACTTGTCGACATAAACCAACTCCTTTATATCAGGGTAAAGTAGGTTATTGGGGTTGGGGGTGTCAAGGGTTTCGTCTCAACTAGTTTGGCTTGACGCGAACCTTGGCATCATTGAGAGCAATTGAGACCAAAATTTCATTAGGTTTCAAAAATATCGATTGATGGTTTAATAGATAGTTAATTCTGTAATTTAGACTTAAATTACGAAAATTTTGTTTTGCTACGTAGACTTTTTTTAATAAAATAATTAGAAAAAGCTTTTTTGAGGTGTAAAAAGAGATTTTTTGAGAATACCTTGTGAAATTCTAATGTGAATTGTAATTTTTGAACATGAATGCAAATTATCTCAAACCAGCATTTAAACGTTACTACCGTGAAGGTAAGTCAGTCATAGCATATTCTATTATAAATTTACTGAATCGGTTGCTATGCTTTAGGTTGTTTGAGAATAACTAAATGTGGATGGGATACCCAGGCTCATACAAGCTATATACTCAAATGTGTACATAGCTTGGAAGCCAACATGAAATTAGACAAACTTGGCCAATCATCGTTAGACAAAGTATTGCAAAATGGAATGTAATAAGATACTTCCTTTAAAATATATTATCTTTCCTTTGCAAATTAATAAGAAAACGTAAGTTATACTATTATTATTTTAATGTAAATTTTTTTAACCGAGAGTCTAATAAATTTGGATTCACGCACTTGTATGAATGATTCACGCAATTTGTATTAATGGTTGAATCTTGGCAAAAGAGCAATCTTTACAAAGACTTTTCAAGCTAGCAAATTTAAGTGTTTTGCTCGTTGACTTGGAAAACGACCAAATATCCTTCCATCTCATTTATTACAAACTCTTTTACTTGTTTTTTTCTTCATTTCTTATGTCTCCAACTAAGTCTGCCATTAAAAAGCACCGGATTAAAAGGTATTTAACGATTTTTCAAATTGTAGCAAAACTTTGTATGTACATGTAACAACTGTCAACATTTTACGGTTTATTAAGTCTCAATGATTCGATAAGCTATTTAAATACATTTATTGCAGTAGTGTAACAAATTGAATCTTAATGACTAACGATTTTCTTAATAAGGTTTTGATTTTGTTTTAGCATATTGATCTGTAAAAGTATTATTTTCAGTTGTTATCGTGTTACAAAATATAATTCGAATTATCGATGATTAAAAGTTGAGGATATACGCTAAGTAAAAATGAATAAAGTATAAATATGTACAACTGAAGTATTGTTATATAAAAATACCAGGGACAGATTTTCTTTGCTACTCACTCGTATATAATCTTAAGAATACGTATTATAACAGTTGTTCTTAAATACAAACATAATTTACAACTAATATTTCATTCATAATAATTAAATTATAAGAATCATTTTGTACTTATGTTATGTCTCTCCCTTCAAACAAGAGAATAACAAATATTATTGTTCTCTGATGAAATCCTTTTTCCTCCAAATCACTTGCTAAACTTTTAGATTAAGAAGTTGTAATTATTCCACCATCCTGCACACAGTTGCGGGGTTTATAAAACAAAACTTGGATTGAGGCAGTTAAAAAACAACATTCAACCACGTGGCTTTATCACCGCTATTTACTTACTCTTTTAAATACTCCCTTTTATTTTATGGCAAGTAGTTGGTGATTATGAAAACAGAAAAACAAATAATTGTGTGTAAGGTTATAATGCTATTAGTGATTTTCCTGCAATGCTTGAATGTTATACAGAGTCTTTCCGAACGCAGTACTAAACCTTTAGAAACTTGTTGCCAGAATCAAGACAAAACGAGTTCGCACGCAGCACGCTGACATGAGGGAAGTGAATTACCACATAAAAAACTATAACAACTCAAAATCAGTTAAAAACATACATTTATTCCAATTTTTATAAAATCTGAAAATATTTATTTTTTGGCTGTTCTGATGCTCCTGGTTCTATTTACATGCAATGCTGGGAATACAATTTTGCGCATTATAAGGTTAGGAGAAGGTCTAGTCAGGCTTTAAAGTAGGCGTGAGGTTGTTGGGGATGATAAAAGTACTCCAACAAATGAATAATAGGCTTTTCTAATGTAAAACCCCCATAAGACAACGTACTGTGTTTGATCGATACACATTTTCTTTAATAACTCGGTAAACATTTATGCTAGAATGACGAGAGAGGGCTTATAACTTTTGCCTTTCTAATTCCCATCTTTTTAAATGCATTAATTTTACATCTGGGGCTTTTCTGACCCTTTTTGGGCCCAAAAACTCGAAATTTGAAAGATAAATCACCAAAAAATGGGTTTAGAGTTTTCCGATTGTTTTTCCCAACGAACTTGTCCAACAGGTTATAGAAAGGAACGTCGCTACAAAATTTGAAGTAAATCGGACAAAAAATACGACCGCTAGAGTGCATACACACATATATATATATATATATACACATATATATATATACAATTTTGAACGACCCCCCAAAACGTGTTCAGGGGGTCACGTTAGGAACTTCTATGGTGGTCCCGGGCTTAAGTTTCACCGTGCGGGTCATGCTAATAGTTCACTTTCCAAAGGAAATTCACTAAAAAACGCAAATAGATGTACAGATGAGTGATGAGAGAAATAAGCCCTTTGTATTACTTTTTAGTGAATTTCCTATGGAAAGTGAACTATTAGCATGACCCGCAAGGTGAAACTTAAGCCCAGGACCACCATAGAAGTTCCTAACGTGACCCCCTGAACACGTTTTGGTGGGTCGTTCAGAATTTTATATATATATATATAAAATTCTGAACGACCCACCAAAACGTCATATATATATATATATATGTATGTATATATGTATGTATGTATGTATGTATGTATGTATGTATGTATGTATGTATATATATGTGTATGCACTCTAGCGGTCGCATTTTTTGTCCGATTTACTTCAAATTTTGTAGGGACTTTCCTTCCTATAATCTGTTGGACAAGTTCGTTGGGCAAAACAATCGGAAAACTCTAAACCATTTTTTGGTGATTTATCTTTCAAATTTCGAGTTTTTGGGCCCAAAAAGGGTCAGAAAAGCCCCAGATGTAAAATTAATGCATGTAAAAAGATGGGAATTAGAAAGGCAAAAGTTTTAAGCCCTCTCTCGTCATTCTAGCATAAATATTTACCGAGTTATTAAAGAAAATGTGTATCGACTAAACACAGTACATTGTCTTATGGGGGTTTTACACTAGAAAAACCTGTTATTCCTTTGTTAGAGTACTTTTATTACCCCCATAGACATTGCCCGTAGACATAAATAGTCAAAATAAAATTATATTTTTAGAATTACATGTTCTGGCAAACTGAAAAAACATTCCTCATTTTTTTGATACAGTAAAAACTACAAATATATAATTTATTTTAATTTTGATCGAGTGTCTCCATAGAGTATCTTAGTGTAAAGAGTAGACAGTTTGTGTACTCCCGAGACAGCACTGAGCGGAGTAATCTGTCAGCACAAGTATTATGTGGAGTAGACGGTTTGTGTGCTCCTGAGACAGCATTGAGCGGAGTAATCTGTCGGCACAAGTATGTTGTGGAGTAGACAGTTTGTGTGCTCCTGAGACAGCACTGAGCGGAGTAATCTGTCAGCACAAGTATGTTGTGGAGTAGACAGTATGTGTGCTCCTGAGACAGCATTGAGCGGAGTAATCTGTCAGCACAAGTATTATGTGGAGTAGACGGTTTGTGTGCTCCTGAGACAGCACTGAGCGGAGTAATCTGTCAGTACAAGTATTATGTGGAGTAGACAGTTTGTGTGCTCCTGAGACAGCACTGAGCGGAGTAATCTGTCAGCACAAGTATTATGTGGAGTAGACAGTTTGTGTGCTCCTGAGACAGCATTGAGCGGAGTAATCTGTCAGCACAAGTATTATGTGGAGTAGACGGTTTGTGTGCTCCTGAGACAGCATTGAGCGGAGTAATCTGTCAGCACAAGTATTATGTGGAGTAGACGGTTTGTGTGCTCCTGAGACAGCACTGAGCGGAGTAATCTGTCAGCACAAGTATTATGTGGAGTAGACAGTTTGTGTGCTCCTGAGACAGCATTGAGCGGAGTAATCTGTCAGCACAAGTAGTATGTGGAGTAGACGGTTTGTGTGCTCCTGAGACAGCATTGAGCGGAGTAATCTGTCAGCACAAGTATTATGTGGAGTAGACGGTTTGTGTGCTCCTGAGACAGCACTGAGCGGAGTAATCTGTCAGCACAAGTATTATGTGGAGTAGACAGTTTGTGTGCTCCTGAGACAGCACTGAGCGGAGTAATCTGTCAGCACAAGTATTATGTGGAGTAGACAGTTTGTGTGCTCCTGAGACAGCATTGAGCGGAGTAATCTGTCAGCACAAGTATTATGTGGTGTAGACGGTTTGTGTGCTCCTGAGACAGCATTGAGCGGAGTAATCTGTCAGCACAAGTATTATGTGGAGTAGACGGTTTGTGTGCTCCTGAGACAGCACTGAGCGGAGTAATCTGTCAGCACAAGTATTATGTGTAGTAGACAGTTTGTGTGCTCCTGAGACAGCACTGAGCGGAGTAATCTGTCAGCACAAGTATTATGTGGAGTAGACAGTTTGTGTGCTCCTGAGACAGCATTAAGCGGAGTAATCTGTCAGCACAAGTATGTTGTGCGTCAGTTTTACTCTTATGGTCAAGGTTCCCAATGAGACTTTTTGTACACTCCCATTTCAAATCGTATCACTGTATGTAGTATCCTACCATAGCAAATTTTTTATTTTATCAGAGTGTGACAATTTCTCCTGACAAAATGTCTGTTATTTGTAGTCTCAAAAAGTTGAACCCACTTAACGACTCGAAGGCAAGTTTAGTAGATGTCATATTATATTTATTACCTGTATATGTAAAACGTTATTTAAGATTTCATCAAACATATTATGTTTCAAAGAAACCATTTACGGCTGGTATCTTATTTCTGTTTCATATAAGCAGTAACATAACGAAATCTTGATCATCGTATGATCCTTTCAGCTGAAAATTGATTTTAAGATTTGTAAAGCGTATCCGAAAGGGTTTTGGTAATCCGAATATGGTTTGATTAAACTAGTCGGGTAATATAGGCATTACTCTATTGAATATATGTCAAACACAATAAAATGACTACATAAGATAAGTAGAGTCAAATATTTATCTGTTTTAATACTTTAAAAACTACATAAGTTGTTAGGAGTTTCTAATCAGTTTTAAAAAGAACGGATAGATAAAAGTTGTAGTTTAGCTTGATATCTGTGAACTAACTAAATAGGAAATGTGAAATAGCATAGAGTGAATAGAAGCACGACCCTTTTATACGATATTTTAATTCGGATTACAGAGATTTGATTACTATGAACTCAGTTGGTTAAATATAGTCATAGCGGATATATTCCCCTTTTGTATTTCAATCACGAGCTTGTGAACCACCTATGACCCATAAAATAGTGAAGAATATACTTTTGCCTTTAAATTTACAGTGAAGAATTTACTTTTTTCTTTAAATTTACAGTGTTTTTTTTATTGCGGTACTGTATTTTAATTTAAAAATTAATTAACTCCAAAAAAGTATTATTTCGCAACCCAATTTACAGGTACTTTAATACAAATTCAAAAGGTGGCAACTTTTCTTTCTTTACTTCATCCTTCGTCAAAACTATTGCATTGTTATTTTTTTTGTATTTGCAGTTATTTTGACGTATTTAATTGAAAATCCGAAAACTGTTTTTAAACTTTTCTGAAAAGATTGAACCACTGCTTGGACTCGAGTTGGTCTGTTTGAGTACCTAGTACAACAAATCTTATTATTTATGAAGTTGTATAAGTTAGCTGTACGAGTGTCAAATGCAATAATTTAAATTAAGTGTATTTTATTTCACATTCCTAAACACTAATTAACTATCTAAGGAAATTATTTTAAATGTAAAAACAACAAATAATAGGCATAAAATATGTTTTATTGCTTTTGGTACTTTCTACAACTAATTCTTATAGCCTCATAAGTGAAAAAGATTATATATTTTTAACTACGAGTTTAATGATATCATCTTATATGTTGCAACACTAAATTCCACTTTATTCAGCAAATAAATGTGATATCCAATATTTGCACTTAAAAACAACAAATACTATGGAGCAGGATTACCAACCTATAATCTCTTATTGATTTTAAACAGTGACTTTTGGTACTTTTAAATTGGGTAGCGATAAAGAAACACCATAAACCTTCCTTTCCGGGCATACTGCTATAGGATATTTTTGATTACGTTACAGATAGCCTAACCAATATCAAATGTTACATTTATTAAAACGAATGTTAAAATTTACAATTTACATAATAGTTTTAACCTAAATTTCACATGTGATAAAACTGCAAAACTATCAAACATCTGAAGCCACGATAAACCAGTCAATCAACTGTCGTTGTATCATTTGTTTTACTTTAACAGGAAATGGAAGTCTTGCTTAGTTTCATTATTTGTTTATTTGTTCTGAACACAATCATTAATAGTAGAGCTAATCATTATATTTCAGAGCTTGAATTATGCAGGTTACAGCTTACGTTGAAAAAGCGACCTTTTTGGAAGGTTTGCGCGAGATAGTGCGAAAAACTTTTTCTCTCCTCTCCACTTGGCGCTTGCTGTCACCATTGGTTGAAGGTATTTGTTATTTTATATTTTCTACTTTTGTTTGCTTGTCGTCCAGAAGATTAGCATACATTTTGTATGAATTGAGTTGTACATTTTTGGTCTTAACACGGTAAATCACAAACGTTGACGTGACCATAAGCGTTATGACTACCGAATAACGGTGCCACTAAAAATAACTATCAAACATGTTCAAGCTTTATAGCAGAGTACAACTAAATAATAATTGGGGCGCTACTATTTTTCAGTTAATTTCATTAAAAGATACGTTGTAACTAAACATAACCATCAGACTATTTGATTTTGCGACGTTATATTTGAATCTTTTAGCTCCGGAAAGGGAGGGATAAACCACGTGAACCACGGTGTATGGTGGACAATTCCCCTCCACTGCAACCTCCCCTCCATGCACTAATTATTCTTGTCGCAGGACACTCATTTCGGTAAAAAGTTTAAAATATTATTTACATTAAATTGTATTAATTTGAAATAATCCTAAAAATATGGAATAGCTTGATCAGTTTAGTATTATTTTATCAGGATAATACAAATGTAATACACATTGTTACTTGAGAGGAACGAATGGCCACAGAATATCCAACTTTAAACACTGAGTTTTTGCGGCGATTCATCATCCTGACACCTGCAACGCAATACTGCCAACTGAGCAAATGAAAAATCTATTTCTATATCCACCGATATATCTCTACGCTTTTATTTCCAATCGTAATTGATAAATGCATTAAATTTATTATGATTTTGTTAGTTGTTGGTGAATTTAATATAAATTATTGAAATAAATAAAATGTGAAATAAGAACTAAATTTTCATAAACGTATTCGGAAGAAAATTATGACTTTGATATAAATGATAAAGTGCAAGCAAGATTAACTTTAATAACAGTTTAAATGGTTTCATGGCTAAAACAATGTTTTATCTGATTTCTGTGGTTAATTCCAAATTGTGTCACTAGTAAAGTTTTAAAAGGAAAGCTATCTTTCTTCCAGCCAGATACACATTACTCAAGAAATTATTTTTGTACCGTTTTAATTGAATGAAATTAGATGACATAAAAAAATTGCTTTTTTAAAAACAGTATAATTTGTTACAATTTTTACAATCCACGCAGGGAACTGAAATTTACAACGGTTTACAGCAATGGCTAATGTACCCGTCTGCTGGGCGGCAGAAAATACTTTTACAATTGAAAAACAAAATAAAACTAGGTTATTTATAAAACGGTAAAGATATTAAACCATTGAGGTGTGGTTAGTACCTCAGTACTTTACCGATAAACAAAAATAAATCATTAAAACAATTAATAAAATATTAATCCTTTAACATGCTTATAACTAGGCCTAAGACTAAAAAACGCGCCATTGGTAAGGTATTTTTATTAAAATAAACATTTATTTCAAATTGATTTATTAATTTTAAAAAATGACAAACTGTATATATATATTTCTGGTATATCAAACATTTTAATGCCAAAACAGTTGGATTAATATATGAATATTTAATTATTGTAGATGTAAATAACACTATTTATCAAGAATAAGTTATACCATTTATCAATTGTATATTTTAATCAAATCATACGAATGAAATAGAGTTTAAGCTGAAATAATACCATAGATAGACTACTAGTACTATATTAATGTACGTACCACTTTACTTCTGGGTTTATTCCTTGAAGGTAAACCCATTATTCTAATAGCAAATCTTCAGTTTAAGTGAATTGAAAAGATACGAAAATTATTGCATTTTTCATCACCCGTAAAATGTAAATACAACTTTTTCGCTAAAATCTTTAAAATAATTACATACCTTTTTCACCGATATTGAAAATAAATTGATATCTTTACGAAATATAATGTAACTCCAATAATTATGTAGACAATCCTACAAAATATTAGTAGTAATATTAAAGAATATGTACTGTAATAATCTAATAACAACGGCCAAGACAATATCAACACGAGATATTTTAAAGTGAAAATTACGTACCGAGGAAGCAAAGGTTAAACAAATTATTGAATAATATTCATAGAAGGTATTACAAAGAGTTAAAAAGGTTTATTTGCGTTCAGCAGCGAAATCAGGTTTATGCCCTGTCAGTGACAGCAGGGGGGTTGTAAGCGAGAGGGGAGGTTTGTACAGGGGGTGGTGGCGTGGTTGTTGGATAAGGGGGGGGGAGGGGTTACGGGTCAACCAAGCATTGCACATTGATGGATTGTTATATGCCTGTTATTGGTAACATTTTGTAACCACACTTTCAATAACATTTGTTATAGAGACATGTTTAAACGAGTAAGATAATGTATCTTTCTTTTAGGTTACATGATATTTGTATTTTCTACGTTATCAATTATTTACTTTAGTTTAATTTAAAGGAATACCAACACAGTTAGAGGAGTGGTTCAGATAATCTTATCGTTTTAGTGTATGTTAATTTTACGTCTAATGAATGTTGTTGTATATATTAACAGTTTTTGTATTAAATATTTAAATATGTGATTGCAGCTATACTGTTGGCTCTAGAATAATATGGAACACGTCGCAAAGAAAATCGCGGTTACCCAAATAACATTTGTAGAACGACATATTACCTCTGGCTCTATGAGCATCAATAAATTTGCAAACTTAATTGTATAAATTAAATACTTCGCATATTAATTGCGGAAGTATTAAAGTTCTGTGTATAATATTGCGGAGTTTTGTTGTTTAACGTCCACGTATTTGAATTTTGAAACGTGCGTATGAAATGTACTAAATTTATTATAATATTGTTAATTTAAATATCTTTGAAGCAATATTTATAATTTTAACAAATTCACCCCATATAGAAGAAGCTATAATAGTAATTGGCATGGTAATTTATAAGACCTAGACCTGAAACAATGAAAAACTTTTATTTTGATTCCAGATGCAAAAAAAAACTATTCGATAAATTTTGAATATATGTAACACTAAGTGGTATAACTTTCGTATTAAAGGTCCGATCTGATGAAATTTAATGAAAACATGTAGAGCAACATTTTTGACTTTAACATCAATAACTATACTAAAACCTTCATCCTGAAGGGGAAATGTATCCCAAAACTTGGTTGATAGATAATTATACATATAATTTATAAATAATTGAGTTTTCGTTTGCACCATTTTAATGAGCTTAAATACACAAACAATTTTGTGGTCTGCATCATTACTGTATGTCGTTTTGTTACTGATATTAAAAGTGCTAAACACAGTACTTTGTCCAATGTAATTCTTATAGTTACTATGATGGATACAACATGCATGATGGATCAACATACACTGTTAAAATTTGGAATGTTGCTTCATACGGTTTTGGTTCATTGAGATTTGCAAAATAATCCCATTTTTGTTGCATTTTCAGTAAACCTTCATACTCAATCGTAACGTTTTCTTATGGATAATAAATAAAATGTAATATCCCGCTTATTTATGAATGTATTTTAGGGAAACTTGTAAATGCTTCATCTGGTGCCGAATTACCATTTTAAATTAATTGAGTACGCAGCTTAGCTGAGATGAGGTATTTAACTGTATATATACTACAGTTTTTAAAAGCAAAGGAGACATTGTATGAATTATTTGAAGAGTGTATAATTTAAAACATAATTTTACATATTGAATCGTACTTTTGTAATTTTGTACACAAACATCACGAGAAATCGAATTTCGCCTTTAGAAGACCGTAATTTGAGTAATATTTCTTATCATAATGAAAAGCGTTGTTTAGGAATAATAACATTGCTTCCATAAAAGAATAACGCCAATCACCAACGTCCTCTTGAAATTAACTTTAATTTGTTTCCCCATAAGAAAGACAATTAAAATCTCACATTTTGGAATATCCAAACTATTTACTATTTTTAATATAATTCTTGTTTCCACAGTTACGACATGGAGGTAGTTAGAACAGGGTATCCACTCCGCGGTAAAAAAGAACCCCGCAGAACTATTTTAAAATCCGACTTAATCAAATTAAGGCCAACAAAAATAGCCCAACTTATCCCACAATCCCATTTTATTCATCAAGTCGTTAAAATATCCCTGTAATGGGTTGAAAATCCCTCAAGTTTTCACAATGTTTAGAAGTGTGAGATGTTAGAGGTAAAACAGCGTCACCGAGTCGCATCGAAGATTCCTGTCAGACTCGGGCAGGATATTGCAGGTCTAAACACGTCTCTTATTGTTCACCTTCAACTCGTATAAGCTACTTGGTGTTTTACTGCTTCTTTTACTTCTATTTTATTTTGCGGGATTCATATACAACAGATATAATAAGTAATTATACGGATACTTATTGTAAAATATTTATTGTATAAATATCGTAACTTATAATCTTACAAATTAAATTAAAACCGAACAACAACACTGTAAAACACAAAGCGTGTTAGCAAGTTTACGTGTGTTTTGTTACGTGTGTTTAAGCGTTTGACGAGTTTATAATTTTTTGGATATTTCAAATTATTTGTTAATGTATATATTAATAAAAATGTGAATATGTAGCCCCAATACTTCAAAATACTTAACTATATATAGTGTCTAAAGTTAAAGAATGTTGTTTTAAAAACCTTATAAAATTAACAAAATTATAGTAATTTAATCTAAGTTTATCCCAACCAAGTAACTGGAATAGTAACCCCTAACCTAAATAATATACAATGAAATTAAATAAATAATATTAAATTTTTAAGTTAATTACGCACAACCATAAACCCAATACTGCAATATATTATAACGAAATAATGTAAGCTATTGGAATAATAGATTACGTAGGGTTTCATAGTACATGTACTTGAAAGCGTGTTAGCAAAGTGTTATCATCATCAAGCCTAAAACACTCTATCAAAGTGGTGTTGCTCGGGTACCCCGGAAGTTATAATATACCACAATAATTATTAAAAAGCACTAAATATTTATTTGTCTCAATTTCGTTTTTACAACAATATGCTTACAATTATTTGAACCGAATGTTTTTTTGTTTTTTTTTTAATAACAATATGAACTTATCTTGAGTTCTATTGTGTCACAGTTCAAATATTTTCCCATCGGTGGCATATTGGGTTTATGTTTAGACAACTAAATTAGTCAACTAAAGTATTTTATTAGCAAACAGACTCTGACAGTATAAACGGAATTGTTTGTGCATTGAGTTTTGTTAGGTAAAAAGACAGCTTTGCCTTTAAAACTTTTGGAAATAAGGTAGATAACTTGGAACTAAGTTCACAAAGTCTTTTGTTGATCACTGGGGTAGTGACTTGCTGTTTCATCAAACCGAATCGGAACTTGTTATAGTTTCCTAGAAGATTTCCATGTATATTAATAAGTTTAAACTATCTAATATGTTTATATGTCACAGAGTTTATTGGTTTCTGTAGACAAAATCATCGTTTTCTTATTGTATTACATATTTTTTCCAAAACACTAGTCTTATTATCAAATTGTAAAAACCAATCGTAAACTATTAAGATACGTTATAGTTTGTATTAAAAGGACTGTAATCTATTTTTGACTTTCATACTTGCAACTTTAATAATCTTAGACACAGTGGATTAACCTTTTATATGAAAGAATCTCAAGAAACAAGGTTTTGGTCTACTTAATTGGACATAAATACAAAATAACCTAAAGTGGCATTCTTGTAGCCTACTTAATTAGTAAATTGTTTAGGATCTCTCAATGTGAATGACTTTTTTCACTTAGCCTTTGGAACTTATGGAGGGTTATTAACTTTCTCGTTCTTTAACTTCGGTTTACATTTTCTTGCGACATGAAAAGGGAAATTTCTTGACTGATTATCCTGATCTTATTTTTAAAGATTAGATAATTTTGAGATGAAGAGGATTTATAAACAGTAAACTCAATATAGTTTTAAAATGTAAACACATTTGGTTGTAATTTTGGGGTAGCATTTTCAGCTGCTATTTATAGTTTTTTTTCGATTTCAATGTCACTGAAACTAATGTAACTGATTATTTGCTGCCGTTATCTATTTTGTGATAAATGTAATCACCAACGTCAATATTGTATCTTACCAAATACTATATCACTGATGGAATTAGTGTAAATGTTTATATAGCTGACCAGTGACTAAAAGCGTTTTAAGATTTGTCTACATGTTTCGGCAATGTGATCAGCATTTTTATTTTTACCATTGAAGATTTTAAAATGAAAAAAAATTCAAGCCATTAAGTTATCTTTTAAAGTGTACGTAATCTGCTTAACTAGAAATTTGATATTATATAATATTAACGTTGATGGGTTGGCGGGCAATGTTTTTACAATGACGCTCTCTGTAGTTATATCCCGAGTGAACCAACAGTAGTTAATTGTGTACCATCTAATCTGCTGTCTAGATAAACCGAATCTTGATTTTATAAATGGTCCGTGAACAGTAATGACTTCCCGGTTTTAATTCTTCTTTGACCAGATTTGTAGCTGTTGCAAATTATTACAAAACTATTATAATCCATTGGACATTTTTTGCCAAACCATTAACTATTTGAACCCGTTATTAGGATGGAACTCCTGTGTTTTTAACATCACAAATTTATTTTTATTGTACTGCGAGTAATTTATAAATGCGGGGTGATGTAAAGGACATAATGAAAATTTCAGAACATATTGCAATCAGTTTATTATAGAATTTACATTACTTTGAGTTAGAGAAACATACGATATTTATTCATCTATGAACTACTACTATGAACTATCTATTTTACTGTGTACTACTCATCACACAATATTACCCGTTATTGATTAATTATGAATAAGAGAATTCTAATTCAGAACATTCATTAGATATGACTTGACACAGTAAATCAAAAAGGTTGTACTTACAATGTTCCAAAACAAACAGTTTTATAAATATCTAAATATATTCAAGCTAAAGTTTATTCTGTTTCCAAAATGATATTATTGTGCTGTTTTGTATACAAGAGTGAAAAACCTACCAAACAATTTTTTAAACCGTCACAAGTACAATGCAATTATAAATTAACATTTTTCAACTCAGTGGTTTTAAAAATACATCAAATTGCAATGGCATTTCCAAATAAAGGTTTTATTAATTTTTTTATAAACTTAACAATTTGGAAATAGTATAGTATGTTTATAGATTATAAGAATGTGTAATTAATTTAGTTAATTAGTCTAGTAGTGTTTTAGTTGTTAGTGTGTTAGTTTAGTTGTGTTAATTTAATTTAGTTTTCAAACATAAGTAGATTTACAAGTTGTAAAGAACATTACCAAACACTGGGAGATCGTTATCACTCAAGGCCTTCTAGTAAAACTAATATAATGATTATGTTATATTCTATTATTATTGATTTTTTTTACTATAGTAAAATAATTTTACAGGATCAATTCCTTATAATACTTTAAATAATTATAAACAACTAATTGAATTAAGCTCATTTAAAACATAATTATATTTCACCTAAATGTTAATAGGAAATATTTGATTACCGTGATTATATTTCATTTGTTTTATTTATCTATATTTTTTTTCATAAAGGTTGATAAACATTGTCGGCTACAAAGAAAAAAACTGATGCTTTTTAAGTTAACTTTATTAACTTAGTTCACTTAATTGGCAACAGGTTTTTTTATTTAAAAAATTAATTTCATTAATTGTATACGGGCTGTCGTAATTTAAGTTGAACATAGAAATACCAACTGTTTTATAATCAAATTAGACAATAACATTTTGAATGAATTATTGAACAAAGATATTTTATTCATTCATACAAATTTGAAAATAATCATCATTATAAGAAAGTGTAGCAGAAACTGTCTTACTTTATCAAAAAGAGCACCATGAGAAAAATTCACATTCCCTCAAGGAATTAATATATTTGTTCATTTATCATAGTTTGAAAGGTTTTTGTTTATTATTTACTTATATTTATATATATCTTATATTTATATATATCTTATATTTATATTTATCTCATATTTATATATATCTTATATTTATGTATTTATTTTAGGAGTAAATATAATTATTTTGTTTCTACTTTTATCAACATTTCGTAAGCCTAGAAAGTTACATTATTTGACTCATAACGCGACAGCTCAACATCGTATGTCATATTATCTAACACTTATATGAACAAAAATGCCAAAGTGGATAACGCATCCACATATCCTTGCTGCATGTATATTGGGATGGAATTTTATAATTTACCTATTCTTAGAGCTATTATTATTGCATAGTAGGATACAATACCCCCGTAGCAGCAAACCTGCATACTCAGCGAATTTACAATGCACATTAATTTATCTTAATACCACATAAAGCCACATACCAAGTTTCATCAATATACATTCATAAATAAACGATTTATGACATTTTAATTATTCTCCATAAGAATAACATGGCGGCTGAGTATGCAGGTTTGCTGAAATAAAGCACTAAAAATGGGCTTTTATACAAATATCAATATAACTCAACTAGGTAAAGCCACATACCAAGTTCTATTAATTTATGTTCATAATTAAAGGAGATAACACGTTAATTATTCTCCATAAGAATAACATGGGGCTGAGTATGCAGGTTTGCTGCTACGGGAACAATCGGGCAAAAAATGGGTTTTTGTGCAAATATCAATAGACCACAGTGAAATGAAGCAATATACCAAGTTTCGTCAGGATAAGTTGATAAATTAGCGAGATACACAATTTTTCTTATCCTCCATAAGAATAACATTGGACAACGTACTGTGTTTAGCACTTTCAATATCTCAGTAACAAATTGACGTAGAGCAATGATTAAAACATCAAATTGTGCGTCTTTTTAAGTTGATTCCAATGGGAAAGAATCAAATTTTACTTTTTCAAAAATTGTATGTAAAAACTCAAAAAAACCATTTTTGGGAAACAAACCCCCCCCAAAATACCCCTTCGGATAGATCGATCCGTCTGGTTTTCGAACTTAAAGTCATAAATGCTGCTTTACACGTTTGTACCAAATTTCATCAAAATCGGACCTTTTTTACGAGAGTTATCGCACCCACCGACACATATATATATATATACAGTTTCGAACGAATGGTGGTTTTGGGATCTGGGGACCTCAAAACGAAAAGTTATCATGGTCCCGGGCCTAGGTCTTACCATGCCGACTACGGTAATAGCTTCTTCCCTATAGGGGAAATTCGCTAAAATGGTATATAATACCCCCATCGCAGCAAACCTTGCGTACTCAGCGAGTTTCCATTTCATTTAGATGTTTCTCACTAACACATAAAGCCATTCACCAAGTTTTATAAAAATACATGAATAAATAAGTGATATACAAATCTAGTATATGTACCCATGAGTACTACGGCTGAGAATGCAGGTTTGCTGCTACTGGGACAAACAAAAATCTTGTTTTGTTCAAATATCTATACACCATTACTAGGTGAAACCACATGTCGAGTTTCATCAATATACATTCACAAATAATCGAGATATCAAATTTTAATTATTTTCCATATGGTTATGGACAACGTACTGTGTATATCATTTTGAATATCTCTGCAACGGTTGGACGTAGAATCACAATTTAAACACCAAAATTATTTTTTTTGTTGAGATGAACTGTTTGGTAAAATCAAATATGAACTTTACAGTAACATTAATTGAGGAAAAGTTCAAAAACTTTTTCCTTAAAGTATAACGTGGGAGGTTTTATAATAATGTTTTTTTTATTTACTCCGCAATCACTAAACCTAGGTTAATGATTCAAAATATTGTATTATTTGTTTTTAAGCTCTATAAAAATGTAAAAAAATTGAGTGTTTTACAAATTGTAGGGTAAAAAATTTAAAATACGGGATTTTGGAAAATTTGGAAACTCCATAAACCACCTTTTATATGGTCCGATTTTTCTGGTTCTCGAACTTAAAGTCAAGAATGTCACTTTACACATTTGAGCCAACTTTAATTGAAATCTGACTTTTTTACTCAGTTATCGCATTCACGTACATACACACACACAACCTCACAAACATGTATATATATATATTTATACATACATATTTATACATTTAAGCGAATAGTGTTTTTTGCATCTAGGGACAAAAAGTTATCTTGGTCTCGGGCTAAAGTCTTACCATGAGACCTACGGTAATAGCTTCTTCCCTATAGGGGAATTCGCTTAAAGAGTATACAGACATATGGTTTTATGTAATTTAAAAACAACCACTGGGATTACCTTGAAAATACGGTGACATCAATGAGTAAAATTAGTTGTTTTGATCATACAATTTACTACTTGTAGCTTCCTGACTATCACTACTATTATGAAATGCAATGGTATCTGTCTGTCTGTTTGTCTTTTGTTCCATCACTCCAAATCCACTGGATCAATTCTGGTGAGGTGAAACACAGATATATCATATGTACCCAGGAGTGTTATATGCCTATTGCCATTTAGAAAAGTCATGAGGGCTCTGCCCCACGGGACGTCCAAATCCCCATGTTATTCATATGGAGGAGAGTTTTATTTAGTTTCTGACACTGTTTTCTTCCTTAAATCAATTAATTAAAATAAACAGCTGTTATAAGGATTATATCTAACTAAAGACTGTCGTTATTTTGTTTACAATTTTTCCACTCTCCAATTGCATCCCGTTGCGAAGCACCGGCAAAGCAGCTAGTAGACTATATAAACTGATCAAGACTTTTTGAACATCTGTTTATCTTTCCAGGTAGAAACATACTAATATAACACCCTTTAAAATCACTCTCTATCTCTCTTATTCTCTCTGATAATCTCTTATCTCTGTAGTTTTATCTATTTATATAATTACTTATTCAATAAGCTTTTTAAAGATAAGTTGTGTTTTATGAGTTAAAAAAAGGCTAAATCATTAATTTGTATGTGTTGATCATATTGAAAATATCACGCACCACATGGATAAATGCTTGAAAAAACATTATTGGTCAATATTAAATTACAGTTAACGATTTCGTTGTAATTCTTCAAAGGTTGTAGATATATGTTTAAGCATGTTTTTTAATTTAAGTGTTTATAATTAAGCGGTTGGTAAGCTATTTAAGCATATTATTGAATCGGAAAGTCAAAGCAGTAAGGTCATTTCTAAACTTAAAGTGCGGTTTATCTAGACAGCAGATTAGATGGTACACAATTAACTACTGTTGGTTCACCCGGGATGTACATACAGAGCGCGTCATTGTAATAACATTGCCCACCAACCCAGTCAATGTTGATGATGGTGTTCTGCTACTTTAGTCGACATTAAGTGATTAATTCTGCAAATAATCAAAATCCTCCAATCAACTCTAAACACAACCAAAGTTTTAACGTTTTATTTTTTGCATTGAGTTAGATGACCTGACTTTGGTTGGATCGTGGTTTTTAATACATTGTAGTTATGATTGCCTTATAGACACGATTTTCTATATAATTTAACCTGACCAATAAGGCCCAACAATCATTATTATTTTTAAGTGAGTGGAGGACTTGTTTTCGTTTGTTACACTTTTTCACCTACGAATTAATAAAAACATTACTCATGTGTTAAGTGAAAAAACTTTAAGATAAATGAAAGACGTTTTACTTTACATTAAACTTGAAGGTAAATAAGTGGAATTTTAAACATGAAAAATGTATTATGGGTTTTCATTTTTTTACTGATGCATAAGAAAATTCAATTGAGCTTATAACAAGTTTTTATTCACTTTCCTAAAGGAGGAAGTTATTACCCAAGTGATCAACAAATGTCTGTGTGAAGTTAGTTCCACGTTATTTCCCTTGCAAAGTTTTAAAAGCAAAGCTGTCTTTCTTATTGCCTGTCAGATACACAATTTTCAGAAAAGTCAGTTTGAAAAACTCAGTTGAATAAACTCTCAATTGTTTCAGTTAGGAAGAGATTAAAAGGAGCCGTTATACTTCGTGGATCACTATATCAAAATACATTTATGACGTGAAACAAACATTAAATATAAAAGCTGAATTTATAAAGTATTTACTTACTGTTATATTTTTATATAATTAAAAATGTTTGTGCTAAGAAAAAAAAATGTTTACAAGTGAATTGAAAACCCCCTACTAGTTGTTAGTGTTCAACTGTACTAATAACAACATTCAACGATGATTTGTTATGCTCAAAAATAGAACTGCAACTACAGCGTAATTAACTCACTTTAAAATCCTAGAGTTTATGGTTTTTTTTACTATTTTTCCTGTCATTGTTAACGCTAATTTTTGAAGTGAGAAATTCCTGCAAAAAAAACAATTTTTTGAGTATGTTAAAACGTTAGAATCACTTGATATTATCGCAAGTGATTGTCGATGTCGTACAATACAATTAAATTAATTGAGAAAGATATACTAAAATAACGCATAATATTCTAAAATAAATAAATATTACAAAAAGGTTAATATAACAAACAATATATATATGTATATTTGTTATTCTGTAAATACATAAGAATAAGGTAATCTACGTTTTAACAAAGAGTTACAAAAGGTTTATTTTCGGTTTGTGGGTAATCAGGTTTATAAAATGTCAGTAACAGAAGGAGATTCAACTTGTGGAGACATTTGGGGGTAAAGGCAAGTTTGGTTGGGGGAGGGGGTGGAAGGCAGTTTGAGTGGAGGGGGGTTGGTCACCGGGCTGCATTGATGAATTGGTATGGGCCAATTATTCGTAATCATATTTGCAAACCAGGCTTTCGGTCACGTATATTATAAATATACGAATTACTACTGAAACAAAGACCCGGTTTGGATATTCAAGACTGGATGTTGTTTAAAGTTAAATTATTGTTAACGCTCTAACGAACAATAAACCCCTCAGAGGTGTTCAGCGCCTTGCATGGTCCATCCCAACGGCTAAGGTTGGCCTTCAGAGGTGTTCAGCGCCTTGCATGGCCCATCTCAACGGCTAAGGTTGGCCTTCAGAGGTGTTCAGCGCCTTGCATGGTCCATCCCAACGGCTAAGGTTGGCCTTCAGAGGTGTTCAGCGCCTTGCATGGTCCATCCCAACGGCTAAGGTTGGCCTTCAGAGGTGTTCAGCGCCTTGCATGGTCCATCCCAACGGCTAAGGTTGGCCTTCAGAGTCAGGGGTTCAACTGGTAACACGCCGTCATCACAATTTCGGCGTTGGGTCCGCATTCTCTAAAAAAATGTATCCTGCTTAATAATGAAAAATACGATACTAAATGTCGTGGGGCTATAAGCTAATGAATTTAAGTAAACGGTTACTGTGGATGGTAAATTGGCAATGGCATGAATCGTTCTCTATTCAAAATTTACCAAATCCCCTTAACGAACATGACAAAAAAAATAAATAACGAGTTATTGAACGTATAATAGGCATTTTTAATTTACTATGTAACTTATACAAGTAAAGCTGTATTGTTTTATCTCATATTAATGGGGTGCAATACTTTCACATAAATAATTATTCAGAAATACCAATTTCCAATTTTATTTGAAAACTAAAAGGAAAAAATAAATAAAAAATCAATGTTATGGATATTGAGTATTTATTTAAACTCAAAGCTAAATTTGTCAGGGGGCGACAGACTAAATTAATCAGACTAGGACTGCAGTCTATTTTCTATCTCTTATCTTATCGTGTTCGATTGTTATCTTACTGTGTTCGATTGTTTTCTTATTGTATTCGATTGTTATCTTATTGTGTTCAACTATTATCTTATTGTGTTCGATTGTTATCTTACTGTGTTCGATTGTTATCTTATTGTGTTCGATTGTTATCTTATTGTGTTCGATTATTTTTAAAACCACTGCCGTAGTAGTTTAGGATTTAAATTTGATTTAATTTTTAATAAGTTGGGATGTGAAGCAAAGTTTTATTAATTCTCAAGTGATTTAAACATAGTGTGGTGAAAAATTTCCTTACGTTTCTCTAAACGAATTAGAACAGGATTATATGCCGATCGAACTTATACCTTTGACTTAATTTCCTACGCCTTAGTGCGCACGGCTACCCTGATTCACGAGAGTTGAAGGTATGCTTTGGGATATGAAAATGTCCTGTAAGAATACATCCTATAGACTTGAAAAACTCTTCAGTTGCTTGATTGCTTATGGTTGCAATAAACTGTAGTAAATGTAGTTTACTAGTGTTGGGTATTATAGGGTGGATTGTTTTGTAAATGTTCTTTAACTCTTTAAAGAGTCACTGATTTTCTGTGGACATCCCGATAATCTTTTTTACTTAATTTTACATATAAAAACTATTGCATTCTTTTTAAAACTCTATGTTGAAACGCTGCAGTAAAGTTTTATTATTTTGCAATCCCAAGTGATACTCACAATGGTCTAGTAATCTCTGTTGGCCCAAGAACGTAAAATACAATCGGGTTGGCTTAATGTGAACACTCTAACCCACCAATAGCTAACTGCCCCATCGTTGTATTCAGTATTTAATATTCATTTATTTCGTCACATTAAAATTTACATAAGAAAATACATGTCATGTCAGTTAATTTTTTACGTGCAATAAAACATCAAACAGATCAATGGTTGCACTAATACTATTACAATACAATTTACATAAAGTTATCATCAAAAAATCCTTTAATTTATAGTAAACCTTTTTTACAAGGATTCCTTTCAAGATTTGTTTTAATTTTCTCACTGGGTCAATCAATTATATGGCAACTTATTGTAAACCTTTAGCCCCATGTAATAAGGGCCGTTCTCTAAGAGAGACAGTCTGTGAATCAGGTATTATAGCATTATAGCATCACTCGGTTCCTTGTATTGTGCTCATGAGCATGCTGGTTCTCCAGTATAAGATGTTGTTTTGTTCTGAAAAACATCACCAGCTTATATCCATACAAGGAAGGGAGTGTCAAGATATCAAGCCGTTCAAACCCGGGGCCTGCAAGTGTACCTACCTCTTACTTCGACAATTATTCTAATCGCTCATTTTTGTATTTTAAATAACCTGTCAATTGTTGAAGAGGCACGCCGAAACACAATATCATACTTCAAGTGGCTGTAAAGGTTTGAGTAATAGAATGATTTGATGGTTTTTTATCAATTACCGAAAGAATAACTCTGATAAAAAACATGCAGTCCCAAGTTTCTTACCCAGCTTATATGTGGTCTTTCCATTTAATATCCTTACCTAAGTTTAGGCCCAACAATCTGATTGTGTCTAAGCATTTTACTTTGTTAACTTGCCGTAATTCCTGTTCTTCTTGTCTATTTACAACGTTTTAAGTTTTGTTTTTCTATATTAAACTTAAGGCCAATTATTGAATACCAGTGAGATAGCTGTTCGTTAGTCTCTCTTCTAATTGATGTTCGCCATTAGCTTGTACCACAGTGCTTGTGTCGTCAGCAAATACTGTGATTTTAGATTCTGGTAAATTTATTTTCATATCATTAATATAAATGATAAACAGAATTTGACCTAATGATGAGCCCTGAGGGACGTCATACTTCATAGTTAACCAGAGAGAGTGAAAACAGGCACCTTGATTATTTTTTGTTCTCACTCTTTGCTTACTGTTTCCGAGATAATATATTACCCAGGCTAATTCTGTCCTCTCAATTCTGTACCTTTCTAGTTTGCTGGCCAACAATCTGTGATTGACACAATCAAAGGCCTTGGACAGGTCTTAGACCAGTGCAGCACTGTCCCGTAACCCGTCCTAAGCGCTCAATTCTGTATCAATCGTGTCATACACTGCAGTTGAAGTAGATTTTCCTTTCCTGTATACATGCTGGTTGGCTTTAACTATGCTCTTCTGTTCCAAATATGTACATAACTGACTTAAATAACACTTCTCATACATTTTAGAAAACACCGAAAGATTTATTATGGGCCTAAAATTATTTATCGCGTTGTTATCTTTGCTCTTTTGCACAGGAATAACATCAGAGTATTTTAGCTTCTCAAGAAAGATGCCTCTTTGGAAAGGTGGGTTTATTAGATAAGACAGGAGTTTTAGTATCAATCTGCAAGAGTACATTATCACAGATAAATTCTTTAGGCTCTGGATTATCTTTACATACAATTCTTGTTCTGTAACTATATTTAGTGTAAATAGCTCATCACCATAATACTCCACTAAGCTCGCTGCCTCGTGATGCGAAACAGTGTTGGCTAAATTATCAGCTACTGAGTTAAAGTATGTATTCAGCTTATTTGCTACATCTAGACTGTTCTTAATTCTATTTTGGGCATCTGATATCTCTGTGATACACTCTTCAAACTTCACTGTGTCTAATTCCTTTTTATTGTGTTCCAGGAAGCTTTCACCTTATTTTTAGATGTTGCTCTATAATAGTCATTTGCCATTTTATTTACCTTCAAAATAACTTTGTTGAGTTCTCAACGGTATTTTTACATGGGACCTAAGTAGAAACAACTATTAGATGAAGGATAACCCTTATCAAACTTGTCCACATAGTATATCAAGTGTAAAGATGGAATCATATGTAAAATACACTTTAGTACATTGAGAAATGAATAAACATAAACAAACAAGTAACTGCAATGCGCACTGTAAAATACATAAGTCATAGAAAGTACTAGCCTATTAAAGGATGGCTGTTTATATATATACTGCATTTTATCTACTAATTTTAAGCTAGATTGGTGCACTAAGTTTATAGAATCAAATTAAGTTTTATTGTATGGTAAAATAAGTATATAAGTAGCAAGTGTACCACTCTTCGTATGGGTATCTGGCAACCTCAATTAATATCCATAAAAGTAATACCCCCGTCGCAGCAAAACTGCGTACTCAGCGAATTTCCTATGCATGAATATATTTCTTACTACTACATAAAGCCACTTACCAAGTTTCATAAAAATACATAAATAACTAAGTGATATATAGTATTTTATTTATTCTCCATAAGAATAACATTAGGGCTGAGAACGCAGGTTTGCTGCAACAAGGAAGATGAACATATGGTTTTTTTTGCAATTATCAATATAACTCAACCAGGTGAAGCTACAAACTAAGTTTTAATGATTTATGTTCATAATTAAGGGAGATATAAAGCTTTACGTATTCTCCATAAGAATAACATTAGGGATGAGGATGCAGGTTTGCTGCTAAGAGGATAATCAACAAAAAATCAATTTTTTGTGCAAATATCAATATACCAGAACTATTTGAAGCCACATACCAAGTTTCATCAATATTCATTCATTAATAATAGAGATATAAAAATTTAAATATTCTCCATAAAGATAACATTGGCCAACGTACTGTGTTTAGCACTTTGAATTACTCGGCAACGGTTGGACGTAGAATCACAATTTAAAGACCAAAATGATTGTTTTGTAGAGCTAAACTGATTGGTAAAAGTAAATGTGAAGTTTACAGTAAAATTAATTGAGGAAAAGTTAAAAACCATTTTCCCATAAGATTAACATGGGAGATTTTATGAACACGTTTTTTGGATTTTCTCCGCAACCACTTAAGCTAGGTTAATGATTCAAAATACCAAATTATTTGTTTTTTTAAGCTCTATAAAATGGCTGAAACTAAAATTGAGTGTTTTTAAAATTGTAAGGGAAAAATTAAAAAAACTGATTTTTGAAAAATTTAAAACCCCCATAAAACCCCCTTCCCATAGTCCGATCAATCTGGTTTTCGAACTTAAAGTCATAAATGTTACTCTACACATTTGAGCTAAATTTCATCAAAATCGGGCGTTTCTTTCAAAAGTTATCGCGGTAACGGACACACACACACACACACACACACACACACACACACACACACAGACATATATATATATATATATATATATATATATATATATATATATATATATATATATATACATATATATAAATTTTAACGAATGGTGTTTTTGGCATCTGGGGACCTCAAAACAAAAAGTTATCATGGTCTTGGGCTTAAGTCTTAGCATGCCACCTACGGTAATAGCTTCTTCTCTATAGGGGAAATTCACTAATATTGAAAATGTTAAGCCCCAAGCGGTAGAGACCTAAGGGATTTTTAAAATCCGGATCCCATGAATATTTAATACCTTCATGTGACATCTCAGGGTGATTGGTTCAAAAGTGAACGTTACACACTTAATGACAGGCACCATTTAATATTTACAATAGTATAGACTGTAATAAAAAATATCTTCATAGCACATTAAGATATTTAATGACCACAAATATCTCCCTGCTTTTTCATATAAACAGGAAAAATTGCTTTGGAAAAGTTTAAATGTAATTAAAAGATATTGTTGGAAAAATATTAGAGTGTTAGCTCTCTGAGTGATAAATTACCAGTAACAGGTTCGGCTGACATCGGGGTAGTTTATCTTCTGTCAGTTGACTCTCCCGCTCTCTCACTCTCTCTCTCTCCCTCCCTCCCCCCTTTTACTCTCTCCTACCCCCTTTGGCCTCACGCAAATTATTCGGTATAAATTGTAATGTATTTTGAACAATAACAAATTCATTACAAGTCACTAAATGAACATTCTGTGAATTATGGACGTTTGAGAGAAATATCTTTATCTAATTTAATATTGAACTTAACTCACTTTGATTATATATTCTGCAAGGTCATTTTATATTTGCTCATTTAGGCAAATAAACAACTTGAAATAATTCAATATTTATGATGATAATGTCGAGTAAATGTCTGATCTACAATAGTATCTTTTAAATACATATCCCGTTTAAGCTTACATTGAATATTTCTTTAAAAATGACAGACAGGTAAGAATCAATAGATTAATAAACTTACATGCAGTACATGTTTTCCCGATTGCATTTATCATTTCTAATAAATATATTTAGGTTATTTACTACTTGTTACATTTACTTCTCCATATTTTAATAACTTTTACGGTCACTTATAATCCACCTCACTACAGTTATGTTTGTGAAATTTCTAATTACAAAATAATTAACTTTAGTTCTATATTATCTTACGTTATTAAAGGCTCGTCAAGCTTGATGGCTTAACTGTTCGCCGTGCATCCAAATGGACACATTAATCTTGATAACGCTCCGCCATCTTTCGTAGTCAACAAGGGAGATCTATGTGGATAGACATACATGAGGTTGTGATTGTGGTGGTGATGGTGGTGGTGGTGAGGGTGGTGTTGGTTGTGATTGTGGTTGTGGTAGTAGTGGTTGATGTGGTGTTGGTGGTGGTGGTGTTGGTGGTGGTGGTGGTGGTGGTGGTGGTTGTGGTTGTGGTGGTGGTGGTGGTAGTTGTGGTGGTACCCGTTGTGATCTTTCAATGTCATAAGGTACAGCTTTTCTTGAGAAACATGATTTAACTAAGTGCCCATTGACAATTGGTGCTGGATTTGGTCCCGATCCTCCATCATCAATTTTTTACATTTGGTTTAGGATTGATCTTGCGGACCTGAGATTAAACTGAGGAGCGCACTAACCCTAAAGTTCCTTAATTAATCCAAAAACCACCATGGTCGTTTTTACGTTGACTTTAAAACATAATGTTCGTGACCTAACTTAAGGTTACTTTTAACCTTTAACAACATATGAAGGGAAATCCTCTTTAAACATTGCTTAGTCATTCACCTATAGATTGTCTGTAACTTTACGAAAACTTTTTTTTTTGCAGTTGCCAAATAAAATTTATTGCATTTAATACTAAAATTTCAAAATCTCTTTCGTTTTCCCAAATTACAGCTTTGTACATCAAATTATACCCTATGTATTACTAAAATTAAAGTAGTTCATCAGGAAGAAGAATCAAAAGAGTTTCCCTTTATTGTAAGTAAAGTAAGGCAGGAAACTCGTTGATTTTCTGCCTCTAAGATGGAAATTTGTTCCCCTCGAATTCCTCGGTAAACTTTTAGATTGAGAAGTTGTAATTATTCCTCAGCTCTCTCGCCGGGGAAGGGTGGCTCTCGGCGCACGGATACATTATCAGACTTTGTTTCCGTTATACTACGATCATAACTCTACCGTTAGTATTGAATATTGATAGGTTTTTTATTTTATTAATAACTAACTAGTAGCCCGTCATGGCTTCCCTCGCGATTAAAGTGCAATATTATATCTGAAAAGTTTGATACATTTTTAAAGCACTTCATCACCTGGGGGACCGAGCTTTGCTTGTTAGTTTGTTCAAAATGCCACGGTTCCTCTCATTAGCGAGCATATTTACTTTGTTTATTTGCTAGTTTCGTTTCATTTTGGACATGTCCGATTTACATTCAATTCTGCTATCTTAATTTGTAATGGTTCTTTAAATTTATACATAACCTAATAATCTATGCATTTAATTTATGTAAACATTTGTTCTAATCACTGTTCATACAAAAATGACATGCTGATACTTTACCAAGTGAGGGTTATTTTAAAATAGACTGGTTGTTTTTGAACAGCTGTTAAGATTTTTTGGTTTTTATTTACAAATCTTAACCCTAACGCCAATATTGTTTTTCGAACAACTTGTTATACATAACTATATTTTTCCGGGGATGAGGCCTAATTAAGTCTTTATTTACCCACAAATTTGATAGCTCCAATATTTGGAGGGCCCTAAAGCAGTTTTGGAATAGAGGTAGGCAAGGATCGTGGTTTTATTCTGAAGTATTAACTAGGTTCCTAACAAATGCATGTTCCAGTTAACTAATATCGGTCAAGGCGGTCCCACGCTTCTCGCAAACACGCCCGAACATTCGGCCGAACTCCGAATGTTCGGAGTATTCGCGAGAAGTGTGGGAGCTGCTCAAGCTGCATTTGAATACATACGGGACGGAATGTTCTGAGAACATTCGGGAGAATTTCCGGCCGAATGTTCAGGCCTGTTCGCTAGAAGTGTGGGTCCGCCTTCAGTGTTGTTTCAATTAAAATGTTAAAGGTCAACGGAGCAAATGGCATAAGGGAAGGAAAGTATAGGCCTATTTCTGTTTATGGTACATTCCCATTGCCTGCTGTCTTTCTACCAATTATTTATTCAATCGGTCGAGTAAGTATATGATTAGCATGGAAATTGGGCCGAGCCTCATTTGAATGGGAATAAGCCCATAACTGTTTTTTGGGATGGACCTATCTTCTTCCAAGTATCTGCTCATTAACTCATGTAGTTTGGACATGATGGGCTTAAAACCCATAAAAACTCAGAATTATAATCACAATGACTACCTAGACAAACTGAGCTTTAGATAACATGTTTCAAGGGCTTATGTGTTCCCTACCCAATGTTTCGTTGCAGTGCCGTTATTATTTATTGTTTAGTATTATACCGTTGTGGAGTAGTTAGTAAATCACGTGTTTCCTCCATTCTGTGGTAAAACATAAATTATCTGACTAAATGCACATTAGAACGATTCTACAGTGAAAGGTTGAGTAACCTGTACCCAAAAGATATTCCTTGGCAGTGACGGAGCAATGAGCATGAACCTAATGACGTACGTAATGATTTGCTGAAGCCTAAAGGTTAAGGGGGGTCAGCCAATTTTAGGGTTACAATTTTGGATTTTTATTTTTTATGTTAATTTTGTTCTTTATTTCATTAGCTTTAAAACGGTATATTACTTTTTAAAATATTTTGTATACTTTTGAAGTTATGGACAATTTACCGAATCATTACACAGGTATTTTCACTCAATTTTACGCTTACCACTGTCGATGAGCTAGGAATATGCTCTAGCAATTTATACTGTACGTCTTTTAGGTAAGTAAGAGTATTTTGTTTTCTATGTTGGTGGTCCTGGTAACTGGAAAACATCAGCTGTTGTTTTACTGTTGTTTACTGCTGTGCTAGCAGAACGATTGTTCGATTGTTGTGTTTATGTTTAGAAATTGTGAAGTGAAGCTTATTGTTGGAGTGGTGTATAAGTTTTAGTTTTCAATTTGTTATTGATTCTGAGTGACAATGCCAAGACTAAAAGTAAAAAAGCGGAAACACCAGTTTTATGGAGTCAAAAAGCAGGACATATCACGGGTAAGTTCTGTTCCGAATGATTGTCCTAGGCCCAGGCCATCTACTTCGACTGAATCTAGGCCTAGCCCTGGTGGTGACGAACTGACTGAACCTAAATCAAGTGCCTCGAAAAGAAAGGTACATTCTAACCTGGATAGTTATGATAAGTATACTGATGATGATAAGTGTAATGACATTATAAATCTATCTAGGTTAGAAAAACTCATGGAAAATATTGCTGTGTGTGGGAAGTGCGGTGGGTCTCTATCGATTGTTACAAGTGATAGGCTTGGCCTAAGTGTTACAGTGACAATTAAATGTAATAATTGTGAGTATGAGGTGTCTTCCAAAAACAGTGAAAAGTTGAGTGGTGGAAGGATGGAAGTAAACATTAGATCGGTGTACGCGTTCCGATGCATAGGGAAGGGGGAACAGGCGGCGAAAACGGTATGTGCTGTTATGAACCTACCTAGGCCTATAACTTTCAAGCGATACAATAAGCTTCTTTGTGCTGCTGCAAAGGAAGTGTGTACTGAAACAATGGTAAAAGCTGCAGAGGAGAGTGTGGTTGAAAACGATGGTGATTTAGACATTACAGCTATTTTCGACGGTTCATGGCAGCGTCGCGGCCATCAATCCCTGAATGGTGTCGTAACAGCAATCGCTGCTAATACAGGCAAAGTTGTAGATGCAAGAATTTTAAGTAAGTTTTGTAGGTGTAAGAAAAGAGTTGAATATGAGCATGACATGGACAGATGTGAAGCCAATTATAATGGTTCAAGTGGAAATATGGAGGTGGCAGGTGTTGTAAATATGTTTTTAGAATCACAGCGCACAAGAGGGGTACGGTACAAACAATATCTTGGTGATGGAGACAGTGCCGCCTTTCCAACTGTTAAAAAAGAAGACCCTTATGGACCAGAATGCCAGGTTGAGAAGTTAGAATGTGTTGGGCACGTTAGAAAAAGAATGGGGACCCGGCTCAGGACTTTGAAAACTTCTATGGGTAAAAATGAACTCCAAGATGGAAAAACTATCGGAGGTCGCGGTCGGCTAACAAATGTAATTATCGATGAAATACAAACTTATTATGGCCTAGCCATCCAACGAAACACTAGTAGTCTTGAAAAAATGAAGCAAGCTGTTTGGTCGACTTACTACCATCTGATGTCATCAAACGAATCACCCGCTCATGGTTTGTGTCCAAAAGGAAGCGATACCTGGTGTAAATACCACAAAGCTATGGCCGAAGGAAAACCCTACGACCATAAAGCCCACACTCACCTACCCAAGTCAGTCATGGAGGCAATCAAACCCATTTTTAAAGACTTGTCAAACGACCAGCTTTTGAGACGGATAACATCGACATTACGTGATAACATGATGTTCGACGGTGGGACACAAAATCCAAGCGAGTCCCTAAATAACGTGATTTGGTCCCGCGTTCCCAAGACAACCTTCGTAATGAAGACTACCTTAGACCTTGGAGTGTATGAAGCAATAGCAAGTTACAACATGGGAAAAATAGTGAAGTGCTTGATTTTAGAAAAATGTGGTGTAGTACCAGGTTCTAAGTGTGCGCGGGAAATGAAAAACCAAGATGAGATTAGGATTAAAAAAGCTGAGAAAAGTCTTCAAGAAATAGAAAAGAAATGTCGGAAAGCTCTCGCCATTGCCAAAAAGAGGTTGGAGGATGAGTATGAAGCCATGGAAGATCCAGACAACCCATCATATGGTGCTGGAATGCATTAGAGGTAGGTTTGTTTTACTGAACTGTATTAGTTTACTTATAAGACTGTTTCTTTGCGTTTCCCCGGAAACGGGTTTTTATTACCTAAAGGAACATTTTTCTCAGGAACTATAAAATATATCAAGTTAATTTTTTTTTTATTTCTTCCTTATACTTCAGAGAATGAAATGAGTTGATGGTTTTCAAAAATATATAAATTAACAATTACAATATATGAACAAAATTAAATTTAACAAAATAATTTTGACTAAATTTTGAAAAATCATAAAAAAATATTCCTACAGAATAAGTGAAAGATTTCAACCTAAATTATGCTTCAAAGTATGAGTAAAAAGATAAAAAAAAATTAAGATTCTATCTTTATTAGTATTTGAGAAAAATGTTCCTAAAAAGAGGCTATTTAACATGGGGAAGATAGGACCGGCCGACCACGAAAATTAGCAAAATGTTTTATATCATTAGTTTTAGTCTTTTTTGTGAAATGCGGAATAAACCTGGTTCATACCAAAACAGACAAATAAACAAAATATAAATATCTCCACTGCATATGTCACTGCTCAAAGCGATTTAGAACAAAATTTATTTTATAATATAGATAAATACATTCCTTAATTGTAACATATGGTATTGCTAATAACCTGTCCATAATGTGTTATCAGCTGCAATTCAGATAAAATTATTCCCTATGTTAATCTTATGGGCAAAAAAGGAACTTTGAGGGCAGCTCGTGCCCTTGAGGATAAAAATATCGAAAATTAAAAACCTTATTGCAAAACTTCGAACTGAGACGAATTTA
Organism: Allygus modestus; assembly: GCA_963675035.1. Taxonomy (NCBI): domain Eukaryota; kingdom Metazoa; phylum Arthropoda; class Insecta; order Hemiptera; family Cicadellidae; genus Allygus; species Allygus modestus. The sequence continues at coordinate 122,811,479 of OY776117.1, read as the reverse complement.
TTGACACTTCAAACATTACAATTGGTCAATAAATAAGGTTGGACTCCGCCGTGAGGCAGTATTTGTTGCGTTAACCAAAAACTGCTTCACGTGTCATATATAAGGATATGTTAAATCAGGCAACTTGTAGAATAAACTGTAAATAATGTTAGTTATGTTGGTAGGCTGGCAACACTGTATTTTGGAACTAAACGTTGAAATTACACATAATTGGTGTGCCCTTGTGTCAGTGATGATGTAGAAAATGAGGGCTTATTTTAATTATTATTTTAATTTTATTACTTCAAATTTATAATTTATGAGTTTGTATAATATGTATCAACACAAAGATTGATTTCCTTTAAAGTCAAGTACTTCACTGGTAGGAGTAAATATATAAATATGTAAGGTAACATAAAACTGTCTTCAACAGAAAACGTTGCTGTAAAATAATTCATAAAGGATTTTTCATCGAATTTGATTTAGATTTTTTATTAAATTAGCAATTCGTACCCTATTTCAATTCAATTGTTTTGTGTTGCACAAACGGATATCGTTCCTAAAACCACTCAATCAACCAAATGGGCTTGGAGAATAGCCATTAAACCTACTACAGAGTAAATTAGAAATGTAAAGTAGCTTGGAACAGTTCTTCATAACTTCCTAACTAGTTTAGTAAGGGCAGCCAACTTGAATTTGTTCACTTTTTAGATAATCATTACTACTTCCCATACAACAGTTTGGTTTGATTTAGTTTAACAACCAGCAATGATCTGCGTTCAGGCCAGTTGACCCAATTTACTACTATGCAATATTGTGCAACTACGTATTTCTTCATTACATGATAACATTGACTATAGATACTTCAGTATCAGTCAACTAGTCAGGAAACTAGTCAGTATCAGTCAACTAGTCAGGAAACTAGTCAGTATCAGTCAACTAGTCAGGAAACTAGTCAGTATCAGTCAACTAGTCAGGAAACTAGTCAGTATCAGTCAACTAGTCAGGAAACTAGTCAGTATCAGTCAATGATGACGGTTACTCAGAGTAAATTAAGGGAAAGCGAAAAAATTGTAATCTGTTGAACACAATGAACATTTAAGGCTAGAAGTATACCTGCTAAAACACAATCCCATACCCATTAGTTTATCAAGCGCTATGTGAATCTAAGCGTATAAAAACTAATAAACGTAAACATGTCATTTTATATTTGTTGGTAGATATTCTGTTCTGTATCTTCTCAAATTAACTTAAAAGTTTGTTAATTTGATTTAATACCTATGCTAAATCTGGGCTAATCTTAAAATAATTCATTTATTCTAAATTTAAACGCTTAGTATTTTAAATAATCAGTGCAGCTTAACTATTTTTCTAGATTAATCGAATTTTGTTTACTAAATTAAATACATACAACCACACATACAATGGTTCACAAGAGAAAGAAAAATAAATGTATGCCGTGTATTTAATTCTTTAATTTTTATTTGTACCACATTTGGAATTTTTTATGAATTTTCCAATCATTTATAAAATATTAAAGTAAGAAGTCTACAAAAACCACGAATGGCCATTAAATGATTTCATGAGGCTAAAGTGCTAAATATGCTAAATATTTCATGAGGATAAATGATTTCAAGATAGTTAAAACCAGTAGAAACAAGTAGCAAGATAAGCAAAGTTTAGCAAATAAAATCAGGAAATATAAAATGGTAGAATTAAGTAGCAAGGTGGGGGTTAACCCTTCCACTGCCAAATGTAAGTAGCCGCTCCTCATTCGTGTGGCGGCTCCCTGGTCGAGATCTTCCCATGTCTCCTGGTCATCTGCAGACTCCCTCACCTGAAGGTACCGTCAACTCCATATCGTATAGTAATTTGTCATTTCAGAAAATTAGTAATAAGTCTTGTCTACAGTTTAACAAAGGTTTATTCATTGTACATTTCAGCATATTAGGACATGGCATTCGTTGGTATAAAATATTTTAACAAAGTATCAAATTCACTTTAACTGGGGAATGGTAATGTTTTTAGTCTCATTTAAAATCAAATTTAAATATCATCACTACAGCAAAGACTGTGCTGTTTTGTTAATAGGGCTAACAAGTAACTCCGAGAATACGGAACTACATGCAGAGCTACAGATTCCTTTATTTCCCAAATATCCTATAAAATTGTAAACATTGTAACTAGCTGGGATAGATTAAAAATTAATGAATTATGCTCAGTAGGTTAAAGTTTTCTGTTAAAATGTCAAAGAAAGGAATCAATTTTTAGTTCATTAAATAAACTATAATTTGTATCAAAACGTACTGGTGTAATTGTTTTATGTTAAATCTCTAACGATAAGTTTGTACTATGCCAGTGTGGAAAAATTCTAGTAAAAATGGTTAAAGATATCAGAGCACTGGATCTGGAGGTAAAGTTTTTATCTAATGTCGAGCCCGGCAGATTTTAATTTCAGGTCAATAATAATTAGGTAACAACGACGGTACATATTAAATTGCAGATAAATATCTGAAACTTCTTATTGGCTCTTTAAAATATGTTGAACAATTTATCCACCTACAGATGCATCATTGATATTACACATTAATCCTTTAACCGGGAATGGTAATGTTTAAATATTAGTCAAGTAGAACATCCTTGTTTTCAAATGTAGAGCAGCTTTAAACTGGATCATTCTTCGGAACTTCCTAACTACGTGCATTTAGAGGCAGCCAAGTTGGCTCCGTTCGTTGTTTACATAATCATCACCACTTCTCAAACAGCAGTTTGGTTTATTAGTGAATTTCCTTTGGAAAGTGAACGATTAGCATGACCCGCACGATGAAACTTAAGCCCGGGACCACCATAGAAGTTCCTAACGTGACCCCCTGAACACGTTTTTGGGGGTCGTTCAAAATTATATATATATATATATATATATATATATTGTGTGGTGTGTGTGTGTGTGTGTGTTTGCACTCTAGCGGTCACATTTTTTTGTTCGATTTACTTCAAATTTGGTAGGGACGTTCCTTTCTATAATCGGTTGGACAAGTTCGTTGGGCAAAACAATCGGAAAACTCTAAACCCCTTTTTTGCGATTAATCTTTTAAATTTCGAGTTTTCGGGCCCAAAAATGGTCAGAAAAGCCCCGGATGTAAAATTTAATGCATGTATAAATATGGGAATTAATGAGGCTAAAGTTTTAAGCCCTCTCTCGTCATTCTAGCATAAATATTTACTGGGTTATTAAAGTAAATGTGTATCAACTAAACACAGTACGTTATCTTATGGGGGTTTTACTTTAGAAAAGCCTGTTATTCATTTGTTGGTGTACTTTTCTCATCCCCAACAACCTCACACTACTTTCAAGCCTGACTGGATCCTCTCCTAACCTTATAATGTGCAAAATTGTATTCCCAGCATTGCAGGCAAATAAAACCAGGAACATCAGAACAGCCAAAAAATCAATGTTTTCAGATTTCAATAAAAATTGGATTGAATTTTTGTTTTTACACTGATTTTGAGTTTTAAAAGTTTGTATATAGAAATTCACTTCCCTCACGTCAGCGTGCTGCGTGCGAACTCGTATTTAATTTTAAATCGACTGGTACTCTGCGTGCAGTTGGTTAGACGGATATAACTACGTGATGCAATGTAACTACGCATTTCATCATTACATGGCTGGCAATCCGGTTACTCCAAGAACATCAATGGAGAGCGAAAAACATTTATTAGTTGAATACAAAGAACTGCGAAGGCTAAAAACTATATAAAAAAATGGAAACCTGGTTAAATACAATCCCTATTTCCGTTTGGGAAACATTTGAATTTGTTTGGCCAAAGGAGTAAAGCCTTTCTGATTTATGGTAATTTTAATTGCTACAAAACTAGTACTATTATATTACTATTACACAGCTACATGTATATGTGATAAGCGTTTTATATATTTTATAAATCTTTGTCACTATAAAAGCTTTTAATATTTTCAAACTGCGGATTTCCCATTTTATTACATTCATTTATAGTGGATAACCCTAGTGGTTCATACAAAATAAGTTGTATTGTTAATTAGCTTATATAACTTGTTCAAGAAGTTTCCTTTATTATTTAATCATTCAATGGAATTAAGCCAGGACGGTTTCCATTCAACTATGTTTCAAATAGTAGTCGCAACTTAGGTCTAACACAATGCTAACTTAGGGCTTTTAAAATGGGTTTATTCGAGATAAAACAAATGCAAGTGAAAACCACAAAAAGCCCAAACAGAATGTTTTGTTAACAGATGACATGGACTTATAACAAGCTCAATCACAGCAATGTTTACAGCTGACTATTACAAAGGTTGTCATAGCAACCGTTTCTTCCTCTCTCTCTCCCCCCCAACCCCCCCCCCCTTGGCGCAAGCAAACACATAGGCTAAGAGTCTCACAGGGAAAAAGGAACATTTGTTTAACATCGTGTCATAGGATTAGGTCATTTCATACAAGTTGTAACTGTGTGCAAATGTTCTCGAAACAACCGTAACATCCCAAAGCGTTAAACTGTATTTGTAAAGGAACGAGTAAATTATTTTTTTAAGTTGGACAATCTTCACAAATAGATTTCAATAGAATTTCGTAAAATCATTATCTTTGTTTGAAGTTTATTTTTGTAATATTTTGTATTATTATTTATACTACTATTGTTATTCTTTGTTTGTACAAGTTTTGAAATACTTAAAATTAATACACATTATATTTTAATTAAGAGTACTTTATGAATGCTATTTTCCTTTATACGAACCAACCATAAAGTAGACAGTTAGGACTTATATCAATTAACCACTAAATACTAAATAGGCCTACACTAAAATATAAATGACAAAAATACGGTATGTTTTTCAAGTGTTTTAATAACGGTAATGTTTGGAAAATAGCAATATCTATGAAAATTTAAGTGCGCAGATAGGATGTATAAGTATAACTTTAGTGTAGAAAATAGTGTGATACGAACATTTAAGTCTCTCTTTGACAAGGTAGATTGATGCACATCAGTGAAACGTATTTCACAGATCAGAAGAAAAACCACAGCGAAGTAAAATAAACATTTATTGAAAGTTATAATTCTGAATTGTTGTAATATTGCAACATCCCCCGGTAGATTGTTGAATGTCGGTTACGAGAATGATAAGCGCCTGATAGAGAGCAGACGCAACCGCAGGACATAAGTGTGTTTAGTTGGCGGTGGTGTCTGGCGCGGCGTCTTGCTATTTACTGAGCTGGCACCGCTTCATCACATCTTCAATTTATTATAATTTTAATTCAATCTACATGTGATCGGTAGTGAAGTAAAATTTCAATTTCACGTTTCACGTTTCATGTTTCTAACTAAACTGGTGTAATAACTGACAACTCAAAATTACATTATGTTCGGCCAGAAAACTTTATAGAGTATTCTTCAGTTACGAAACAATTACGTTTACCTGCTTCTCCCAGATGGCCAGTGTGAACTTTGAGATCCCGTCCATTTTAAACGAATTTTTTTAAAATTATGAATCATTTTAAAGAGCAAACAAATTCCTAAAACTTTTTTTAAGAAGAAGAATTTTGATATCACAAATAGTTTACCTATGAATAAATAACAAATATTGACTATTCTAGAATATTATTGTACGATTGTTATTTGTGATGTAACAAATCTTCACATTGAAAACTCTAAATATAGTTTTTGTTCTGTAAAATGAGCCATAAAACCGCAATTTTGGTTAACCCGTTGAGGAGATACAAATCTGAAAGGAAACATTGGTCTTATGGGAGACGCAGGTAGATGTAGGTGACTGACCCTCTTAGCAAACAAAAACAACCGTTTCTAAAGGGAAATAAAACAAATATTAGTATTTTGTTTTAAATCATTATTAGGCTAATTCATTTAATATATTAACACTCTTTCAAATTTATCCACTGGCGTTCCGAAGTAGTCCTTTAAAACCATAAAAGTATATATAAATTAATGGTATTAATTATTTATAATCTAAATACATGCATTTTTGCAAGTACGACACCATATCAGTCAATATAAACTGTTTTATAGTAAGTATTCCATAAAGTATAAAATTCCGGGTTAGAAAGGAACTAAAATGGATTGAGCAATGCAAGGTTTCATGTTCCAGAACAAGTAGAGATTTCGGCGATTATTAAAGCTCCAGAAAGCGATAAGCAACCACGCCACGTCGCTCTGCCCTGTTAGCGACGTTTATTGGATTATGAGGAACTAAATTTATTCACGCCATTTTATTTTATGGTGGATCAGAGTTGTCTTTGTTAAAAATGTATAAATGAGATGGATAAGTCACTACAACTCAATAAGTAATTTATTTGTCATTATAACATTATAATGCTTTGGCTAAGTCACTCATAACGCAGAAGGAGTATACAATTAAAAACAGTTGTTTACTAACTCACAATTGATACAAAGCATAACTCGTTCAGTGTCTGCAATATACCGGGTGTCCCACAAAGAGGTTTAAACGTTTGATTTTATATTACGTGCCCATTCATGCACCGAACTTTTTTAAACTTTACACAGTTTACAAAGTAGGTTCTAAAAATATTCTGGAATAATTTCAGCTCCCTAACCTTAATAGAAACAAAATGGCGGCATATTGAAAAACGATACTTTAAAAACATTAAAAAAGGTGTTTTTGGTTTTATAAAATATTTTTATTGTTACATTCTAGGGCAATATGACTTTTAAATAAAATAACTAGAACATAGCCTAATGGAAAACCTTAAAGTCCAAAATTATTCAAACTGTAACCCATCCACAGCAACACACTGATAACAGCGCGTAACAAATGATTCATAAGCTCTTACAAAGAAACTCCGCGGTATCCGGAGAAGTTCCTCTTCTATTGATCGTTTTAGTTCCTCATCATTATTGAAGCTATGGGTATAAACTTGTTCCTTCAAATAACCCCATAAAAAAAGTCACAAACAGTTAAATCAGGTGATCGGGGTGGCCAATCTAAAAAATCACTTCCACGATTAGTGATTTCGGTTTACCTGGAGAGCGGAGCATTGATGCGCACACCAGTTCTTCTCTTTCCTCATTAGATCGCCTAGAGTACTTTTTGACAACACTACCAGTTTCTAACAAAAGATTTTTCCACTTGGTTATTGTTGGATTACTAGGTGGTTCAATTCCTGGGTAGGCAACCTGAAATTGTCTAATTGCTTCAGTGACGTTGCCAAAAGCAATAGCCCACGCACAACACTTAACTTTTTGTTCAACGTTAAAAGCCATTTCTCGACTCCACTTTCAGTAAAACAGTACCGAAGAAAGTTAGGTTATGTTTTTATGGCTCAAGCGAAATTTTACAATCAAACAGCTGTTCTTCAACAATGAGCGTTAGAACCGCAACGTAGTAAACAAATCAGATAATAAATCATGAAAGTAGTTTTTATAGGAAGCAAATTGGTAAATTTTTCAATATGCCGCCATTTTGTTTCTATTAAGGTTAGGGAGCTGAAATTTTTCCAGAATATTTTTAGAACCTACTTTGTAAACTGTGTAAAGTTTAAAAAAGTTCGGTGCATGAATGGGCACGTAATATAAAATCAAACGTTTAAACCTCTTCGTGGGACACCCGGTATTTACGGACACTGCAGCAGCTCCCAGTAATAAGTAATGATCCTTTTAGAAATTATAAGGTTTGACTCAATCTTTAGTTTGTTTGGTAGTGCGTTGAAAGGTTAGACGCAATTATACAGTAGGTGTTTTTTTCTTTTGTTTTATTTCTAGGTTCTTGGCTGTGTTGGTATTTTTCAGTTTGAATCATCCCTCAGTAGATAGGAACAAAGTTCAATAATTTGTTTAATCAGAAAAATAATATTATTAAAAAAGTTATGGTTTCAAGAACTTATATTGATGGAACAGTTAGTAAATTTGATAATCAGAAAAAACGTTATAAGGTGTCCGATAGTAACGTTTGGAACATTTTCTGAATGCTCGTGTTTTCTTTCGAATAAATAACGGTTTTTTCTCTTTCAACGACCACATGGTTCTCTTTCTACATTATAGGGTTAAAAGGAAATATAGGATGATAAAAACTGTAATCTATTAGTTTAATGAAATGACACCTTGATTAAAGTAATAATTGTTTGTATTATAAAATATTGTTGTCTTAACATGAGGGCCAGTTTTTACTGATCAACTCTAGAGAGTTCCGGGACATTCTGTATTTATCAAATCGCCATTACATCTGATTTGGGTAGCGTTCTGATTATTGTGCTCGCCTCGTAATCCAAAGTACGCCAGATCGATCCTGATCAAAATCGCAACATTGTGAAAATGTTCAAAACTGAACCCAGCTGCCATTTGTCAGTGGGCTATTAATTAGTGAAGCTTTTTTAAGGACAGGTCGACCTTTGATAGAAAGTAGACCAGGGTTTGGACTGTTCCCTTTCAAAACGTAAAAAAATGCCACTGGCGTGGATACACAAATACAAAACAAAACCAAAATAATGTGTCAGTTGGAGATGTTGAGGTGTCAGGTTGTTGTTGCAGAGAGCGAGTGGGTCCCAGTGTCGCCCAAGAAGCCCGAAACTCCTGCTACCACACAAGTGGCTGTCGTCAAGCCCACCACCACCAAGCGGGTGTTCAAGGACCCGCCTCCTACTCCGATAAATCGAGAGTCAGATGATTACTGATTAGTTGCAACCAGCGACCAAAGAATAACATAGACTGGCAATTCTCTATACATTACTGTAGTTGAAGCCGGTTTCCTCCCACTCATAGGCTTAAACGCCTCAGCCACTGGCCGCTTCTGGCACAAATTCTAATTCGCCGCATCTCATTAACACCGTCAAAATCAGCACTTATAGTTCAGATAAAATTTTGATTTTTTGGAATAATCATTAAGTTATTATCACTATGACTATTGTGTAGAAAAAATTATAAACATTTATTGTAAGACTTTGTAAAATATTGTATACAAAACAAAAACAGTTTACGTTTAAACAATTGAAGTGAAATAGTAAGTCGGCTACTACTTTTTTATTTTTTGGTCAGGTGAGTTTCGTCTGTGAGAAAGTTTGAGGCAATGAAACGGACAATATCAGTATTTTTTTAAAAAAAGTTAGGATCACTTAATGCAGAATCGAGGTGGGAAAGAAATAAAGATTTCTTCGCTCGCAATACAAATGAACACTGCGCTCAGTCGTGGGTCGCGATGGTCATGGCAGGGCGATCCGAGAAACCCCTTATGATGGGGGTCTACAATTTTCCAAAAATCAGTTTTTTGCATTTTTCACCATACAATTTTTAAAATACTTAATTTTGGTTTTGACAATTTTATAGAGCTTAAAAAACAAATAATATGGTATTTTGAATCATTAACTTAGGTAAAGGGGTTGCGGAGAAAATTCAAAAAACGTATTCATAAAATCTCCCATGTTAATCTTATGGGAAAAACCTTTTTAGCTTTTCCTCAGTTCATTTTAATGCAAACCTCACATTTGCTTTTACCAATCAGTTCAGCTCTGCAAAACAATCATTTTGGTATTTAAATTGTAATTCTAGGTCCAACCATTGCAGGGATATTCAAAGTGCTAAACACAGTACGTTGTCCAATGTTATCTTTATGGAGAATAATTAAAATTTTATATCTTGATTATTTATGAATGAATGTTGATGAAATTTGGCATGTGGCTTAACCTAGTACTCGTATATTTATATTTGCACAAAAAACGTTTGCTGATTTTACCCGCAGCAGCAAACCTGCATACTCAGCCCCCATGTTATTCTTATGGAGAAAAAGTAAAATGTAATGTCTCCCTTAATTATGAACATAAATTAATACAACTTGGTATACTGCTTCGACTGGTTAAGTTAGATTGATAATTGCATAAAAACACATATTTTGTGTTCCTTGTTGCAGCAAACCTGCGTACTCAACTTTCAATGTTATTGTTATGGAGAATATTTAAAATGCTATATATCACTTATTTATTTGTGTTTTTTTATGAAAATTGGTGAGTGGCTTTATGTGGTAGTGAGAAACATATAGATGCATTGGAAATTCGCTGAGTACGCAGGTTTGCTGCTACGGGGGTATTTATAACTGTTATTTAAAGTGTGTCTGGACAAACAATACCTTTTCCCCATCGACGATAAGGTTTGAAAGAAATCAAAATAAATTAAAATCAAAAATGTAATTGACTGCCAAGTCCCTAATTTACTCAGAATCAGGAAATAAGTCTTCATAGCTTTTCTTATCCATCTCCTTCACCCTCTTCTTCTCTTTCTCCTTCTCCTTCTTCATTTTCTTTTTGTCCTTTCCGTCCTTCTCGTGTATTACGATTTGTCTCTCCACGAACTTCGCTTTGACTAGGGCCAGGACCACCGCAACCGTCTTCAGCCTCTCGACAGCGACGATCATCTCATCCTCAGGGAAGTCCTCTGTAATTCACACACATCCGCATAATGTAGAAAGATAAAGAGAAAACAGTCATTTATAATTAGGATGGAGCTCGGAGCCAGTGATGGTGAGACCCCCTCCCCTCCTCAGACATGGGCAAACATAGATATAGAAATAAAGTGCCTATTTAGTCTATGACCTGACTGATCTCGATAAGAGTATAGTGTAAGGAAATCTTTTACTCTATTTTGTTAGGATGGGTTGTAGATTAGGCAAGGTTAGGTTAGGTTGTAGATTTGATTAGGTTGAGTAAGGTTGTATATCAGGTTAGGATGCGCATCCTCGTTGGCACTATGACGTACATTCACCTAGGCTTTATTTACTTAACACGAGTAGGCAAACACAAGTAATCTTTCTCGTTCTACGAAGTAGGGTAAAATGTTACTAGTGATTTAATGGGTTTTACAAGGAATATTTAAGAACGTAGTCCAGTAATCGGGTAAAGGGAATCTGAGTCTGCGAACCAACTATAAAAATATATTAAGAGGTGAGAAAAGGATAAAACATGCGACAGCAGCGCTGTGTCTAGGTGGATCAATGTAATTCCCACCGCGAACGTCACTACTGAATCTGTTCAGCAGAAAGTCACCATTATTGGTTAACTTCCTAAGTCATCAAAAGTCAGTGAACAAGGCACTATAGTGGTATTATGTTTAAATCATTTTAAACAATGATGAAAATGTGTTAGATACCGCAATTTAATTTCCCATCCTAACAAAATCTTGAATCATTTACATTCTATTATAAAAGAAACGTGGGATCTGTTTCAAAATCACGTATAAAGGCTGACTGAGGTAACATTTTAAAATGTAAAAATACCTAGGAAAACAAAGCACTAGTAGCCTTTCAAAATAGCTTTAACAAATCTAGAAAAAGCCATACGCTTTTAAGAAAGGGTATGACTCTACCCAATGCCTCTTCGCAGTTCTAGTCTTATTCGGATAATCCTATACATTTATAAAAAGAAAGGTGGTATCCGTCTGTCTATCATAAAGCCTGGTATCGCATACTATCAAATACGGGCTTACTCCTGATTATAACATTCTTTTCGTTCTCTATGTATTCCCAATTTTACTGCCGGCATAGTTTGTTTACTAACCAGCAACGCACCAACTAATGGACCAAGAGAGCTTAAATTTGATGAGAAGATGTTACCTTCAAACATAGGCCTTCTTACATTTTAAAAAGCTTTGAGCTCTGGCCCACGGGTCATAATGATTCCAATCCAATATAATTGACAAATGTAATTTACTGAACGGATAAAGCTGAAATTTAATATTGTATGTATATTAAAACGTTTAAATGTATCCAACAAATTTAGTTTGCTTTTATATTTTACAAACAATATTCTTTAAACACAAACGAAGCCACGTTGGTCAACTACTGTCAGATGACTTAATGGTTGACAATAAAACAAAGGGCTGAGGGTAAAGGTACACTCTTCACTGTTTGTTCGCTGTTTATTGACAAAGTCACCCAAGCATCTATCAATGAAATGCTATAGTCAATCACGATCAGCTGAGACAAAATCTTGCAATAAAAACAAATCAAATAATTTAGTCCGATGACAAAAGTAAGAGAGGATTGTGGAGGGGGTAACCTTCCCCTCACCAACTTAGTTACTAGCTTGTCATCAAGTCATCTCTGCTGGGTAGTGTATAGTGGTTAGTGTGGCAACGATCTATTGGACGAACAATTACCATTTTATGTCCTCGAGATCCCTGTGCTAAGAACGAACTGGTCGTATAAACGTATATATGTGGACGTTTGTTGAGTAGCTCAGCTTCTCGTTTTACAATATCCGAAACCAGGGGTTTTACACATTAGAGTTATAAATGGGCCATCGAGACCTCCCGTTGCTGAGTATTCTTATGAACTGGTTAGCAATTCCGTCTGTTAAGCTTTACTACACGTTATGACTGTTTTGTGTCACTCAAATTTATAAAACATCATTCATAAGCAAAAAAGTTCGTATTTAAATTTACATAATCTAGTCAAACTAATATTTATACCTCTTACAGGATTACTATACTTTGGTTGTGTGTTTTGTGGCAACTCACAAAATCTTAAATGTCACACACAAATCAACGATACCACTTCTACCCTTTTAATAGGAAAATCAAACTATTCGTGAGTATTTTAAATGCCAATATAACAAGATTTCGTAGTGTAGAACCAAGTCTCCGAAAAAATCAGATAAGATTGCGTTTTAACTGATTAAACCGACCATACAAGATTTTTTAGCCAAGCACAAATAAAGAGAGGCTTTGAAATTCAGCACTACAATGACAAATCAACGAATCAACAAGAAAACTAGTGAGCGTGCCCAATTTACTTCTTAGTGAATAAAACTAACGAATTCACACTCCATTACCATAGGCAAAGACGAGATGTAATAGGGAACTAACATTAGACGGATGTCATGCCATGGACAAACCCAGGTACTCTGTTCAATTAACTGAAAGTAATTATTTTTAGGCCCGCGGCCGCGGGGGGGGAGCCAACATGCCGTACGCCGAGGCACCGGAGGGTTATGGCCAGAGAGACAGGGGAAGGAAGAGAGAGCCAGCCAGAAAACTACACCCAAAAGAACCTCAAAAAACCACCTCTTAAAATTTGATGTATTGATTAAAATACCCCCATCGCAGCAAACCTGCGTACTCAGCGAATTTCCAATGTATAACATATGTCTTAATACAACATAAAGCCGCATACCAAGTTTCATAAAAATATATTCACAAAAGCGCTATATACAATTTTAATTATTCTCCATAAGAATAACATTGGAGATGAGTACATAGGTTTGCTGAAACAAGGAACATAAACAATTGGTTTCTATGCAAATATCAATGTAACTCAGCTAGGTGAAGCCACATACCTAGTTTCATCAATATACATTCATAAATAATAAATATATCCCATTTTGATTAATCTCCATTAGAATAACATGGGCGATGAGTACGCAGGTTTGCTGCTATGGGTACCTTTAGCAAAAAAATTTGTTGAGCAAATATCAATAGACCATAACCAGATAAAGACGTATACCAAGTTTCGTCAGTATACGTTCATAAAGAAGCGAGATGTAATTTGATTCTTGTCCCCCATAAGAATAGCTTTAGACAACGTACTGTGTTTAGCACTTTTAATATCTCGGTAACCGATTGACATAGAGGAATGATCAAATTACCAAATTGTGTATTTTTTTAAGTTGAATCCAGTGGTAAAAATTAAAATTTGATTATTTCAAAAATCATCTGTAAAAAGTTCAAAAAACCATTTTTGGGGTACAAAATCCCCCAAAATACCCCTTCAGTTCGAGAGAGATATGGCTGGTTTTCGAACTTAATGTCATAAATGTTGCTTTACACGTTTATACAAAGTTTCATCAAAATCGGACCATTTTTACGAGAGTTATCGCACCCACGGACACATATATATTATATATACAGTTTCAAACGATTGTGTTTTTGGGGTCTGGGGACCTCAAAACAAAAAGTTATCATGGTCCCGGGCCTAGGTCTTACCATGCCGACTACGGTAATAGCTTCTTCCCTATAGGGGAAATTCGCTAGAACACAAACAGACAGACGGGTAACGGAACTAATCGATGCTATTATTTTATTAAACATTTGGTTTGTTTCACCCCAGGAACAAGTTTCTAAAGTTTCAGTAGAGAGTTTTAAAACAACCCATTTAATACAAGAAATTATGTTAATAATAAATATTTTTATTTTCATCATGATTTAAACAACTAATGTATATTTTGTCTTTAATTTATAATAAACCTTTACTGGCTAAATATGTTAGTAGTTTATGTGGTCTTGTTTTTGTTTTGTGAATATTTTGTAAGAAAAATCATTAGATATAATTAAATTGTGGTTTGCAGCTGCACTTTGAAGTTACCTGGAAATCCTCTGTACTGTGCAAAAGATATTAAAAACACTTAAACGAAAAGTACGGAAGCGTTGATTAAATCTACAGTTTACGTGACAATCGTGATATAAATGTTTATTTGTACTTGTACCAAGCTTTTTATATGGATACCAGCAGCCCAAACGTGGCTACACCCTCCAAAACAATAGTTCAAACCATTGACTAAAACAGATTTAAATGTAAAGTCACCACTCACGTTTCGTATGTGGTGCATTCTGTTTCGAACATGTTAAACTAACATCATAGAAAAATAAATCAGGTATTTATAATCAGGTACCTGGTTTATTTTTCTATGCTAACATCTATTTAAGTCAAAAATAAATACAATTTACAGCAGCTTTTTTAGTTGACTGCTGACTCTAACTAATTAAAAATATAACCTCCATAATATTAAACGAGTTCGCACGCAGCACGCCGACGTGAGGGAAGTGAATTTCCACATAAAAACTTGTAAAACTCAAAATCAGTGTAAAAACATACATTTGTCCAATTTTTATTGAAATCTGAAAACATTTTTTTTGGCTGTTTTGATACTCCTGGTTTCATTTACTTGCAAAGCTGGGAATACAATTTTACGCATTATAAGGTTAGGAGAAGGTCCAGACAGGCTTGAAAGTAGGCGTGAGGTTGCTGGGGATAATAAAAGTACTCTAACAAAGGAATAACAGGCTTTTCTAGTGTAAAACCCCCATAAGACAACGTACTGTGTTTACCCGATACACATTTTCCTTAATAACTCGGTAAATATTTATGCTAGAATGACGGGAGAGAGCTTAAAACTTTCGCCTTTCTAATTACCATCTTTTTACATGCATTAATTTTACATCTGGGGCTTTTCTGACCCTTTTTGGGCCCAAAAACTCAAAATTTGAAAGATTAATCCCCAAAAATTGGTTTTAGAGTTTTCCGATTGTTTTTCCCAACGAACTTGTCCAACAGGTTATAGAAAGGAACGTCCCTACCAAATTTTAAGTAAATCGGACAAAAAATGCGACCGCTAGAGTGCATACACACATATATATATATAAATATATATATATATAAAATTTTGAACGACCCCCAAAAACGTGTTCAGGGGGTCACGTTAGGAACTTCTATGGTGGTCCCGGGCTTAAGTTTCACCGTGCAGGTCATGCTAATATTTCACTTTCCAAAGGAAATTCACTAACAAGGACTTTAAGTCTTTTGGGGTAGAGCCCTAAGATCCAATGGGAAAAATCCTTTCTTAGTGCACCTCTAGGGTACAAAGCGAACGAATCGTGAAAATTTTAAATTTATATCTTTGATCGTTTTTGTGTGCATTGATTCTTAGCCAGGAATCACGTATTTTACACGTTTAAATAAAGTTTGTAAAATATTTGTACGAAGAAAGCCTGCAAAGTGATATAAATACTGCAAGAAAAAGTCAGATCTCACTTTAGCATAAAGCGACATTTTATTAATTTACATAGTTTTACGTACAATAAATGTTTCTCTTAAATAATGTTTACTCCCTATTCTACATTCTCTTTAAATCACAGTTTTTTGTTTAATTATTTGTGTCCGACATTTTAAAAACATATTTATCCTAACATAATTGCACATTACGTTTTAATATGTATTTATGGTGTCATTCATTCGTCCAACCTAAACCAACAGTCAAGCATACTAAGAAGATGAAGATAGTTGGCACATTTTAATACACAACGGACGGATATACAAAGTTTAACTAACAATACTGATGTAGCCCTTTCTTCAGAAAAAATAACGGATTAAAAATAAATTATGGAACATTTAATTTTGTTAAGTTACATTTTTAAGTACAGTTTCCAATGATTATCCTACGATAACAGCATAGTATATAGTTTACATTGTTGTTTCCTGAGTTCTGTAAACTAAACATTCAGAAGCATCATCAAACAATTATTTGCAAAGTTCGATTTTTTTAAAGTTCTAGCTTCGTATCTTTGAGGTAGATAAGGCTAATGCAAATTGAAAAATCTATTATGTTGAAAGTAACATGTCACATAGAACCTTCCAAATCGTCTGAATCATCTAATGTTTCTATTCAACTGCATATGTCATTCTCTTATTTCCTGTACATGGAGCTATACACATATTGCGTGACGCGTTTTTATGTAATTTCACCTCCCTCCCCCCACTAAAGTTATAGTTTTTTGAGATAATAGTTAGCTTGAATATTATTAAATCCCTTACTCAGTAAAAAAGTGTATATGCCATTTTGTTGAACTATTTTTGTGAGAAAAAAATTTATTTTTTTACTATGTATTTTTTAATTATACAAAAATAATAACGCTCGTATAACCGAATTCCTATTGATTATTTTAACAAAGGTTTTCAAGGATGAAAATGCATCTAACAGGTCTTTAAACAAAACCACAAAATAGAAAAACAATAAAGCAAGTCCGAGATAAACTCAAATAATATTTGCAAGAATGAAACTATCAAAATACAATATCTGAAGAGAACTTGACAAATTATTGTTAACGTTTTTTAGCAAAATATATTTAACTTATTGCGTTACATCACGCTGCCTGAAAGCCCGTAAAACCTACATAACGCAGTGTAACTCCCCGAGCGTCGTAATATGTTTAAGGCCCCTAACCACTAGCACATGCCGCAGTTCTTCGGTATATGAGGTTATAGTCCACGTCTAAATAACCCATATCCATTCCCAGTTTGGCCAATTTTAATCCCATACATTAACTGCGAGTGGAATCTTTTCAGGTGTTCTAACAATAAAAAATGTATTATTCAAATTAAATATATTTATTTTTTGTAACACATAAAAAATACTTATAATGTAATTTTTTACCGTAAATTAATAAAAGCTGAGTATAACAGCGGTTTCATCGACATTTGTTGGGAAATTAAAAAACGTGGTCGTTGTATTCTCTGGAAATCAAATCTTCAAAGATGGCCCACAAGACAAACTTGATTGCGTGTCCACATTTTTAGGGTGGGGGGTGTTTCTGTAACAGGGAATGGTAGTTTTATTCCAAATATCGTTTACACTCATTATAATAATCTAGGCATTCTCTGACCATCGAGACTGAAGCGGGTGATCTTTAGCAGCCAACGAAATCACAGCGTTAATGTAAGTAAGCCTCCCCCTTCCCTAAAGAAATTTCAGTACTTTTACAATAAGTTCTATAACTCTGCGAGCACATATATATCGTGCTAGATACGACTAACTACGTTAATTCCATCATGCTGGCGCAAATTAAGTAGTTTATTATTACCAAAATAAAATTTAAAAATCTACAACACACGAAGGTAGGCTTTAGTAACTCCTGGTAAGCATCTTCTTTTTCCAGGGGTTTCATATTTTTCTTATGCAAGATAGCTACATTTCTTGGAAAGTAGGTTTTTGTACACTCCTGTAAACATCTTCTTTTTCCAGGGCGTTCATATGTTTCTTATGCAAGATAGCTACATTCCTTGGAAAGTAGGTTTTTGTACACTCCTGTAAGCATCTTCTTTTTCCAGGGCGTTCATATGTTTCTTATGCAAGATAGCTACATTCCTTGGAAAGTAGGTTTTCGTACACTCCTGTAAGCATCTTCTTTTTCCAGGGCGTTCATATGTTTCTTAGGCAAAATATCTACATTCCTTGGAAAGTAAGTTTTTGTACACTCCTGTAAGCATCTTCTTTTTCCAGGGGTTTCATATTTTTCTTATGCAAGATAGCTACATTCCTTGGAAAGTAGGTTTTTGTACACTCCTGTAAGTATCTTCTTTTTCCAGGGCGTTCATATGTTTCTTAGGCAAGATATCTATCTTCCTTGGAAAGTAAGTTTTTGTACACTCCTGTAAGCATCTTGTTTTTCCAGGGCGTTCATATATTTCATAGGCAAGATATCTACATTCCTTGGAAAGTAAGTTTTTGTACACTTCTGTAAGCATCTTATTTTTTCCAGGGCGTTCATATGTTTCTTAGGCAAGATATCTACATTCCTTGGAAAGTAAGTTTTTGTACACTCCTGTAAGCATCTTCTTTTTCCAGGGCGTTCATATGTTTCTTAGGTAAGATATCTACATTCCTTGGAAAGTAAGTTTTTGTACACTCCTGTAAGCATCTTCTTTTTCCAGGGCGTTCATATATTTCTTAGGCAAGATATCTACATTCCTTGGAAAGTAAGTTTTTGTACACTCCTGTAAGCATCTTCTTTTTCCAGGGCGTTCATATGTTTCTTATGCAAGATATCTACATTCCTTGGAAAGTAAGTTTTTGTACACTTCTGTAAGCATCTTCTTTTTTCCAGGGGTGCATACTTACTATGTTCTATTAATATTTCGTAAACTCTCTGTGATTAAAAAAGATCCTTAACTATATGAGAAATTTTCAACTTTAATACCCTTCAACTTAAGTACTGTATATTTTGTTCATTGACTTTTATAGTTTTCAACAAAAATATTGTTCTATAATACTGTCAATTATTATCTTGACCATCTTAAATGACAATGTTTCGTTTCCTTCCGCTTTGGAGATTATGTCATGTTTGCTCTTAACTCATTTCGTTTGCTGTATATTTGTAATGCATGTAAAATCAAACAACCATCTCAAGTTTGCATCCAATGTTTTCTTTGCATGTACGCATTTAGTACTTAAGCCTTGCCAATTATTGTTCACTTTATGTCAAATGGTTTGTTCGTTGAAATAAATAAATAACATTTTTTTAAATGTGTCATATTTATAGTTGTTAACCTGACATATCGCTTTTTGTTGCAAGAATATGAGGTCTTTGATAAGTTATGGCAGGAAACGACTTATACAACGAGTCGCTAAACCCGTTGTTGTTTTTTTTCGGATGGGGATTTTATTTTAATTTGCATCCATGGTTTTAGCCCCTGAGCTGTACGAATAATTGTAAGACTAAATTACTTACTTATACCGTCAAACAGCTCAAAATATGTTAATCCCGTTCAGGACATGTTTCTGCGTTAGTACGCCATCTTCAGCTGCGACCAGTTGGTCGACAACTTCATTATAAGTGAGTAGCTGAAGATGGCGTATTAACGCCGAAACATGTCCTGAACGACATTTTGAGCTGTTTTACGGTATACGTAAGTAATTTAGTCTTACAAGGATTTTATTTATTTAATAAGTCGGGGATCGTAAAATCAATATAAGTAAACAAACAAGCAGCTTTAAATATTATCTTGGAGAAACCAACCAAGAAGCAGGAAGTTGAGGCAACATTCTGACACACGGGGGGAATGATTCTTAAACCATGATACGTAGACAATCATTCGTTATGGTTTCAACATTTACCAGCTCAAATTACAGTAAAAGCGTACCAGGGCTATAATTATTAAATACGAAAATGCCAACAGACCTTTTAATCGTAAACCGCACTTGCAAAAACAATGGCACATTTGGAAATTAAAGGTTTGTCCCGCATGAAATGAGACATCTGGTCGCTTTTACATCCAGCGCTATGTCATAACATGACGTAAGCCAAAAGCATGATGAGCAATACGTTTCAGACATAATAGCAAGAGTCAGTCACTGTCGAAGTGAAAGTGAAAGACCTGTAGAAGTCAATAGATTCACGTGAAGGAATGTTTTTGAATACCCTTTGCGTATAGTCAAACCAACCTAAAAACTGGGGAATAGCCACAGTCTTAAAACAGAAGGGAAATTGGATATACACACATGAAATTTAGAATGATATATGTATATGTATTCATCCACAAACTAGTATTTCTAACACACTCACACCAACACTTTTATTACCTTTTTTTCCCATTCATCTGTAATCTTTAAGTAATAATAAAATGAATCTATGTAAACATCTATAACTAGCTGTGTACCCGTCCTTCGTCCGGGTTGTATATAAATGGTAGATTAAATAAATCACATAACAATCCACATTATTTTACAATATTAAAATTAAAAGTTACACGTTTAATTAAAATTAAATCAAAGTTAACGAAATATACTGGCATATAGTTCAGGTCCTGTTGCTAAGTCGAGGAACTCTGTCGGATAGTAAACGGCGTGTGGTTGCGACTTCAAATTGGCACACGTAACAGTTTGGATTCGCTTTAAGAAATAAAAGAACTCAAGTACCACAACAAATAAAAAAATATCGGTGAGGTGGGGAGGAAGAGCATAAATATAAAATCGGCGGGGGGAGCAAAATATAAAATCGTGGGGGGCAAAAATAAAAATCGGGGGGAAAGTAGAAATAAAAAATGGGGAGGGGGCAAAAATATAAAATGGAGGGAGGACATAAAATAAAAATATAAAATCGAAGAGGGGGAGCAAAATATAAAATTGGGGGTGGGGCAAAAATAAAAATGGGGGAGCAAAAGTATAAAATCGGGGGGCAACAAAAAATAAAATCGGGGGGCTTAAATATAAAATCGGGGGTGGGGGGGCAAAAATATAAAATTGAGGGGGGACATAAAATAAAAATATAAAATCGAAGAGGGTGGGAGCAAAATATAAAATTGGGGGTGGGGCAAAAATAAAAAATGGGGGGAGCAAAAATATAAAATCGGGGGCAAAACAAATAAAATCGGGGGGCTTAAATATAAAATCGGGGGGGCAAAAATATAAAATGGAGGGGGACAAGGGAAATTAAAATCGAAGAGGGGGGGAGCAAAATATAAAATTGGGGGTGCGGCCAAAATATAAAATGGGGGACATAAATTAAATATACAAATCGAAGAGGGGGGGGCAAAATATAAAATTGGGAGGGGGCAAAAATAAAAATTGGAGGGGGGAGCAAAAATATAAAATTGGGGGGGCAAAAAAATATAAAATCGGAGGGACGTAAAATAAAAATATAAAATCGAAGAGGGGGGGCAATATATAAAATCGGGGGGGGGGGCAATAATAAAGGTCGGGGGGGAGGAGCATGAATATAAAATTGGGGGGGTACAGGAAGTATTGGTAAAAATTGTTTTTTGTGCAAATAAGAATAGACCACAACCAGATGAAGCCACATTAATATTTGTTCAGTAATATTATAGATTAATAGCTGACGCACAGTGGTTTTCTCTACCCGTTCTTTAGTCAATGCAATTTGGATTTTAGTTAGCTTGAAACAGCTGTTCTTGCTTCTGCTCTTTAAACTGTCAAATGGAAGTATCCACAGCTGTTCGCATTACAGTGGTTGAATGTTTACTTTATTCTGAAATGTAAACATTGAAACTTAAGACCTTCACGGGGCGTAGCCCGAGGGGATTTTAAGGAAGTGAATAGGCCTATGTGTTGTATGGGTTCAAGATCTACTTTTGTGTAAAGTTTGTCCAGTCAGTTCAGTAGTTTTTGCGTTCACCCGGAACATCAGCAGGCAGACAGACAGACAGAAACCACCTCCTCTTTATAATATTATAGATATAAGTTAAAGTCTAAATATTAGTGTATTCCTAAGTAAAATCTTAAACAAAGCTGAAATATACCAAATTAATAATACTTTTCTTAATAAATATCTTACTTTCAAATATCATACTTTTTAAATGTACTACCTTTCGTTATTTACATTTTATTTTGATTTCCTTTCGATTGGTATTTCAACCAATTACTTTCTACTCTATATTCGTCCGCAAAACGTTGAAGAAAATATTTAAAGTAACTGGAATTTTCAATTTTATATCAATTAGCATAAGTTGAAAAATAATATTCATTTTATAATTGATATGCTTATTCAGGATGGCTAAAACGTAACTACCACCTGTCCCGTTACCCGGTTTGCTATTCGACATTTTAGATATATTTGTGTGGTAACCTTTTCGGATATAAAGGTTACATTAAAAATACCAGTTTAACAATTCTAACCTTCATGGCAGAGGGTGGCTCAACATTTCAATCCGACGAATAGTCGTGTGATCTAATTTTAAAATCTTCGTAAGACAAGACAAATTATAATTATGTGTATAATCTAACTTCGGTTCCTTGCCCTATGTTATTTTATTTGTCACTAATTTATCAATAGATTTTTACCAAACATATCGTTAAATATAAATGGCAGTCAAAGAAAAATAGTTGCCCTGTTTTGTATTCGGGGATTTTGAATGTATCTAGAATAAAAGTTTTATATTTTACTTAATGTAGCCATGAAAGCAATTAATTTCATTAAATTAAAAGAAACCAACGTCCATAAGATTTACTTTTGAACTTTGAACGCTATGAGTCGGAGCTCTATGTGAATGTTTAACGGTAGGCCCTAATACGCATATTGTTAATTTTGTGCTTGTCTACACCATGGAATTTTATATTTTAGCGAATTTCCCCTAAAGGGAAGAAGCTATTACCGTAGATGGCATGGTAAGACTTAAGCCCGAGACCATGATAACTTTTCGTTTTGAGGTTCCCCAGATGCCAAAAACACTATTCGTTCAAATTTATATATATGTAAATATATATATGTATATATATATATTTGTGTGTGTGTGTGTGTGTGTGTGTGTGTGTGTGTGTGTGTGTGTGTGTGTGTGTGTGTGTGTTTGTGTGTGTGTGTGTGTCCGTTACCGCGATAACTTTTGAAATAAACACCCGATTTTGATGAAACTTGGCAAAAATGTGGAGAGTAGCATTAATGACTTTAAGTTCGAAAACCAGATCGATCGCACCATGGGAAGAGGGTTTTATGGGGGTTTACAATTTTCCAAAAATCGTTTTTTTGCAAATTTGACCCAAAATGTTAAAAACACTCAATTGTGGTTACAGCCATTTTATAGAGCTAAAGAAAACAAATAATTTAGTATTTTGAATCATTAACCTAGGTTAAGTGGTTGCGGAGATATCCAAAAAAACGTGTCCCACGTTAATCTTATGGGAAAAATGTTTTTAGATTTTTCTCAGATAGTTTTACTAAAAACTTCACATTTCTATTTATTAGTGTGTTTAGCTCAACAAAACAAACATTTTGGTGTTTTAATCGTTGTTCTACGTTCAACCGTTGCAGATATATTCAAAGTGCTAAACACAGTACGTTGTCCAATGTTATCCTTATGGAGAATAAATAAAATTCTATATCTTGATTATTTATGAATGTATATTGATGAAACTTGGTATGTGGCTTCAACTAGTTGTGGTACATTGATATTAGCACAAAAACAAGTTTTTTGTTGATAGTCCCCGTAGCAGCAAACCTGCATATTCGGCCCCCCATGTTATTCATATGGAGAATAAGTAAAGTTGTATATCTCCCTTAATTCTCCCTACATTAAGAGAACTTGGTATGTAACTTCACCTGGTTCAGTTGTATTGATAATTGCAAAAAAAAAACATTACTTATCTTCCTCATTGCAGCAAACCTGCTTTCTCAACCCTAATGTTATTCTTATGGAGAATAAATAAAATTCTATATATGACTTATTTGTGGATGTATTTTTGTTAAACTTGGTAAATAGCTCTATGTAGTAGTGAGTCACATATACATGCATTGGAAATTCGCTGAGTACGTAGGTTTGCTGCGACGGGGGTATTACCTTTTTACAGGACAACGGTCCAAACCTAACCCCATAACCGATAACGGTCATGTGGACACCCCGGGAATCGAACCAGTAACCTCATGCACCGGATTCCAAGACGCTTACCCCTGGGCTAGCGAAGCGCATTGGGGGTGTTTGCTACACTCCTGCTTAATTTTAGCTTAAGTGTCATCATCACCGGAAGTTGTCAGACGCCATCTTAGAGTTTTGTTCCGTAAGTCCAATGTTGCATTTGTTCTTCCGTTATTCCTCACCTGATCGTCACAAACAACTAATTTTGGTGTAAAATGAAAGGTTTCGTCGTCCTCTAAAAAATACAATGGTCGAATTTGGATTTTGTTACAAATTAATGAGAACATGTGCAGTGTTTCAGTTCAAAATTAAACTATTTATTATCGAACTATGAAACCCAAATGATGGAATTCGACATTGTATTTCCCTAGAGGGCGACGAAACCTTTAGTTTGACCCCAAAATGAATTGTAAGTGACGATCAGGTGAGGAGTAATGGAGGCACAAAGATAACGTTGGCTATATGGAACAAAACTCCAAGATGGCGTCTGGCAACTTCCGGTGATGAAGACTCATAACGGTCAAATATTGTGAGAGATATACCTATTAGCGAAAAGTATATTCAGATTTATTATACTAGTGGAATATCTTGTATTGTTATAGGTGCATACTGATGTAGTTGCTGATGTAGGCGATGTCCATGCGGTTGCCGTTGTATATACATAAGTACATAAGGTCGCCTTATTGTTTCAGACATCCGTCTGATTATACCAGCCTCGGCCCTCATACACCTTGCCGTTACCGCCGATCAGGAAACTGTCAACATGAAGATTATATTCAATTTAAAATTAAAAACTAAATCAGTAATATAGATGCCTAATGTGGCCTTGTACTGATCAAGACCAACTTATCAATTATCTAATAGCCTAATGTCCACCTACTTGACTCCGTGTCTTGAAATTTTACAAAATACGTCCGTTGATTAAGAAGTTCATATTAACCTTAACACACAATTTAGTACACGTTATTTGGAATTGCTTTAAACTTTTATGTTGATAGTTTGTGTCTCATTTTATAGTACCATTATACATTTTATAGGGAATGTTTTAGTGAAACGAGACTTCAGTCTACTAGGATGAGGCAAGAGAGCTGTAAAGGTGCCTTCGCCTCCCATCACTTCATTACTTCATACATCTTGTTAAGTACAGTCAGGTCAGATTATTGGGTGTGTCTTTGACTGTACTCGATCAAATTCCTGGAGTGAAGATCCAGGGGAGATGAATATCTAACTTCTCACGACCGCTTGACTCTTAACCTTAGGACACCCTTAGTGTTTGGAAACAGAATGAAAGTTTCGCTATTGATTCTATATTCATATCGGCCCACGACAATCAATATAAGATAGTATCAAAGCAAAAATATCTATATCAAATGAAATATTGATAAATATTACTTTTCCTACGTCTGCCCGAGAAAGCGGTTGTTTACGCACTCGATATACGTCGCAAAACAGGTGATTCCCGAATTTATTTTACTTTGCGAACCCATTTTTACTTTGCGCTCTCTCGATTTACTTTGCGTACTCCAGTGTTTCAAATTAAGAAGACAAAAATAGTATGCAAGTAACGATGCAGGTATGCAGCTAATAATTTGTTTATGCATGAATTATGTTGGCAACAATGGGTAATAAACATCTAATCTATTGTGGTTGTTCCCGAACAACATAAACATAACCTGTATTTTGTTGAAGTTGAATTAAAGTGTGTTTATATAAAAACGTGTCCATAAATTATGATTCGGCCTAGTTATGTTACTAGTACTTCAATCAGGTATAGTATATCTTTAAGATAATTTTAATAGTGGCAGCCTTCTCCTAAAAAAACCTAATAAATATAATTGAAACGCTTTATTCTAACTGTAGGAAATATATCATATAGGCTATCATAAATATTATACATCATACTGTATAATCAATATTTGGCGGACGTAGGACAAATTTAATATGCAACTCGTGCTCAAAGTGACTGCTGCACTCGAGAGAAACTATTCCGCACTCGCCTACGGCTCGTGGGTATACATTTCTCTCAAGTGCATCAAAGTACCTTGATTACTAGTTGCATAAATAACTATTTCCAAACCTACAAATGCCAAACGTGTACATGAATTTGTAAGAAGATTACTACACCCATCCCTATAAACCACACACCCTAAAAACGTAAAATATTGTTTATTTAAATAAAATTTAGCTTTAACTTATAAACATTCGCTATTGACTCTAATATTATACAACTAGTTGTCCTGTTGCTCGAATCCGAGCAAGTTTGTACCCAACGAAAGGTTACTTCAGTTGTAAACAAGCATAAGAAAACATCTTATATTAAAACGCATGATAACAACGTACTTTCATTCAACACTTAGTTTAGACTTCCGCCGTCGGATAGCACCACTGTTCCGAAAATTCAGCACTTTACTGTATTTCAGTGACTTAATAAAAATTCTGAGATTTATTGGCAAATCTACGTAAATATTCCTTTAATTTGACACCTCAAACGTTAAAATCCGTCCAGCTGTTATCGAGTTATGACTGTGAAGAAAAACCCCTAGCGTATTAATATATAGGATTATTTTATGATCTAGATTATTTTTCAGTTGTTTTACGTTTTCTGAAAAGTTTTTAGAAAGCCTAAGGGTAATAAATTCGGGTTTTTATATGATCTAGAACACGTTTTATGATGCAAAAACTATTTACTATCACGAATATCCATAAATAAGATATCGAGACAACATATCGCTAGTAAATGTATCGGGGGCTAATTAACGATATGAAAATATCGAACATCGACCTCTAAATATCGATATTTGTTACATATCGATTCCAAACGCTACCACATGTACTCACTAGTAGTTAATATCGGGTTTCTCTCCGCCAATGTCCTTCTGCTGCAGTTCCTGCACCCTCGCCGTGCACTCCTCGTCAGTTATGCACTGAGGCACGTCCAAACTGTGGTTGTAGATGACGTTCTCCACAGGGTGTGACACTATCGTCAGGAACGCCATCCCCTAGGCACCTGGGGAAGGGTTTTATTTATTTATTGAGTGCAAACGGCATTCGCCAGTGTTCAATGCAAGCATACAAAACAGTACATATATAATTAAATATTCCAAATAACACCAACAGAATTCAGGAGGGGCTGTGAAGCTATTGAAGCATCGTGAGGAGTATGATTGGCGTGTTTGGTTACTAGGACGGTGTCTACGTCAATGACAGGTTGTACAAACATTTTTTAATCAAGCTTGATTCTTAGTTTTTTATACAACTATCCCAAAGTCATGTGGGCCAACGAGGTTAAATATATCTAGAGGTCTCGTATTGGATAACAAAGTGAATCCTACATGATCGACCGCCATTTTTCTCGGGTAACCAATCAAATCCTCTCTTCAAAAGGTAAATATTTGTCAGCTGACTGTCATACAACTCGTGATGAGAGGATTTGATTGGTAACTATGTTGGTTACCATGGGAGCAGAGGTGACAGGGGGTGGCGGTCGACCATGTAGGCTGCACTTTTTACGCGAGACGAAACCTCTAAATACATTTAACGTCGTTGATGTGGGCACCCCGTGAATGGAGCTCATGATCTCTTACATAGAAATCCACAGTGTTACGGTTACACTGAAGAGGCGTCGTACAATGATTACAGGCACGTTTAACAATCAGTCGTGTGTTGTGCAATTAACAATAAATTCTCGAGGAACAAAATGTAACCTTAAATATGGCTATCAGAGTATACCGTTTATATGCGGTGCCATGCTAATATAGCAACAAAATATGAAACAACCGCACTCTTAGATGTTGTGCGATAGCCACCATCTGAAAATGACCGCGAAGTTCAAGCTTTTCTTACATATATTGCCAACCACTGAATTTACTGAGAAATATTTGAAACAAAACAAATATACCTTAAACGGTTTTAGAAAAAATACACAAACTAATATATAGTTAGACCAACAAGGACGAAACAAAAGATTTTCCACTACATTTTTACCCTAAGAAACGTTAAAATAATCAACCTTTTTACAGACAGGGTGTTCCAAAACCTGAGGGTTTATAGTTGGAATATTAATATACGTTTAATACAAACGTATGCAATTTTGTGCATCGTTTTATATTCTCACAATAGATAACCATTTTGGAGGAAACGTAACTCATTTAACTAACTAAACTGTATTGTGTGCTTTTCATATAAACTCTGAATAAAGCTTTTTACGATCCATTAACAGGTAGTACAAAATTTACCGATTACCAATTGTGATCACTCACTGAGTGATGTCCAATTTCGATTAGGATCTAAAACCATTGATGTTATCATTTATAAACATTCAGTCCTATTAAGACCCGTATGTAAACTCTAAACTATTGTACCAGGGAGTAACTATTGTAATGTATTGGAGTGAGTTTCATATACAAAACTATATTTATGTATGGATGTAGATGTGGTAAATGACCAGATCGACTCTATACAAAATGTGGCATATTCTTTTTTTACTCTGTAGATCTTTAATAAATACACATTTTTATCCACTTATGCTTTGAAAAAAAACAAAGATCAGCTAAAGAACAACAATAAAAATATCATAGGCCTTTCTTATCACAGGCCTTTATTTTAACTAGTTTTACCAACGGCTTCATTTTTTAAATTGATCTCAGTTTTATAGTCAAATCAAATGAAACAGCTGGATCAAAATCAATTATAAAAAATGGGTTTTAACTTTTCACATTTATTAAGTTTGTGGCCTTAGAAGAGGTATCAATAGTGTAATTGTTTTCATCCAAATTTCTGATCGAAACTTTTCATTCAAGTATTTATTTCATGGGTCGGACTTACCGTTTTCTGAAGAGTGTTAAGTGCAGTGGGGTTTTTTGTAGATCAAAACAGTACATTTTAAGTGGTTGAGTAGCACGTTGATTGTCGTGCTCCCCTCATAATCTGATGTTCGCTTGAACAAATTCTGAAAATGTTTATATCGTATGGTTTGAAATTGGAACCAACTGGCATTTTTCATTGGCTATAGTAATTAAATAGAGCTCCTAGTAAAATTTTGATGTTGATAGTAACAAGACCACAAACCTTGTTGTTTGGAATTTTCCTTAACCTAAAAAATGCCATTAGCAGTGAAAACCACAATAAAACAAGGTATATTAATGAGAAACTTATATCATTTTTAACAGACTTTTTTGACTAAGCAAAATAAAAATAATAAATTGCCTTACCAAAAATATCACTAAGCACAAAAACTTATTTTGAATTACATTTTGACGTAACGTATACTTCGTTATCACTTAGTTTCATAACTTCCGTTCAGTTATGAGGTTATCACAACGTAGAGTTGTGATAATAATAGAGGTGTGAATTTTATAATGAGTGTAGACTCATTATAAAATTGCATATTATCACATTATCTTCATTAATACATTGTCAGACAAGTATTATTTTAGATATATGTTATCAGTAACTATTCTCTATGTGCTATCTCTTTCGTTCAATATGTGTATCACTATTATATTTCCAGAACGTATTCAATAATCTGATTTAAATCAGAATTTAAATCAATAATCAAATCAATAAATTATTGAATAATTTATTCAATAATCTAAATGCATGGAAAATCATGCTTGAAAGTATTATTTTTCAGCAACTTGTTTTGATGAAACGATTCAAACGTATATAAATAATTAACACAATCCGCAGAGAATTCGCCGTCCTTTGGGCTATAGCCAGTGAAAATGGCTCATTAATCATAAAACCAATCTCACCAAATACAGTATTGGCAATAGAAACAATCTATTTTACTTAGATTCTGTGCCAAAACAATTTTTATAAATAGCAACATATTATTTAAATAGCATCTATAGCATCTAAGCTACTTAAAGGTTTCCATAACATAAAATTGTTATTCAGTATATTGGATTGTATCCCATATCCCCGTATTAGAAGAAACTGGCATTTTTCCTAAAATATTCTGAGACAACAACTGAACGGATTTTAATTATTTTGTTTTTGTTATGTAATGTAAATTTTAGTTAAGGGAATGCCAAAGCCAGAACTTCAACTAACAATTTAAAATTGTTTACAAATGTAATTTTAATTTTCAAAAAGTCTAGCAGCCGACGTAACATTTTTGTTTTATTGTAAACAAAAAACAATAGTTAAAAATCATGTGAAGTAAACAAAAAGTTGTTAAAAATTCCACCAAGTAATATTATGAGGTTTATTAAATATCTACTTAATATTATAAATACGAAAGTTTGTAAGTTTGTTTGGATGTTTGTTTAGATATTTGTGGCTCAATCTCGCTCTAACCACTGGACTGATTGAGCTAACATTTGACAGAGAGGTACTTGATAGTCCTGAGTAACTAATAGGCATATTAAAGTTGTGAAAACCTCATAGGGCTTAGCCCAACGGGGGTCCAAAGTTCCCATGTATTCCTTATGGACATTAATTTTTGTTTGAGCTGATTAAAATACAAACAGCTGATCATGATTCGTAGTAGTTCCACGGGCTAACCACAGAGTGCAGCAAACACAACTGTCATGGTTTTTATAAATCAACTACCAGTTACCCGCGGGCTTCGCCCCGTTTGAATTTACACGATCAGATGCTGTTCCCTCTACACCAAAGCTCTGGAGTAAATGACCATCATGGTACACTCTGAATATGCAGTGGAAGAGCTCAGATGCGGCAATCAACTCACATGCTGATCCGTAAGTTGATGGTTTCAACATCTCGCGACGGTGGTGTTCAGGGGAGATGTAATTATCCCCTTTAACATCATGAGTTAAAATTTGGAATTTTGCCCAAATAGTCGAAACATAGTTAACAATTTCCTCTCTTACTTGATCGCTGTAGAAATTATTTCCGTAAACTGAATAGCATATAGAATGAAAGAGGCACGAACCATCTGGAGGCATGTGAATAACTCTAAACTGTGAGTCTGTTTGTCAAAATAGTGTTAATTTTGTATCCTTATCAAAAATTCAAAAATATATATAAAAGAAACCAATAAAAATAAAATTCTACTAAAATTGTGTATTCATGACAAAAACAAAAAAACTAAAATATCATAAAATTCAATAAATTAGCTTTTAACCTGATACACCACAACACAAAATAAAGATCATAAACATAAACAAATTCAATAAATTAGCTTTTAACCTGTCACAACACAACACAAAATAAAGATCATAAACATAAACAAACCAATGAATAATAACAGCTGTTTGTAAACAATTTTAAAGAAACAGGTGGTAATGTAGAGTTTGCAAGACACTCGCCCATTTTTAACATTATTGGCTTACTCCAGTTCAAAAGAATTATAAACCAACGTTCTACCGTGGTTTTACTGTTCGTGTAGAATAGCAACAGCTGTTTACAATATTTTAAATTAGTCATCTGATATCATCAAAACAAATCTTTCTTCCATAAGAATAACATGGTAACTTTGTAGGTCTGTGGGGCGGAGCCCTATGGAGATACCGGCGTGTAAACTGCTTAGTTGTCCTATTTAAGACCTAAAGAATCAGAGTACAAAATTTCAGCTCTCTACCTACATGGGAAGGTGGAGAATTCTTGATGAGTGAGTCAGTGAGGGCTTTGCCTTTTATAGGTATAGATTGCGGGGCGAAGCCTGCTGCAAGGGAAATCTAGTGGTTTATAAATATACCCCCGTAGCAGCAAACCTGCGTACTCAGCGAATTTCCAATGCATATATATGTATCTTAATACCACATAAAGCCACATACCAAGTTTCATCAATATACATTCATAAATAAACGATTTATGACATTTAATTATTCTCCATAAGAATAACATGGCGGCTGAGTATGCAGGTTTGCTGAAGCAAGTAACACGAAAAATGGGGTTTTATATAAATATTAATATAACTCTTGTAGGTAAAGCCACATACCAAATTGCATTAATTTATTTTCATAATTAAGGGAGATAGCACGTTACTTACTTATTCTCAATAAGAATAACATGGGGCTGAGTACGCAGGTTTGCTGCTACGGGAGCCTTTGGAAAAAATTTTTTTTGAGCAAATATCAATGGTCCACAACCAGATTAAGCCGTATACCAAGTTTCGTCAGTATACGTTCATAAATAAGCAAGATATAAAATTTTTCTTTTCCTCCATAAAAATAACATTAGACAACGTACTGTGTTTAGCACTTTCAATATCTCGGTAACCAATTGACGTAGAGAAATGATCAAAATGCCAAATTGTGTGTTTTTTTAAGCTGAATCCAATGGGAAACACTAAAATTTGACTTTTTCCAAAATTATATGTAAAAAATTCGAAAAACCCATTTTTGGGGGACAAAACCCCCCAAAATACCCCTTCGGATAAAGCGATCTGGCTGGTTTTCGAACTTAAAGTTATAAATGTTGCTATACACGTTTATACCAAATTTAATCAAAATCGGATAATTTTTACGAGAGTTATCGTGCTCACGGACACACACACACACACACACATATATATATATATATATATATATAGTTTCGAACGAATGGTGTTTTTGGGGTCTGGGGACCTCAAAACGAAAAGTTATCATGGTCCCGGGCCTAGGTCTTACCATGCCGACTACGGTAATAGCTTCTTCCCTATAGGGGAATTCGCTAATAAGGATTTAAAGTGAATATCACTAGTCAATAACTCTGTGTATGAGACTTATGTTTTCCACTAATCCTAATATTCCAAACACAAGCAGATTATTCCACACTGAGATCCCAGGAACCACTGGATCGATTTTCATGATTGAAGTACCAACCGAAAGGTCTCGATGCGTAGGTTTGCACAAAATCATTAACATTTGCATCGGCCCTCAGGCTCAGGGCTACGCTCACAGACCTTCACAGTTGCAATGTTAATCTCATGGAAAGTACAGTAATAATTTAAAGTGAGCATTTGACAGCTGAAGAAGGTACAAAACAGAGTACGGAAGGAAGTTCAGCTGTTTTAAGCTAACTTCTGGAATGGCATCACAATTTTTACTAATACGACCGTATTTGCTCGAATTCGAGCAGCTGGATTTTCTATTACCTCAATAAAATCCCTTGACGGACTTATATAGTTTCTACAAGATCATTTGTAGCAGAAGCAAATAGAATTTCACCTCAGAGTTTTTATATTTTCGAATTGTTTTATTTTAACATGGTTGTAGGAGACGATACCAACATATCAAACCAATTTATAATAGTTGCACTAAAGGCCTTGATGGGGATTTATTTTATTTCGGTGTTTATTACAGTTTAAAACATTACAAGCAAACGTGTTGTAAGGACTTAAAGGATTGATTCAGTTGGCTACCGTTTACTTAATGCGTTTATTAATGCAGACGGTACCCTCCTTCACATTGCGTGTAACACTCAAACAAGTATGTAGGCCAGGGACTGTGGGTGGTAACAGTTATTTTACTTTCCAGAAAAAATTCAATATACACTTATACTGCCTACGAATGCATGCTGGTAAATATATATATACAAGTTGGAACAAGGCTCTCGAGTTCGACCAGTCACACCGGTCATTGGATTATTTTTATTACTGGCCAAGAAGCCAAGCCAGTTTGTTCGTATCAAGCTCAATTATTTTGTACTCCAGATGTGAAAGTGTCATGTAAGGCATCTAACTTAGGTATATACTTCTTTTTCTTGGGGTAGCATTGTATTGTGTAATTAAAGTGAAGGGAAAGTATTTGTTGACACCGTAAAAGCAATATGGAGTGACTTGGTTTCATTCGTAAACGTTACGATAGTAGTGAATGTTGTTTCGAGGGAGGTTAAATCCAAAAAATATACAGATTATGGCTAACACTATGTTTTGGGACACTCATGTCTAAATTTAATTCAGGTCAGTGACAAAATATTGATACTTAATTTGAACAAAATTTCTAGGTTTAACATTACAACCAAATCTTTTATGGTCATCTCACATTGATAAAATTTGCAAAAAAAACAGTTCAGGAATCTTTTTGATAAAATTATTTCTAAATGCTGCACTTTAGACAAATAAAATAGTATATTATGCATATATCCATTTATATATATCATATTGACTAATTATATGGGGTTCAAGCCCAAATGCCAAAATTGTTTTTAAAATGCAGGAAAAAGCGATAAGAACTCTTTGTCAAGTCTCAAGAAGAACATCGTGCAAAAAACTATTTCAACAATTAAATATTAAAAAATGATGGTCAATTTTTATATTACAAGCAGCAAGTTTTGTGAATTTTAACCTTGATAAATTTTCATTCAGAAGACAAATTCATAATTATAACAAAAGTAATCTCATCCATTTAGACTTGCCACATCCAAATTCAACTTTCCGACAAAGATGCCCAGACTACTTTCAATCAGAATTTACAATAAAATTCCTTCAGAAATCAAATCTTTAAATAGCATCAGACAATTAAAAAATAAATTAAAGCAATAAATACCTTATCGAGAAATGTCCATACAAAATTGAAGACTTTTTAATTGAAAACAACCATGAAAATATAACATAAATTAATAAACGGTATCAGGAAACTGACACATACTTTCTCCCTTTTAGCCCAACTTTAATGAATAAATTACTTTTTATTTAGTAAATATAGAATACAAAACATGGTCGAATGTACAGAAAATCTTGTAAACAAGTTGTTTTAAAAAACATCCACCCAAATCTCTGCTTTGGAGACACTACAGAATCCATTGCTACACTCGTGGTTTTAAGAGGGGAAATGCCCCCTATTCCCCCCCCAGGGTTATTAAGGGGCAACATATTTCGAATTAACTCTGTTGGTCAATGCTAAATTGACAAGCATATCAAGTTTGAATGAAATTGATCAGTAAATAAGATAGAAATAGTAATTTTTGTATTCCCCATAAGAATAACATTGGACAACGTACTGCGTTTACCGCTAAATGAAAATTTCAATTTTCTCCGAAACCAGCAATCGTAGAATAGTAATTCAAGATACTAAATTATTTAGTTTTTAGAGCTCTTTTTAATGGTGAATAGTAATATTTTTTAATATTTATGTTTTTTTATGAAAAATCCAAAAAACTGAATTTTGTATGTTTTAAGTCCTGTAATTTCTGAACCCGAATTTTTACAGAAATGCGGGTGGTGTAATTTTGTTGGAGAACTAAAGTTCTACAAACGACTAAAGTTTAATCAAAATCGTTAGAGCCGTTTTTGAGAAATTTGGATTTTTCATGTTTTTTGGCGGTTTTGGGGGGATAATTACCCTTAAAAATCAAAAATTCAAAAAAATGAAAAAAACACCTGGAGATATCGTGGATTAGTACCTACATACCAAATTTCATCAAAATCGGTCCATAGGTTAGGGCTCTAGCTCTGTACACATCCACACAGACACACACACACACACACACGGACACACACACACACACACACAGACAGACATCACGTAAAAACCACTTTTTTGGGTTCAGGGAACACCAAAACGAATATTTCCACTAACAACTCAAATTCGAAAATTCTGACGAAAACAATACTTTCTCCATATACTACGTATAAGGGGGAGAAAGTAAAAATCAAAATGTTGGCATCAAGATTAGGTGAAGATCATTTTGTAAGATTCAAGGATTAAATTAACCAAATTCTATCAATTATTATTAGCATTAAATTCTTTGTTAATTTAATGTAGTCTTAACCTTAATTTAATTATGGCAATTAAGATGTTTACCAATAAAGAACAAAATTACATTCGTATATATATACTTTTCGGAATATTATGAAATTTAAATCAGCTGATGTCAAAAGTTAAGGAACTGTATTTAATCACTGAGCTCACGAAATTGCGTGCCGTCGCGTCGTCGACGTCATTTTGTGGTGAAGATAATGAACAAGTCCCTCAAATCGAACTAGTCAACAACGGGATTTAAAGGAATCAAGATTCAATTACGGCCAATTAACAGGCTTCTACTTCTTTATTCATTAATAATATACGGAAAGACTAAGTAAAAATCAAACCAATAAAATAAATTTGTTCATATTTTGATTATTTTTGGTCGATTGTTTCAAATGATCCTAGATTATTTGTATAACAAAAAGCATAAAGATTAACCATAGAAAATCAGTGATTAGACTTTCCAAATCAAATTTTACAGCAGCTTTGCCTCCAGTATTTATTACTTAAGTCAATAGTTTGAATTCATAAACAGCTGAATGCACATCTACAGCACTAGTTCCTAAAACAGCGAATCACAAAAGTATTCTGACTACCCCATGTGAAGGACTGGGGAACGAAGGGATGAGAGTGATGATAAAATTGTAACTTTCAGGTTAACCTCGGTGCCTCGGGGCCTCGGTGGCCCAGTGGTGTTGGGTCCACGATTGGGCGGTCCCGTGCTCAAATTTCACTTTTTATGTTTACTACTTGAGATCTGATTTATTTTTTCAATTTTACTTTAATTTGTACTGGGTTAAATCTCACTTTTGTTGTTTATTTTTTTAGGTCTGAAATTCCGGTTTAATTTTACTTTAATTTATTTATACTAATTAATTTATTTGTAATTATATTGCACAACGAACAGCCACCATACCACGCTCTGCGGAGTTAGGTTAGGTTAGGATACTACATTTTGACGTGAACTACAACCTAGTTCACATTAAGGCTCAGTTCGTCAGCCCAGACTCGCTTGACGATCTACCATCCTCTCGTCCCTTCGTCCTCCACTCCTTCACATGGGGTACTCAGAATAAATAGTATATTATTAACATCTTTTTAGGAACTAGTCATCAACAGCAAGGCCCACTACACGACACCACAAGATAGGAAAGCCATTCTCTAAGCGAAGGTCCTGTTAGAGATTGTTTTCTGCTGATTACCTAGCCAATAAAAGTATCAGTAATGTAACAGCTGAGGTAAATATTTTCCCCAGTTTCGGTGGAACGCCGAAACAAAATAATTTATAACTAACTTTTACTAGTGAAATCATCATTTTTTCCAATGGGTTCTAATGAATACGCTATAATATGCGGCGGCGATATGGCCCGCCCCGAAACACCTAGCAAGAAGAGCATTTTGAACACCAGCCACGAAAAGCACAAATCGGAAAAATCAGTGAAGATAGTAGAGCCTACAGGTTATGTTTGTGAAAAGAAAATAAAAGATTTAAGGTTAAAATTGGACGCACTGATCATAGAACAAATTCAAAGAAGAAGAGATGAATTCTACGAACTTAAATCCTCAGTTTTACCAAGGTGAGGTAAGAAACTTTCAGATTACAGATGTAATTGAACATTATTTATTTATGTTTTGGTTATGGTTTAATTGGATCACAAGTCATAACCTAGAAAACTTCGCTAACTGCAAACCAGGTTTGCTGGTCAAATTTGAAATTACTATTTCTTCGAGTGCCGGCGAAATGTTTTCTAAATATTAAATGTTAAAACTATTATTGGATTAAAGCTCCTGTCATATTTTCCTTTTGTATTTTTACTATCAGTAAGTTTGTCTTACGTCCGTGTAACATTTCGCTTTATGGCATAATGTAATAGTTTTTCGTTTTAAAAGCAATCGTTGTCACTTAAACATTAAATTTTGTAATTTTATCGTCGATGGGTTTTGGTTGCAAAGCCATGGGATTTAGTTTTTAAAATAGTTTAAATTTTAAATTGTGAACAAGTGTTACACACAAAACCACTTGTTCACGAATTTGATTTAAAATTGTTCAACGGATACGGATTTTGTATCCGAATCTACCTGTAAACTAACAGAAAATTGTATAATATCACATGCGTCGAGCTGAAACCTTTGGTTGAAATTCTTGCAGTGCGAAAATGTTCCAAAATTATGATCTAATAAAAAGTATTAAAAACCAATCTGTTTAATATTCATTCATCTATCTATCCTTATTTAATAGGCGAGCAGGTTTTTTGTGACAATCACTCCTCCGAAACTATTGAACCGATTTTCATGTTTTGGTGTCATTGGAAAGAGCCTAACGTGAAGTTGTGCAGGACACGTTTTTTTATAGAGAAATAATTTGTGAGTGAGGCCCTGGGGCCCATTAAAGTTGAGTTTTTTCCCATAAGCTTAACATTGGGAAATAGCTATAAATTTAAGCAATCAGCTGGATAGAGTAAACACAGTTAATCAGCAGGCCATGTTGGCTTTGGAACGGTAACACAATATTTATACGGGAATATCAGTATAATATTACGTTGTGATCACGAGCGAAGCCACGACAGGCTACTAGTATTTATTAATGATAGTAATAACTTGATTTTAAAATATTATAATTTTATTTATTTTCCAGCCTAAAGGACGTATGTTCTTAGAATGTTGAGAAATTGTTAACTAAATAACAATCTTAATTCGAACAATATTTTTACTAGTTATATTTTTACACCCGATACGTATATCCCATCTAATAAACTTCTACTCCTGAATCTAATTGCATTTACCCATCATTATGAAGAAACACTCATAGTGGCAGTCATAGGTGGTAGGTGAAGCCTGCTCGCTTCATAATTTGATGATCGCCAGATAGATCCTAAGCAAAATCCTGAGAAACTTTTGTGAAGTTTCGATACTTGATCCAGCTGGCATTGGTCATTGGGCTATTAATCTTGGCTAAAGAATCAGTCGGTCTTAGTCAGTAACTTGGCTACACGAGGCATCTCACCCGTTCTTCACTCATCATTTTTTCACATTCGTCCTAATTCCGTTGGCGTCTTACAGATTAAGTGATTTTAGTTTTTCTCAGTTGTTTTTTTTTTATTCCAGCAAACTGACAAAGTTCCTATACTTTCTGCTGAAGCTGCTTCTGCTGTTCCTACTCTTCAGCATGATCAAGGCGAGCATCTGCCACAGACATAACTGTTACTGCGAGGTGTTCTGGTACGAGTCAATCCTCTCGGGCGTCTTCGGCATCTTCGCCACTCAGTACAAGGACAACTATCCCAGCTGAAAATCTGTTTCGGAGACAGAAACTTTAAAACTGGAGAAATAAGTAAAGCTTGTAATGAAACATATTTGACAAGGCTTTGCAAAATTCGATGGAGATATTTGGTTTGAAGATGAATCAACGCCTGCTGATGAAATTTGTATCAGAAAACTTCTGGACTCATTTCCAAATTATAATTACTAAGTAGCTCATTTATTTGTAACCTCACGACAATTCAATTCGAAATTATTAAATAGTTGTGTTTTTCTTATATAGCTTCATTACTATCAGCTGTTTGTTATTAATGGGCACTTGAAAGTCTATATCTGGGGGGTTTCTCACCACGAGTACTTACCGATACAAATTCCCCTAATTTTCTCTACATTACTCACGTCTGCCAGCTGTTTAGGCTAGTAGATTTTGTTCTCAAGGAAACTAAAACAAAGAGGTTTTTTATTGGTCTATATTGGGT
Source organism: Allygus modestus (assembly GCA_963675035.1). Lineage (NCBI taxonomy): Eukaryota > Metazoa > Arthropoda > Insecta > Hemiptera > Cicadellidae > Allygus > Allygus modestus. The sequence goes on along the minus strand of OY776117.1, from coordinate 122,772,231 downwards.
TTCTCTTAATAAATCTTTTTATGGAGTTAAAAAATTTATGCTTATAGACAAGTAAAAATAGGCAAAGTTGATTTGTATATTGTTTCATTGCACTCATTTATTTGTTATCCTCAACTAATTGTAAAATAGCAAAATAAAACAACATATTTACTTATCTATATCCATCTTATATATTAGACCACAAAATTAAAAATCTTCCGGAAGAACGTGTGAGATGTCGACTGGACCGATTTACTCGTGGGTGGTGTCAAATGAAGGGAAATAACCCCTATATTTGCACATTTTACCTTAAATGTTGGTATCTGGTCAATAAATATTAAAAAAAACTTGATTAAAAGTTTTCTTATGGCAATTTAACATGGGGTAAAATTTCAACTTTGCACTGCATTGGTCAGTTCACTAGAGGTTTCCACTGAACCGTTTTACCCGCGGTTTAAAATAAACGGTATCAGGAAACTGACACATACTTTCTCCCTTTTAGCCCAACTTTAATGAATAAATTACTTTTTATTTACTAAATATAGAATACAAAACATGGTCGAATGTACAGAAAATCTTGTAAACAAGTTGTTTTAAAAACCTCCACCCAAATCCCTGCTTTGGAGGCACTACAGAATCCATTGCTACACTCGTGGTTTTAAGAGGGGAAATGCCCCCTATTCCCCCCCCAGGGTTATTAAGGGGCAACATATTTCGATTTAACTCTGTTGGTCAATGCTAAATTTACAAGCATATCAAGTTTGAATGAAATTGATCAGTAAATAAGATAGAAATAGTAATTGTTGTATTCCCCATAAGAATAACAATGGACAACGTACTGCGTTTACCGCTAAATGAAAATTTCAATTTTCTTCGAAACCAGCAATCGTAGAATAGTAATTCAAAATACTAAATTATTTAGTTTTTAGAGCTCTTTTTAATGGTGAATAGTAATATTTTTTAATATTTATGTTTTTTTATGAAAAATCCAAAAAAAATAATTTTGGATGTTTTAAGTCCTGTAATTTCTGAACCCGAATTTTTACAGATATGCGAGTGGTGTCATTTTGTTGGAGAGCTAAAGTTCTACAAACTACTAAAGTTTAATCAAAATCGTTAGAGCCGTTTTTGGGAAATTTTGATTTTTCATGTTTTTTGGCGGTTTTTGGGGGATAATTACCCTTAAAAATAAAAAATTCAAAAAAATGAAAAAAACGCCTGGAGATATCGTGGATTAGTACCTACATACCAAATTTCATCAAAATCGGTCCATAGGTTAGGGCTCTAGCTCTGTACACATCGACACAGACACACACACACACACACACGGACACACACACACACACACAGACAGACATCACGTAAAAACCACTTTTTTGGGTTCAGGGAGCACCAAAACGAATATTTCCACTAACAACTCAAATTCGAAAATTCTGACGAAAACAATACTTTCTCCATATACTACGTATAAGGGGGAGAAAGTAAAAAATGAATGATCAATCACTCTATATTTGCACAATCTACTTACGTTTTTTAAATAATTTAATTTAGAATACAAAAAAATTTTAAAAACCTATTTTATCATTATTTAACTTTCTCTAACCAACTGATTAGTAAAACACGTATATTGTGTATCTATGAACAGACGAAAGGGAATCAGCTGACTTAGTGAAAATCATAGTATCTTTCAACGATGCACCGCATATATTGCAATTTCCGAAGTCGATTCAGGCTGAACCGAAGAAGAAGGTAATATTTTGTCTCATATATTGCAATTATTACGGTATTAATTGACACAGTCTATAATGTATACATAGCCCTGTAAGACGTGATATCCCATACATTTAGTTTCGTCCCTTGACTTCAGAGTAAACAATAGCGCTGATGACAATAGGCCTGTTATTTCTCCATGGATACACGAGGAGCACTTAATTAAACCCATCAAATGTCAAAACAACGTTTGTTTTGTAAACAATAGAGTATCAGGTTATGACTGTCATCTGTCATGAAAACCAAATCCAGCAATTTGCAAAAGTTTTAGACCAGCCGACTGAATTTAATGTGTCCGTAAACACACTACAACTAGTAGAATTAAGTATAATTTATTTGTCTCGGTTGTTGATAAATAAAAGCTGACCAAGCAGTTAAAAATGTTTATTTTAATTATTATTTTAATTACAATGACGGCTAAAATATGGTAGGCGTACGATAACTGTCGTGTTGCCACAATACTGCAGATCGGATTGGTGATCATGTGACCTTACAGCTGTTTTTTGAGCTAGAAAAGCTTAAAGATAGTGACTGCGCAGACCTTTATGAAGTCTATTCCATCATCTGCGGTTGTGGCTCTGTATATGTTGTAGGGGCGGCGTTCGCTTTATAAAATACTTTTCCATAAGGCTGTCACTAATCTTCTCTGTATACTTAATACAATAAGGGTTTTCTCTGTTACATCCCTTTTTCACCCGTCCTACTTAACCGATTTTTACGATTGAGGTGTCATTTTCAAGCTTATTATCTAGCGCACCGGCGAATGGTAATTAAAAAGGTAATTTCGTGTAGGGCCTCGCCCCCTAGCCTTTGATTTATTTCTAGAGGGCGCTTTCAAAGGTCCAGTGCTGACCAACTTGCATTATTCAATTATTCAATTTTAAATGTCAATTGTAATTTAACAGCTTATTACCTTCAGATAAATTTTTAACCAAAGTCAGATTTTAAACAAAAATAGATCGTCTGAAACTGTAAACAAGAGACGAAACAGCTTATTAAAAAGAATTTTTAAATAGGCAACTTTTATTGATAAGCCTAATTGAGGTAGGTAAATCACTCTTCATGGTACAGATCTACAATCAACATATTATACATATTGTAAATCAGTATTTTTATTTATCTAAAATTAGTCCTAAACAAACATTCATAAAATTTTTATTTTCATATGATCATGTTTTTTCTTGAATGTTTAATTTTTCTTCATCTACGAAGTAACCTTAGAAAGGTAAAAGAGTATTGCATTATTCGTTATGCCTCAGAGACGAGTTTTGACCTGAAACAGAAAGAAGAAGAAGGCAAAGAGAAACCCGAGTAGACGAAATTAGAGAAAACATGCGTAACCTTCGGCAAGAACAGAGAATTGCCGAAAGAGAAAGACTTATTGAACAGCACAGGGACATTGTACCAGCTATATACTTGCAGCGACTTAAAGATAATGATAGGGCAAGAATTCTTGAAGAAAAACTTCCGGTATCCTAGAGTTGCGCGAGGTTATTTCCAGAAGACAGTCAAATTCAAATACATAGTGTTGGGGCGATGGACGATGTGTGTGTGTTTTGTTCAGCTAAGCTTTATTTAGATGAGGTCCGTGACAGATCTTCTATTTGCTGTCACAAAGGGAAGGTCAGCTTGGAGCCTATTGATGTTTGCGATGAGCTAAGGCAGTTAATTGAGAGGAATGACCAAGATACCATAAATTATTTAGATAACATCCGCCGTTTTAACAATGCTTTTGCGTTTGCATCAGTTCAGGAAAACGTCGTTCAAATTCCTGGAAGAGGGCCCTTTTGCTTTAAACTAAATGTTAACTTTATAATAACTGTGAGTTTATAGTCAGATAATCTCTTCGAATTGTAGGCGACTTTCTCACAAACAGGTACGAGATCAGCACGTTGACTTGAGGGAAGTGAATATCCCCATTAAAACCTTAAAAAGATCAAATAAAGGATTTAAACCAACACTAGTTACGTTTTTTGAAAATTGAAAAATTTTGTTTTTTGGCTGTTTTGATGCTTCTGGTTATATTTAAATTCACTAATAGAAGGAGGTATTGTCGGAATAACAAGTTGGTATAGGGGTATGGGGGGTGATAAAACGAATTTAAGATATAAAAAACAGCACTTTCTAGTGTAAAATCCCCTTAAGACAACGTACTGTGTTTTGACAATTAACATTTTCTTTAATAACTTGGTAAGTACTTGTGCTATAATGATGAGGGAGGGCTTAAAATCTTTGGCTTTTGACGATAAATAAATTAATGTGCAATATGTGTAAATTTGGGGCTTTTCTAACCCTTTTTGGGCCCAAAAACTCAAATTACGAAACTTAAAATCCCCAAAAAAGGGGTTAGTTTTCCGATTAATTTTCCCAACGAACTTGTACAACTGATTGTAAAAAGGAATGCTTCTACCAAGTTTGAAGTAAATTGGACAAAAATTGCGACCGCTAGAGTACGACACATATATATAGTATATAAAGTTTATATAGTATACATATACAGGGTGTCTCCGGACTCTCTACAAACCTTTTCAGGTATTATTCCTGGACCATAGACAAGCCAAAATATCATATTCAAAATTTCGAAAACTCAAAAGTTACTCTATAGCCGCCATTTTGTTTTTTCACATAGGAAATTTTAATTCGAGAACGGCTAGTTATAATTAAATGATATTTGGTATTTAGCTTTATTCCCTAAAGACCTAATTACAGAAAAAAAACATTTTTTTACAATCATTAATTTCAAACATTTCAAACGTAAATATCTTAAAACCGCTTATAGTAAAAAAAATTACATTAATTACGTTTTATTTAGAGAATGTAATCGCAAATCTAATGACACCAAATGTACGAAAATCGGTTCATAAATAACGGAGAAAATCCATTTTTAAGATATTGCATTCTTGGCAATATCAACTGTTACCATGTGACATCACTGCTAGTGAGCCACGTCGATCAGCTGTTTCAAGTATAATTCCACCAAACAGCTGATTAAAACATTAACCAGATGTTATTAAGTTCATTTGCACCAATCACCTGATTGATACCCTTACGATTCCCAGGGTTCACTAATGCTTCAAATAAAACATAAAATATCAAAAATGCGTTAAAATTACAAAAAAATGGATTTATTTACATGAGATATGACTACAATTCTACAGTATTTACAAACGATGTTCAATATGCCCACCGCCAAGTATAAAGAACCTAGATGTCATGGATTGCCGGACAGCTTCAAATTCATTTTTCTCTTGGATGACCGCAGCCGCCTCTACAATTCTACCTATCAGATCCAGTTCATTTTCCACAGGTGTTGAATAAACAAGTTCCTTCATTCCCCCCCAAACGTAGAAATCTAGGGGAGTAAGATCAGGTGATCGCGGAGGCCACGACACCGGTCCCCCGCGACCAATCCACTGCTGATTGTAATTTTGGTTGAGGAAATCTCTTACAATTTGCCCAAAGTGTGCAGGAGCACCATCATGTGGCAGCCACATGTTCTGTACGTCTGCCAAGGGGAGGTTCTCCAGAAGTTCTCGGAGTATGTCCCTCAGGAACACAAGATAGGTGGGGGAATTCAACCTATTTGGGAGAATGTAGGGGCCAATTAAATTATCCCCAAAAACTCCAGCCCAAACATTAACTGAGAACGGTGTTGCTTGCTGGAAATAACAGTTTCGTGGAGATTTTCAGGAGCCCAAACATGGCTGTTCCTGGTATTGAAAATACCATCCTGGTTAAAACTGGATTCGTCTGTAAAAAGAACGGATTTCAAGAAATCTGGATCGTCCGCCAGTTTGTGCAGGAACCACCTGGAACAATCTACCCGACCTGGATAGTCTTGAGGTTCAAGGGCATGAACCTTTTGGAGATGATATGGGTACAAATTCTCTCCATTGAGTACCCTACACACGGTGTCTTTGCCTGCCCCCATCTCATTACCCACAGCTCGAGTACTTGTTCGAGGGTTTTCTTCAAATTTACGAAGGACTTCCTCCTCAAATTCAACTGTACGCACCGACTTCGCAGCACCAGTATCTGCCATACTCACATGAAACGTACCAGTTGCGTGGAGACGATTGTGGACAGCAGTGAACGTTTTGGCAGCAGGACATTGTCTATTGGGGAAATAGTCGCTATACAACCTTCTCGCTTCATTTGCATTTCCAAATGCAGCTCCATAACAAAAATGCATATCGCAATACTCTGCAACACTATAATTAGCCATTTATCAATAAATATGAATACTGAATACGTTAACACAGATTACTATTAAAAAGCAGCACACTGATTAACAATAAGCAACATACAGGAAAAAGACACATTGTAACAGGAAACTGCAATAATTTTAACAATACATAGATCAATCAGCTGTTTAGTGGAATTATACTTGAAACAGCTGATCGACGTGGCTCACTAGCAGCTGTGTCACATGATAACAGTTGATATTGACAAGAATGCAATATCTTAAAAATAGATTTTCTCCGTTATTTATGAACCGATTTTCGTACATTTAGTGCCATTAGATTTGCAATTAAATTCTCTAAATAAAACGTAATTAATGTAATTTTTCTACTATGAGCAGTTTTTAAGATATTTACGTTTGAAATGTTTAGGCAGCCGCCATTTTGAAATTAATGATTGTAAAAAAATATTTTTTTTCTGTAATTAGGTCTTTAGGGAATACAGCTAAATACCTAATTTCATTTAATTATAACTAACCGTTCTCAAATTAAAATTTCCTATGTGAAAACAAAAAAATGGCGGCTATACGAGTAACTTTTGAGTTTTCGAAATTTTGAATATGATATTTTGGCTTGTCTATGGTCCAGGAATAATACCTGAAAAGGTTGGTAGAGAGTTCAGAGATACCCTCTGATACCCTCTGATAATATATACTATATATATAAAAAGTTTTTAGAGACCCCTCAAAACGTGTTCAGGGGGTCACGTTAGGAATTTCTATGGTGGTCCCGGGCTTAATTTTCACCGTGTGGGTCATGCTAATAGATAACTTTTCCATAGGAAATTCACTAAAAAACACGTTTCGGGGGTCGTTCAAAATTATATATATATATATTTTATATATATATATATATGTGTGTGTGTGTGTGTTTGCACTCTAGCGGTCGCATATTTTTCCGATTTACTTGAAATTTGGTAGGGACGTTCCTTTCTGTAATCAGTTGGACAAGTTTGTTGGGCAAAACAATCGGACAACTTTAAACTCCTTTTTTGGGATTAATCTTTCAAATTTCGAGTTTTTGGGCCCAAAAAGGGTCATAAAAGCCCAGTATATAAGATTAATGCATGTTAAACAGATGGGAATTAGTGGGGCGACAGTTTTAAGCCCTCTCTCGTCAGTCTAGCATACATATTTACCGAGTTATTAAAGAAAATGTGTTTCGACTAAACACAGTTCGTTGTCTTAACACTAGAAAAGCCTGTTATTCTTTTGTTAGAGTACATTTATCATCCCCAGCAACTCCCGCCTGCTTTCAAGCCTGTCTGGGCCTTCTCCTAACATTACAATGGGCAAAATGTTATTCTCAGCTTTGCAGGTAAATGAAACCAGGAGCATCATAACAGCCAAAAAATCACTGTTTTCAGAATTTAATAAAAATTGGAATACATTTACTTTTTACACTGATTTTAAGTTTTAAAAGTTGTTATGTGGAAATTCACTTCCCTCACGTCAGCGTGCTGCGTGCGAACTCGTTTTCTTTTATATACCCCGAAACAACCATCGCAGTTGGGAGTTCATCGATAACACGAATAATCAGCCGGTTGGCAAAATGTTTCGATATCGAATCGATATGGGACCGACCGCCTATGTAGGTGTTAATGTGCTCACCAAAGGTCATTGTTGTATAGTTATTCTTTGGTTAGTGAACTACAATAGTTGAGTTTTATTTCAACTTGAGTTGACTGAGGAATGCAAGTGAGCGAAGCGAACTCCAAAAGGGGGTTTAGGGCTAAGCCTTCAACGGCGATAAGCCTAGTATATTTATATATATTTATGTGTTCGCACTCTAGCGGGGTCAATTTTTGTCCGATTTACTTGAAATTTGGTAGAAACCTTCACTTCTGTAACCGGTTAAACAAGCTCGTTGGGAAAAACAATCGGACAGCTCTAACCCCCTTTTTGGGATTTTAATATTTCAAATTTTGAGTTTTTGGGCCCCAAAAGGGTCAGAAAAGCCCCGAATGTAACATTATTGCATATTAAATTATTTTACGTAAAATGGCAAAAACTGTAAGCCCTTCATCATCATTCTAGCATAAGTATTTACCAAGTTAAAAAAAGGTTAATTGTCTTAACACAGTACGTTGTCTTATGGGGATTTTACATTGGAAAAGGCTGTTTTTCATATCATGATGTAGTTGTATCACCCCCACTTTACCAACTTGTTATCCTGACTAAACCTCCTCCTAACCTTACAACTTACAACATTGTCATCCTAATGGTAAATTTAAAGGAGCACCAAAACAGCCAAAAAATAACATTTTTCAATTTTCAAAAAAATATAACGAGTGTTGTTTTAAACTCTTTATTAGATTTGTTTAAAGGTTTTAATGCAGAAATTCCCTACCCTCACGTCAGCATGCTGCGTGCGATCTCGTTAAATCTTTAGAACTAGGTGCTTTTGGACCTAAAAATACGATTGGTAAAAACCTCAACCCCAGGAAAATTCATATTTTGTTGAGTATCTCATTTAAAAATTTGAAATTTTTACATTGGGCTTATGGAGTTTCAAATCAAAACAAAAAACCGTAACAGCTGTGAATAATTTTTTTTTTTTTTTTTTTTTTTTTTTTTATAACTTTATTTGATATTTTACAATCTGTTCAAAAAGGATGGAACAATCAGCAAAAAAGATAAAATAAATTACATAACATGGGCAAGTTGCTGTTCAATAACAGATCTTGCATCAAACATTCTTCCAATTTAAAATATTAAGTAAATCTGTATGGCAGTTCAAGCACTTTAACATTTTTCTTGAGCCTGTTAGTAAACCCGCTATTGTCAAGGAGGTTAACAGCTAAATAATTTGGATGTTGTTCTAATTTTCTTTGGTAAATCTGGCTGTATCGTGTAATTTCTTCTTTTATGGTTGGAATTTTCAGATCTTCATGAATAGTCTTATTTGAAACGAACCAAGGAGCACAGATAATTTTTCTCAATATTTTTGACTGGAATCTTTGCAAAATTTCAATATTAGATTGGCTTGCTGTTCCCCACAGCTGTATACCATATGTCCACATAGGCTTTATCATACTTTTGTACAATGTAATTTTGTTAGTCAATGATAATTTAGATTTTCCACAGATTAGCCAATTGAGTTTTCTAATTTTTAGTTCCATTTGTTGTCTTTTACACCATATATGATTTTTCCAATTTAGTCTTTTATCAATGTGAATTCCTAAATACTTAACACTTTCAACTTCAGTCAAGGCAACGTTGTTTATAAATACGGGGGGACAGTCTACTCGTCTAAGAGTAAAGGTGATGTGGGTGGATTTAGCTTCGTTAACCCGAACCCTCCAGATCTTTAGCCAAGCTTGAAAGTCATTCAGATAATTTTGTAAATTATCTGAGGCAGTTTGGGGGTTTTCATGGCTACACAGTATTGCAGTATCATCCGCAAATGTAGCGACTGTGACGTCTTCACCTGAGGGAATATCAGAAGTATATATCAAATACAAGATAGGGCCAAGAACACTACCTTGGGGAACTCCAGATTGAATTGGCTTTAGTTCGGTCAATACATTATAACCAGTGAACTGTCACATAGCACTTTACACAAGGTTAAGTTAGTTGAAACATATGATTTCTTGAAAACAGTAACTATAACCATTGAATAAAGTTCCCAAATGATAGTTTTTTCACCCAGGAAACTAATCAAATATCAACGAGCATGGCTCGGTCCCCCCGGTACTTGGACGAATATTAACTAGTGGGCCTGATGCTCGAAACCAAACAAAGGCATTCCATATTATATCTAATATAAGGGGTTGTCAAGAAATTTCAAGTTGTGTTGTTTGGTCATATGTTCATACTGAAAAACATTACTTTTAGCGAATTTCCCCTATAGGGAAGAAGCTATTACCGTAGGTGGCATGGTAAGACTTAAGCCCGAGACCATGATAACTTTTCGTTTTGAGGTCCCCAGATGCCAAAAACACTATTCGTTCAAATTTATATATGTATGTATATATATATATATATATATATATATATATATATATATATGTGTGTGTGTGTGTGTGTGTGTGTGTGTGTGTGCGTGTGTGTGTGTGTCCGTTACCGCGATAACTTTTGAAAGAAACACCCGATTTTGATTAAATTTGTCACAAATGTGGAGAGTAGCATTTATGACTTTAAGTTCGAAAACCAGATCGATCGCACTATGGAAAGGGGGTTTTATGGGGGTTACAATTTTCCGAAAATCGGTTTTTTGCGAATTTGACCCCAAAATGTTAAAAACACTCAATTTTGGTTATAGCCATTTTATAGAGCTTAAAAAAACAATTAATTTAGTATTTTTAATCATTAACCTAGGTTAAGTGGTTGCGGAGAAAATCCAAAGAAAATGTGTCTCATGTTAATCTTATGGGAAAAAGGTTTTCAGATTTTTCTCAGATAGTTTTACTAAAAACTTCACATTTCTATTTATTAATGTGTTTAGCTCAACAAAACAAACATTTTGGTGTTTTAATCGTTGTTCTACGTCCAACCGTTGCAGAGATATTCAAAGTGCTAAACACAATACGTTGTCCAATGTTATCCTTATGCAGAATAAATAAAATTCTATATCTCGATTATTTTTGAATGTATATTGATGAAACTTGGTATGTGGCTTCAACTAGTTGTGGTATATTGATATTAGCACAAAAACAAGTTTTTTGTTGATAGTCCCCGTTGCATACTCGGCCCCCATGTTATTCATAAGGAGAATAAGTAAAGTTGTATATCTCCCTTAATTATGAACCTAAATTAATAAAACTTGGTATATAGCTTCACCTGGTTCAATTATATTGATAATTGCAAAAAAAATATTACTTATCTTCCTCGTTGCAGCAAACCTGCGTCCTCAACCCTAATGTTATTCTTATGGAGAATAAATCAAATGCTATATATCACTTATTTATGGATGTATTTTTGTGAAACTTGGTAAGTAGCTCTATGTAGTAGTGAGTCACATGCATTGGAAATTCGCTGAGTACGCATGTTTGCTGCGACGGGGGTATTTTGTATAGACAGCAGCTGATTTAGAGTCAAATTTAATTAAACCTGATCTCCATTATATCCTCATGGGCAAAGAACTAACTTTGAGGGCGGCCTGTGCTCTTCAGAATGGGGGTTGAACAACCACTTAAAACCACTTTGCGCAGTTACGGATCAAGAATATGATACCGCATTCGTCAAAATCGGTTCAAAAATAACGGATAGGTTCTGTTCAAAAAAACCTGAACTCCTTATCGTATTATGGATATAGATTTATGTATTAAGAGCTTTTTTTGTCAACATGTATGAAGCGACTAACAGAAGGTCAGACAACAATGATTTTAAATGTGATTAAAAGGTGCAAGCCGGCATACTGACGTAACCAAAATTTTTTGAAGGCCTGTTAACTATCGTATTGGCCCCAGTGAAACCGAGAGTTCTATAACGGCCAGTTATGTGATAAACCTGTTGAACTTTCTCAAAAATGTTCACATTTGCAAGCAATTATCTGATTCAATAAAACTTCTTTGCAGGTCGCTCAGAAAAACCTTTAAAGCTGTTCTGGATTGGACCAGCTGATTAAAATAAACCTGGTGCCAAATGGAATGGAGCCCTGAAGAATTGTGGAAACAAACCTATGATTTATTGTGAGGTATAAGCTATCTTAATTTCTATTCAATCATGTCATTAGTTTTGTGAGATGGACAGATATTATATACGACCCATGTTAAACAAACGACCTGGCAAATCATGTGACAATATAGATATTCATAATAAGACAAAACGTAAAATAACATCGACAAGCAAACGTCATCTCTTAGATTGTTGGTATTTCTATTTACATAAGAATTAGCAATAAAGTTTTTGAAAGCCTCTGGCTCTAGGAACTTTTGCGCTGTTATTATTTTATGGAATAGCTGCCCAAGTGTAATAGGTTCCTTGGAGTTGTCATGTGCCTTATTGTAAATGTGGCCGGGCAATCATTTTCCGACTGTTGAAGTTGGAGGGAACTGCAACAGTTGCACACCAGTGTAATATTTCCCATTTAAATATTTGAGTTGCACGGGTGACAGTTTCAATTCAATAGTTGACTAGTTCAATATTCGAGGTCAATGGGTTTAAGGTCTAAGTCTGAGAGATAAAATGGTCCAGACCCTAAAAATACGCATCTAGAGGATGAGAATTTTCTGGTTGTATCAAATGAGCCGCCAATATTATATTTAATTTGGTATTTGTATTGTTATATCGTTTAGCTATATATTTTAGGAGCTTATGATTTCCGAAAACAAATGAACAAACTCTTTTATTAATACAATGTGTTGTATATAGTTAGAATTATTCCGGAAACAGAAAGTTATATTAAATATTATTTCTGAGATTTATTTTTTCTTGGAAAAACGTGTTATGTTATTTGTGGTATGCTCTAAAACCCCTAAGAGCGTGCACAAGGTTACGTTTCTGCCTTCTCGACCGGACCGGCACCGAAGCATCTCAGTGGCAATGGCCGTCAGCATGCCGGTGCCGGGTATGCCCTAGGCCGTGGCCGGCCAATGTGAAAGGTGCTGTAACCTTCTGATACAACAGTGGAATTTGGACCTACTTCTTACCGGCCGTTCAAAACCAGTGTATATGAAAGCCGCGTAGAGGATAATCACTTTCGGACTCGTACCACCTCTGTAGTCGGCCTCTTCCTCGGTGGCAGGAAACTTTCCGCCCATTCAGCCTAGTGTTCATCTTGAACGCACTCACACATCGGTCACAAATATACATCTATATATTAAAGAGCGTACCGTACTGAACCGATTTCGAACCGATACGAAGAGATGCAACTTTTGAAAGTCAAGGTGGGGGACAGGTCTTCGACCAACGCTGTGGTTGTGGGGCCGAACATCAGATTATGGACATAGTTAATAACTGCCCGCTGCTTGATGTTTTAGGATAGTTGGCGGGCCTCCACAGCTGTGGACGGTTGCTGGCGGGAGTTGTCGGTGTAGCGGCTCTTGATTAGTTGAAGGGGTTGAATTTCGTGCACAAGTTCTATAATGGAAGATATTTCATAAGATGTTCTTTTTACCCATGACGAAATAACTTTTGTATACCATTTTCACCATTACAATAGTGAGTATTAAAGTAAATAAGCTTTTTTTCTGGTAATTCTGTGTATATGTGTGTCCTTTTAAATTTCGAATATCGCTTATAATTGCATTTTTCTATTTGATTACTATCTGTTTTAGTTATCTTTTTTACAAAAAAATTACATTATTGTAATTAGTGACAAAAACGTAATTCGCTGCTACGACTTTTTCATCATGAAACTGTTTAGTAACAGTATTTTTGACTTCCTCAAACATCGAATGTCCTTGGAATGTCCTAAAATGCGTTCAGACATCAAGCACCGATTGGGAATCTCTCGTGCACATAAGATACCTAGATATTTTTCGGTAGCGATATTTTAAATTAATAACTATACTAAACTAATACTAAGCGTTAACTCATTTTGAAAAATTTGAGTAACTAGGTTTGTTAACAAAATTCATCAACACGTGTTCCGATTTGGAGAACCTGTCGGATGTTTTCCTCGCGGAAACACGGCGGAACGTACGTTTTCCTCGCGGAAGATCATTGCCACCGACGCACGTAACTCGATAACGAGTGGAACCGATAGAGAGATGCGGGGGGCCGACTTTCTCGTGGCTGAAAGCAGCATTGTACGTATATAACAGTATTGTAGCGTCGCGCGTGGCAATCGTTCGCTGGAGGTGATGGAGGCTGTGTGCGCTCAACCGGGGTAAGTCGCTTGGTGCATAAACAATTAATTGTGCTAACCTGTCTAGTAGTAATAACTGGCTATTTGTCAGTTAACCATTTATAAAGTGCTTTTAACATCTTTAAGTTCATGGTGGTTTACATCTTGAAAATTAGTTGTAATAAATTTAATTTTATCATATTTAAAATCGTATATTGAAATATAAGTGATGCAGCAGTAAATTATTCATCTAGTAAAAATAAATTTGGAGTTCCTCAAGGATCTGTTTTAGGTCCTGTTTTATTTATCTATTACCTTTAATGTTTCCCAATATTGTATGGTGATGACATTTGTTTCATGCAGATTATCGTAAAGCTAATTAACTTTATTGAAATGTTTAATCATTGGAATTTTTTAACGAAGGCCAACTAAATCATATTACAAAAATTGGATATCTTCCTCTGTTTATGGAGTTATAAAAATGGTATTAAATATTTGATATTTAAAACTTAAATCAAATGTGTTTACAGTTCGCTAATTTAATTTCAAATTGGATATACCATTACAATGGGGTCAAAATTTGGAAAAATACTAATTTAGAAAAGCTCTGCGCACAGTAATACTTTCAAATGGAATACTGTGTCAAAGTTGCTTTCCTAACACGGAAATTTGACCGGACTAAACATTATTGAAATCTCAAAAGTTGCATAATTCTTACCTTCCCACCACCACAACAACAACTGACTGCCGGTAACTAGTATAGGCCAATATAATTGTTTCATTTCTCACAAGAAACTGCGTTAATTAATTTTATAATGTTGTTACTTTGTAACTAGGGGCAATAGGAAGGTTTTAAGTTATTTAAATAATGGTACAACTTTAAATATCTAAATTAAATTATTACCTTCGTCAATCAGCTCATAAAGTTGTAACAAATGTTACGGCCGTTTACAGTGATGCTGAAACGGCCGTAACATGTGTTACAACTTTATGAACTGATTGACGAAGGTAATATTTTAATTTAGTCATAGAAGCAGCTCAGGGGCTAGAAAAATGGATTTTAATTTAAATATCTGTCCCGTAGCCTTAAATAGTACTATTACGAATGTTGTGGATTAATTCTTCTAATGTAATGGTCAACGTAGAAATTGTAAAACTAGTTTTAAATTTTAAAAGTACTGATTTATGACTACGAGATTCCTATTCGGATAGTTTTAATCATTTTCTTAAAAAAGGCGATTTTCTTTTAGCATACTGGTGAAACTATTTGATCTTTAATGATTGAGTTATTCAAAAGCCTTTAACAAATTTAAAGCCTTTAACAAAAAACCTTTAACAAAGCCTCCAGATGTGCCTTCTGGCGGTTTGGAAAACATCTTCTTTCAGTGCTTCGCCCTATGGGCTTTCAAGTTTTCAATGATTATCTTATGGAAGAATATAAATCAATGAAATTGAAAATTTAACAGCAGTTGCTGATACTAATAAAACGCAGTAAAGAATTAAGAACAGCTGTTTCAAGATAACACCTGAAACGGTATTACAAAATAAACTAAATATCTGTATATAAGTTGGGCTATCACAAAAGGAAAAATATTTTCTCTAATTCGAGCAACTGGATTCGTTTTTTCCTAAATTTAATATAAGTAAATAACCGTCAACAAATTTCCATTTTTTAGTGAATTTATTAGTTGATTTACTAGAATTGATGATTTGTACTTTCACCTTAAATATGCTTTTTAACATAACTTGACATTTTTCATTTCCTCCTCTTACATCAAGTTTTTTCATTACCAAAATAAATCTTACACTCTATTTGACACAAAACCTTTCCCATACAAATCATCGACGTTGTCTACCAAGGTTTATGTTATGTACTAGCTGATACCCGTGACTCACACAGCTGATTAAAATTCCTGCTGTTTTACATCTGGTTAGTAATAACCTGATCCATTGAACCTATTGCACATAAGAATAACATTGTAACTTTAAGAGCCACTGGGGCGGAGCCCTAAGGGATTACCAAGATGGGCCTATATGTAGCCCAGATAAATGATATACCTACATGCAAATTTTCAGCTCGATTGGTTTAGTAATATTTACGTTACGACCGATAGACAAGTCGACCGACAGACAGACCTTTATTTTATAAATGTATAGGATAAATCAATTACTAAACGATAACATTTTATTAATTCTATAGTCTCCAAATAAACTGTTAACACTTAAAACTGTTTTAGAAAATAACTTTTACAGTATCATTACGATATCCGTAGCCGTTTAGAAGATTACCAGTGAAAGACTAGGAAGATCGCCCAATCACATTACATTGGTGTAAATTCAGAACCAACTACAGAAATGAGAGTCACTGCGGGAAACAATTTGATCTCCATTGTTATTTTCTTTCGCGTTGCAATCCAATTCGTTTTGCGATTCAGATTATTTCAGTTGAACGAGCCAGTAGCGTCTGATAAACAGTTGGGATGCTGTAACGGAAGAACATTTCACTTTCTTCGAACTCTGACAAACGTGTAGTTGATTATAGGGCAACAGACGAGAAAGCGAAAGCAGTACTTCCTCCACATCCGAAGTTTTTCGGTTGACAGGAGTACTAATTATAATGCGGTTTCCCCTAGGACGAGTGGTTGATTATAGTTTATGTTAAGCTTTAGTAACTACACTCATAATTACAACATTCCAGGCTTTAATACCTACGGTCAACTCGATAGATTCATCTTCCATCTTGGACTTTGTCCTTGTTGTCGTAAACTTGACTTTCTGCCTCAAATTCACGCAACGAATGAATATGTTTCACTATTTTAAAATGTAATAAGCCGGTATCACGTTTTCCCCACACAGATTTCACTTCTTGCAAAGAGCAATTCAGTAAATACCCCCGTAGCAGCAAACCTGCATACTCAGCGAATTTCCAATGCACATTAATTTATCTTTATACCACATAAAGCCACATACCAAGTTTCATCAATATACATTCATAAATAAACGATTTATGACATTTTAATTATTCTCCATAAGAATAACATGGCGGCTGAGTATGCAGGTTTGCTGAAATAAGTAACACTAAAAATGGGCTTTTATACAAATATCAATATAACTCAACTAGTTAAAGCCACATACCAAATTCTTTTAATTTATGTTCATAATTAAAGGAGATAACACGTTAATTATTCTCCATAAGAATAACATGGGGCTGAGTCTGCAGGTTTGCTGCTAAGGGAACTATCGGCCAAAAAATGGGTTTTTGTGCAAATATCAATAGACCACAGTGAAATGAAGCAATATACCAAGTTTCGTCAGGATAAGTTGATAAATTAGCGAGATACACAATTTTTCTTATCCTTCATAAGAATAACATTGGACAACGTACTGTGTTTAGCACTTTCAATATCTCAGTAACCAATTGACGTAGAGCAATGATTAAAACATCAAATTGTGCGTCTTTTTAAGCTGATTCCAATGGGAAAGAATAAAATTTTACTTTTTCAAAAATTGTATGTAAAAAACTCAAAATACCCATTTTTGGGGTACAAAACCCCCCCCAAAATACCCCTTCGGATAGGTCGATCCGTCTGGTTTTCGAACTTAAAGTCATAAATGCTGCTTTACACGTTTGTACCAAATTTCATCAAAATCGGACCTTTTTTACGAGAGTTATTGCACCCACGGACATATATATATATATATATATATATATATACAGTTTCGAACGAATGGTGTTTTTGGGGTCTGGGGACCTTAAAACGAAAAGTTATCATGGTCCCGGGCCTAGGTCTTACCATGCCGACTACGGTAATAGCTTCTTCCCTATAGGGGAAATTCGCTAAAACTTAAAAGGTAAACAGCAAGGTGACAGTCTCTAGTTATAAATGTTAAATAACCTTAAATATAAATACCCCCGAAGCAGCAAACCTGCGTACTCTGCGAATTTCCAATGCATATACATTTTACAATGCATTCATAAACGATTTATGACATTTTAATTACTCTCCATAGCGATAACTTGGCGACTGAGCAGGTTTGCTGAAGCAAGGAACACAACAAATGGGGTTTTATACAAATATCAATATAACTCAAGTAGGTAAAGCCACATACAAAATGTTATTAATTTATGTTCATAATTAAGGGAGATAACACGTTACTTATAAGGATAACATGGGGGCTGAATACGCAGGTTTGCTTCTACGGAACTATCGGCCAAAAAATGTTTTTTGGTGCAAATATCAATAGACCACAACGGTGTGAAGCAACATACCAAGTTTCATCAGGATAATTTGATAAATAAGCATGATATACAATTTTTCTTATCCTCCATAAGAATAACATTGGACAACGTACTGTGTTTAGCACTTTCAATATTTTTGTAAAAATTTGATGTAGAGCAATGATCAAAACACCAAATTGTGCGTTTTTTAAGCTAATTCAAATGGAAAATACCCCCGTCGCAGCAAACCTGCGTACTCAGCGAATTTCCAATGCATATATATATGTGACTCACTACTACATAGAGCTATTTACCAAGTTTCACAAAAATACATCCATAAATAAGTGATATATAGCATTTTATTTATTCTCCATAAGAATAACATTAGTGTTGATGACGCAAGTTTGCTGCAATGTGGAAGATAAGTAATGTGTTTTTTGCAATTATCAATACAACTCAACCAGGTGAAGCTACATACCAAGTTCTCTTAATGTAGGTTCATAATTAAGGGAGATATACAACTTTACTTATTCTCCATATGAATAACATGGGGGCCGAGTATGCAGGTTTGCTGCTACGGGGAATATCAACAAAAAACTTGTTTTTGTGCTAATGTCAATATACCACAACTAGTTGAAGCCACATACCAAGTTTCATCAATATACATTCATAAATAATCGAGATATAGAATTTTATTTATTCTCCATAAGGATAACATTGGACAACGTACTGTTTTTAGCACTTTGAATATCTCTGCAACGGTTGGACGTAGAACAACGATTAAAACACCAAAATGTTTGTTTTGTTGAACAGAAATGTGAAGTTTTTAGTAAAACTATCTGAGAAAAATCTGAAAACCTTTTTCCCATTGGACACGTTTTTTTTTTTGATTTTCTCCGCAACCTAGGTTAATGATTCAAAATACTAAATTATTTGTTTTTTAAGCTATATAAAATGGCCATAACTAAAATTGAGTGTTTTAACATTTTGGCGTCAAATTTGTAAAAAAAACATTTTTTGTTAAATTGTAAACCCCCATAAAACCCCCTTCCCATAGTGCGATCGATCTGGTTTTCGAACTTAAAGTCATAAATGCTACTCTTCACGTTCGTGCCAAATGTTTCGGGTGTTTCTTTCAAAAGTTATCGCGGTAACGGACACACACACACACACACACACACACACATATATATATATATAAATTTAAACGAATAGTGTTTTTGGCATCTGGGGACCTCAAAACGAAAAGTTATCATGGTCTCGGGCTTAAGTCTTACCATGCCACCTACGGTAATAGCTTCTTCCCTATAAGGGAAATTCGCTAACACGCTTAAAATTTTACTTTTTCAAAAATAATATGTAAATACACCCGTCGCAGCAAACCTGCATACTCAGTGAATTTCCAATGAATATATAACATAACACTTAACAGGATTCATAAGAAATGTATTCACAAACAAGCGATATTTAAAATATTAATTATTCTCCATAAAAATAACATTGGGGATGAGTACGCAGGTTTGCTGCAACAAGGCACGCAAAACAATGGGTTTTTATGCAAATATCAATAGAACTCATCTTAGTGAAGTCACATACCAAGTTTTATCCATATACATTCATAAATAAGCGATATATAACATTTTAAGTATTTTCCATAAGAATAACATGGGGACCAAGTACCTAGGTTTGCTGCTACAGGAACCATAGGCGAAAAATTGTTTTTTTGTGCAAACAACAATAAACCATAACCAGATCAAGCCATATACCAAATTTTGCCAGTTTATGTTCATAAATAAGCGAGATATACAATTTTTCTTTTTCTCCGTAAGAATAACATTAGACAACGTACTGTGTTTAGCACTTTCAATAACTCGGTATAATAATTAAAATTTGATTTAAATTAAAATTACATGTGAAAACCCCCAAAAAACACATTTTTGGGGTACAAAACCCCCCAAAAAGCCCCCTTCGGATGGTGCGTTTCATCTGGTTTTCGAACTTGTTCAAATAAATGGTACTTTACACATTTGTACCAAATTTCATTAAGATCGGACCTTTTTTTACGAGAGTTATCGTGCTTACGGACACATATATATATAAATATATATATAAATATATATATAAATATATATATATATATATATATATATATACATATATAACAATTTGAACGAATGGTGTTTTTGGCATCTGGGGACCTCAAAATGAAAAGTTATCATGGTCTCGGGCTTAAGTCTTACCATGAGACCTACGGTAATAGCTTCTTCCCTATAGGGGAAATTCGCTAAACACTAAAAAAAAACCATTTTTGAGTTACAAACCTCCCCCCAAAATACCCCTTTGGATGGGTCTATCTGTCTGATTTTTCAACTGAAAGTCATAAATGCTGCGTTCCCTATAATCAACTACACGTTTGTCAGAGTTCGAAGAAAGTTTAATGCTTTACGTTACAGTATCCCAACTGTTTATCAGACGCTACTGGCTCGTTCAACTGAATCAATCTGAATCGCAAAACTAATTTTATTGCAACGCGGAATAAAATAACAATGGAGATCAAATTGCTTTATTTTTTAAGAGAACTGGAGTCCACTCTTAAACAGTGTTTTATAGAGCAAACTATTAATCCACGTTTATACCAAATTTCGTCAAAATCGGATTATTTTTACGAGAGTTATCGTGCTCACGGTCACATATATACAGTTTTGAAGGAATGGTGTTTTTGGCATCTGGGGACCTCAAAGCGAAAAGTTATCTTGGTCCCGGGCCTTGGTCTTACCATGTCGACTACGGTAATAGCTTCCTCCCTTTAGGGGAAATTCGCTAAAATAGGTTCTCGTTCATTTTGTAAAAAGCTTAACAATAATTGTACTTTCACGATCAATTCTTCTAATTATGCTGGATAATTTATTCCTATCATTATATCATGGCTAAAGGTGAAATTTGCCCGATGTTTATGAATTTTTGAGCGATGTTTGCCCTTTGGATTTGTAGAAACGTCATTTAAAACTTACAAACAACTAAGGTTGTTCTACATCACAATCTTCCAAACTGGTTTGGAAACGACTAAAGTTGTAATTTTAAAATCTTTTAAAGTAATAATTCACCATAGTAGGCCTGTACTGTTCAAATTTGAGGAATTCCTTCTTAACATATTGTGTATACTGTGTTGTAATTCTAATAAATATTTTATTTATATAAAGAATGTCACATCGGTTATTGATGTTGTGCTGTTTTGTTAATTTATGTTAACAGTTATTATATAGATGAATTGATGTATTATATGATCAAATTTACCTTAAAACTTTAAAGACTTGTGGGTGGAGCCACGAGTATACATGGTGGAGCATTAAAGATAAGTGCAAATTATGAGGAACGTCGTTGAATCGACACCTCAAAATTTTTTTACAAAACTAACATAAAAACCGGCCAGAAGTCCCACTACACTTGACCTCATGAAACAAATGCTTGTGTATTAAATTATAAGAAATGTCAAACTCAAAGTAACATAGTAAGAGATACATTAAAGTTACGTACATTGCTGATAAATCATCTACTCTATGCGATTTTTATGAGCAGGCTACTAGCGAAATTATTAGTCTTTAATGACTTAGCATGTGTTCATCGAAATCTCTTAGCGCCTATATGTGCCTTTTGGGGTTTTGGAAAACATCCACATTCAGGGGTTTGTCCCCAAGGCCTTCAGAGTTCCAATGGTAGAATTTAAATCAAACATTAAACATTTAACAGATGATGATACTAACAGAACACAGTATAGAAGCAAGATCAGCCGTTTCAAGCTAACTTCTGGAATTTCACCTTAATGTAAACTAATGACTGTATGTGAACCAGGTAATTAAAATAAATATATTTGTTCAGATTTCAGCAAACGGATTTGTATTAATTAAATCATATTAAATAAATAGATTGAACAATTACAAATTATAATGTTTTTTTAGATTCACAGTGTGGCCAACTTTATACCGCGTCCTCCGGGCAGTGATAGGCCTGCCGCCCCTGCTGCTGATCCTGAGTTTGTGTTGGTACAACTGGAAGTACCGCCGCATCCTAACGGCCGCTCGCAAACTTCCTACAGGGGTGCGCGCGTACCCCATCGTCGGCCATGCCCACCACATATTGTATGGCGCTACAGGTAAACAAGTGTTATGGTGTAAAGGATGGGCTCCACTCATGAAACATTTCTTCCCCCCCCACTTCCCCTAAGGCCAATATTAACTTTCAAACCCCGGTCCTCCTTAACAGGTTATCCGATATCGTTGACTTAGGTCTCATTTTAAAGAGCAAAAACATACCTAGTGATTTAGAGCAAAATTTGGATACCACAAACAGTAATCGTTAAGCAATATTTCAAAATATACGATATATAAGATTTTGTATATGTGAATTATTTATTATACAGACATTTCGCTCACTGAAATCGCTTGTATTTTTGTTCTTTGAAAACCCATAAATGAACGTATCGGACAATCTTTTGAGGAGGGATGGTCTTTGAAACTTGGCATTAGTTTTATGGGGGAAGCGGGTGTACGGAGAGGACTGGAGTCCGCTGTTAAACAGTGTTTTATAGAGCAAACTATTAATCCATGTTTAAACCATTCATTTTATACAACTTAGGTTATAAAAACAAATAGCAACAATATAAATTTAATAAAATTATAGTAATATAAAAATTAATTGTCTCATTTATCAATACTATATATGACAAAAACAACGAAAACACTGCATAGAGACACAGTTACTTGTCAGCAATTGAGAATGAAAGATTGAGAGGTGCAATTCAACAAGACAGTGAGTCACAAAGGCATGTAAAAATGTTGACTGAGAGGTAATAACAGCTAATGTATTAAGTAAATATATTGAATAATAAAACACTGTGTAAATGATTTGTTTACATCGATCACTACAAATAGGTAAATGCAAGCTTTTGTGAGTTCAACAAGGATAGGTAGCTAAGGAACAAAACAAAGGTAAAAATCCCATGGGTATTGACATTTAGTATACCAATATATTAGCAGAGTATAAATACGAAATACGAAGAATAAGCACTTACAAAATGGCATACGAAATGGAAGACGCACTTACGAAATTGAAGAAGCACTTTCTTTACGCATCTACACTTAGGCTGTGATACTCACTGGTGAAAGAACACCGAGGCTTGGGGATTCACAAGAAGGAACAGCACCAAGTCGTCATCAAGTGACGAACTGCGCCGAAGAAAACTGATGGAGATCCATAGACGAAGTCTATATGAAGAGCAGCCTCACTTACTGACTTCAGGAGCCAGATGAGCTACTCGTGTTGACGTAGCAGGTAGGATGATACATCTGCCGGAAGGTTTTTCTGGACCTCATGCTCCTAGGAACGACAAGGGAAATGCTATCCAGAAGGGTTGGAGGAGACCACAAGACCATTGCCAACTTTTAACATCATAAGTAGGTACTTATTTGGTAAACCTACAAAATATTCAATAACCCCAGTTATTTGTAGCAGTTCTTGTAACGTTCTTCTCGTTACAGAAATCGTAATGTTGATCGTCCGGACTGGGAAGGCAACAGTTGCCAAGGGAATCAAAACAGTGTGCCTGTGGATGGGTCCATATCCGGTGTTCTTCGTCCAAGCGCCAGAGGATGTACATGTGAGTTTCACCTTATCATAAAAACGTATTTTAAATTGTCCGTCAATCTTTTAGATTTATTGGATTATAAGGTCCTAAAAATTTCCGGCATGTATTCCTTATTTTGTCCCGGAAGTAAGAGTTGATAAGGACACATTCTACTAAAAAATAGTCTTTTAAAAAGCTATGCACTGTGTGATCTAAAACTGAAGGTCATAGGTTTGAATTTCAACATTTTATTATGTGAACCTAAATTCGCCTCAGTCTTGTAAAATAAATTCAGAATTGAAACTATTATCTGCAGTTTCGGAACACCCCATCCTGTTTTTAATAGTTTTCCCATATGTGATTTAGGGGGAAAGGTTTTGTATTGGATTATTCAAAAATAAATTGTTCTCCTGCTAATGTGTAGACAGTTCCTGGGATCTGTGGGTGGGCAGTATCGAGGTCGATTCATCGTTCTCCTGCTAATGTGTAGACAGTTCCTGGGATCTGTGGGTGGGCAGTATCGAGGTCGATTCATCGTTCTCCTGCTAATGTGTAGACAGTTCCTGGGATCTGTGGGTGGGCAGTATCGAGGTCGATTCATCGTTCTCCTGCTAATGTGTAGACAGTTCCTGGGATCTGTGGGTGGGCAGTATCGAGGTCGATTCATCCTCTCGTCCAAATCACCTCCTAAACCAATAGGCAAATACTCCCCTAGGAATCCTTCCTACCAACCTCCCTTCCAGAATCTATAGGACACTCTAGTCAGTCAGACTAGAGTATGTTAGGCGAGGTGTTAGGGTGAGGTTAGAGGTGTCTTGTGAATCGGGGAACCTCTCTTTGATGGAACCGGATAGGCAAAGGAGATCGGCCGTTCCCTCTTAGGGTTCCAAGAGCTCAAATGGTTAAAAGCACTTTATTGGGTAACCAAGCTCATGGGGAAACTAGCTGAAGTTGAACGAAATCTTGTAACTCTGAATAGCTGATATTGTGACAATTTAATTTTGTATTACTCGCCCTCGTCCTGGGCTCTTTAACCAAAAAGACAGCCGTTTTGAAACAACCCCCGTATTTAACTATAAAATAACTTTAATGTATTAATTATTGTTTTGCAGGCAGTCATCACAAGCTCCAAGACTTCGGAGAAGAGTAGTGAATATGACTTCCTTCGTTTTGCCCTTGGCAACGGTCTTCTCATTGCTCCAGGTAATATTTAAGGTGGGAAGTTATATTGGTCTCTAATGCGACAATTGCAGTGAATATTCCCTAAAGTTGGCAAACCTTAAACCACAGAAAACTAATGTATTGTTGTATTTGTCTGTGCTTAAACTAATTTTTAGTTATTTCAGGTCAGATTGGATAGTATTAAGGTTAGGTTTTGTTGGTTGAGTAAGACAGATTATATATGAAAATGTCAAGGTTACGGTTAGATTTAAATCAGGTTGTATAAGGTCAAGTCAGGTCAGGTTAGGATAGGTTACGGAACGAAAGATTCGTTTACGTTAGGAGAAAACCATTTAGTAAAAAAATGTGTTCATCGTGCTGTTTTCTTCCCATAGGACATGTCCACAGGATCACCCGTCGCCACGTCAACCCGCTGTTTCAAGCCCGCAATCTGGAGAAGCTCATGTCGGTGTTCAACGAGTCTAGCCGCCATCTTGTGCGGGAGATGTCCCAACATGTTGGTGCTGGACACTTCGACATCCTACCCCTCGTCACCAACGCCGCGCTCAGAAACGTCTCCTGTGAGTTTTACCCATGGAGCAATCATAAATCTTGGTTTTACTGTAGCTTGTATAGATCAATAATAAAACAAAACACCAACGCTTTATTTATGGAGGCAATGTTAATATTTTCACTTCCTTTCTAAAATTTAACATCAGTATTAAAACATTAGCTAAAAGTACGTGAAATAAATACTTTAAAAATTAAAAATACAGGAAGTTTGGTTGTAAAATGTAAGTACAGAGAATAATGTTTAGGATTAATTTTGAAAATTAAATTTACCACAAGTAAATTGGATTATATTTTTGTTCGAAGAATTGTCATAGGAAAATTGTATGTACTAATGAAATCTAAGATAATCTACTTTGATTCAAGAAGATATAGAAGTTAAAACATGCTTTTTAGCCATTTCTGGTCTAAAATATCATGTTTTAACTTGTAACAATCACCATTACTCAGTTATTTAAAACCTGATAGTTAAAATCTTCATATCATTACTTTAGGACAATGTAGCATAACTTTTTTGATACCTGCAGATTTGTCCTAAATATTATGTTTTAAAGATACTAAGCTTTGAAAAAAATGGCCGACATTTTCAAATAGTACAAAGTAGACTCCATACCAAAATGGGTCTTATTAAGTAATGGGTCTGAAGATAAGTACCAAGTTTGAAGTTGATATCTTCAGATTTTCCTAAGATATAACTTAAGTAAAAAATACCAATAGACAGAAAGACAGCATTTCTGGACCTATGTTTATATAACATTTTTGTTTGATTTTACATGTAGCTCCCAAAATTTCTGCATATCTTCGTTAATCACCTTATATAAAGCTCGACGGGTTAACTGATTCACTGAGATAAATTATGAGGCGCTTCCCGTAATCAGAGCCCCCTCGATCCCATACTTGAACTAAATCTCTTGACAAGAAACTGTCAGAGAACTTGCCAACAGTAAACATTTTTAGTTTTGCAGGAAAGATATGGCAACAAAAGTTAAATACAGAAGTTTTCGAGAATTTGATTCCTAACGATTTTTCAGATTTAATATCCGACCTTTTGTTTAGCCGCTATTCATCCGAGAAGGAGTAATTTTTTGTGTTTGGCCCATTTAAATGTGTACGAAGTTTTGGATGTTTTATGAAAGCACACTAACATTGGCTGATACCACATGTTTGTAACACCTTATTTATATAAAGCTGATTGTCGAAGTTTTTCTTTAGTCGAGTTGATTTAAACTTTAGTTAAGTGAGAGTGAAGCGAACTCCAAAAGAGGGGTTGGGGGCAAAGCCACCAACGGCAATAAGCCTCCAGTGAATCGAAAAACCACTTCAACCATACCCAAACACAAGCATAACAATAAATGTTACATAATTTGTTTGTATTGAATTCCACATTCTTAATCCAGAAACTATAGATGATTTATTATAACAAGTTGATTGATGTGCAGGGATGTTAAGAGAAAAATACTTAAGTCTTTATTAAAAATCGTTGCCGACTTGGTAAACCGAACTCCATGAAACTCCTAAAGCAAGCTGATTGAACTAACCCATACACGACCAAGCCGAGAATGTTCCGATTCGAAGTGACTCTTGCTACTCACTTATTCCGGATAATTCTGGAAACAATACATTATATCAATACTTTTTCTAATAAATGATAAAGTAACATCTGCCACAAATTATTTAGTTGATTATAAAAGTATATACAAATATATATCACTCTTCAAGAGGTATTCAGAATGTTTATGTCCTATGTTTTTGCAAGATGCAGAGGCAAGATGCATTCTCATGTATTTCGAGTCAGTCTTCACATTACGACGGGTTTTACTGCAGGTGCTATTTAGTCTTGAGCAATACTTTACCGCCACTACATTTTCTATCAAACCTGCCATTGTTTTAAACTTTGGGCTTAAATCAATTTTCAATATATATACAATAAACTGCCTTCGATTATTTACCACCCAGGAGTTCATCCTCGTAATTTTACAGGTTGCGTTTTTATTTTAGTACTATTTTGTGTATTTATGTTCGTTGTGTTCATCTTGTAACAACTGCCCAATGTATTTTAATAAGTGTTGTTTTACTAAGTGATTCCATTATTAGCCTTTTATTATTATTGATATTACTATTTATATTATTATTATTATTATTATTGTTCTTACGGATAGAGGAATAATTTTTAAGACAGCAAAATTATTATTCAAGGGTGGCCCGTGACATTTAGATTAAAAGTATCAGAAATTAAAAACCACTTTTCACGTCCTCGGATCAGAACCATTTATGTAAAACCTTAATCTAAATTATATAAATCTCTCATCTAGAGGATGTAGAAATGGCTAAATTTTGAGTTTTATATCTGAAAATAAAATAAAAAACATCCTATCTGAGCTTTTTTCTTTCCCTCATTAAATCAAATCAAATATTTGATTATTTTAAAATGTGTACTTATTGTTCTTGTTTAATACCAGATAGTATCTATTATTTCAATTCTTGAAATAAACTAACAAGGTAAGTTGTAGGTTTAATAAAGAGCATCCATTAAAAAAGGTAACTTAGATTCGTCAAGAACGTTTTGAGCTTGACTACTAGTTTGAGTCTTTACACTAAAACTAAAAGTCTTACTTTTTATTTGTTATCAAGATTTTAAGTTACGTTTTTATTTTTTCTTGACGAATTATTATTATTATTATTATTATTTATCAAGCAGCATATATAATAAACTAGTGACTTGTAGGGTTGCTAATAGTTGGTGTTTATGGATATTCTGTTTACTTTTCACGTAATGAAGAATATAAGAAAAGACTAACATAACTTAATACATAAAGGAGAAGCATACATACCATTTTAACCAATTTCAGCTGATCATTCGTTTATTGAAATTTTTTTATATTTTATTTGAAGGACAAATTAAAATGAAAATAAGGTTAAAAAATAAAATCTGCCTCCTTTGAGTTACTCCTCGCCTAATTTATTATAAATATTTCCAAGTTTCGGGCTTCTACGTCATAAGATAGCTTCAGAAGCCTAATCAAATACAAAATTTAATATTTTTTCCTTTCGAAATTTTATATTCAGGTAAGATAATTAGTTGTAAATGGCTATTAAGGCTTTCCAAGATTGTTATTTTCTCGAGGTAAACCTTTACGCAGTGTTTCAGGCGTAATGGTCGGTGCGGACGTTAGCATCGACACCCAGTCCGAGGAGTTTGAGGGTCTGCTGAGGGCGGTTACCATGTACGTATTCAGTGTCATTTCCTGGGATAACATATACTAAAACATAAGAGATGAATTTATAAAAAGAAAAATGCATTCTTTTTAAAAGACAACTGACTTAAGTCATGGTTTATGTGTTATTTGATAGCTCTTAACATCTAATCGGCCATTTAAAGCCTTTAGAAAACAGCCCCAGAACTCCATCCCTGGGTTTTGAAAGTTAAAATTTTTAATCTTAAGTACAACTAGCTGTTCCCGCAGGCTTCGCCCCGCAAATAATCTTAATATATAAAAACTGACAGTTGTGTGTGCTGCATTCTGTGGTTATCCCGTGGAACTACTACGAATCAAGATCAGCTGTTTGTATTTTCATCAGCTCAAACTTAAAGTGAATGTCCATAAGAATAACACAGGATTGGAAATTTGATTCCGCGTGGGGCGGAGCCATATGGGAATTTCTTAAAACCCTTTCTTAGTGAGTACTAAGACCCAAGAGGAAGGTATGTTCCAAATTTCATTACAATCCATTGTGTGGTTTTTGAGATTTCTTGATGGGTGATTGAGTCAGTTAGTGGTATTTGAGTTTTATGTATAAAGATAAAAACTAATAGAACTCCATATAATCTAGGTAATCCATCCTCCCCCCCCATCAAAAAATATATTTGCTCGAATTTCAGCAATTGTATTTGCTTGTAAACACAGTTAAAAATACTTTTTATTCATTCAATTCCATGTAAGAATACCAATTTTTCCTTTGTCCCTTCACAAAATAAAAAAACTCCAGAGAACTTATTCCTCATCTGAACGGTATGTTTCAATTACTAGGATGATATATTGATAGTTTTGGTATACTCATCTTAGAAATTCTGTTACACAAACAATGTTGGTGTATTCATTTGTAATATTTTCCCATAATATCTCGCATTTTCAATTTGTATAACTTTTTCGTTTATGGCAAAAAATTTCGGGATTTCAATACTAGCCATAGTAAGATTCTAAAAAAATTGCTTGTACTTTTTTCTTTCGTTATGTTTACGGTCTACGAGGAGTGGGAAAAAAATCTTAAACAGAAGCATAGGTCAAACTGTAAATTTAAACAAAAATGTAGCTTGCAAATTCTATATTTCAGCAATGAATCCTGGTCGTAGCTACCTTTGGGCATTCGGTTATTAAATAATGACCTGACAAATGAATCAGCTGGCTAAACACGGCATCTGACTCATTATAAACCCATAACTCATTCATTTTCGCCTTGAAATACGCAACTAAAATTGTATTGTGGTCTAGAAAGCAATAAACAGAATAGTTCAATAGGTTAAACACGGAACGCATCACACAAAACTGTATTTCCGGGATAAACTGGGAAGAGCAGCCTTCATAATACCTTCATAATTAGTACTAGAAATTACAACATTTAAGAACGAATTCAAAAGAAATTAGTTTTACTTCTGATACCACATATGTGTATAAATTCGTAGTTGTAAAACATAAGCAATTCCGTACAAAATTAAAGTGTACTATCATATGAAGCGATTTATGTGGTTAAATAATTTTAAGACCAACGACAAATATTGAATGTTATTATTAAATGCAACTTTTTAAGTACATTAAATAAAATATACGTCTTCGTAAGCAAACCACAGTTGGAATGATTTTCAACCTTTTTCATACAACTTTTAATTGCTAAGCTTAATTTAAATGTACCACATATTGTAAATTAAACGTGTAAAATGTAATTTTAATATTGTAAAATAATGTGGATTTTTAATTGATTTAGTTGATTTAGTTTATATACAACCCGTATGAAGGACGGGTACACAGCTAGTTGTAATTACAAGACGTTTTGTGATAATCTTTGTAACATGTCATTAATTAAAGTGCCTTCGCAGGATAGCTAAAGTGGAGTCGAGTCGATTCTTCAAGCTTTGGCTCTGGTCCGAGACCGTGTTCGGGCTGTTGTGGAAGAGGGAGATAAATGATATCAACGACTGTTGGCACAAGTTTGCTCGTGGCCCATTAAAGGTAATCTATTACATCTGATTCAATCGAAGTGCAATAGGCACATTCCATCTGACTTTTGCTACTCGCTGCACAGAATTTTCATCTTTAATTGAATTGTAATAAAATATACAGAAACCTCAATGTTCGTCGGGTCTGAAAAGTGAGGAAATACTATATTTCTACATGGGGTTTAACATAAGAAGGATTACAAACCAAAAATATATTTTGGAAATTAAATACTATTTTCCAGGTTACGCACTGGCTTTCTCCTCCAGTGGGAATCTTAAATGAGAATGCTCATAAGAATGTCTATGCAGGTTGAATTATGTATTCCAGTTTTTTTCTTGTCTACGCCAGTGGCAATCTCTATTTAACCTTGTCAGAGGACAACGGTCCTAACCTCTCCAAGTCAAGTGGGTAACCCAGAAGTCAAACCCGTGACCTCTTTCACTGCAATCCATGACAATCCTTTGTACAAATTATCTGTTACATTTACTTATATCATTAGCCAATTAAGTGGTATTGAAGGACGGCCTGGTTTAAACGTGAGTGTTGCCTCCTCTTCGCCCCCAACATAATTGGAATTCATTGATTTATTTTTAACACCCTGAAACCTTTATTAATTTTACTGTATGCACAAAAACAAACGACTCTGAAATTTAATGTATGTGGCATATTCATTTTAACGGGTTCTAGGAGATGTCTCGTTCAACGCACAGGAATCACTTAGGCACAGAGTCAGATGTTTTGAGATGTTTACAACATAATCAGTTGATTAACTAAATTAAGTATAACTCCATAAGATTAACGTTGTAACTTTAAAACCCTATGGGGCAAAGCCCTGAAGATGTATGTTTTGCAAAATCCCCAAAGGCACATCTTGAGGGTAAGAGCTTTCATTTTATACCAAACATGTAAGAAAGTTAACAACTTTTGAGACTTATAATCGCTGAACAAAAATCAAGACATAGTTTTAATAATATAGCTATTCAAAAGCAAACCATTAGTTTTCTCGGTTTCCATCGACTAGACAGTGTTATTTAAAAGCCTCTCCACAGTTAGCATGTAACTTGGAGGAGTGTCATTGTTATGCTTGGCCTTTATAAAAGAGAGAAGTTGGCTTTCGGGGCTGGCAGTTACCTCAGAAAAGTCCGCCATGATTAAAATCCACGATTCCTAAACTAATGTTGTTAGCTGGAGCTATGGGAATACTCTTCGGTCGCTTTATGCTAACTTTCATAACAATTTTCATTTCCAAATCCCGCCCACCCATGCGATCTAACACTAACAGAATCGTTATTCGTTTTTCTTAGGACGTAACGGAGTAATTCATTGAACATTTGGAGCAATTTTGAAGTAATTATAATTCTGCTTAGTAATTGACCATATATTGTTTTTAATTTAATTCTATTTGTATAGCTAGTCTAAAACACAGCTTCAGTGTCGTTTGTTTTAGAGCAAGCACTTCATTGAAAAATTATCTTACTGGTATACGGAAATAGTTTTTTTACTAGTGGCTTGAAGGGGCCATAGCCCCTAACCTTGCTCCAATACTCTACCTCATCTGATTTTTGTTATTTTTTGCAAGCTAAAGAATTTAAAACTGAATAAGTAGGAACACATGGGAGTTCACGAGAAAAGTAGACACTCAAAATCTCATGTTTTAATACAAACAAAGAGAATTTGTTTAATACCCATGCTATTTAAATGGGAACTATTTTATTCCGTAACAAACTTTTGGTATATAATTAAGAAAAATGATTAATTTTCCCCAAATTTCATGCCCAGACCTTTAAAATGATACCACCTCCAGCTTTCTACGACCTCCCGTTCCCTCACAATTTTATTGTTAAATTTGGGCTTGTGGAATTAGATATATAGATTCTTAATTATCATTAGAACAAAAATTAAAAATTGTATCCCTGCCTAAGTCTTCTCCCACATTTTGTGATCAAATGAATCCAACTATTGTGTCTACGGTTTTCTGTTGCAGTTTTTGGAAAAAAGTAGAAACTCTCAAGGACAAGAGATTGATAGCAACGATAATATTCTACACAAGAAAAGAGACGGTAAATAATCTTTAAAATAGTGTAAATCGGTGATTTTTACTTAAATATTTAATAATTTTAAATTATTGACAAACATTACTTTTATGAGTGATGTACACTGCCCAGTACTCCTGAATAGGCCAATCACCGGAGTGTAGGCAGGCCAAATTAAGTTATTGTCTTCTTGTGGACACTGCAGTAGCCTATAATATGGGATTGCCCTCGGTTTGTGGTATGGTGATTAAATACTACTTCAGTCATGTTAATAACAAATCATTGTTTATTCTTCTTGGATAAATGCACTTTATAAAATGGTGTAAACATGTAAATTAATTCTTCCTAAAATAAAATACCGTTTACTCTATCAGTAAATAAGAACAGTCTTACTTGGAGTATAATGACTTTATGGGGCTGATTCCCGGCTATAATCCCTACCGTACTTGAAACTCGTCTGGAACAATTAAACAAAAGAAATAATAACAGGTAACTTAAATTATCTTAAATTGTATACATTTGCTGCAAACAGAATTATTTATGATGAGATTTTTTTATGATGACAGTTTATTAACATTTTGCAAACATGTGCTTTTACATCCAAATGAAACATGAAAATTGAATATTGAATTGCTGACCGTATCTATTCTGAGAAACCATTTGTATAACAAAATTGAAGTATAACTAACAAATAATCTTTTCATATTCAATGTAAACTGTTTTAGTTTTACCCAAAATGTTATTGTTTGTAATCCTTTGTTTTAGCTGCTTGAACTGTGAAGAAAGTGTAAATTTATTTTTAATAAATTTTGTTTATATTGGCAATTACACAGTTATTAGTCGATATACATCAGAAATGGTTACATACAATAATAGATAAAATCATAGAAATCAAAATTATTTACACTAAAAAGCATATAAATAATTGTTATAATATTTAAAATGGTTTTAAACTTACTATGTCAACGAGTATTTCTGTGAGGTTTGGGAATCAGCCAACTAGTGAAATAATAAAGCTAATTATAATTAACTTAGAATTAATTGACAGCTGTTGTCCAGTTCTGCCAACCAGGTGAATGAAATCCTATAATTGGTGAGTCTTATGATCATGACTTATATTATACATTATACATTTTGTAATTTATTTATTTTTTATAATTTAAATTTAATAACATTATTAAAATTATTTCAGAACAGTGAATACATTCCGATATATTGACGTTAAAATAGACAGTTTATAGTCGAGTAATATTAGTGTAAATTTGACTGACGATTAGCTCAAGCAGTTAACTCATCTTTTGATACCATTCACCTTGTATGTTAGACTTAGTTAACTTCTTATTGTTTTTAAATAATAATAAAATAGTTTACTGATATAAATGAATGCTCAGATCCTGAATCTTCATTGCTAATATTACAAATTGTTAAGTCTGTGTTTGCGTTACTCTGTTGCACACAATCTATTGGGATAATTGAACTACAATTTGAAAGAAAAACAGTTAATACTCCAAAATAATTTACTACCTCTTTAAAAAGTTGCTTTATGGTTTAATCCCATCTCAGCGGTCATCAGTACTTAAACTTTAATGCTATGGATATTCAATTTTATTGAATTGGAAGCTAAATAGACAGATGTACCAAAATTCTACAATCAGAACTTTTGTAAAAGTACAAAGAGAGGAACTAGCTAAGCATACTGTGACTAGAATCAGATAGGTATTTAATTATCAAATATCTGCGTTTAATGGTGACTGACTAAGCATAGCAAATTCGTCCTTCATAAAAAACTATCTGGGTACCAAGCTTTGGCCTTTGCTGATTGGCGGATAAGTCCAACCAGTTTGTTCAATTCGCCTGGAGTAGTTTTTGAAACGCAACCAAGCAAGCAAGCAAATCTTACTCATAGTAGACTATAGATAGATCAATAGAATATTACATGAACACGGTCAACATTACGAAAAGCCGATACTTCAGCTGTACTGCTATAAGTTTAAGAATACGTTAATTCACACTTCTATGTGTTGAACTTATTCTCTACCTCCTCTCAAGAGTCCGCCGCCCCTCTGACACTCCCGGACACCTACCGCGTCCTGCGCCAGAACTATCCTGAGTTCCAGGAGAAGGACCTCCACAACGAGATGCTCACCTTGATCGTTACGGTGGGTATCCTTCTTGTTAAGGACGTCATTTGTATTGTTTACTATACACAACTCAGTTCCTTTTATTGCTTATATAGTTCCGTATCAAGAACGATTCTTAGCAAGTAGTATAATCCAACTTTGGTTTGTCATAATTTAAACTTTCATGTACCAAATTATCGTTTTAATTGACAATTGCCAAAACCTAAGTATTTCTTTGTCTTTTATTTTTTATCTTGGACGATTTAGAGTTTACATGTGGTGAATTTCTATATTCTTGACGTTATACGCCTGTCATATAAACTTCAGAACGGATTGAGCTTAACCTTTGCATGAAGAAAGCTCATATGTCTGGACAACACAATGACCTATAACTTTTAGAAAATTCCTTATGGCTCCAACCAAAGAGTCTTCAAACGTTCCAATCTTATACTTTTATGTATAGATTTGTTTAATGATTAAAAATAGTTTATCGATCATAATCTTTTAATCGAGCTATTAAGTCCATGTCATATTTCTTTAAGTAATAAGGCACTAACTAGTTAAATAATAAATAATAATCGCAGTTGGATACGGTTTTAAGTCATTTTACTCTAATTGTTATGATTTTACTATGTTTCACACCTGTTTCCTAATTTTAGGGAACTGACAGTACAAAATCAGCAATATCTTCTTGTCTTCTGTCTCTGGCAGCTCATCCTGACATACAGGTGAATATATAACTTTCTTGTTTAATGAAAATTACATAAAATTACCAATCGGTCATGACATTCGGTTGTAGCTAACAATCTTAACAAGTGCATAGTAGTATAAGAGGTGGACACACAGCTAATACCTAACAGTTGTTATTTAACTGTTAAAGTACAGGGAAAACACGATTTGACCTCCCTCAGAATGGGAATACTCTAATATAAGCTCATTAAAGCATCATGCTGCATATTACTATAACAAAGGCTCAATCAACAAACAGTTTAATAACAACAATAACTTTTGTAATCTGGATGAAAAGCTGAGCTCAACAATTTTAGACCCTCTGCTATTATTTCAGTTTCAAAATCAATATATATATTATAAATGTAAGTGTGGTTTGTGGGTATGTTCTGGAAAAACTCCAAAACCAACCACCCGTGAAAGTTATATGGTAGGGTAGCCCTACATTCCCCATCTATGAAGAAGGTTTTATTTTTGAACTGCAAGGGTTGGGCTTGGAGAAAAATGAATAGCACCCGAGATCGCGCGCAACTCTCTTTGTCTAACAAACGGAAGTCTCAATTAGTTATCTTTATCTGCAACGGGAAATTGAAATTTTTAGTGATTTGAGGTTGCAAGAGAGAGTCAATCACAAAAATATTTTAAAATAAATCGTCAGAATGTTCTAGAATATAAATATAGGATAATTTCAAGAAATTACATAATAAACATCTGTTCTCTAAAGATCCATTTCTCTAAAGGTCCAGAAAATTTGTTCTCAAAAATTTTATTCTAGCGAAAGACCCTCAAAATTCAATCTTAGAAAGTTCCATTCTAGAAAGTTCCATTCTCAACATTTTCATTCTAGAAAATTCCAATCCAGAAAGTTTCTTTCTAGAATGTTCTATTTAAAAAAAATGTTATCCTAAAAAGGTCTATTCTAGAAAGTTCTATTCTAAAAAGTTCTATTCTCAAAATTTTCATTCTAGAAAGTTCCATTTCAGAAAGTTCCTTTCTAGAATGTTCCATATTGAAAACTTTTGTTCTAGAAAGTTCTATTCACAACATTCTTATTCCAGAAAGTTCCTTTCTAGAATGTTCAATATTGAAAATTTTTGTTCTAGAAAGTTCCATTCTAGAAATGAAATTTTAATTTCACTATTGTTCCCACTATGGATACTAACCCCCGTGTCAACTGTCGAGTGACGGTTGACAGTTGTAAAATGAATAAAATTAGAGTTTTGTCTGTACATTGCTTGGAATTATGAAATTTTTGCATATTTTCACGTTTTACACCCTAGGGAAACCAAAACAAATCTTATCTCAATTTATGTCTGTCTGTCTACCGGTGACGCTCAAGGACGGGTTTTTGTTCGCTTTTCACTGGAAAACGGGTGCACTGACATTAATGAAACTTTGTTTATTTTTTCTACATATGCGTGAGAAGGTTTTAGGGCACTATAAACTGGCATACGCCTTTTAAATAAATAATGGCGGCCGCTCAAAAACGTGATTTTGTGCGGTTTTGGTCAGGTTTTGTTCGCTTTTCACGGGAAAACGGGTAGACCAATTTTTATGCAACTTTTTTTCTATGTTCTATATGTGCGTTAGAAGGTGTTAGGGTAATTGGATTGTTTTAAATTACCTTAGGACACTGCCCCTTAGGGTTTTAAAGATCCTATGCTATTCTTATGGACAAAGCATTTATTTATATTGAACCAGATGATGGCATAGTTATTCTATAAATAGGTGTTGTAGTTCTTTTTAAAACGTTTAATGAAGATTGGTAATAAATAACATAAGTGGATATATGATCTAAATCTATATTTGTCAGACTCATGCACTCACTGACATAGTGATCACTTTATCTAAGAAACGACAATGTCTATTGAAGATAAAATTTTGGATGGTGGTTCCCCTTATGCTGCAGATTCACAATAAGAATATGTTTTAAAAAATCCTATAAGATTCTTCGCTAATTTACTTTTATGGCAATTTTATGAGTATTAGTATTTACTGAACCTTGGTAAGTTACATTTCGGTAGGAACATAACTAACACATCAGAACAAAACGCAAGCCTATTCCTGTTACGAAAATGTTTAAGGGCTTCGCCCCCCGGAATTTTAAAATACAATATTTTAAAAATCTTGCACATACTCTTGGACTGATGGATCTGAAATTCGGTAGGAATGTAGCTGATAGGTCAGTGCAGACATTTACCTACTCCAGACACAAATATACTCAAGGACTCTGGCCCAATGGTCTTTAATATAAGCGTGTTAGTCATAACACACCAACTACTCAACCAGTAGAGCTGAAATTCGATGCCTTAAAGGAAATATGAAACAACATCATGGGGAGTCACGGTGTTGTTCTCTGGAGATTTCACATAGACCCTTTGTCGTAAGTGAGACATGAGTAGAGGAGTCTACACCTCTCTAAAATTATATTTTATGTAGCCGACTACTGAGCGTCTGAACTTAACAGTAAATATGAACATGTATTTTTGAGAAGATTAAGGGGTTGAGCAGTTTTCTTATGCGCTTTTAAAAGTTGAGATTGGGACATTGAAAAACAAATTAAGTCTCAGAAACATCTATCCTTCACTCGGCACTATCGATGAATCACAGGATTTATTGATTGACAGTTTGTTACACCGAGGTTCATAAACAGTTTAATCTGGAAAGTTGGCCTGGCTCTGTGATTGTGCCATCCTCACGTCCACCAATGAACAAGCAGCGGAGATCAACACAAATGTAGGTCTATTCCAAAGGGAGGAACGAACATATACAATATTTAATACTGTTCATTTAACCATGACCACTGTTAGAACAGTTCTTATATATTGATTTACATTTATTTAAATAAAATCAAAGTAGTCATATGTTTTTAAAACATATGATTTTTCCAAGTTTAAATTGTTTATTTACAATTATAATGAAAACAGGACCTGGCAAGAATGGTGATTTTAAAAGTGGTTTGTCAATGTTTTTAAAGTTTAATGTTTCGTTACATTACTATTTGTTTATTGGAATGTAAAGATTAATGTATCAAAGTTTTTAAAATGTTAAATTAAACAGGGTTAATATTTTGTTGTACTTGAGTTCTTTTATTTATAAAATCGAATCCAAAGTGTTACGTGTACCGATTTGGAGTCGCAAAAACCGCACCGTTCATTACCCGACAGAGTTCCTCGACTTGACAACAGTAGCCTAACTATCTGCCCATAGTATATTTCATTAACTTTAATTCTACTTTAAAAGTGTAAAATGTAATTTTCGATTTGGAGTTGCAAAAACCGCACCGTTCATTACACGACAGAGTTCCTCGACTTGACAACAGTAGCCTAACTATCTGCCCATAGTATATTTCATTAACTTTAATTCTACTTTAAAAGTGTAAAATGTAATTTTCGATTTGGAGTCGCAAAAACCGCACCGTTCATTACCCGACAGAGTTCCTCGACTTGACAACAGTAGCCTAACTATCTGCCCATAGTATATTTCATGAACTTTAATTCTACTTTAAAAGTGTAAAATGTAATTTTAATATTGTAAAATTACGTGGGTTGTTAGTTTTTTTAGTTAATCTACCATTTATATACAACCCGTACGAAGGACGGGTACACAGCTAGTTACTTATAAATTCAAACGAAAATTGTATATTAAGAATTTTAGCCTAATTTATTTTACTCCTTTTAGATACTAAACAAAGTAAATATATATATATATATATATATATATATATATATTATATGACCTACTTCACATTTCCAGTGGCTGGCGTAGACAATATTAAGCTTAAAGTCAAATGTAACCTGTAATCAGCCAGTCAGTCGGACCAGAGAGTGATAGTATACTCTGTACATATGAAACATGCTCTTATCCTTTTGCTGTTCTTCTTTCAACAAATGTCCACCAACGCTTACAGGAGCGGCTCTACCAGGAGATAGTGTCAGTGGCGGGGGCCGAAGACTCGGAGGTCACTCCCGAGGAGGTCAACAGCATGCCCTTCCTGGACATGGTGATGAGGGAGACCTTCAGGAAGTACTCCATCATCCCCGTCATTCTGAGGCGGGCCAGGGAGGACATCACGCTGAGTAAGGATAGTGGCATAGAATAGATTGAATACACTCAGCTAAGATCTCAGGTATGGGAACTTCATAGGTCGAAAGGACTTCAGTGTATTCTGGTGACTTTAATTACACTGGGCTGTGGCACAGAGTAATAGTCAGAGGGTGATTCTTAAGTGACATGAATTGGTGTCCATCAGAGGCACCTAATAGGTAGCTATCAGTAGTATTTAATAGGTACTTAACAGGGGTACATAATGGGTGTCTAGCAGGAGCACATGATAGCGTAGTAAGGGAGTGAAATATCGCACATTATTATTGACTTATCAGGGGTAGTAGTAAGGGTACGAAATCTCAGGAATCCTTCAAGAGGATAGACTTTGACATTGATTATCTTTATTATTTCTGAAGGTTTTTTAAGACAGATTCCTCCTAGTACTTTAGCAAAATCAACCATTGAGACATCATTTTGAGGATTATCTTTACTACTGCAATAAATAAACAAAGCTTTCAAGATCCTAAAATTGATAATTCCATGCGCGATTCTCACTTTGTCAACGTATTAGAGCCACTATCTTACAGGGAAAAGCTAAACTAACTCAAAACATGTGATGCAATGCGCAATAATTTTCAATTTCAATTTCATGGACAATCTTTATATATAATTATGTAAGCGAAATTGTTAAGTCAAAATTTTGGGGGTTTGGCAAACCACAGAACAATAGAAGACGGCTCAAATTAAAGGTCGTGATCCCAGGGACTCGGGAAAAGTAGCAATCTACATATTTAAAAAAATTCCTGCTTTTTGTTCACTCACTTCCTGAAGTTAATACTTCACCGATTTTGTTGATTTTTTTATTTAAAAGATAATTTCAAATTATAAGTCGCTGTCGAGCCAGAATTTTGATTTACGCCCCAGGGCACTGCCCCACGGGACTTCCAAGTTCCCATGTTGTTCATATGGAGGAGAGTTTTATTTGGTTTATGTCACATGTGTTTTTTCTTAATTCAATAAACAGCTGTTATAGGGATTATACCAGCAAATTTTTTCCGGGGAGCTACTCGTGTTTCTAAAAAGTTACCATAAAATGAGAAATAACTTAAAACATCCTCCATAAGAAAAGCATGGTGATTTAAAAACGTCTACTTTGTTTGTGATTACTGTTCTACTTTGTTCATGAACTGACATGTGTTCCTACGAATATTTTTCTATTTTCCTCAGCATGAAAATCAGATGAGGGAGAATATTGGAAAAAGGTAAGGGATTTTAGCCTTTTCAAGCCACTAGTTCTAGTAAATTTGTAATACATCTCTCATCGTTCGGGATGGGGCTTTTTAAGGTTCTAAAAACTGGCTGAAAGGGATAGGCTGTTTCTCTTACCAGCCTGTATTAGCTTTTACCTAAAGCTGATTCTCCCGTTCGTCAAAGAACCCCAATAGCGTCGTCTTTGAATTATGTTCATTGTTCACGACGAAGCGTCAGAAACACATTAGATGATATCATTTCTAGAGGTACTGTAATCAAAACATGTATCGAAGACATTTGTCGTGGTTGAAAAAATACGTTAACGTATAAATTCGCCTACACGGGCTCGCACATAGCGTCAATGGAATGAGTTACATCAACTTATGTTACATGATGAAATTTGCAGAAATTTGTGGCATCATGGGTTGTGCCAATCTAGGCATTGCCAGACGCTATTGCGACAAGCATATAGTAACCTTGTCAGATTGTCAGGCTGCCCTCAAGGCTCTTGACTCCAACAAAATCAAGTCAAAATTGGTGTGTGAATGTTACAACACACTCAGCAAACTCGCGACACGCAACTCGGTGCATCTTGGTTGGGGACCTGGCCATGTAGGCATAGGTGGCAATGAGTGTGCAGATAAGCTTGCTAAAAGAGGTTCCGGTATGCCATTCTTTGGTCCAGAGCCAAGCTGTGGCATAAGCAAAACAACTGCTTTTCACACAATAAACAAATGGTCCAGGGACTTACATCGCCAGCAATGGCAAGGTTATACTGGTCAAGCACTTGGCAAAAGGCTGCTAGCAGATACTAGCTCTTACTTCACTAACTGGTTGGTGAGGTTGGGCAGAGGTCGGGTTAAGCAGTTGATTGCTTTGATAACTGGACATGGCCATTTCAGGAAACATCTCCACACTCTCGGACTCAGAAATGAAAGTCAGGTGTGTAGGCTCTGCAATCAGTCTGAAGAGACTGCCAAGCACATCATACTGGACTGCGAGAGACTCGGGACAAGGAGAAGGGCTCTGTTTGGTTGTAAGCAGCCAGGTGATGAAAGGGACGCTAGTATTGGTAAAAAACTCCTGGACCTCGTAAAGGGTACGGGCATTGGTTTGCCAAACTAACGTACTAGGGACACACAATAAGCTTCGGTTGACGTGTGAGGATCTTTGAATCTTTGGATCTCTGAATCCGTCCCTTCAACAACACATAAACATAAACATAAACATACATGATGAAAACAAAACTGTATACTTTAACCTGAAATAGATTCTGATGGTTTCAGATGACTGCACTGTACCGGCAGGAGCTACAATAGGCGTGTCCTTGCTCAGTCTTCACTTTGACCCTCAAGTTTTTCCAGACCCGGAGAGGTTTGATCCTGAACGCTTCTCTCCTGAGAATGTGGCAAAAATGAAAAAGTACACCTACTTACCATTTAGCGGGGGCTCTAGAAACTGTATAGGTAATTTATTTATAGATTTTTAAAGAATCAATTAGTATTTAAGTACTAAATCTTATTATTATTTATAATAATAATAAAATAGCGAAAGACTTGGGATGATTATGAAAGGTTTTCTAACTTCCCTGTGTGCGGAGGGATTAAATTTAGTAATCTTATTTAGGTATAACATAGGAAAAGTAAAGGGATTTACATTTTACCGCAGGGCTTGCCAATGTAATTTCCAATGTTATTCTTATGGACATCCATTTAATTTGACCAGATGATAACAAAACAGATAAATAGTACTAATTAGTTTATAAGGTTGACCAAAGAATGCAGCAATCACAACTGTTGTTTTTCCGTATGAAACCGAGTGATATGGCAGCCAGTTACTTAATATGGTAATAAATAGTGATATGAAGTAGTAATGCAATTAATCATTATATTCTTTGATGAACCTAATAAATTTCATGTTAAATTGGGTAAAAATTAAATAGGCTTTGCTGAGGGAGTGATGATGGATGGAGTGATTACCCCCGGAACCCTTGCAGCATCTATAGATATATGTAGTAAATTCTTGTACCTTTTTGTCTCATTATTAGTGAATTTCCTTTGGAAAGTGAACTATTAGCATGACCCGCACGGTGAAACTTAAGCCCGGGACCACCATAGAAGTTCCTAACGTGACCCCCTGAACACGTTTTGGGGGGTCGTTCAAAATTTTATATATATATATATATATATATGTGTGTGTATATATATATATATATGTGTATGCACTCTAGCGGTCGCATTTTTTGTCCGATTTACTTCAAATTTGGTAGGGACGTTCCTTTCTATAATCTGTTGGACAAGTTCGTTGGGCAAAACAATCGGAAAACTCTAAACCCCTTTTTTGGGGATTAATTTTTCAAATTGTGAGTTTTTGGGCCCAAAAAGGGTCAGAAAAGCCCCGTATGTAAGATTAATGCATGTAAAAAGATGGGAATTAGTGAGGCGAAAGTTTTAAGCCCTGTCTAGTCATTCTAGCATAAATATTTACTGAGTTATTAAAGAAAATGTGTATCGACTAAACACAGTACGTTGTCTAATGGGAATTTTACACTAGAGAAGCACTGTTACACTGTTATTCCTTTGTTGATGTACTTTTATCATCCCCAGCAACCTCACGCCTACTTTCAAGCATGTAAACCTTCTCCTAACATTATAATGCACAAAATTGTATTCCCAGCTTTGCAGGTAAATGAAGCCAGGAGCATCAGAACAGCCAAAAAATCAATGTTTTCAGATTTGAATAAAAGTTGGAATAAATGTATGTTTTTAACTGATTTTGAGTTTTTATAGTTTTTTATATGGAAATTCACTTCCCTCACGTCAGCGTGCTGCGTGCGAACTCGTTTTCAGTTTTGCTCTTACTTTTGCAATATATTTGAGTCGAACTATTGAATTTCACTAAGGTTTAC
Organism: Allygus modestus; assembly: GCA_963675035.1. Lineage (NCBI taxonomy): Eukaryota > Metazoa > Arthropoda > Insecta > Hemiptera > Cicadellidae > Allygus > Allygus modestus. Next base: position 122,728,639 of record OY776117.1, on the reverse strand, counting down.
TGCTTTTAAACTATTTCTGTGTTAAAAATTTAATTTGTAAGGATTAGCATTATACGAATAATAATTTTGCCTGAAATCAGTATACGACTTAACCAAACAGTCAGTCAGTCGGACCTTAAATAAACCATCCATAATCCATAGAACATCACAGGGTCTTAAACCTTCACTGGAATAAAGTAACGAACTAAGTAATGGATTCCTGTTCCAGGCAAGACGTACGCCTCGTTGCTGACCAAGACGGCCGTTGTCCACGTCCTGCGGCGCTACAGGTTGTCCACGAACGTAGACATCACAAACCTGAGGTTCTCCATGGCTCTGGCGCTTGTCTCCGATGACGGCTATAGTCTGCAGCTGGAGAAGAGAACATGAGCCAAGAGACATTCGGTGAAGTGTTCCAAGAGATGGGAGCTCGTTGCTGCGAATAGTTCAAACAGTTCTAACAACTAGAGTTTATGTATGTTCGATGATTTGGGTTTGCGTTCTATATCTAGTGTCTCAATGAGTCTGTAAAAGGAACACGATGATGAGCTGCAACATTGTATTTGTCGATCTATACAGTTTAAACATGGTTAATGCTTTCATTTGCGTTCTATATGTAGTATGCCAATGTTTAACGGCCTGTAACGGTTAAGATTAAATTGAAGAGTGGTAAGATTTATCTGTCTATAACAATATAAAATCCGAGTTCATCGTACGTTCATGTCAAAATATTTTTCCTACTGTTTGACTTAAGGATTTGCAATTTATTTGGTGTTTTGTTGTCAATTTTGATGATGTAGCAAAAATATCCCCCCTCCCCCCCCCTCAACCGGTTTGATAGGCAAACTGACAAATTTATGAAATAACTAGCTTTTACCAGAAGGCTTCGCCCCGCAAATTATTTATAAAAACTGTGATAGTTTTGTGTGCTGCATTCTGTGTTAGCCTGTGGAACTACTACGAATCAAGATCAGCTGTTTTGAATTGTAAACAGCTCAAACATAAATGAATGTCCATAAGGAATACATGGGAACTCCATCTCTGGTATATTGGCTCTCCTCCTGCAAAATTTCAGCTCAATCGGTCCAATAGTTTTCACGAGGTGGAACTTCAGAGTTACGCACAAACATCCATATTTTCACATTTATAATATTAGAACCAGGGGGCCGAGCTTTTCTCGGGGGAAGGCCAGTCAGTTTGTTTAGATGACTTGAAGTAATTTTTCACCACTTCCCCCTTCTGATAATCAGATTTGTATAACTCAATTACCTCTTTTCTACATTTTAGCGAATTTCTCCTATAGGGAAGAAGCTATTACCGTAGTCGGCATGGTAAGACTTAAGCCCGGGACCATGATAACTTTTCGTTTTGAGGTCCCCAGACCTCAAAAACACCATTCGTTCGAAACTATATGTGTGTGTGTGTGTGTGTGTATATGTCCGTGGGTGCAGTAACTCTCTTAAAAATCGTCCGATTAAGATAAAATTTGGCACAAACGTGTAAAGCATTATTTATGACTGAAGTTCGAAAACCAGACAGATCGACCCATCCGAAGTCGTATTTTTGGGGGGTTTTGGACCCCAAAAATAGGTTTTTGAAGTTTTTACATATAATATTTCAAATAGTCAAAATTTAGTTTTCACCATTGGATTCAGCTTAACAAAACACACAATTTGGTGTTTTGATCATTTCTCTACGTCAATTGGTTACGATATATTGAAAGTGCTAAACACAGTACGTTGTCCAATGCTATTGTTATGGAGAATAAGGGAAAAAATTATATATCGCTTATTTATGAACGTATACTAACGAAACCTGGTATACGGCTTCATCTGGTTGTGGTTTATTGTTATTTGCATAAAAACGCAATTTTTACCGATAATTCCTGTAGCAGCCAACCTGCGTCCACAGCCCCCGTGTTATTCCTATGGGGAATAAGTAAAATGTAATGTATCCCTTTATAAGAACACAAATTAATAAAACTAGGTATGTTGGTTCACCTAGTTGAGTAATATTTATATTTATATGAAATCCCATATTTGTTGTTCCTTGTTGCAGCAAACCTGCATACTCATCCCCAATGTTATTCTTATGGAGAATAATTCAAATTTGATATAACGCTTATTTGTGAATATATTTTATGAAACTTGGTATGCAACTTTATATGGTATTAGGACATATATTTTGCATTGGAAATTCGCTGAGTACGCAGGTTTGCTGTGACGGGGTATTTAGGATCACTCCAAATGTTATTTTTGGCTCAATGTCCCTTTGATTTATTTCACTTCTCTATATATGTAATCTTCACTCAAATCTTTTAATCGCGGCTCTTAGGAAACCACATTGTAATAATCATAAACAACATGAGTATTACTTAGACAGTTCCCTGGTTGATTATGAACAGCTGTTACAATTCTTTTGTTTTGATTTGTTATTTTTTTTAACTCTTCAATTTCGTTTTAGCGAATTTCCCCTATAGGGAAGAAGCTATTACCGTAGTCGGCATGGTAAGACCTAGGCCCGGGACCATGATAACTTTTCGTTTTGAGGTCCCTAGACCCCAAAAACACCATTCGGTCGAAACTGTAGATATATATATATATATATGTGTTGTATATATATATATATATATATATATATATATATATATATGCCCATGAGCACGATAACTCTCGTAAAAATGATCCGATTTTGATTAAATTTGGTATGAACGTGTAAAGCAACATTTATGACTATAAGTTCGAAAACCAGCCATATCGCTCCATCCAAAGGGGTTTTTTGGGGGGTTTTGTACCCCAAAAATGGGTTTTTTGAATTTTTTATATATAATTTTTGAAAAAGTCAAATATAGGTTTTTACCATTGGATTCAGCTTAAAAAAATACACAATTTGGTATTTTGATCATTCCTCTACGTCAGTTGGTTACCGAGATATTGAAAGTGCTAAACACAGTACGTTGTCTAATGTTATTCTTATGGAGGAAAGAAAACCTTTTATATCTCACTTATTTATGAACATATACTGACGAAAATTGGTATAAGGCTTCATCTGGTTGTGGTAAATTGATATTTGCTCAAAAAAATTTTTTGCAAAAGGCTCCCGTAGCAGCAAACCTGCGTACTCAACCCCCATGTTATTCTTATGGAGGTTAATTAAATGCTATGTCTCCCTTAATTAGCAATATAAATTAATAATAACTGGTATACGACTTCACCTAGTTGAGTTATATTAATATTAGCATAAAAGCCCATTTTTGTGTTCCTTGTTGCAGCGTACCTGCGTACTCAGCCCCAATGTTATTCTTATGGAGAATAATTAAAATTGTATATACCACTTGTTTATGAATATATTTGTATGAAACTTGGTCAGTGGCTTTAAGTAGTATTAAGACACTTAAATCTCCATTGGAAATTCGCTGAGTATGCAGGTTTGCTGCGACGGGGGTATTTACGTTCTCCCCCTTATGCATAGCATATGGGGAAAATATTGTTTTCGTCAAAATTTTCGAATTTGAGTTGTTAGTGGAAATTTTCGTTTTGGTGCTCCCTGAACCCAAAAAAGTGATTTAAAATGATGTTTGTGTGTCTGTCTGTCTGTCTGTATGGATGTGTACAGAGCTAGAGCCCTAACCAATGGTCCGATTTTTTATGAAATTTGGTGTATAGGTACTAATCCACGATATCTCCAGACTTATTTTTTATTTTTTGGAATTTTAGAATTTTAAGGGTAACTATCCCCCAAAAAACAGCCAAAAAACATGAAAAATTAAGATTTCTCAAAAACGGCTCCAACTATTTTGATTAAACTATAGGTGTTTGTAGAACTTTAATTTTTCAACAAAATGACACCAACCGCACTTCTGTAAAAATTTGGCTTCAGAAATTACAAGACTTAAAATATAAAAATTCAGTTTTTTTGGTTTTTAATCAAAAAACATAAATATAAAAATATTACTATTCACCATTAAAAAGAGCTCAAAAAACTAAATAATTTAGTATTTTGAATTACTATTCTACGATTACTGGTTGCGGAGAAAATTTAAATTTTCATTTTTTGGTAAACGCAGTACGTTGTCCGCTGTTATTCTTATGGGGAATACAAAAATTACTATTTCTCTCTTATTTATTGATCAATTTCGTTCTAACTTGGTATGCTTGTCATGTTAGTATTGACCAACAGAGGAAATTCGAAATATGTTGCCCCTTAATAACCTTGAGGGGAAGAGGGAATAGGGGGAATTTCCCCTCTTAAAACCACGTGTGTAGTGATGGATTCTGTAGTGCCTCCTAAACAGGGATTTGGGTGTATATTTTTGAAAACAACTTGTTTACAAGATTTTCTGTACATTCGGCCGTGCTTTGTATTCTATATTTAGTAAAAGAAAAGTAATTTATTCATTAAAGTTGGGCTAAAAGGGAGAAAGTATGTGTCAGTTTCCTGATACCGTTTATTTAACATTATTTGATTTTTACTGAGGATGAGACCTCTCTAGAACACATTTGTATACCAGAACTTAGTTATTCCCAAAATTTGAAGGAAATCCTGGGAGCCGTTTTCGAGATAATTGTGCAACCGACCAATCAAGCAAACATTGCTCGTATAAGAGTATATAATTATATGATTCATTTAATGTTCATTATTTTAGGAAGTATAACATTTATAGAATTAATTTAAATAAAACTTTGTCTCAAAGGACTATTTTATTTTGTCATAAGTAATTTCTTGAGTAGTATGATACGTGTTGTTACAATTAAACAGGATAAAATAAACTACGTCTCACACAACATTGGAAAATATATTTACTTTTATACTATGCGAGATATAGTAAAATAGTCTTACAACACTTAAGAATATATTTACACTTAAACTGGTTCACAATACAATACACAATACTGATTGGCCTGATGACCGGTGTGACTTGTCGAAATCGATAGCCTTGTACAATCTGTTACATATGTTTACTGCCTTTTATGTGAATCAGTATAAGTGTAAATATATTCTTAAGTGTTATAAGACTATTTTATTAACACGTAATATGGTTGTCAAAAGGTTATTTATAATGTACTTACATACAATATGGTAAACATACAAAAAAGATGGTGCAAAGCAATCAATTTCAACCAATTGCACCATCATCAGGCCCAATCAGAGAATAAGGTTGGTCAAAAGCAAACGAGATAGCGTGCCTAATAATCAACACTGTAGGCTGTACTCAACTGACAATGATAAATCATCATCTCTCCCAACACCCTCTAAGGCGCAGTATGTCAGAATTAAAGATGTTGATTGTATGACTTCAGTGATTAACGAACAGGTTTACCCGGGTGGGTGGATTTAGCTTGATTGGTATTATGGTCTTGTAACCCTTTATGTTCATCTCGTGCAAATCCAGTTTAAAATCTATTTAAATTGAAAACAGCTGATAGTAGTGTTGATTTATTATTCCACGATGATTCTCCGTTGCCTTATTTCGGGAATTCTTCGAAAGTCTGTTTAACCCACAATAAATTGTCCGTAAATATATTCCCTTAGAGTCCCTGTTGACCCAACTGCAAATGTTCCACTGTCACAAGTTACACTGTTGTTAAATATTCTGTGCAAAAATTAAACATCAACATTCTTTAAATATTTTTGATCAGAGTGCCAATAAGTTTTGGTTTCAGGTGCATTTAGAGTTAGACTGTAAATTCTAAACTTTCTATATTTATATATATATATATAAATTAAGTGGGTGCTTTCAAAATCCTGTTAGAATTATATTTTATTATATTCCTTATCACCTGCAAATTCCGTCGGAGATTTCCTTCTCAACTAAGGGTGGATTGGAAAACGATTCACTGCTAAAATAGTAAATCTTCTATTCAGGTACTAATGCCGGTAGTTATATGCCGGTATTAACAATTTCTGAATTTCCCAAACCCACATAAATAGTGAGCGTAATTAAAGGAGAGTGAATTATGAATTATACTTAATGAATGCAGTATCATAAAATTAAATAAAATTTAAGTTTATAAAAATAAACATTGAACAAATAACAACTTGCATTGTGGAATTATTGGTCTTAAACTATTTATATTTTTATAGGACCCTATGTAATTCTTCAACAGTCTGTAGTAAATAACACACTTATCAGTTAACAATTGAACAATAACAATTTAACAATTATTTAACAAGTTACCTTCTCTTTTTATATTAGGGTTCATACAATCAAGCACGCTAGAAGCCTTAATATACTGTAGTTCAAATCAATATAAACTTAAAGGTCACTTTGTAAAATACAGATCAGTAAAAATAAGAGTTGATTTAAATTGCATTGCATATATATACATATCCGTGCATTGCATATCCATGACATATGTTCATATGTGCCACATTACATATGTGTTTGAAGCTTCTATTGATTTGAACTGCATTATAGTATATGACCCTTCTTATTTTATAAGCACACTGAATTATAAGAACATTTAAATGAGTTTGTTATTGTACGTTGTTTAGTATTTGTTTTAATAATATTTTGTACCATGACATTTCATTATTTTGTTAATTTTCTATTTTGTTGTACAATAAAAGTTTTTCAAACCTTTCTCATCACTTTAATATTATTATTGGGCGCTGGATCCTCTATATAAAAATGTATATCAATTCAAATATATAATCACTATTTTAGACTTATCTTAAAATCCATAGTTGGTATTAATTTTTAAAGACCTTGGTTTCATTACCAATGAAATTAGTACAAATTAGGGCAAGATAAGCTACACGTAATTATAGCTCGCTCTTGATTGAGATTTTGGCATATATTGATGAACACTGATTTCCCACCATGAAAATACTCAATTAAGGGAAAAGTTTTTAAACGTGTAACACGGATGGCCATTTTTAGCGAATTTCCCCTATAGGGAAGAAGCTATTACCGTAGTCGGCATGGTAAGACCTAGGCCCGGGACCATGATAACTTTTCGTTTTGAGGTCCCCAGACCCCAAAAACACCATTCGTTCGAAACTGTATATATATATATATATATATATATATATATATATATATATATATATATATATATACAGTATATATATATATATATATGTGTCCGTGAGCACGATAACTCTCGTAAAAATTATCCGATTTTGATGAAATTGGTATAAACGTGTAAAGCAACATTTATGACTTTAAGTTCGAAAACCAGCCAGATCGCTCCATCCAAAGGGGTATTTTGGGGGGGTTTTGTACCCCAAAAATGGGTTTTTCGAATTTTGTACATATAATTTTGGAAATGGTCAAATTTTAGTTTTTTCCATTGGATTCAGCTTAAAAAACACACAATTTGGTATTTTGATCATTTCTCTACGTCAATTGGTTACCGAGATATTGAAAGTACTAAACACAGTACGTTGTCTAATGTTATTCTTATGGAGGAAAAGAAAAATTTTATATCTCGCTTATTTATGAACGGATACTGACGAAACTTGGTATACGGCTTCATCTGGTTGTGGACCATTGATATTTGCTCAAAAAAACAATTTTTTTCCAAAGGCTCCCGTAGCAGCAAACCTGCGTACTCTGCCCCATGTTATTCTTATGGAGAATAAGTAACGTGTTATCTCCCTTAATTTTGAAAATAAATTAATGAAATTTGGTATGTGGCTTTACCTACATGAGTTATATTGATATTTGTATAAAACCCCATTTTTTGTGTTCCTTGCTTCAGCAAACCTGCATACTCAGCCGCCATGTTATTCTTATGGAGAATAATTAAAATGTCATAAATCGTTTGTTTATGAATGTATATTGATGTGGCTTGGTATGTGGCTTTATGTGGTATTAAGATACATTTATATGCATTGGAAATTCGCTGAGTACGCAGGTTTGCTGCTACGGGGGTATTAGACTTATGATAGGTTGCGACCGTGAAGGAATCTCGCGGCATAGGCACCCTATGTCTCCATAAACTTTTAGCAATTTTGGGGCGTAAGTAAATGTTATTAAATTGATAGTTTTAAGCATAAACCTTTGCATGCATAAGCTTTTACATATACCTCCCTAGTTATATATTATCCCAGGTTTAGTTATATTGAAGGGTTTAACAAATGAAAGCCTCATAGATTATTTGAGTGTTTTTAGATAGCAAATTATATTTTTTTCAGTTTTTTTTATTGTAAAATGTATGTCATATTTGAAAACAAATATATTCATTTAAAGAATTTTAAAGCCATGACGAATTTTGGAAAAATTCAAATATAAGGCTAATTATTAAATTAACAAAACCAAACCATTTTAATGTAAATATTATTTGAAACGTACAATGTTAGGTCTGTTCGTCAGATAACAATTTCTGAATTTCCCAAACCCACATAAATAGTGAGCGTAATTAAATGAGAGTGAATTATGATTTTATTAACTTAAATAGCGTCTAATTTTAATAGTTATATAAAAACAAGTTAAAATAAGTCCATTAGGGCATAACATGACGCTCTAGTACATAATTCGTCTGAAAAGCCAGTAACGATCGGAGTAAATTAAATTTTGTAAGTGTTATAGTTTGTTTTTCCTCCGTCAAAAATAAAAAATGTAAATATTGATTTTATTCAAAATTATATTTCTACATGTAGTATTAAAGTTTTGAACTGTACCTGTAAACGTTTTGAATTTCATTTAAATTAGTTGTAGAATATAAGCAAGGATTAACGAAACATTTTACTAAAAACTATGAAATATTCCCTACGAATATAATAATGATATTTCCTATGTAATAGTAACTATGAAATATTTCTAATGATTATTTATATGAAATATTTATTTAGGTTGAAAAAATTTCCAAACGAAAATTATTTTATTGTAATTCATTAAAGAGGAATATACGGTAAGGTTTATACCAAATAACACTGTTCAAAGGAAATTAAGTTAATTATTGTAAACATCTGTGAAGTGTCTTTTCGCTGAGGTAATTTTAAAAAGTCCATGTTTAACAAAAAGTAGAATTTCCTATGCACATCTTGCGCATCTCGTTTTGAGTTAAATAGTAAACAAAACAATGAATTACAATCTGAAGTTAGATATAATCCTTATTACATCAGTTAATTTAATTTAATTGAATTAAGAAAAAAAACATGTGACATAAACCAAATAAAACACTCCTCCATAATATGAATAACATGGGGACTTGGAAGTCCGAGGAAGTAGAGCCCTGAGGCGTAAATCAAAAATCTGAATCCAGTTTGCACATCTGCACACTTAGACGCGCGTTTTAGTGTATAATATTAGGGGGTGAATAAAAATCAAAGCCTTATTATTTCAAAGTTTGCATGTCATGTATTAATAATATGTATATAGATGTTAATACAATGTAATTATTTAATGTCAAACATGTGACATATCAATTTTAATTCATCGAGGCACTTCAATTTCTAATCATAACATAGTAATGAATATCACAAAGCTTTAGAAAACTCCTTTCAATGAAATCAATTACCTCTAACAATAAAAGCCGCAGTTAATAGAAAACGTTATTAGGAGTAAAGTTGGCGAAGACTGGAAAGTCGGAGAGAAGTTTTCAGTTATCAGAGGAGGGATCAGGGAAGCTGGGTGTTTAATAATCATTGCTGCTGCAGACACGGCTCTCCGCTTTTGGCGGGGTTTTATTTTCGCGGGTCTATTCAATTTTACTTGATTAAAGTCAAATACCATTTTCATTTTATACTAGTTTAAAATGATGACTAAATATTTCTAAAGTGGATTAAATACACTTTGGAAATATAAAATATAAAAATTCTTCAGCGATTTCAATTCTTCAACATGTTTTTTAATGCAATAAAATCTATTCTCTGCAGACAATTATAATTATAATATCTTGATTTATATAAAACAACGATATACGACCAATAGTTTCAATTTTATACTTACCCATTCCTGATAATACAAGTTGCTTTGTAATATGTTCACTACATCTTGTAACCAAACCTTTAAAGCCTTTTTAAATAAACTAGTTGTCCTGTTGCTCGAACCCGAGCAAGTTTGATCCCAACGAAAGGTTTATTCAGTTGTAAACAAATATAACAAAACATCTGATATTAAAACGGATGATAACAACGTACTTTCAGTCAACACGTAGTTTAGACTTCCGCCGTCGGATAGCGCCACGGTTCCGAAACTTCAGCCCTTTACTGTGTTTAAGTGATGCCCTTTCTTAAAATTCTGAGACGTATTGGCAAATCTACGTAAAAACGCCTTTAATTTAGCACCTCAAACATTAAAATCCGTCCAGCCGTTATCGAGTTATGACTGTGAATAAAAAAAAACCCTAGCGTATTAATATATAGATAATTGAGTCTAAATGACCTCGCTGCGCTAATTTTATATTTTCATATAGTGTAAAATCGCTTCAATCTTACCTTTCTGCGTTAAGAACCAAATCTGTCTAAACACATTGATTAATTAACATTAAGCATCATCGGACATCATGATCTGACACATCATCATCTGACATTATCTGACACAATAATGCTTCACAAGATTTACATTATCCAAGGCGATTTACATTATTCAGAGATATGGTCATCCGGCGACCCTGTTATTCGCCATGCGTTAATAATACAGTAAGTAGTTTAAATTAATGTTGACCTAGGTTTTATGTATATTGCTAATGTACGACTTGGAAGAACTGGGTGACTGAAGGTAATTTAAACCACATATTGAGTCATACCAGTTCTAGTGCAATATTACGTATTTAAGATATACAAACCAAAATCCCAGCAACATTACTGAAGCTAACCACTCAAAGGAAGGTGAACCTTCTTCATCGTCTTATTGCTGAATATTTCCTCTGTTTTGATAAAATAATAAACCAAAGAGAATTTCTAATGATAAACTGTGTTTTAGCAACAATTTCAAAGGAGCTGCCAAGGCTACCAAGTTTATAAAATAATATTTTTTTTAGGATAAGAAATTGAAATTAACAGTAAAATTAAAGTCACAGATATTTTTTACAGCGACAAAATTATTTACAGTCTTGCAAAATCCGTGTTTTCAACCCAATTTCCTCGCTTTTTGAGAAATTATCAGACTTGTCATTAATTAACTTTTATAACTCAATTTACTTTCGCCAAACGCACGAAAAGGTAAACGAACAGCTGACAGGCAAGTGCAAATCAGGCCTAGTTTTAAAGAGGCTATAGTATATTAAAATGGAATTTTAATATTAACAAATTATCCGTAAAGTATATCAACCAAAATTAGCATAACTTTCTTACATACATTACATACATACTTTCTTAAATACAGTTTTAGTTAGTTAGTTAGTTTTTTCTCTGTAATGCGAAATCAAGTGTCATGACAAATGTGTGAACGTAGAACGTGATTCTGTATGATAAATAAGCATTTGTTTATTACAATGATTGTCAATAATTATCATTCTTTCGATAATGATCATAGTTTTCAGGGTAGGAAAACCCATTTTAGTTCAAATAATCCTGTTTAAAATTTATTAAAATCGCGGTTTTTTTGCTTTTTTTGCCCGGTTGCTATAGTTTCGAACTGTTTAATAATTATAAGCATATGCAAACAAATGTACACATTTTTGTACAAGAACATAATAATTTATCAATCTTTCTATAGTAGTTTCAAAAACCCTCATCGGTTTGAAACTAACAACAATTTAAAATCATGTTGGCTAGAATTTCATTGTAACAGATAAAAACGAGGAACGCGTGGCTATAATTGATCAAATAATAAGGCCCAATTTCAAAATAAACATAAATCATAACATGTAATTATTTTGCAGCCATGGAAGAAGAAAGGACAACTGAAACTTCCTAAAAAACAACATACAAACAGCTATGACTTTTCCAAAATGCTATTCACAAAGTGATACTGTCCATAAGAAGCATATAACTGTTAACTTATCTTTCACGTAAGAGATGCCACTGAAAAATATTAGTCGCTTCAAAATAAATAGTTATAATAAACCTACAATCTAATGTTTTACTTTATAATAATAGTGGTTAGAAGAAAATAAGTCTTTCCGTCTCACAGTTTCTGGCTGTAGTCATTTACTTGAATTTTTCGTATATATAATTTGCAAAATAAATATACTTACCTTATTTATATGAATACAATTCAATTCCATTACCTGTTGCATGTTTAACCTGGCTTTAAACTCTGTTACATATTCATATAGAGGTATGGAAATGACTGTGAAAGTGCGTTCAAATAATATTTAGAACCCATTAACCAATAATAGCCAATCACTCAGTAACCATGGTAACCACCCCCTGGCCTCCCCCTCCCCCCCATCACAAAGGGCATACAGAACAGGTTAGGCTACCTTTGCGGCATATATTGCCATGATGAATCTGTCCGTGAGTAATCCCAGAGTGACCATTATACTGTTGCAGTCTCAATTCCGATTGTAATTTCTGGATAGTAATATTATTTTAGTTGTGCAACTAATTATTACATATTGTTAACTAAACATTGCCATAAGCACGCCAAAATAAAAACAACTACAGAAATTAACATATTTCTAAATTGTGTATTCCAACGAGCAAAGAATTTAGGTTGTACTGTACCAATGTTAATTTTTAATTTATTTTTGTATGAAAATCTTTATATTATATACTAATATTTTCCTGGTAGTTATATTTATGTTAATTAATTATGTGTCATTGGATTAGTATTATCTTCAACTATGCTTTCACATAGGGTTTTCTGAGGAGAAGATAACTTCAAACGAACCGTGGTATTTTAACAAAACTATTAATCGAAGAAGTTATTTATCAAATAAATAAAACAAATATTTGTTCATCCTAATGAAACAAAGTTTTAATAACACAAATCTACTAATTATTCCCACTTTGAAACCCCCACTATATTTCTTTATCTCCATAAAACCTTTCTGTTAGTCGGGAACAAATCATTTGCAGATTGAACACGGAATAAAACCCCAAGGGAAATGAATTCGCGAAATAAAAACTCCGCGAAACCCAGACAAGTTGTTGCAAAATGTATGAGTATAGCAGCAAGCCAGGCTTCACAGTAACAGTGCTGCCTCTCTGTGTGTTACTCCCTTATAATTGTTACTTTGAGTGACCTCTAGATCATGGTTTGTCCAGTACATGCTCAATCCTTGGAGTTATGATATATAAAGTGATAGTTTAAAAAATATGAAAATATTTACGGAAGTTTTGTTTATTATACTGAACCGATGAATTTATTCTGTGTTTAAACAATCTTCGAGTAAAATATAATATTTAATTATTCAAACTTATCCCATGATAATCATGTTGAACAAGGTTCTAGTTAATTTTCCTTGGCTCAGTAACTAATTTCAAGTTACCATTAACATTCTGATGACCAATAAATTCTTCAAATGATACTAAGACCCCAGAAGTTCTTAATATTTATAATTATAACTTTTTTGTACGATACAATTACCAAGTTTAACTTAAAACTCTAAAACTGATATTGATTTGGGATCTGAAATCATCATTAAAAGAATAATTCCCAATATTATCCCTACAAATTTAAGTGATACCGACTACTTTTTAAATTAAATTCGTGCGCATACAAATAATCCTAGTGTAATTATTAACCGACTCCCCCGGACAGAAACCTAGGAAGAAATTTCATCCAAGCATCCTGGCTTCCATTAATATTTCAGAGACAATTTTACTTTAGATAAGTAAAACTTGTGTTTTTTTTGTGAGTATATTTTATTAAGAAGATTACATTTCAACGTTTAAAATGCCCACGTAAATGTCCACAAGTGAAATATTAAAGACTTATTTCAACATGACATACATTGTTTGTAAAACAGACTCTTTTGTTAAGTCCTTGGCTTACAAGCCAAATTTCTGTAGTTGCTTTCGATAAATGAATTAAATTATAAACATCAATATCCAATAAAATTTGTATACAAATTTGTTAAATATTCTAGGTTAGTTGCTTATTCTTTTACACTAAATTAATAAAGTAATTTACTTCTCAAAACTCATAATTTATTGTTTAATCCCTGTAAAGTGAACAGGAATAATAGTTTATATTTCTAGGCTCAAGAGCTTATTTTATGTTCCCATTAATCTTTTTGAGGACTAATCAAATCAAATGTTCACATTGTTATGACAACAACTTACATTACATTACAATATATAAGTTGTTGTGTTCAAATATCACGAACAACTTACACGAATTATTATGATTATCTTGAGTTTATAAGTACGCTTGTTTTAAAATTTAGTAAATTTAGATTTTAGACACTAAAACTCATAATGTTTTCACAATACACACAATATGAACATTTGTTTACATTCGTTGTATCTGTTGCAAATTTTATACTTTATAAACTCCAAAACAAACTTAAAATTAAGAAGCAATTCAAATATTGCTCTAGTTTCTTATTTATTCACCAGTAACTTTCTTAGATCCATCACTCTTTGAACTTTAAAATTCAGATTTGCATCGAGAAATAAAACGACGAGAGCTCAAGCACTCTACATTTCAAAGGGGTCGTTAACTCCACCTTTCTGCCCGTTGCTTCTTTTTAATGACTTTTATTTAATGAGCTTAACTTTAGCTTGTATTATTAATTTTTTCAAACGAGTTGAACAAAATGTTGACAGAGAAATTAAATTTTAAGTGTCGTTACTCTAGTAAAGACAGTTTTGTATAGTTATTTAGTTTTTTTATTCTTCAGTATGGTTTAGCTAATAATAAATTTGTTAATGTAATTAACTTCACCGGATGCTAATTAAATGATTAATTTTGTAAGAATATATAAGATAACGTAATACATATTAGTATTGGCTAAAATTACTTATACATGTATTATTGAGAAGAACAGATTGGATAGCCGAAAATTAATTTCATTTTGATTTTACCGTCAGTAATAGCTTAATATGTTTCAAATACCTTGTTACGTTGATGGCATTCGGTGCTTGCAATAATAGCAACTAATTAATCAACACAAACACACTGATCCCCCGCGGATACAAGAGAGCTGATTTATCGTTAATCAACCAATTAATTTGTTCGTTACGCGCATTACAATTTTTAACCACCGTAACGTTGCACCAATACTATCAACTTGCATCAAAATACTGTTTATGCTGTTGTAAAAGTACCACGCGCATAAAATAGTTATGCCACTTCCCTTCGTTAATTTATTTTAACTTAAACAGAATGACCATGATAAAATTTATGTAGTTTTGTTGTAGTATTTTTGGTAATTTTTTTAATAATAAGTTAATTGTAATTTCAGAATCCGTTTCTAAAAACTATATATGATAAATAACCCAATGCGTAGATTTGTAAAAGATATTGACTTTTAGATTTGTTCCTCGGAAGAGGACAACTTGACCGGAAACTCTTTTATGTCTGTAAGATCATCTAAAGTAATTTTCACGCCCTATCACAGTTTTATTTCCATTCGTTTAAATTTGTATATATATATATGTAGTAGATTTAACTCACATAAATTTTGCACTTTAATCTGCAACTGTACTTATATTTGTGTAAACTTGATTTGTTGTAAACTGTTATATCGATTACTAGCAGTTTCCCGGCGCGCGTTGCTGCGCCCAAATTAAGTTGTTTACTAATTACAGCTGTTAATTTTGTAAACACTAAATTTCTAAAGCCTGACACTGCACCCTTGTATGCCCTCTGGGTCGGAGCCCTTTGGACAGATTTGCACCAAACTTCACACAAACCATCCTTGAATAATGCTTAATAATGCCTGAAAGTTTCATTACAATCTGTCGAGCGGTTTCGGAGTCCATAGGCTACATACATATATATATATATATATATATATATATATATATATATAAATATACATACTTCCTCTTTTATATATTTAGATGTTCTTTATCAATCAGATTTTGAGGCTAATTTGTTCAAGAGAATTATAATAGGTATCTAACTGAGTTACGTTAAAAATGAGAACTAATGCGGTTCAATTGGGTATCTTAAGAGAGATAAAAATAATAGTTAAACAGCAAATTAAATTAAAGCAAAAATGATATACTGGAATTGCATCAATCACTGGAGAATAAACGTCGTGTTTTAAAGCAATTACAATTTAAACAATTATTTACTATTTATATTTATACTAATCCCCGACTTATAAGTAATAATGGTAAGTGACTTTAACGGTATATTTCATATCTCGTCTAACTAAAACTGATCGAATTACGGTTTAACTTTAACTTTAGTTAGTTAACTTAGTTAATTAGAAACTTAAATAATTATTTGTTTAACTTTAATTTATTATTTCTTAAACTGTAGGAACACACACTCTCATAGGATTATAAATACATAAACAAGTACAACCACATTTGAAAATAAAAGACAAACAGTTAATAGATACTTATCGCTATGCGCGAGTGAATTTCATCTGGCAACATTTTATTGTTTAACTGTCAGTATTGTTAGGCCACACAACTGACGGCAGCCTTTTGTGCCGTTGATTGGTTTCATGGTCGGCTGCATTTAATCCAAATGTTTCCCGTTTATTGATAAATCCGCCATTGTTTTGCCCAATCACTGCAACTTTTGACTCTTCAATTCGTCCGCTATTTATAACATTGAAAACTCCGAGTTATCCCTTTTAATACAATCTTTTTATAACTTGTTTTCTAATTGGTATTATTTTCTGTTCGATAGCATGTAAATGTACACAATTGTGTATTGTTATAATGCTTATTTTCTCTTCACAATAGATACACTTAAAATTATTTTTCTACTAGATCAATGAAAAAAACTGCTTCCAATTCAATAGAATTGCATTACTATCACCATTAATTATTTATTATTACCTTAGTATGAGACATTTCAAAGTTTTATTCTGATCCAAAAACACAGATTTATTACCAATTTGTTAAACAAATTTTGTTTGTAATGTTTGACACAGCTACCAATCTAATGTAGATTCCATATTATTTTGGAGGTAAAATTTTACTAGTTTCCATTTAATTGGATCAATCCTTTATAATGGTAAATGTTTTTTTCTTTAGTTAGAGTTTATTTTCTAAGTATAGTAATACAAAAATAAATCATAGGAGTAATGTATTTTCAGAATACACTTTTGGTATATTAAAAAAAATCAAGTTATTAAAAACAATTCTCATACCCATAATAAAATAAAATAAAATTGACCTATGGTTAAAACACATTGGCCATAGCTTTATACAGAAATACTAGTCGATTCCCCTTTCTCCACACTGTGAGCTCAAAATATGTATTAACAATTTTATGTTTTATGATCAGCTGATTAAATGAAATAACACCATAAGATTAACAAACTTTTAAAGCCCATAGGGTAGATGAAGCCCTGAAGTTAGATGTGTTCTTAATCCCCCAAACTCACATCGCGAAAGTAAGAGCTTTTAATTGATACTGAACACGAAGATTTAGAGTTATAAAATCACTAAAGAAAAAGCTATAAATTATTTTAATATGGAAGATATATTAAATTTCGTTTCTATATTGTAGTAACTACCTACACTCGATACAAACCAAAAGAGAAAATTAATTTTCCCCCTGATATACTGGAAGAAATGGGGCAACATTATTTAGCAAGTTTGAGAAGAGGGCATGAGGGCGGACGAAAAGACGAGGACATAAATCGCGGCCGAGAAAAGCCGATACTTTGCAATAAATCAAACCCTCCATCAGCCGCTGAGCTGTTGAGCCCGCGTCACTCTCGTCAATAGCTACATGTTGTCAATGTATGTATACACAGCGTGTTGTGCTGAACAATGATGTCGCACGCAAATATTGTTGTGGTGAATATGCTATTGCTTTGTGAATCTAGTGCCGTCGAATATGGTTACGTTGCTTTGTGTTTTGTGTGCAATTTGGAATACTGTAAACATTAATAAAGGTGTGGTTATATAGTAATTTAATAATTGGTATGCAATGCGTTGTTCGAATTATTTTTTAACACTAAATGTAGCTTGTTAAAACGATTGTAATATTAGTTCACTGTAAGAGTTTGCTGATCAATTTTTTACACATTCACAATTGGATTTGCGTGTAGTGTATTATGTAGTGAATAGCAATTTGTATATTTTTTCAACTCATCTTACCGACAGCTTTATTAAAATTGGTGTTACTTTACCTTTTTCTTCTGGTGTATAAAACTACACCACGTTTATTACGTTTCGGTAGGGTTACTTACCTCATCCCAACACCAAGTGAAAGGCCTTACATTATTTATACATCAACAGTTCATACACCTGACTAGCTACCTAGTAACTAGCAAGTACTATCAAGAGAGTGGATGTGTGTAGAGACAGTGAGTGTAGAGACAGTGTGTAGAGACAGTGTGGGTAGAGACAGTGTGTAGAGACTGTGTGTAGAGACAGTGAGTGTAGAGACAGTGAGTGTAGAGACAGTGAGTGTAGAGACAGTGTGTGTAGAGACAGTGTGTAGAGACAGTGAGTGTAGAGACAGTGTGTAGAGACAGTGAGTGTAGAAACAGTGTGTAGAGACAGTGTGTGTAGAGACAGTGTGTAGAGACAGTGTGTGTAGAGACAGTGTGTAGAGACAGTGAGTGTAGAGACAGTGAGTGTAGAGACAGTGAGTGTAGATACAGTGAGTGTAGAGACAGTGTGTGTAGAGACAGTGTGTAGAGACAGTGAGTGTAGAGACAGTGTGTAGAGACAGTGTGTGTAGAGACAGTGTGTAGAGACAGTGTGTAGAGACAGTGTGTAGAGACAGTGTGTGTAGAGTGTGTAGAGACAGTGTGTGTAGAGGCAGTGTGTAGAGACAGTGTGTAGAGACAGTGTGTAGAGATAGTGAGTGTAGAGACAGTGTGTAGAGACAGTGTGTGTAGAGACAGTGTGTAGAGACAGTGTGTAGAGACAGTGTGTAGAGATAGTGAGTGTAGAGACAGTGTGTGTAGAGTGTGTAGAGACAGTGTGTGTAGAGACAGTGTGTAGAGACAGCGTGTAGAGACAGTGTGTGTAGAGACAGTGTGTAGAGACAGTGTGGGTAGAGACAGTGAGTGTAGAGACAGTGAGTGTAGAGACAGTGAGTGTAGAGACAGTGAGTGTAGATACAGTGAGTGTAGAGACAGTGTGTGTAGAGACAGTGTGTAGAGACAGTGAGTGTAGAGACAGTGTGTAGAGACAGTGTGTGTAGAGACAGTGTGTAGAGACAGTGTGGGTAGAGACAGTGTGTAGAGACAGTGTGTAGAGACAGTGTGTAGAGACAGTGAGTGTAGAGACAGTGTGTAGAGACAGTGAGTGTAGAGACAGTGAGTGTAGATACAGTGAGTGTAGAGACAGTGTGTGTAGAGACAGTGTGTAGAGACAGTGAGTGTAGAGACAGTGTGTAGAGACAGTGTGTAGAGACAGTGAGTTTAGAGACAGTGTGTAGAGACAGTGTGTAGAGACAGTGTGTGTAGAGTGTGTAGAGACAGTGTGTGTAGAGACAGTGTGTAGAGACAGTGTGTAGAGACAGTGTGTAGAGACAGTGTGTGTAGAGACAGTGTGTAGAGATAGTGTGTAGAGACAGTGTGTAGAGATAGTGAGTAGAGATAGTGCACTAGAACCATTGCTTAGCTTAAAGGCAGCAATACATACCAAGAAATGTTGTTGTAGTTATAGTTGTACTTTATATTGTTTATTAAATTATATGCATACATATTAAGATGTCGTTTTATTACAATTTACAAAATCGTTGAGCCAGACAGATGTGAGCTGCTGACTTTTAAATGTAAGTAGGTTTAACTTGATAACAGGTGAAGTTTCCTTACCTTCCCGAAACGTAGTGTAGCTTTAAATACTTAAAACAATAGGAAATGACGTAAAAATACACATAAATATTGTAAGTTTTAATAATTTGTCCACGATCCATAAACTAGATATTTAAAAAAATACATGTGTTTAGTTTATCAATCATATTAAAATTTAATGTCAAGTAACATTTCTGAGAGCACAGTGTGTAAATACTCTGAGACCGATGGTGTAAATACGAACATGTGTACATATGTAAATATACACATAACTCTTAACATTTCAGAATAAAAGTTCTACGATTGTAAATATGTTACCAAAATGGTCTGAAACCAAAAACTATAATACTTCCAGTAACTGCTTTAAGCTTGAGCTTCATGTGTTCGAAAGTGTATAAATCGCGAAACTGCGAAAAGGCGATACTTTGAAATAAATCAAACGCCTCGCTGCCTCCCGAGCTCATTATATCGCTCTCTACGTCTTGCTGGAGTGTGGAACATCTTCAGATGCTAAGGGCTCTCTAACTTGGAGAATATTCAAAATGCATACAACGCTCATTTATTTCTTAGGCCTACATTAATTACTGATAACACTGATCCACTCTATATGCAATATTTATTCAATTGTTCTATTCACTGTTTTCAAGAAACTATTTATTGATACTGCCTTGCTACTTTGACAGTTCACTAGCTAATTTATTCGTAGCTGTGATGATACTTTGGTTTTTATTTAAGTTTATAAGCCGGATGTTAAAATTTCCAATTTCAAAATGAGAATTTTAACAAAATAATAATTCTTCTGGGTTTGAGGTTTATACCTATCGATTTACTAGGTTTAAAATCCCAAAATTCCTAAGTTTTAACAAACTCATTCAATTGGATTCCAAGATAAATTTTTCAAACAGACATTGCTCGTGTTAGATATCGGATTTACAGGTCTGATTGATCTTCAATTTTGGTTACAGACTAAAACCAATTATTTAAATAAATATTATAAAAGCAGTTATAGTACTTTGCCATAGTATCTTGCCCGAACCATACCCATTTAAGTTGTTAAATAGATCAATTAATTGTGTATTTTACCTGTCCTAACAATATCATAACCCAATATTACCATTCCAAATTTAAAAAAAATAATACAATAAATAAAGGTATTGGAAAACAATTTGAAAAAGAAAATTGGTCCTAAAGTTGTATTAGTTCAGAAAAAATGCGATTTGACACAATTAGTTTCTATGTTGTTGTACCGTTATGTTTGCAGCATACTAATTGCTGATTATGCTAATGATGCATAAGCAATCAGCAACGCGGTCTGCTGATTGTTGATTGACATATGTTGCATTGTCGCCTTATTGCACCAATTCACAGCTGCATTCATGTGTTATTACTTTAGAGTTTCACATAAATTTAAAATGTTCTCCTTCGGTCTCGCCGGGGCTGTTCCCACGCCCCATAATGTTATTGTAGCTTGCAAATATTAAATTTTAATAGAGTATTAAAATACGCCCAGGTTGCGTCGGCGTCTTAAAAAGAGATATTAATATACTAACAAAAAATCTGTATTAAAATAAAATTAGCTTCAAAATGTTTTTAAATTTATCTAAATACATTTTTAAAATGAAATGTTTATTAAGCTTAGTAACGAATAAGTAATAGCTTTCTGTACAAATGGACAAAATAATGATAAACCATATACCTCATATACGTTCCCCATAACCTCTTTAAATATAAAAGTTTAATAAATTGTAAATACTGATGTTTAGTACCTATAGGTACTACATTTTTTCGTCGTCTTAAATATAATTTTTCCGACAACCTTGAGCTAAGCAAAATTTGTTGACCCTAACATGGTTACTCTTCGTTCGTGTTCTCTGTTAATGTGGTCACACGAGAGTCGTACACGTTATTATCATATAAAGCAAAAGCTGCAAATTGAGATATTTACTCTGTGCCAATGCAAAAATGTGACGAAATAATATGCAGTTACAAAGAAACAGTTTTAAACATTTCTTGTTCATTTTTCGTTGCCATCATGGCAAACCATAAGGCATATTTTCTATCCGTTATTGTCTTCTGTATCAAAAATTTCCTCATGGTTGTCGAAGGCTATATAG
The DNA here is from genome assembly GCA_963675035.1 of Allygus modestus. Taxonomy (NCBI): domain Eukaryota; kingdom Metazoa; phylum Arthropoda; class Insecta; order Hemiptera; family Cicadellidae; genus Allygus; species Allygus modestus. Next base: position 122,706,816 of record OY776117.1, on the reverse strand, counting down.
AACTTGAAGAATAGTGAATGACTGAAACCAGTCTGTCAGTCAGTCAAATCTAGCGGTTTTAAGGGATTTAAGGGTATATGAATGTTTCTAAAATTGTAAATAACGTATAGCCGCTGCGACGTTACTACACAAAAGATCTGCTATATTTTATTTTATACTTACATTTTTCAATCATAATTCCACAATACACAAACATAATTTTATAATCTCCCCAAAGACATATTATAATTACTACAATGTCCTAAAGTGTCAAAATAACAATATAAATGTTTAATAATTCGTTTCTAAGTGAGAGATTCTTCTTCTGGGAATAGGATATATGGATTCAAGAAATAAAAAGCTTTACAGTGAGATCTAATCATAAATTCGTTTAGTTTAGATGTGGCACAGAATAAAATAACCCCGTCGCAACTTACCTGCGTACTAAGCGAATTTACAATGCATATATATGTATCTTAATACCACATAAAGCTACATACCAAGTTTCATCAATATACATTCATAAATAAACGTTTTATGACATTTTAATTTTTCTCCATAAAAATAACATGCCGGCTGAGTATGCAGGTTTGCTGAAACAAAGAACCCAAAAATTGGGTTTTATACAAAGGAATATGAATATAACCCAACTAGGTGAAGCCACATACCAAGTTTTACTGATTTATGTTCATAATTAAGGGAGACAAAATATTTTACTTTTTCTCCATAAGTATGACATGGGGGCTGAGTATGCATGTTTGCTGCTGCGGGAACCATCGGTAAATTTTTTTGGTGCTAATGACAATAGACCGCAACCAGATGAAGCCATATAAGTACATAAAGTACTTTGGTCAGTATACGTTCATAAATAAGCGAGATATAAAATTATTCTTATTCTCCATAAGAATAACATTGAACAACGTCCTGTGTTTAGCACTTTTAATATCCCCGTAACCAACTGACGTAGAGCAATGATCAAAACACCAAATTGTGTATTTTTTAAGCTGAATCCAATGGTGTAAAATAATATTCGTCTTTGTCAAAGATTAAATGTGAAAAATTCAAAAAAAACATTTTTGGGGTACAAACCCCTCCCCCCCCCCAAAAAAAATACCCCTTCAGATAGATCGATCTGTCTGGTTTTTGAACTTAAAGTCATAAATTTTGCTTTACACGTGTATACCAAATTTCATCGGAATCAGACAATTTTTACGAGAATTATCGTGCTCACGGACACACATGTATATATATATATATATATATATATACGTATATATAAGTACATATATATATATGTATATCTACAGTTTTGAACGAATGGTGTTTTTGTGTCTGGGAACCTCAAAACGAAAAGTTATCATGGTCCCGGGTCTAGGTCTTAGCATGCCGATTACGGTAATAGTTTCTTCCCTAAAGGGGAAATTCACCAACAATACAATTATACAATAAAATATGATATGATATTACAGGATGTAATATATGAATCCACTACAATAAATATATATAAGATAGTACAAGGTACATTCTCTCATAGAGTCTGAAGATAACCGGTGAGGCTGGTTGAAATTGATAGCTTTGACAATCTCTCATATTTATTTACCATCGTGTGTTATTATATAGTTATAATATAATATAATAAATATATATATTAAATAATAAATAAATATATATAATTAAGAGTATCAAAATTGATTTGATTAAATTTCACAGTTATAACAATTATAAACAAGTAACAAGCTACATACGATACAAAACGATGATACTTTTTTTATCATTCAAAGCCCTGACACCGTATATTTTAAAAACTCACCCACTTCTTCAGCCTATTGTGTCACAATTTATTTATTTAGTGGAACTGGTTTCAACTCAATTATGAGTCATCATCAGCCACTAATTGACAATAAATAGGTACTAGATCTATGAATGTCGCCGAGCGCGGATCGAGTAATATGAAACCATCGACCCTGTAGGATTTTTAAAAGTGTAATTGTGCCTTGTGTTATGTGACTCGTAAGCTCTGTTTTGTACGTTTTTGAATTATGTATGTTTTAACTTTTACGACAGTGGATATGTGACCACAGTATTTAATGTCAATAATTGGCTGATGATGACTCGTAATTGAGTTGAAACCGGTTCCACCAAAGGAATAAATTGTGACACCATAGGCTGAAGAAGTAGGTGAGTTTTTAAGATAATGGATTATATTTTTATTAAATTATATACACTATACTTAGAATGGTTTTTAGTTTAAACCTTTCAAAGTCATTTTGCGCCCCGGGAATCGAACCCGCGACCTCTTGCACCAAAGTTCAAGACGCTAACCGTTAGGCTAGCAAGACCTCGGAACAATCATTTGGCTCTATTCATTTCGTGAGTACCTCGGTGTATCTCAGTGGCCAAGTGGCCAGTTATGTTTTTTTTTTATATTTACGTGACTTAAATGACCCTAAAGTGGTTTGTGTATCCTATTGTGGCAGTGTATACCAACAGATCACTCTATAGAATCAGAGGGAGCTTCCGTCAGCAGCATCAACCTGCTTTTCTGATAAGACCAATGTTAACTTTGAAGTCCCATCCCTCCTCAAAGGATTATTGGAGTCTTTGCTTTATGGCTCATTCTATAGAGCAAAAAATACCTTGCGATTTCAGTGAACAGAATTTTTATATAAAAATAATAATCGTTCAATATCTTTCCAAAATATTCAATTGTGCGATTTTTTATGGGTTTCCTATTTGTAATTTCAAAATATTTTGCTTTTTTAAACTGGAAAGCAGTTTTTTAAATGAGAAAACAGCTGTGTATTATTCAAAATCGTTGTCATACATAAAATATTTAGAATAATCTGTTGAGAAGGGGTGGGAGTTTAAAGTTAGCATTGGCCGTATGGGAGGTTCAAGTAGAAATGCGAAATAGTTCGTGATTAGAGCCCCCTCAAAACCACTTTCGCTGATAATCACTGCTCCAGAGGCTGTTCACAAAAAGGTTGAGTAGCTTTTCAATCGGTGGCTTTTTGTGGCTATATTCTTATAATAACCTATTGTAAAAGACACTAAGCGTGGAGCTAAATCCATTTATGGATATATAAATATATATCCATAGTATATATATATATAAATATATATCCAGAGTATATATAAATCAATATACTCGGGTACTTAAAAACATAACGTAAAACTTCACCTTACCTCATATCAGACCTGAGACACCAACTTATTTACTGATAATGTTACATCATTTCAATAAATATTCAAAGAAACGTCGAACTTCTTAGATTTGAATAAAATGAGGATATCAAAAGTAGTATAGAAGCTCGCTGTTCTTTCGTCCATTCGGTAGGTGCCCAAGTCGTATCGCTTGGTGATGACGCGCCTCGCCACGCCGAACTCCAGCAGCTTCATCGCGGAGGGGACCATGTTCTGGTTGGGCTACTCCACTGGAGACTCGGGCACAGAACATTGCAGTACAGCTGTCAGTTGTGATAAGATACTAGTAGGCATGTGTCGCTCGAAACCGAACAAAGTTGATCCATAAAGTGTCTAAAATACTTTGTCCTACCACTTCAGTAATCTGTTCCTACAGTAGTGTGAGTTTATGGCTTTCGATTCTGTAAAAGCTATGTTTTACTGTATATACAGTTTATTTAGAATTTAGTTGAATCAAAACTTATCTCAATGTTATCCTTATGGGGCAAAAACTAACTTTGAGGGCGGTCTGTTCCCTTCAAAGTATGGGGTTTTTGAAAAGTAGAGAGATATTTTACGATGTAAAAATTCTATAAAATGTAGTTTACAACAGATATTTCTCCCATGGTCTACTTAAGCGAGTGGTCTCCCACGAAGGCATGGTGTGGTACTAGTGAGTGGTGTGTATTTGGTGGGCACAGGCGTGGTGGTGTACCATCCCCTTCCCTCATACACATTGCCGTTGTCGTCGATCGTAAAACTGAAAATAACACCAGAAAGGTTGGGTCGTAATGGTTGGATAAGGTCCATGTACACAAAACCGAATGGGTCACACATTTTATTTTAAAATTAAAATGTTTCTCCCCCAAAGTTCGTAGGGAAAAAATATCACTGAATGTCCTATTACTTGGCTGTTGTCCTGTCACGCGCTACTGTTTCCATTTGCCACTGGGCTATTACTTATATTGATGCTTTCTAAGAACAGATCGACCTTAGGTTTGGACCGTTCCCTATCAAAATGTTAAAAAATGCCACAGGTGTAGATACACAAACCAAAAAAAAATGCCAAATTTGTTTGTAAGTAAACTAAAATGACAGACTTCTGTCAATACACCGGATGTCCTAAGTCTTTCCTTGATATAGGAACTAAAGACAATTAAAACCAATAATGGTAACACACTTTTATTTACAGTTATTCAAAGTAGGCTTCTTAAGTTTATTGTGGCTATATTAAAAAAAACTATTTTATTACCATATTACGTATTGTTATTACTTACGGGATGTAATAAAAGACGTCTTACAACACTTAAAAATATATTTACACCTATACTGTATTCACATAAAAGATGGTACAAGGCTATCGATTTCGTTCGGCCACACCGGTCATCATCAGGCCAACGATAGAAAATATCTATGTTTACCGTCTGCTATGTGAATACAGTACAAGTGTAAATATATTTGTAAATGTTGTAAGACGTCTTTTATTTCATCCCGTATATTCAAAATTAATACCCCTCAATTTGTGCACTTATAATGTATTTTAACATGTCCAAACAATACTGGTTATTATCCCAGGTTTTGGACATTGGGGCGACCAGTTCCTTTTTTTCGCACCATGGTCACCACGAGACAGTTGGGAATCTGGATAACAAATTCTGAGGGGGGTCTCAGAGTCCCCCTTTAACCTTAATTTGAATAACTTGGTATTTTTTTCTTTATGGACGGGAGCCCCCTCGGGTCCCTGTAATCCGGGGGCCTGGGGCAAAGTGTCCCGGTTGTCCCCTCCCCATCTTGGCGGCACTGTATCACGTACGTTTCCTATTTTTTACAAATCCTGATAATACCTTATAAAACTTCACTATCGAAATTGTTGACTTTAACAGTTATTTTCAACGTTTTCAACAAATCTTAGTGAACTCAGTGAACAGAGTATAATCACAAGTAATAAGTGGTCAGTAAAATACTACAATTTAACGTTTGCTGTGCTGAAGATAACTGTTTTTGTTATTCGTCATGAAAGTGTTCTCTAGTTTTTTTTTCTTTAAAAGTTGGATTGGATTCTTTAAATTGGATTTGGATGATCTTTTGAGGGGGATATGAAAGTTAACAATTAAGAGAAGAAGAAGAACTATAGGAGGTTTTACACAAAATTTGACTTTATTACGTCTGAAACATACTAATGCACTACAATTGCACGAGCTATACCAACATGTATTACCTGGCAGCAGGAAAAGTCACAGAATCAAGCAAATGCTTGAGTGTCGCCAGCACTAACTACCATCATTTGGGTCTACAGACCATTTAGTTTACAATGTAATAAAATTTTCCAGTTACCGATTGCAATCCAACAGGGGTAGTTAAATTACATAAAAAATACAGAATCATGGTTGGGTGGGATATCTTTAACGAGTTTCCCATCCAAAATTGTTCTAGAACCATAAATGGCCAACTACAACCTTAATGTTTGTTTACACAAAGGTTTTCCACTATTTCAGTATGTGTTACTAACAATTTTGGAAGATTGTTTAACAGACTGGTTAAGATTTGTTAAACACATAAACCGTTATTACAAACCGTTTGGCGATTTTCCTTGGTTTTAACCATCGCATTTTATTGCACTGTGCTCCATTAAACATTTCTTCTAACCCAAAACAGAGTACTTGTATTATATGTACTTACATTTTATATCGTCCATCTCCTTTCTCAAATGCCTTCTCTGCAGATTGGACAACACCTTTTTGCAATGCGTCTTGCTCATGCACTTTACCTTCCCTGTGTAGAGTAGCAGCAACACGTTGGACACTGGGGTCCTCAGGCGCGTGGTGCCCTTGGGGGGAGGGGCGTCCCAGGAGGTCCGTGGGATTATCTCCGCCTCGGACTCAAACTTTACTGTTATCAAGATAAAATTTTGATTAATTTTGGCTAACTGCTAAGCAACTCTTTCAAAGCGATCACCAATAACTAAAGCCATTGCAGTACATCAACTGTCTCCCGATGTTCGCACAAGCTTATTGGTCTGTAGAAATGGGCAGTTGGTAAAACTTGTTGAGAGTGGGCTCCAACCACGAAAAATTTAGCGTTTCCACCTGCCTCCCTCATAAGGCCAACGTTAGCTTTCAAAGCCCATCCGTCCCCAGCGGATTATCCGATATCGTTGCTTTATGGCTCATTTTAAAGAGCAAATAATACCTAGCGATTTCAATGAGCAATTTGTCGATATCACAAACAATAATTGTTCTATACAAATATAAAATAACTAATACGAGACGCTCCCCCGCAATATATTGCGGATATAATCCTTATGACAGCTGTTTATTGAATTAAGAAAAAACACATGTGACAGAATCCAAATAAAACTCTCCTCCATATGAATAACTTGGGCACTTGGGAGTCCCGTGGCGCAGAGCCCTGGAGCCTAATCGAAATAATGGCTCGTCAATGACTTAGAACGTGAAATTATCTTTTAAATAAAAAATTATCATCAACATTGGTTAAGTATCAACTTCAGGAAGTTCCAACAAAGAGCAGGTTTTTTTTAAATATGTAGATTTACGATTTGATATGAGTAAACCGTTTGTGATATTATTACTCTTGCTTACTGAAATCACTAGGAATTTTTTTGTTCTTTAAAACGAGCCTTGATCGAACGATAAACGGATGATCCGTTTGGGAAGTGCGGGCTTTGAAAGTTATAACAGTGGTTTTATGGGAGGAATAAGTAGTAGCCGGTGACAGAAGCCCCTTTCTTAATTAGCTCGGTACGTGGTGTTGTAACTGCAGTGTAGAAATGGAAATGTCTCAAAACATTAAACGAGTAAACGAATACAGCTGTACCATACGATATATTCCAATCGGTATCTCCGATATGTATGCATATTTACTGTCTTGCATGTGAGTACAGTGTGTGGCGCAAGTAGTTTGAAAGCCATTGGCATCTAGCTGTGTATTTTGGGGGTTCGGAAGACGTCCATCTTCTCAGCTCTGCCCCCTGGGCTTTCAAAATTCCAATGTTAATTTTATGGAAAAATTAAATAAATTAAACTGATAATGTAATAGCAACTGTTGATACTAACAAACAGTACAGAAGCAAGATCAGCTGTTATGAGGGAACCTTTGGTCCTCTGACATTTCAATGTAAACTAATAAGTCAGTATTTGTGATCTATATTCCCAAAATGAAAAAAATATATAATTCAACAAATAAAGACCTTTTATGTGGTAAGCCTCCTGAGGACTGTATAATGGTAAACAATAGTTCGATGAGTAGTTACAGTTTAAGTCTCAACAGAGGGGGCAGAACAAATACATTACATAATGAAAAATTGCCCCATTATGCAAATATAATCTGCCGACGCTTTCATCAGCTACCCCCCCCCCCACCCCCCCAACATTGAAACTGGGTTTGTATAATTTATTTAACAATCAATGAGAGCTTGTACAATATGTAAAGCAACATGCACAATCGTAACAAATAAAACCATATCAACACCCTTAACATATATTGTTTTGATTGAATCATAAGAATTACTCATTATCTATTAGTAATAACAACAATATTAGTAGTAGCCCTTCACTGTAAATAGATTAGATTTATTGAAAATATATTTGTATTATATCAATATAAAACAATGTTAACAAATTGATTGGGGAGATGTTTTTATTTTATTTTATTATTTATTATTATTATAATTATTATTATTTTATTATTTATTTTTTTTATTTTATTTTATTTTATACTGTGTCCTCGGTTGAATCTTCATAAAATACTTATTTACTCGAAATACTCAAGAGTACGAGGCTCGTAAGTTGGCAGATGGATGTATTATTCATTCCCACTACGTTTAGGATATTAGTCACATACATACATTGTTGCCCTCATAGTAAAATATAACTAAATTGATCAGATGTATGTTTGTTTGCCATGAAAAGTAGTATTGATTAAATTACGACATTATTTATTTGTTGAATTACATTTTTTTTCATTTTGCGAAAATCCATCACAATTACTGTCTTATTAGTTTACATTGAGATGCCAGAGGTCCAGGAATTTCCTTAAAACAGCTGATCTTGCTTCTGTACTGTTTGTTAGTATCAACAGCTGCTATTACATTTATTTCATTTTCCCATAAAATTAACATTGGAACTTTGAAAGCCCAGGGGTCAGAGCCCAGAAGTTGGACGTCTTCCAAACCTCCAAAATGCACAGCTAGATTCCAAGGGCTTTTAATAAAACACATTAACCATGATTTTAAATCAAATGGTTTCGCCAGTAGCCTTTTCACAAAAATTGCCTTATTTTTTTAATAAGATTACGATACACTTTGCTCACTAATTATAATAATATTCGTTATTTAATAGCTCACTAAAGCTTATATTAAGCTTACGTCCAGAAAAAGTAACAGTTTGTTTATTTATTTGACCCCGAATTATGTCCCCGAATCTACTCTACTCCTCTTTATACATTCTTTCTAAATGTATTTTATAACAAATCTATGTAGTACTGTTAGTATTTATAACTACCATAGCAAAATTTATAATCTGATCCAATAATCTCTAACTAGTTCAAGTTTGATACAATATAAATTATATGTACCAGTAACATCTTATATTAGTTCAGGACAGTTATGCAAAAAAATGCCCTAACCTGGATCAAATTAGTTAAAGTATAAAACCTTCTGGGATGTGTTCCTGACATATCCCTCATCGTTTCCTGAAAGTTCCCAAAAATTCCCACCTTGGAAAAATCCGCCATATTGGAAAATGGCGGGAAAAGTATATAATTATGTAAGTTCTTACTTAAAACGGTATTATTTATTAAATAAACCATTTGGTATAACCATGTACATTTCGAAATTTTCACTATGAAAATATCTACACAAAAATATTATATTAAGTAGTGATATTTTGTATTTAACGGTAGTAATTACTATTAAAAGTTGATTTTTCAGTTTTAAAATGTGACATTTTCTATTCTTTCGGATTTTCCGCGGTCAGTACTCAAAATAGACAAATTTTACATATTAACAAATTTGAAGATAAACAACTTCCGCAGAATATTCATATAATAAATGAGATTTGGCCAAAATTAACGTCAACACCAAGCGCTAAAGTCTAGTAATTTCTCAGCGTAAACAACTCAGTGGAAGAACAAACACCTATCATTTCGCCATAAGTTTTTACCACTATGCTTCTGTGCTTAAGAGCATTCACAACCCACTGAAATTGTTGAAGTAATATAGGAAATAAGTCCTTTAAATATAAAAAATATCAAAACTCAGTTAAAATTCACCATATTGGAAAATGGCGAAAAGAAATCGAATAATGCATGTTTTCACTAAACGTTTTTCAATAGCTTAGTTTCATTAGCTTCAATAGTTTTTCAATACTATTTATAAATTGGAAAAAAAGCATAATTTACTCTACACAAAAATACCATAATTTGTGTTGATATTTCGTTGATTTAGTTTAATTTAACGAAAAATATTAATATGAATTAAACTTAATTATTTTATCAACTTGAGAGTTGTTTTTTTTATACCAATTTTGTTGTTGTGTTTTTTATCAAAGTAAAACTTAAACTCTAAACGAAATACACACACATGTTATTTATAACTTACTGCTTACAACTTAAGTGTAATAAAATTATTAATAACTTGTAAACACTTTTTTGGACTTCTTTACATATTTATTAATATTTTATTTCTTCTTTAGCATTTCATCTTTTCACACTGACGTTTCTTTCATCGAAGATGCCACTGGGACATCAGCATTTTGTAATAGTAACTACATTTAATAAAAGATAATTATTTAACCCAAAAAATAAAGTGAAATACTTAATAACAAAGTAGAGTTCAATGGGGATTTATCGTTATTACCGTTATACCGTATTATACAAAATATCACTACTTAATATAATATTTTTGTGTAGATATTTTCATAGTGAAAATTTCGAAATGTACATGGTTATACCAAATGGTTTATTTAATAAATAATACCGTTTTAAGTAAAAACTTACATAATTATATACTTTTCCCGCCATTTTCCAAGATGGCGGATTTTCCCAAGGTGGGAATTTTTGGGAACTTTCAGGAAACGATGAGGGATATGTCAGGAACACATCCCAGAAGGTTTTATAATTTAACTAATTTGTTCCAGGTTAAACTCTAACTGTCCTGTACTATATGTAAATATTACCAATTCTTTAAAAAGTAATAACTTGATGGTACATCAAATTGTCGACTTACCTGGATTAACAAACTTGAAAAGCATTATTTTGTTCAGAACTCTTTAAAAGTATCATCTCAAAATAAATCTGTCAGGAATTTCCTTTCAAGAAACATTATATACGCTTCTTATTTTGTAACTCTAAAATCAAATATTCGTCACTCAGTTCATCTTACTAATAATAATACTGTTAGCAATACACTGTTATCAACAGACCATTCTAATCAATAGTGACGTCGCCAGTATTCATTTAAACCAATATATATGCTCTAGATCTTCTTAATCTCAATACACCAAAACACTTACAAGTTGTTAAATTACACACTAGTAGTCCAGTTGTTATAGTACGATGGCAGATTGGCAGGGCAGCTGATTCATTGTTGGAGTTATCAATATTATTTAAATGACATAAATTGTGAACTTTGAATGTAGATTATTAACATAAAAGCATTCCTACGAACTTGAGATCCCCGCCGCCGCCAGGCACAAGTCAACCTGAAGCGCTTTCAAACAACATAAATGAGAGTTTAAAGTTCTAGAAGTTTTGCTAATCCTTTGCAGAGAAATATCTCTACACCTGTTGAATACAATTGATGTAAAACTCGTCTCCAATTAAGAGTGCTACCTTTACCTTTACATTCAAGGGGTATAGCGTAAGTATATAACTCTTTTATTTTTGTCTAACGTGACCTAAATATAAAAATACCCCCGTAGCAGCAAACCTGCATACTCAGCGAATTTCCAATGCATATATATTTATCTTAATACCACATAAAGCCACATACCAAGTTTCATCAATATACATTCATAAATAAACGATTTATGACATTTTAATTATTCTCCATAAGAATAACATGGCGCCTGAGTATGCAGGTTTGCTGAAGCAAGGAGCACAAAAAAGGGGTTTTATACAAATATCAATATAACTCATGTAGGTAAAGCCATATACCAAATTTCATTAATTTATTTTCATTATGAAGGGAGGTAACACGTTACTTATTCTCCATAAGAATAACATGGGGCTGAGTAAGCAGGTTTGCTGCTACGGGAGCCATTGGTAAAAAATTGTTTTTTTGAGCAAATATCAATGGTCCACAACCAGATGAAGTCGTATACCAAGTTTCGTCTGAATACGTTCATAAATAAGCGTGATATAAAATTGTTACTTTCCTCCATAAGAATAACATTAGACAACGTACTGTGTTTAGCACTTTCAATATCTCGGTAACCAATTGACGTAGAGCAATGATCAAAATACCAAATTGTGTGTTTTTTTAAGCTGAATCCAATGGTAAAAACTAAAATTTGACTATTTCCAAAATTATATGTAAAAAATTTGAAAAACCCATTTTTGGGGTACAAAAGCCCCCCAAAATACCCCTTCGGATAGAGCGATCTGGCTGGTTTTCGAAATTAAAGTCATAAATGTTGCTTTACACGTTTATACCAAATTTCATCAAAATCGGATAATTTTTACGAGAGTTATCGTGCTCACGGACACATATATATATATATATATATATATACAGTTTCGAACGAATGGTGTTTTTGGGGTCTAGGGACCTCAGAACGAAAAGTTATCATGGTCCCGGGCCTAGGGCTTACCATGCCGACTACGGTAATAGCTTCTTCTCTATAGGGGAAATTCGCTAAAACGCAATTATGTTTAAACAATTTTATTTACAGTGATGGAAATGACATGTACACCTATCTATGACGTGGCTATTTTGTTTCTTCTTCATTTTTACTGACGTTAAGTTGCTTTAAGGTGCATAACCCAGATGTTTATGGCGTAGATTCGAAAACCCCATTAAAATGTTATAACCTACAAACAGCGAAATCAAAGTACTACTTTATAAAGGTTAAATGCCAAAAGTTTCAAGGCTCCTGCCCACATCATAAAAGTGGGTCCTTTCTCTGAAAATTAATAAAGCATTAAGAGTAATTATAATGTATTAACAAACATTGCCAGTAAACATTTCATAAAAACCCATTTAAAACGTTAGGAAACCGATTATTTATGAAATTGGATCACTTCACTGATGTATTCCACTAGGAACTGTTAAAAATAAATTTCACTTTTGAAACGTAGAACTTCTTTAAAATCAATAGAACTGTAACGTTTATTTTTTCTGTACAACTTTTAGGGAAACTCCTTAAAGGAATTTGTGGTACAGTATTATTAGTATATACACTGTATATATTAGTATATATTAGTATATACATTAGTATATGTACCTTATTAGTAGAACTAGAGTTATGTTTTGTTTATGATAGAGCCCTCTCAACTCTTACCGCGGTCTAAATCACCAAACTGTTGTAATGAGGGTCGGCTCATGACACGCTGACGGATTCTGCCGCCTTATCCGATTCTCTTCGAACTAGTTCCCAGGACAGAATCTCAAACTGTGTCACTTTACAATGTCGTATACTCTAAACAGTGTTAGGTGGTCACCTCTACCTTCGTCTTTCCACCTTATAGTAGTTGTATGATAATACATTTAATTAATTTTTGTTTTTTTAGTACTCATATAATGTACGGTTCAGTGATTTAGGTGGAGGTACGAGTTGAGAGTTGATTGAGGAGACCTTTCACTCGTCACCGAGATTATATCACGGAACTTATTACATTTGTATTATTACCAAAAATCGTGCATCAACAAGTTCTAATAGTTTCTCCCCAAGCTCTGAATTAACTTAATCATTTATTAGGTATTTATTTTACAAATAAATCTTTCCTTAAAATATAAATCAAAGCTTTTCTTGTGTTATTACTTTCTAATCTTTAGTTTATACTATTTTTAACTCAACTGCAACTAAATTCGTTCATACTAATGTAATTGTTATTCGATATAAAGCTGTAAAATAACAATACACTACCAACAATAACAATACAATAAACATTATTAAGAGGGACCCCAGTCATCTGTTTTACCTGTTTCTCCCATAAGACCAATTTTAACTGTTACAGCCCGTCACTCATTCCTGATTGATAGGCCTATTCAGCAGCCATCACCTGTTAAGACATCGCCAGTGATTGGGCCTCCTTCACCAGTGAAGACTCCAAGTAGGCAGTCCCCACTTGTGAGAGAACATCAGTTAGTTGTCGTCACCAAAGACAAGGCAACACATCAATCAACCTGAACCAGGAACACCAGGCTTCCAGCAAGTGCATGAAGATCGACAAGCAGCGCAGCCGAGCAAACAGTGCAGCCCACCACAGCTTCGACGATCCCAGAGAAGAAAGTAGAAGCCGAGAAGGCTGGATTTGTAAATATAATATTTTAGGCTTGTAGTAAAAAGAAGAATTTAAATTTTTGAGTTATGCAAGAAAAGTTTTGGTTAGCCTTTTGAAAGACTAAGTGAATAATTAAGAGAACATTTTGGTTTTGTTGTGATTTTGTTCAGGGTTTGGCCTAGCCTGAAGAAGTAATATTTTAATTAAGCATAGGCTGAACCCCAAGAAGAAGAAGAGTTTTATTTTAAGTTGGGGCGAGTGAGGTATCATTACATAGAAAGAAAGTACTATTTAGTTTTATGGTTGGCTGCACTGTAACTGCTCAATGACGTCACGTCTCGCAAACATCTGAGAAGGGAGTCCCGTATCATCTAGCTACCAAGTAAGTGGCCCCGCCATTATTCGGGTTCTAAATTATAAGATTGTAAATACGTTACAGTAAAAAACATGCTCATAAAATCTCCCATGTTAATCTTATGGGAAAAAGGTTTTTGGCTTTCCTCAGTTAATTTTACTTTAAACTCCACATTTGCTTTTACCAGTCACTTCAGCTCCACAAAACAATAATTTTTGTGTTTAAATTGTGATTCTACGTCCAACCGTTGCAGACATATTCAAAGAGCTAAACACAGTACGTTGTCCAATGTTATCCTTAGGGAGAATAAATAAAATTTGATATCTCGATTTTTTATGAATGTATATTGATGAAACTTGGTATGTGGCTTCACGTTGTACTGGTATATTGATATTTGCACGAAAAATAAATATTTTGTTGGTTGTCCCCGTAGCAGCTAACCTGCATACTCAGCCCTAATGTTATTCTTATGGAGAATAAGTAAAGTTTTATATCTCCCTTAATTATGAACATAAATTAATAAAACTTGGTAAGTAGCTTCACCTAGTTCAGTTATATTGATAATTGTATAAAAACTCATTTCTTATCTTCCTTGTTGCAGCAAATCTGCGTACTCAGTCCTAATGTTATTCTTATGGGGAATAAATAAAGTGTTATAAATCATTTATTTATGAATGTATTTTTGTCAAACTTGGTAAGTGGCTTTATGTAGTATTGAGAAACATATAAATGCATTGGAAATTCGCTGAGTATGCAGGTTTGCTGCGACGGGGGTATTGCAACTTAAACCCATTATTTTATATAAAGTTAAATTTTGTACATAACTGATTCTTTGTTTCATCTTTCTTAATTATCAAGTGTTGACCACCAGATAAAAACCTATAATAACCTTTTGGGAAAAATATTTTTAAAAAAATATCTTTAAAATTTAAAAACATTCTTTACTAAGTAAAATGTTTGTTGCTCATCTTTCTCTATCCACTCTTCTCACTATCTCTTATCCACAGCTCTCAGGATTAGACCTACTCTGTGAGACACTCACCCGGGGCCAAAGGCGCAGGAAGGGGCTCAACATGTCCAAACTTTGGAATACCTCTGTAGTTCTAAACATTTCGGGGGACATGATGATGTATGTTGTGAAACCACACTACCCTAACTTTCTACTAAAGGAGTTGACTATACACTATGATGGGCAATGAAAACAGAAACTGCGTGATTTGTAGACTCCACTTAACATAAAGATAACTCAGTTTCTTATCATGTACATTCTTCTAAATAAACCAAAAAAATGTAATTTATCTTTTTAATAAATGTAACAAAAGTCCACTTTAAAACGTAGATTCTAAAACTTTAAAAAATGAAAGTGCAATTGTAATAATGATAAGGTTTTTAAACGATGAATTTTATTATTTTCCTTTTAAATTACATTTTATAAGAAGAAACCGGTACAGAAGTGTTAAACACACCACCTTTCATCGAATGTATTTTAATTTATGCTACCTAAATGTTTCTAAATTTTGTATTTCCATATGTTTCAACGTTGCAGTTAAAATCAATGTAGTCAACTTATTTCATGAAATCTCGCTTACAAAACATTACATATTTTATGGAAAAGATATTTATATTTTTACCAGAGCCATAAGTGGGCCTGGGAACAGGACTAGTCCTTCTTTCTTATTCCTGCAGACTAAAAAAGTCAATAAACAAACCAAAACATACAACAAAATCGAGGTTGACGTTGACAATAACGAATAAAAAAAATTTAAGATTAAAAAAATTGTTTTATTAATTACAAAAACCAATGTTTTGGTACAGCTACGGCATTTATATTTAATAAATGGTTTGTAATTAAGGATAAAATTAGACTCTCTTTTATATAGTATAACCAAATACAATGTCCAAAGTAATAAATAATTCACTACTTTATAACTGGAGAATATGAGCTTCAAACAAAATTATTTGGCAAATTTTTATATTAAATTACGAACAAAACCGAAACTCAAGAACAACTCTTTTATCTTGTAAATCTACTCACATAACTTTGTACCTTCAACTTTGCCAGCAAATTAAACTACCACTGCAGTTACAGCGCAAGTTGTAAGTTGTAATTTATACCGTATTAAACAGTGTAAAAGTTGGTGTCTGGCAAGTAGATTATTTGGAGATATTAATGTTAATGTGAGTGGCGTGTTCCAAAGGTAAATCTACTCTTGGAGTTGTTAGCGTCAAGTTCGCGATCCTGCGAGCTGTGCGATTTGCATGACATAACAGAACGCTTGACTCACTTCGACCTCCTTTATGGCTCTTAAATTAATTGCTTTTCTGTCATCGTTGGATTGTGGACCCAGTAATTAAATTGACACGACTGTATTTAAAATCTGTCTCGGTTTTAATTAACGGTTTTCCTAAAATATGTATACGTGTTTGTAAACCAATATTGGTCAAGACCAATTTTGACAATAATAAACGCGTAACTGCGGGCTAGTGAAGATAAACTCTAATTTGTCAACAGTATATCATGACACACATTAAGTGTTATAAATCACTTCGAGATATAAGAATTAATTTTTGTAAATAGGACTTTTTTAAGTCATGCAGATGTAGAAGGAAGAAGTTTAACATAAATTAAATAAAACTTGTAGCTTGTATGGGATTTTTAATATCAAATATTAATACTAATATAATATTAAAAACAATCGTTTAATTCACTTGTGAATAACAAAGCAGACGTTTTCAGTCCCCCATTCAGCTCTTATGGGGACAATTTTTCCTTTTTCTGGTTTACATGCAATTAAAAACAAACTATCCTGAGTCCCTTGAACAAATGCCTTTAATTTGAGTGATCTCTCATCATCATGCGATTTACCAAACTTCCACAATTTACCTTTTATCATTTCTGTAAGATAATCAATGAATAATACTATCTTTTCCCAATATTTTTCCTTTTTGCCTGTTTTCATTGTTGTAGCCAGATTAATTTACACAGCTGATAAAATTCCAATATTAACTTAACATTGATTTTACTCATGGTCTTTGGAGGGATTGAATTAAATAACTAATTTCACTTTGATTTTTTTATAAATAAATATAATTCAACTATATGGTTTCTGAACGTCATTCTTCTGGTTTATCACCCAAACCTAATACGGTTTGGCTATATACCGTATAGGTAGATAATATAAACTTAATGTATTTTCATTTGTTACTAAATAATACCCTTTATAAATGAACTGATAGCAAAGTTAACAATTGAGGGGAAAACCAAATAAATTGTAGCTCTCTCTTTCGCTGATATGGACAGTAAATCAGACCGCATTGTCACCAAACCCACGACTGCTCTCAAATGTTTGGTCAAAACATTAGACACTTTTCATAAATTTAGTATTGTTAGTTTGCTTAAACTTTCTAAATTTAAAGAAAATATTTAAATTATAAAACAGTGCATTGTTCCTGTCCTGCTTGTTTTAATCACAACAGTAAGAATGCAAACGTGCCATTAAATTATATCAGAAAAACTGTTTTTCAGGTCTATACTATAAATTTTATTTTATAGTCAAAATCTTTAAGATTATTAACAAGTTAAAGCTATAAATGTACAGTATAGTATATATTACAGTGTTTCTTCATCAAAATCTCAACGGCATATAAAAATTGGCATTAATTAAACTAAAATCGCAAAACAATACATCCAAATCCAATTTTGTTTGTGTCTCTTTTGCTTCAGTTTATTTATAGTTTTCATATATGATGTTTTCTATAACCGTCAACAGTCTCTTGGCTCTGCTATTTTGAAAACATCAAAAAATTCTCTAATTTAAACAACAACCTTAAGCGATTATGCACCTAAATAAAAAAAAGTATTTTGTATGACATTGTTTGTACTGCCATTACAACAATATACTTTTAGCAATGTTAAAGTAGAAAAGTAATTTGGAGGTTAGCTACAATAACTACAATCACTTTTTATGATATTTGTTGCCAAACCTAGTTTAATCAAATCTCATCTCAAAATTGTTAGTTTATATAACTATATGGTCAAATTTAGTGATAAAATCATGCCCTGCCGTAACCCACACTTTCAGTCAATTTTTATTTTTATTAATTACATGCTGTAACTTTGTATGCTTAATTTTGTTATTTTAATTATTTTTTAATTAAGTCTGTTTCTTTGTGTACCCCGATGTGTGACTGTCTGAAAAGCCCTATAAATGAATGCACCCTGCTGTTTTGTTGTTTTGTTATGCGATAAAATTATTCTTGTTCCTTAAACTACTTTGTATTCTTTAGGCAAGAAATACTCAGTTATATTATTGTACTATTCATTATTTTGTATACTATTTGTTTATAACCTTTGGTTTGGTTCGATGTTAAAGTAGCAAATAGCAAAATATTTAATTCTTGAAATCTATGTTAAAAGATAACAGTTGTGGTTGGTTCTGATGAAAATTTGCAGCAAGTAAATATAAAAAATCCTGTTAGCGAATTTCCCCTATAGGGAAGAAGCTATTACCGTAGGTCTCATGGTAAGACTTAAGCCCGAGACCATGACAACTTTTCATTTTGAGGTCCCCAGATGCCAAAAACACCATTCGTTCAAATTTTTATATATGTATATATATATATATATATATATATTTATATATATATATATATGTGTGTCCGTAAGCACGATAACTGTCGTAAAAAAGGTCCAATCTTAATGAAATTTGGTACAAATGTGTAAAGTACCATTTATTTGAACGAGTTCGAAAACCAGATGAATCGCACCATCCGAAGGGGCGTTTTTGGGGGGTTTTGTATCCCAAAAATGTGTTTTTTGGGGTTTTCACATGTAATTTTAATTTAAATCAAATTTGAATTTATACCATTGAATTCAACTTAAAAAAACAAACAATTTGGTATTTTCATCATTGCTCTACGTCAATTGGTTACCGAGATATTGAAAGTGCTAAACACAGTACGTTGTCTAATGTTATTCTTATGGAGGAAAAGAAAAATTGTATATCTGGGTTACTTATGAACATAAACTGACGAAATTTGGTATATGGCTTCATCTGGTTGTGGTTTATTGTTGTTTGCACAAAAAAACAATTGTTTGCCTATGGTTCCTGTAGCAGCAAACCTAGGTACTCGGTCCCCATGTTATTCTTATGGAAAATACTTAAAATGTTATATATCGCTTATTTATGGATGTATATGGATGAAACTTGGTATGTGAGTTCACATACATGAGTTCTATTGATATTTGTATAAAAACCCATTCATTATTTTGTGTGCCTTGTTGCAGCAAACCTGCGTACTCATTCCCAATGTTATTCATATGGAGATTAATTAATTAATTTTTAATATCGCTTGTTTGTGAATATTTCTTATGAATCCTGTTAAGTGTTATGTGTAATGTGTAATGTGTAAGTGTAATGTGTTATGTTATATTTTCATTGGAAATTCGCTGAGTATGCAGGTTTGCTGCAACGGGGGTATTTTTGTTTATATCGTAAAGGCAAACATTTAATATTGAAATCAAGAGATTAAAATGTTTAGCGACTTAAGAGATTGATATAGACTACTTCAACATCGAACCGAACAAAGAGTTGCTTACATCCACAGGCTTCATTATACATGAGTTCTCCCAAGTCACAGCAGAGTTGAGAGTTCCCTCAGTGGCCGACAGATAGCATCACTTGCCAGCGCGGTCACGGCCGTCACTTCCACCCATTGTCCACTCTCTCACGAGTATGGAGTTCTCTTAATCACGTATTGTTGTATAATCGCCAGTGTGTTTTCCATTTGTCATTAACATGATTGTGGAAAAGTTTCTACAACTGATTTCTCCGAGAATTTCGTTTAGAGTAAAATAAATAATGTGTTATTACAGAAGTTATTGGGGACATTTGCCTTTAGTAAATGAGAAAAAGAAGGTTCACAACGATTCGGGATCTGGAATTGTTCCAGTTGAGAAAAGTAAACGAGTTCGCACGCAGCACGCTGACGTGAGGGAAGTGAATTTCCATTTAAAAAACTATAAAAACTCAAAATCAGTTAAAAACATACAATTATTCCAACTTTTATTCAAATCTGAAAACATTGATTTTTTGGCTGTTCTGATGCTCCTGGTTCTATTTACCTGCAATGCTGGGAATACAATTTTGCGCATTATAAGGTTAGGAGAAGGTCCAGTCAGGCTTTAAAGTAGGCGTGAGGTTGTTGGGGATGATAATAGTACACCAACAAATGAATAACAGGCTTTTCTAATGTAAAATCCCCATAAGACAAAGTACTGTGTTTGGTCGATACACATTTTCTTTAATAACTCGGTAAATATTTATGCTAGAATGACGATAGAGGGCTTAAAACTTTCGCCTCTCCAATTCCCATCTTTTTACATGCATTTATTTTACATACGGGGCTGTTCTGACCCTTTTTGGGCCCAAAAACTCACAATTTGAAAGATTAATCCCAAAAAAGGGGGTTTAGAGTTGTCCGATTGTTTTGCCCAACGAACTTGTCCAACTTATTACAGAAAGGAACGTCCCTACCAAATTTGAAGTAAATCGGACAAAAAATGCGACCGCTAGAGTGCAAACACATATATATGTCTATATATATATATATATATATAAAATTTTGAACAACCCCCCAAAACGTGTTCAGGGGGTCACGTTAAGAACTTCTATGGTGGTCCCGGGCTTAAGTTTCACCGTGCGGGTCATGCTAATAGTTCACTTTCCAAAGGAAATTCACTAATAAAAATAGTAAAAATCAGTGGCGTGACCCAGGCAAAGCTGGAAAAAACATATTTAAAATAGTGAGCTCTAAAAGCAGTAAAGATTAACATAAAATAAACCTAAGCCTAAAGACGGTATAAGATTCCAGATCCCGATACTTCGTAAACATTTTTTTCTCTTTTAGTGATGGCTAATGTCTCCAAAAGTTTGATAAATTAGTTAAACTCACCTTCACTATAACAATGAGTTTTAAACAAAGGTATAATTTGTTCTAAGCTTTTACAGACAAAGGATCAGAAAGAGAACGTATCCCTGTCCCATCGGTTTTATCTGCAATAAAAATGGTAACTTATGTCCCCTAAATATCTTCAGGGAATAAAATTTAAATCAATTTAAAGAATTACAAGAGATATACAAGATATAAATAACCAAGCAACTCTCCTCCTGTAGGACATAGACTAATTAACAATTATTAGATCCCAACCCATCATTCAACTCTCGTGTATTATAGTAGCCGCAATCACTAAAAGGTGTATGCACTGTATTGATCAAGGGTTTAAGACTTGGTCAGAAAAAAATATTTTTGAAATTCAAATATTAATTTTTAAGCTATACATCATTGATTTTTAAATAACATGAGGTAGAAATCATACATTTAAAAAAATGTAATTCGGCCCAGCATTTTTTTTGGGCTGTTAGGAAATAGAATAAGAAGAATGTTTATTTCCAAAAAAAAGCTGCGTACATTAGACAACCGTTTTATAATACATTTTGTAATCATCGCACAATGCTTATACATGAATGTACAATTATTTGTTTACCAAGTAATCAATATATATTTTCCAAATAACATACGATAATATACAATTCATAATAAAATCAGACAATCCAAAACCTTGTTTTCTCATAGAAACCCATACATACTTGCAGATACATTCACCATAAATTAATCTCAATAAAAAATAATACACGTTACAATTCCGCTTATCAACTACTACAAGTTTTAAAATACAAAATACGGTGAAAAAAACCAAAGAAGTGGGTTGAAATGTAATAATGACTAACAAGTTACGCACTGTAACAATAACAATACAAAGGACAAAAACCAAGCAATGTCCTAATAATTTGTATACATATTTGGAAGGTCATTGCATTCATCAATTACAAAACAAACAAAATAACTATACCAAATAAACAAAATAAGGTAATTACCAACTTATTTTTAAAATGTAACTTAAAATAAGGAAAATTAACAATAACAGTAACCTTAAGTGTACAAAATATAATAATACTGAAGTACTTTTTACCAAGGTTTTTTTACTTTTTTCGTTTACATGTATTTGTTTGTTGATTACACATTAATTTCAGTTATCTTTAAAAGGACGGGGTTTGGCTTGAGCAGGTAATCCCATTATGAATATGGTAGGTTTTTCAAGATTGTAATCAAACAGGTAAAAAAACAACAAGCTACTTGAAACAACTTGAAGATAAATATATTTAATTCATAACAAAATCCAAAATCGTTATATTAATGTTTGTTAATTGCATAAAAAGCATGAAATATAATATTGTTAAAACTGGTGCCTTATACCAAAACATTGCTTTAAATGCATTTCCAGATGGCATTACAAAAGATTTACACCATTATTTTCATACTATTTTCGTTTTAAAGTTTTCCGTGTAAATAGATTAGGAAAACAACCTTCCAACGGTTTATAATGACAAGCGGTTCATAGTGTCATTACAACCAATGTAAATCTAGTCACTGGCCATCTAGCTTCTTATAACTGTCGCCAACATTTTCGTAATTATTTCATCTTCATTGACAAGGTTATGTAAATCTTGAACCTTGCCTTATCGTTGAAAACCCATATAAAACTGTGTGAAAAGGTAAAATTACTTACTGGTTTATCATTTATTTACTATTTTCATTACAACAAATATGCCTCCACAAAATTAACGATTGTGTGTCCTCGAAGTGTGAGTTTCAATATTTTACTATCACATTTTATAAACAGTCGGGAACAACGCAAAGTTTTACTTCCAATTGAAGCGTGAGCTGCGGAGGAAAGTGAAAGTTGAAAGGGTACATAAAGCGGAGTTATTAGTGGAAGAAAGGGGGATTTTAACAAGCGAGGCTTTGGGAGCACGATCTCGCGTTCCGAGACATTCGACTTTGAATGTCTTTGATGTTTTGCACTAAAGAATTTAATTACTTCTCTAGCCTTGTAATCAAAGACTTGTAACTTATTAACCTAATCCAATCTAACGTATTACTGAATTACCATATCAATCTTGTAAACATTAAGATAATTATGTTGTGAAAACAAATAAATGTATAGCTTATTAAAAGGTAAATTAATGGTATAGCAAATTTTTCTAAGTTTAGATCAAAGGTGTTTATGATATTTAGTGGTAAAGTATTCAACCCCTTACCTAATAAAATACTTATTTCATCAATAATTGATGATGTTCGGTTTTAACAAATACATATTTGGAGCAGTAGGAATCGCTTCCCTTTAAATACGATTAATGACACAACCACAAACTCTTATTACACCGCCCCTACAATCATTGCTGTACGTTGTAATCTTAGAGAAACGCGTTGATCGTCCGATTTTTGGCGAATTTCCCCTATAGGGAAGAATCTATTACCGTAGTCGGCATGGCAAGACCTAGGCCCGGGACCATGATACTTTTCGTTTTGAGGTCCCCAGATGCCAAAAACACCATTTGTTAAAAACTGTATGTATATACACGTGCTATAAACGTGAAAAGGAGCATTTATGACTTTAAGTTCGAAAACCAGATAGATCGACCTATCCGAAGGAGTATTTTGGGGGGGTTTGTATCCCAAAAATGGGGTTTTTGAGTTTTTTACATATCACTTTTGAAAATGTCAAATTTTAATATTTTTCATTGGAATCAGATAAAAAATACGCACAATTTCGTGTTTTTATCATCGCTCTACGTGAAATGGTTACAGAGATATTGAAAGTGCTAAACACAGTACGTTGTCCAATGTTATTCTTATGGAGAATAAGACAAATTGTATATATCGCTTATTTATCAACTTATCCTGATGCAACTTGGTATATTACTTCACATCGTTCTGGTCTATTGATATTTGCACTAATAAACATTTTTTGGCATATTGTTCCCGTAGCAGCAAACCTGTGTACTCAGCCCCCATGTTATTCTCATGGAAAATAAGTAACACGTTATCTCCCTTAATTATGATCATAAATTAATAAAATTTGGTATGTGGCTTTGCCTACTTGAGTTATATTGATATTTGTACAAAACCCCATTTTTGTGTTCCTTGCTTCAGCAAACCTGCATTCTCAGTCGCCATGTTATTCTTATGGAGAATAATAAAAATGTCATAAATCGTTTATTTATGAATGTATAATGATGAAACTTGGTATGTGGCTTTATGTGGTATTACGATACATATACATGCATTTGAAATTCGCTGAGTACGCAGGTTTGCTGCTACGAGGGTATTTAATTGCTTACGAAACTGTATTAAACCTTTTTTCACTCGTTAAAATATGGGTCTCGGCAAATTCCACGTCATTGTATTATAGCGGTTCACAACAGGAATATCCAGTCTTTCGAACTTGTTATTATTAGATTACTGTAACTACAAAAGGTATACCCACAAGTTTAGGTAGTATAATGTCTGGTGTGTTATTGCTTACGAAACAATAATTAAATGTTTTACCACTCGTTATATAGTTTCGACATACAACAGGAATATCCAGTTCTTCGAGCTGATTCTCTTTAGATTCCCGAAACTACCAAAGATGCTAACCATAGATTTAGGTAGTAAAATATATGAGAGTCTATAAGGTTTTGGATGAAGAGTTCGGTTAAGAAAAACAATTCTCTAAAGCCGAAAATGACTTATGCTTATGGGGTCGGTATGCACATCCTATATTTTGTTTTTATTTCAACATAATTTCAAAACAAACCTTTTTAACCATATTGCCACTTTTCACCGGATAATCGTCAATTGCCCGTTGTCTTTGAGGCGTACAATAGCCAGTGGCGGTAAGTAGGCTGGGTTGCCCAATGTGTTGCACACGCCACTCACCCGCTAGCCGTGTCTGTTACGTGGCTAGGCACAGCCACAATGCGGACCATTAGCTGGCTAACAGCTCAATTATCTGGTCTACATACCATTGACCCACACTCGGCGCACTGGTGACTATATCACCAGGAAGAATCTGCTCATTGAAAATCATCAGTAGGGTCAACTACGGTTATTAGTGAATTTCCTTTGGAAAGTGAACTATTAGCATGACCCGCACGGTGAAACTTAAGCCCGGGACTACCATAGAAGTTCCTAACGTGACCCCCTGAACACGTTTTGGGGGGTTGTTCAAAATTTTATATATATATATATATATATGTGTATATATATATATATATGTATATACATACATATATATATATATATATATATATGTGTGTGTGTTTTCACTCTAGCAGTCGCAATTTGTGTCCGATTTACTTCAAATTTGGTAGGAACGTTCCTTTCTGTAATCAGTTGGACAAGTTCGTTGGGCAAAACAATCGGAAAACTCCAAACCCCTTTTTTTGGGGATTAATCTTTCAAATTTCGAGTTTTTGGGCCTATAAAGGGTCATAAAAGCCCCATATGTAAAATAAGTGGATGTAAAAAGATGGGAATTAGAGAGACAAAAGTTTTAAGCCCTTTCTCGTCATTCTAGTATAAATATTTACCAAGTTATTAAAGAAAATGTGTATCGACCAAACGCAGTACGTTGTCTTATGGGGGTTTTACATTAGAAAACCCTGTTATTCATTTGTTGGTGTACTTTTACCATCCCCAACAACCTCACGCCTACTTTAATGCCTGACTGGACCTTCTCCTAACCTTATAATGTACAAAATTGTATTCCCAGCATTGCAGGTAAATAGAACCAGGAGCATCAGAACAGCCAAAAAATCAATATTTTCAGATTTGAATAAAAATTGGAATAAATGTATATTTTTAGCTGATTTTGAGTTTTTATAGTTTTTTATGTGGAAATTCACTTCCCTCACGTCAGCGTGCTGCGTGCGAACTCGTTTGTATTTTTGTAACCACTCGAAGTGTGGCTGACCGGGGTCTGACTAACTTATTGGTTGACTGAATGAATTATTGATTTATCAACTGAATGGCTAATTTCTTGATTGACCTGATTGACTGATCGATTTCAAACCAAATTATTCCACAACCATACGATAATCGTTCTTTTAATTAATAATTTTCAAAATAAAAGTTTAAAATACTCCTCCATCAAATGATCCGGTGGGAGACAACATCTGTTTCGTGTTATTTATTAACACACCTTCAGGTCTCAACGTCAAAAAAGTAGTTACATGTCCGTCTGTGTCTTTCATCCTTCATGGATGACGTCTTGTTAAAAACATTTGTGTACTTAAAACCCACACGGGACAAATCAACATTTAGTTAAAAAGATATGGCAAAATTACGAAAAACACAACGGACACGAGTAGCACCGGTAGTTGACAATGCCCAATTAGGTCCAACTAACATCATCGGATCATTTGACGGAACAGGTATTTTTAATCTTTTATTTTGTTAAATCAATGATCCAGAGGCAATAATTAAATATTTTTTAATTCAGTTTTATCCTTGCGGCTTTACAATATAAACGTAGGATGGATTTAGTCCCCAAATCTGTCCCCACGAGTCCAACAGTTCTTTTGAAGCGGCTGTTTGAGTTTGAATGTGGTAGACCTTGGAAAAATCAATTTTACGTTTAAATGTATTATTAAACAATTATAATCTAACATACAGTAGTTTAAAATATAACACACGGTTTACGTTAAATTTGGACAAAAACAGCAAACAAATTGATTAATATGTACAACTATTTTTTTAACAGCAAGTTGTACAATCATATTGTTGTTTTATTTGCAAATTTTTGTTTTTGTCTTTAGATTAAAGTGTTTTAATATCCTTCCACATATTTGAGCAACCCTTGCAAGCTACATTAACGAAAGTGCCGATAATCAAAGCCAAAACGGGTAAGTGCAAACTGGAAAATCAGACGGTATATTAAACCTTAGATTATGTTATATATACCAGTCTATGTATAACACCATAATCTTCAGCGTAGTTGATACGAAAACTTGCAATCGCTTAATACCGTAATGTGTACACAAACATAATTGCGATAACCAAGTTTAGTTATATCCTCTATTTTTCATAATTTATACAAACACATTATTGTGGTTTATGTGTTTCTACAATAAGCTTAGTACCGTTATGCTACACAAATTTAAGCTTCAAAGATTCATAACAAATTATTTTAGAACCTTTGAATTAGGCTTAGTCAGAAATCTTTCCAATTATCAAGCCCTTAGGGCTTTAATCTCTTAACAGTTCAATGCAATTATTCACAGCCTTTCTAATGCAATTTCAAATCACCGTAGTTATATTGTTCATACTGTACATCAATTTTTACCCCTATTTTGACTTGCACTTTTGCACTATTCCAATTTCATATCGTATTTTAGTTATGGTAATACTCTAGAGATTAACTTTATATTATGGGATTAAATTTAACCTAACCTCGTAGACCGGTTTTTATGGCACCAGTAGATCCTGTCAACTGTTCAAGCCATCAGTCATGAGCCATGTCTCTTTGCAGACAGTTAAAGTGGTGACATGTCCCACTTTAAAAATTTTAAATGTAATCAAATTAATCTACTTTATCTAGTTGAAAACTAAAATTGAAGGTAAATACTCATTACACCAGAGGATATACTAAGTATAAAAAATATCTAAAAAGACATACGCTATGTGTAAAAGTATGTGTAATTTTTACTTTCTCCCCTTATACACAGTATATGGAGAAAGTATTGTTTTCATCATAATTTTTGAATTTGAGTTGTTAGTGGAAATATTCGTTTTGGTTTTTCCAGAACCCAAAAAAGTGATTTTTACGTGATGTCTGTGTGTGTGTGTGTCTGCCAGTCTGTCTGTCTGTCTGTTTGTCTGTCTGTATGGATGTGTACAGAGCTAGAGCCCTAACCAATGGTCCGATTTTTATGCAATTTGGTATAAAGGTACTAATCCACAATATCTTCGGGCGTTTTTTTTCATTTTTTAAATTTTATTTTTAAGGGTAATTATCCTCCAAAACCGCCAAAAAACATGAAAAATCAAAATTTCTCAAAAACGGCTCTAACGATTTGAATTCAACTTTAGCCGTTTGTAGAACTTTATTCTTCCATCAAAATTACACCACTCGCATTTATGTAAAATTTCGGGTTCAAAAATTACAAGACTTAAAATATCAAAAATTCAGTTTTTTGGAGGTTTTATTAAAAAACCATAAATGTAAACGATATTACTATTCACCATTAAAAAGAGCTAAACAAACTAAATAATTTAGTATTTTTAATTACTATTCTACGATTACTGGTTGCGGAGAAAATTTAAGTTTTCATTTTGCGGTAAACACAGTACGTTGTCCAATGTTATTCTTATGGGGAATATAAAATTACTATTTCTCTCTTATTTACTGATCAATTTCGTACAAACTTGATAAGCTTGTCAAGTTAGCATTGACCAACAGAGGAAATTTGAAATATGTTGCCCCTTAACAACCCTTGGGGGAGTAGGGGCATTTCCCCTCTTAAAACCACGTGTGTATCAATGGATTCTGTAGTGCCTCCAAAACAGGGATTTGGGTGGATGTTTTGAAAACAACTTGTTTACAAGATTTTCTGTACATTCGACCGTGCTTTGTATTCTATATTTAGTAAATAAAAAGTAATTTAATCATTAAAATTAGGTTAAAAGGGAGAAAGTATGTGTCAGTTTCCTGATACCGTTTATTACTTTACATTTCACACAACGAAGTGATATCTCGTTTATTTGCCCATGGCAGTTTTTTCTGATTATGCTTCATAATTATCTATATCTATAATATGCCTAGGCAAATTTTGTGGCTTTCTCTATTTCTGCACCGATTTCGACAACTGAGTTACCAAATAAACAGCCATGAGCAGTAGTTGTGTAATTTGTTTCAGTTTTCGATGCCCTCGATCTGAAGGGTACATGCCGCCCTCCAATTTCGTGTTTTGCCCATAAGGATAATATGGAGATAAAGTTCAATTGCGTTTTAAACAGCTGTTATACAACAAAATCGTTTTACAATATCATCATATTCTATGAGCTGGTAACACAAACTACTGAAATGTCAGGGCAAACTCTTTTAATCAGACAAAAGGTGAAATAAATTTCCTATGTTTCGAGCAACAGACCCAATACAAAACTAAATGGAATGCCAACACCACCGTACGATTAATACGATAAATATGTAGCTACACGTACCAGTCTGAACGATTTTCAAACTAAAACGAAGAGAAGAATGTTTGAGGGATCTCATGTTGCCCGCGTAACATCACACATTTCTGGCCTGAGCCCATTTGCATAATCCCTCAATTTTGCGCGGAATTGCCCAGCTTAGCCTGTGTCCCCGCTGCAGATTGTCCATTGTCACCGCGTCCTTAACGATTTGTTGTGTATATGAGATGTACGAGTGTCCTTAGTTGGGATGAATGGTACCTGTCTATTTGAATGGGTAGGTATAATTAAGTTAAAACGAAGAAATTTATCTGAGGTATTGCCTTTACAACAAGTAAGAAAAGGTTTTCGGTTTTATCCCTATCGCTGTCATCTCTCTCTCTGATATATAAATTTGCCGTATTATAATATTATCATAAATATGTATTCTTCTTTTCGATTTTCATATACCAGTTATGTAATAATCATCATATACCATTATTAATTCTGTACCATTATAGAAAATGAACAGAATAGCTACACATAATCTGTGTTGATGATCATAAACCCATTCTCATAGGCTGACAAAACAGTTAAACGGATTATTTGTTTTTTAACTAAATGGAATTACGATGTATAGTTATATTATACACCTCTTTACTGCTGTTACGAAGAAAATGTGTATTCCATTACAGATTAAAACCCCAGATTTATTTGTTTAATGTTGTATTAAAACAGTTCCATTCCAGAAGTCAGTTTTCTTTAAGCGAATTTCCCCTTGAGGAAGGAAGGTATTACCGTAGGTGGCATGGTAAGACCTTCAACAGAAACCAGGTGGGTTGTTGCCCAGGACCGTGATAACTTTTCATTTTGAAGCCCCCCAGATGCCAAAAACACCATTCATATATATATATATATATGAATGTAAGGTATATATATATACCTTATACATATATATACCTTATATATATACCTTTATATGTACATATATGTATATAGATATATATGTACATATAAAGGTATATATGTATAGGTATATATATGTGTGTCCGTAGGCACGATAACTTTCGTAAAAATGGTCTGATCTTGATGAAATTTCTTAGAAACGAGTAAGGCAACATCTATTTTCATGAGTTCGAGAACCAAACAGTTCTACTTTAAGGGGGGTTTTAGGGGGGTTTTGTACCTCAGAATTAGTTTTTATCAACTTTTTACATATAATTATTTTTAAACCGAATTTACTTTTTCACCATTAAATTCAGCTTAAATATTTGGTATTTTGGTCATCGCTCTACGTCAATTGGTTACCGAGGTATTGACAGTGCACAGTACGTTGGACACAGTACGTTGTTAATCTTATGGAGAATAAGTAAAATTGTATATCTCGCCTATTAATGAACATATATTAATGAAACTTGATATGTGGCTTTATATGGTTGTTTTTTAATGCCATTTGCATGCAAAACTCATTTTTCGTGCACCCCATGGCATCAAACCTGCGTACTCAGCAGCTATAATGTTATTCTTATGGAGAATAATAAACTTGTGATATCTTGCTTGTTTATGAACATAAATTGATAAAACTTGGTATCTTGCTTCATCTGGAGGTGATCCATTGGTATTTGCATAAATACGAGATTTTGTGGTCCTTAATGCAGCAAACCTGCATACTCAGTCCTAACGTTTTTC
Organism: Allygus modestus; assembly: GCA_963675035.1. Classification (NCBI taxonomy): domain Eukaryota; kingdom Metazoa; phylum Arthropoda; class Insecta; order Hemiptera; family Cicadellidae; genus Allygus; species Allygus modestus. Next base: position 122,676,089 of record OY776117.1, on the reverse strand, counting down.
TTATGGGGAATAAATAAAATGTCATATCTCGCTTATTTATTAATATGCTTTGATTAAAGTTGGTACTGGCTTCATGACTTAGTGAAGTACCATTTTAAATTAGCTGGGTATGCAAGTTTGCTGCAACGGGGTTATTTACGATTTATATTTTGCCTAAAACTCCTAATACTTATCAACAGCCGCCTAATAAACAATTTAATTTATTACTGTTCTTCTAACATATTTACTTTGACACTTTGAAAGCCTGTGGGCCACAGCTCTGAGGACCGATGTAAGTTATAAGGGATTTCTGAAACATTTAATTCTTCACGGTTTGTATTTGTCGCGATGGTATTTAAATCAATAATCTCTTGACACCATTATAACGATATGTGTATGAGCGAAGTTCTCCTGCGATGAACACACGATAAGAAGTCTTACTACAATTTTGTGCTTGCCTATTTATATGGTGATTATTTTGTACATTTTTTTCCTGAAATACGCTACAAAAAATAATTTAGGCGATTCAGAACAAATTTATTGACAAAAAATGTTACCAAGTAAAAGTAGTTGTTGCAGGATACTCTTGTAAGTAGTTGTTGCAGGATACTCTTGTAAGTAGTTGTTGCAGGATACTCTTGTAAGTGGTTGTTGCAGGATACTCTTGTAAGTAGTTGTTGCAGGATACTCTTTTAAGTAGTTGTTGCAGGATACTCTTGCAAGTGGTTGTTGCAGGATACTCTTGTAAGTAGTTGTTGCAGGATACTCTTGTAAGTGGTTGTTGCAGGATACTCTTGTAAGTAGTTGTTGCAGGATACTCTTGCAAGTAGTTGTTGCAGGATACTCTTGCAAGTGGTTGTTGCAGGATACTCTTGTAAGTAGTTGTTGCAGGATACTCTTGTAAGTGGTTGTTGCAGGATACTCTTGTAAGTAGTTGTTGCAGGATACTCTTGCAAGTAGTTGTTGCAGGATACTCTTGCAAGTAGTTGTTGCAGGATACTCTTGTAAGTAGTTGTTGCAGGATACTCTTGTAAGTAGTTGTTGCAGGATACTCTTATCTTGCAAAAACATTTTTTCTTTATTCTCCCGAACCCACGGCTGCCCCCGACCTACCGTAAACCGTGGAGGTCGAGGTATATAAGCGAGGATGGTGCGATGGCCGCAGTAGTAGCCGTAGTTGACTGCCGAAGACATGGTGATGGTGTACCTCAAGGTTAGTGCCTCGGTCCCGTGCTGTTCCGCGTCTGTGTTGTGATATCCGAGTATTGTGGAAAGAAATCATGAAAGCATATTTGCAATTGTAATAGTGTGTGATCCTTCGTATATTCGTATTTATGTAATTTACAGCAGCATTAACTTCAAGGGTTTTTCCTAAAAGTTTCGTTGGGGGGAAATTATATACAACGTATATTTATCTTTAAGGTTTTATTTAATAGTGTTGTTTCGATAATATGGTTGATAATCAAAGTGAAATAGTTGATAATATTTACTCTTTCACTAATTTACCCATTGTTGTTTTCACCATTATATATATAATTTTAGATTAGTTTGATTTTTACTTACTTTAAAACTAACTATAGTTTTTTCAGCATATTATTATATTGTTATTTTTTCAAATAGATATGGTAAATAAATATTTAAAGTTTAGTAAATTTTTTAGGCGTTGCATTTTTAGAGTCTTTAAAGTTCCAAGGTAAGAATTTTGTTTCGTTTAAATGCGGAATGAGACAATTATAAAAATGGGTTTGGTTATAAGGCAATGACTCTTAGGCTATTTCGAGAACAAGTTGATGAACTATTTCCACAACATCAATTTTGTATATTTAAATTTATAAATGGAACAATCAATCCTTCAGTTTTATTTAAATGTATTGTTTATTTAACATCAACATTTGTATATTGTCCTTAACTGTTTTTAAATCCTTATCCTTACTAATACATAAAAATGGGATATTGTGTGTCTGTCTGTCTGCTTTTTGTGCCTCAATCACTGAAAAACGACTGAACCGATTGGCATGAAAATTTACAGGAATTTTCCTTATATACCAAATAAACACATAGGTCTATCTTCGTTTTGAAAATCCAATAGGGCTTTGCCCTACGGGAGTTCAAAGTTCACACTTATTCCTTATGGACATTCATTCTTGTTTGAGCTGATGAAAATACAAACAGCTGATCTTGATTCGAAGTAGTTCCACGGGCTAACCACAGAATGCAGCACACGTAACTGCTTAGTTATTCTACTCTGAATTTTTCCCCATTGTGTAGCGCGGGATTAGCAGCTAGTTAATGATAAAAACCTAGCCTCACATCCAACAACCTTTGTACTCATGTTTAGTCGGACAGTTTTCTTGCCGTTTTTTTTTTTCAACACCAGAGGCATTTTGTTAATTTAATTAACTTTTAAGATAAAGCGGTCCTAACCCTTCAACTTGTGTAGATATTCCAGCAATGGAACCCGTGGCCTCTTGAACTACAGCCTAAGATGCTAACTTTTAGTTAGCGAGACCTACAAATGTATTATTATTCCCAGATATTTAACATTGAATTACTTTTAGTACTTTTACATCTTTTAAATGACCTTGAATAAAAGAAAAGAAAAATGGAATATTAGGGAAATCTGAAGGGGCATATAGTTTTTAACAAGTGATAATATACAGTTTACTGCAATAATAGTAAATAAAATCAAAATCAGATTTTGACTGCATATATGCGCCATCTCCTAATTTGAATTTCACTACAAAATGCTGTGATAATATGTAGTTTGAATAGACATTTCAAAACATTACACTTTCGTTGACGGATAACATTTTCTGACAATCTGGAGTTTATTTTTTTTATTCCAGCATAAAACAATAGCAGAACCAATTTTTTTTACAAGTTCAAAAGGAACATTATGATACCTTAAAATCTTAGATTGAATAACTTTAAAATTATTGGATAAGAACTCGATTCTTACTAATATTAAATGTATACGTTGTGATTTTGTAACTATAAAGTTTAAATCTGTTAAGTTTTAACAACATTTGTCTAAATAAATAACGGAAGTAAATTTATTTCCTAATTCAACATATTCTGAACCAGTATGTTTTCCAGGCGATGCTGGGGTGTCTCACCCTCGTATACCCAGCCTGCTCTGCACCCTCCCGCGTGGTCGACTATCATGTAAGTGAGCAAAACAGTTTGTTTATGAGATATATAGTCGTAATTAGTTGGAGATATTGAATGTTCGTCATATCGGTGATGTAGAGCTGATCACAAATGCAGGGAATTTACGAAAACCAAGCCGCTTCCCTTATGTCCTAAGATTCACTTTGTTACGTACAGTGAAGAGTGTATAAAGAGTCTCACGCTTACAAAGTTATTTGGCTGGCCAAAAGAAACAAATAATGCAATACAACATTGTTCCTACCTCAATCCTGCAAGTTTTATGTACTTTCTAACAAAAAATTAAATAGTTTATGATTGAGATAAGATACAATGTGGAATCTTAGAATAAATATATATCTAAATAACTTACAAATTCCTTTAGATTACATTCTTGTGCAAACTTCTGTTTAAAAATGGTTTAAAACTTTCAAAGTTTAATATAGAAAACTAACAGAAAAACGAAAATGCGTTCAGGTAACAAATATTTAGACAATTTTAAGTCAAATCGATCGGTATGTTAATTTCAAATATTGAATGATGGGTAACGGAGAATACTTAAATTTAATGCTTGAACGTAGAACCATAGATTAAGCATACTCTTCTGATTCAAAAGTCGGGCGGAACACATTTTGTAATTGGATTTACTTCAACATCACTGTACCTACTTAATTAGTAAAAGCCTTCTAATAATTGAAAGTCCGCTATTTTAAACAAAATCAAACTAATTTTCTTTCCTACAATTCTAGCTTTTGCTAATATTTGCAAAAATCCTATGATCAATTTAGACCTAATCATTTTATGGATTTTTATTTTGTAACAAGACTTTTAAATTTCGTCTGAACAAATTCTCTTTTATAAAAAATTCTAAAACTAATTTATAATTTCTGAACTATTATTGATACTCTAATTAAGAAGTATTTAAATGATGAAAGCTGAAGAAAGCTGGTACAATCAGATACAGACTCAACACTGGAACATAACTTATTATCACTGCCGGTTTTCCACAGCATTTTCCACACAATGTTTTCTGCTATGTTTATTACTTCACTTTTTCCGCTCATTCCCAGTCTATTGTTATTCCAAAGCCTTTTCTTCAACACAATACGCGCTGGCGGGTCACGGCAGTTGTACGAGGCCAAGCGCACTCGAGCGTAGCGATACTTATCGTCTCCATTGAAATTTTACCCTGCCGTAAAACATGTCGTGATTGGATTTGCGCGTGTGACTCTAGATGACGCAGGAATTTCTCAAGGACGATCGGAAATGAGTATTATTTCCGTAAACACGGTGTATAAAAAATGTTCTGCTCGATTGGACTACGTGAAGAAACCATATTGTTTGTAATTCCTCCAAATTAAATGTGTCCATGAGTTTCTTTATACCTTTATTAAGGACGAAAACTACCATTCATTTTTTTATCAGATTTTTACAGATTTTTACATAGGTACAAGTTACATCCGGTCACACTCACTAGAAAAACCTCGAAGTTGACCGATGTTTTTGGAACATTTGTAGTTTGTAGCTTCAAAACGTATTGAAGGTTTGCAATGATACTTAGATCATTGAGCACTATCGGAGATCAACAATTTTTCCTTTTATAGAAAGGAGGAAATTTTGAGGCCAAAAAACTTTATAAAAACAAGTGGTTGTTTATCTTCTTTACTCAGGCTCAACAAATAAATATAACTGGGTGAAGTAAATTTACAAACTGCATGTTGAAGTAAGGTTAAGTTCGGGTTTATTTTAGGTTATACATGATTATATATCTACTATCTTCCCAAGGCAGAAATATAGGGTGTATTTTATCTAAACCCAATTTACAATTACCCAAAAATAACTGTTTTAAGATCAATACAGGTTCATAAGATAGCATCCCTACTTCCTTTACTTCATCCTCCATCAGCTGGTTTGCTTTGTTGCAATGTTGTTAATTTTATCTATTGTTATTTTGAGGTGGCTGCATTGAAGTGCCCATACCTTTGTTTTATAACGGGTCACATTTGCTACGGTACACCTCCAAGATTAAAACACAACACATTTATTGAAGTGAAAATTGTTTTTATTTAGTCCAAGTGACACAATTCTTATTTGGTTCCCCCTATCATAGATTTTGTATTTATGACATTGAAAAGAGGTAAAGACCTTACGGTGATTAGTAGTACTTATAAATGTTTAGTAATATATTGTTTTCTTAAAAGGATAGTTATTATTTGCTAAATTGAGTTACTGTCGTTACAAGAAATATCTACAGTTGGTCCTCGAGCAAGTGTTCATTCTGAGGCTCAGGATGTATATCACCCCTCATGTATTATTGTGCACACTGCTTGTTATTCCACAATTTATTTTATTTATATAATGAAAGAATCATTCGTTTTTTTATTGTGCTGTGTGTTTTTATTACATCAAATGCCGCTGTCAAATGTTCAATTCAATTCTTTTTATATTCCTGCATGAACATTGAGGTATTTAAGGACGTGGGAAGGATCCAAAGAGCTTAGTACAGTACAAACCATTGACTATAAATACTGAAGTAGACTTCTCATTGCCATTGTAAAATGTGTCCCTAGTTTTGTGTATGCCAGGATTGAAAGAGGTCGTAGTTTACACCAATCACCAACAGAGTATACTGCTGTCAACTATTACTTATCCTCTCAAGGAGGGGATAATACAACAGTTGGTGTGTCAGGAAGCAAACATAAGTTGATTATAACTTACTTTCTGGGTTGGAGATAGTTGAAAAGTTAACGTAAATAACTAAAATAAAAAGTTGACAGCAGCACAATCTGTCGGTGACCCAATCAAACTACTTCAAGTTTAAATTCTAGCATACACTAAAAGTGGGACAGCTGGGCCATATGGATGGGATGTCTCCTTCAGTATTTATAGTCAATGGTACAAACAGAGTGTGCAAACACATGTCAATATCCAAGGACAATTGAAGCCTTCATGGGGGCCGCTATTTTCCCTCTACCTATAACAAACCCATATACAAAAACCTCAATGTCCATGGTAACCAATTTCACCCCTCTTTTTAACCATATGTTTTATTTATGCATAGAGTTAAAATGACAGTCACCATTTAGTTTCACTTTTTGACCACATATAAGTACTCTAATCTTGCGGCCACAAATTCAGGTTGGTGATTGATTTCCAGATATTTTCAGATTTAAATGACAGCTGATCGGCGTATACATCGCCATTGGTCAAACATATGGTGGCACTGGCATGTTCAGTTTTCTCCATAAATTAAATTAATTTAAATTGTCAATGCCACTAAATGTTCCTTGGTTTGCTTATCAAATAAAGCTTGGTGCTGCTTGTCAATAATCCGAGAAGTACTATATGTACGTTGCAATGTTGCAAAATTACTCACCTGATTCCGTGGCCACGAGAATATATGTATTAAGTTCGTTTGGTAAGACAAATTATGTAAATTTAAGCGGATTTCATAGAATCTACGGCTTGAATTAACACATTAACACTTTTGCTGTTGCAAACATGTTTAAACATGAAATTTGCATAAGTTTCTATGTTGAAAAAAAAAACGATCGGGGTCCGCAGCAGCCAAGTGTTAAGTCTAAAATAGCGGACAAATAAATTATCAGTTGGGTTGTAGCCAATAGCATAGCTGTACGCTGCCACTGTTGCCATTTTGCCATAGGCATATCACTCGAATGTTGTTCCAATCAGCTGGTGTGGATTTTTGGCAATGCAGCACTACTGCATTGGCTGCTCTTGCGTCTACTATTGGCTGATCTTGGTTGATAGCCCGGCAAACCACGCCCTCAACTGGCAATTTATTTGTCCGCTAACAATCGGTTGAGAAGTCCTTAAATCCCACCCTTATAAAAATGCCTGCTGGTGAATGAAATGTGTGTGTGTTTAAGTTCAATTTGAAAACCCCATTCTCTAACGCATTTTCTTGTTCTCCCGCAGAGTCCAGCCCACTACTCGTTCCAGTACGGCGTCAACGACCCTCACACCGGTGACGTCAAGCAGCAGTCGGAGACCAGGGAGGGTGATGTGGTCAAGGGGCAGTACTCCCTGGTGGAGCCCGACGGCAGCGTCCGGACCGTCGACTACACCGCGGACCCCGTCAACGGCTTCAACGCCGTCGTCAGCAAGACCACGGGCGCCCATCCGCCGCCCAAGCCAGTGGTCCGCGTGGAGGTGCCGGTGGTGGTCAAGCCGAAGCCTGTAGCGCCTTTGTACACTGTTGCGTCGTACGGGCCACCTCAGTATCTACACGGTTAGTATTTGCGTTTTGGCCGTTTTTCGCCTGCTGGATATATAGCTTATAAGAGTTTATAGTAATAGTAGAAAGTAAGAGAGGGGATGTTCGTTTCGTTAGTAGGTTAAGGCGAGTTGTTGATTGGAGGAGGCCGGGTGTCATATTGTTGCTGCGTGTGTCCCTTTTTCTCCATGGTTAGAGGGTTAACCAGAACATCCCTCCACGGGTAAATCAGGGGGCAAAGGGAGACACTAGCCACTATAACCCCCCTCCCCCCCAGTTATTTCCTTCACCAAAGGCGTGGACATATGGACAACACCATCCGCCCCTACCCACTTGAATAACTTTAGTAATTTAGTATTTTTAAATGCAAATATTTCATAGCGATGAATCCTCATTAAATTTGTTAAGCTTAAATATGGAAAATTCATATATCTGCACAGTGCTATACTAATCAGCTATTGTGTGACTTTTTTGGTTTTATAAAGTCAATATTTACTTCTACTGAAGATTGTTTGAGGCACCTAGTTGTTCTGGAATGGTTATGGGTTAATGTTAGGTAGTTGGATGTTCGTTTGGGTATAAAAGTATTTGGGGGAAATATTCCCTTCTAACTAAGAATCAACAATTTTATGAACCGGTCAGTGCCAATGGGGCCACACTGGAAAGGAGAATATGGGGGAGGAGAGTGTAGCCCTCTATTCTTGTGGAGAAAGAGTAACGTTTTTGGAGCTACGTTTTCCACCTGGTTTACCGATGGAGAAAAAGGGGATGTTTTGAAATTACCGTGGAGAAAAATCCTTGTTGCTACCCCACTACCCACCACGAGCACTTCGTCCCCTCAACGCCCACATTGTTAAAATAACTCAACAGTAGATTTTCACACCCCAAATACCAGATGTATCCAACCTTGGGTTGTGCCATATTAGATATCTTAAGATATTACTCATTCTTACATTAGTTGTTATTAATTTCAAAACTAATATCAGATATTAGGCTTCATCCTTACCTGATTACGGTTTCAAGGCGGCCTGAGATATTATAATTAATCCTTATCACATATTATTGCTTCTTTTTATCAGTTACTTTTGGAAATCAATACGAAAATTGTAATATTAAAATATTCGGTCAACCCGACTTTACCCAGTAATGAATTTAAGGGTTAGTTAAATTATTTATTAGGTAAATTTTATACTTGTAAATATTATACAACTATCTACTAATTTTTAACAAACACATTATTATTATGTTTATTATTATTATTGTAATCTTACTTTACAACACAATAAAATTTACATGTCCTAGAGACCTGAGCTCCTCACCTAAACTGTGTTGAATCATAAGACTGCAATCATAAATTAATTATATTAACGACCCAGGAGCTTCAATCACTAATAAAAAATCTGATCTTACCTTTACTTTTCAGATATAAAAGTTCCTCTTACAAATGAATTGGAAGAACAGCTGTCTTCAGTAAATTTGTTGACCTCAGCCTTTTGTGTTTGTAAGGTTTAAACATGTTAATCCGTCCTTCCCTTTGAGCCAGTGGTTTTATTGTTTGATTACGTGGTGTGAGATTCCGTTTAAGTCCTTTTTTCCGTTTTAAGAGTGGGCTCCACTCTCGAAACTTTCACGAGTCTACTAGGAGCTAAGGTCATTGCTAACTTTCAAAGCCAGCCTCTCATCAACTGATTTTCTGATATCGTAGATTTATTTAAATAGCAAAGAAATACTTAGCGATTTCAGTTAGCAACATGTCAAGATCACAACAAACTATCGTTCAATAACATTCCAAAATATTCAAAACTTAGATTTTTCTATTAGTGAGATATGTGTAATACCACAATTCTGCACTTATTTTTTTGCTCTTAAAAATTAACCTTAAATCAACAATTTTAGATTACCTGTTGGGACTAGCTTTGAAAGTTAACATTGACCTTATAGGAGAAAAAGGTAGCTACCGGTTACTGGAGCCACCTATTAATTAAGGGACAGAATGTAATATTGTTTAACAAATCACAGATTATTTTAACTGTCCATAACAGCTTCAAATATTATTTTCCTATGTCTGTCCACTCATTACTGAATAATTTGCGAATTCTACATGACATGATTCCCGTTTTAATATTATATATTCCGTAATTCCAGATCAGGGCTACGACGGCTACCACTCTGGGTACGGGGATGCTGTCGGGTTCTTTGACCACGGCCTAGTCTATCCTCACAACTCCTTGGACGTCTACGGGCTACCGTACGGGGACCCCTACCACGACCTTTATTGAACTTGAACGTCGTGTCGTTGGCAGTGAAAATTACAGTGCGCAAAGTTTATTTTAATCATATTTTTTAAAGTGAAAATAAAAGTTATTTTTAGATTCAAGATATTAAAAGAACACATAAGTAACAGTTTCAGTGAAACTAGGTATATTTCCTTTGATTACTATATATAGTTTTTATTTAGGCCTAATTAAAGTTATTTAGCTCCCGTACCAAATTTCTGTGGGTGAGTAACAGGTGATTATCCAACTATTTAGATGCGTTCAAAAACATAGATTTAAAATATTAAATGATTATATAAAATGATAAATTACTTATGGAATTTGGAACTTTACTTTGTAGACAAACAATTTGTAATAACAAAATGTTATGGTCTGGCTATTTTATAAACCTAAACTGCAAAACACTTGTGGGGCTATAACTTAAAAAAATACATTATTGTATATTTTATTTTAAGTAGTCGAAAAGGTATTGTTTTATAATTATGTTGAAAACAATTATATACCTCTACCCAAGAAAAATATACATTAATTAATCTAGCGAATAAAGGTCTATCGATACTGTCTCGTTAGTCAATGTGTACTTTGGATACAAGTTTACAACGAGCTTTGTTATCAAAGTTTGAAGTTGCACTTGTGTTTCAAGTGAAAGCCTAAAGCTCTTTTCTAACTTGCTGCTAAATTATTGTGCTGTAATATTTATTACGCCCTAACTTCAAAACCTGTTAATCGCACCTCCCTAAATCCTGTATATATAATTGTAAATAACAGCTGTAATAGATTGTAATTAGATATATAATAGGTTACAATAGTTTTTTATTATGACAAGTAATAATGACAAATGTCTGTGGATTTTATAAAAGTGGTAAGACAAAGTCTAGTGTAATGTAGAGGTTGTAGAAAAATGTTACTAAGATATTTTAACAAATGGTTAAGTTTTCCTTAAACTATGTTTTCTATCTGACAAGGTTAAAGTAAAGTAAAATATTAATTAATTAATTTAAAATATGCTAAAGAAATTAAACTGAAAAATTCGAATTCAGTTTCTTTTACTGGAACAACATTAGCAAACATGTTAGCAAGGTATTTCAATTCTTATTTAATTTATTTGTTTTATCTTCAAATTAGATAACTATTATAACGCAACCTCTCCCTTTAAAATTGTACGATAGAAAGTTTTATGATTACAAAAACATAATACTTTATTTGTATTCACCATTCAACACTAAATCATAGTAGATGTGAACACAACTAAGAACGATAAAAGATTAGATTAGTCATTTGTGACATTATATTTTAATTTGCAATACATAAAACTGTTCAAATCTACTAACCTAAGTGAACTATTGTGTGTACAGCGTGCGACAAAGTTATTACTTATTTAAAACAAAATTTGTATTGCTACTTTGAACGGTTATTTCCCACACCCATTTATTCTATTTTAAAAGTTGTAATATTATCGTGTAATTTCTTTTGTTTTAGAATAAAATAGAGTAGTCAAGAAACATTATTTGGGTTTTTTCTTGTATTTTTACCTGTTAAAATTATATCTTAATAAGTTGCATCCCATAGCATTATAATTATTAAAATTGATTGGATTACATTAAACATGTTTTGTAAATTAACGACAAAATATTGTGTTTGTTTTTTTAATTGACTTCATTACGCAGCTAAGTTAAAAATGGTTTCCAGGGAGGTATTTATCTTCAAACATCATGAATAATGATTCATTAACACGTATTAACACGTTTTTTAACGGCAGAATTGAAGATTTTCATTTTTATTTTTAACCTAAAATATAAATTGAGTTCATGAGTTCAGTTTTAAGTCAAACCAAGCCAAGAACAAAGTTCTAATATAGTTATTAATAATCATGAATAATCACATCAAATATAGACTCGAAGATGGAAAATTGAACAATATGAATTAAGAGAATATATGGTAACATTTAATAAATACCCCGTAGCAGCAAACCTGCGTACTTAGCGAATTTTCAATGCATATATATTTATCTTAATACCACATAAAGCCACATACCAAGTTTCATCAATATACATTCACAAATAAACGATTTATGACATTTTAATTATTCTCCATAAGAATAACATGGCGGCTGAGTATGTAGGCTTGCTGAAGCAAGGAACCCAAAAGTGGGGGTTTATAAAATATCAATATAACTCAACAAGGTAAAGCCATATACCAAATGTTATTAATTTATGTTCACAATTAAGGGAGATAACACTTACTTATTCTCCATAAGAATAACATGGGGGCTGAGTACGCAGGTTTGCTGCTACAGGAACTATCGTCCAAAAAATATTTTTTAGTACAAATATGCTCAACAAAACTTCCCGAAGTTTAAGAAGAGAATTTAAAAACACTATGTTGTTTTTGCATTTTGACAACTGTCAATATGTGTTAGTTTATTCTACGTGCAGTATAAACAATATTTACAAAGTGTTGAACATAATAGGAAAGGCGGCCCGAATAGGCCTTTGTCCTTATTAGGTATATACTATGGTTGTATCCAAATTCACCAGTGGTTGAAGGGTCAGGTAAAACATCCAAATTCACCAACCCCAAAACAGGTAAAAAAACCAGGCCGCCAAGACATCCAATTTCACCAACTATTGCCTAGTCGGGTTTCTGACTGATAAAAGTATGTGATACTTTATTCTGCCACAATAGACCACAATTAAGCAATATACCAAGTTTCATGAGGATAAGTTGATAAATAAGCGAGATATACAATTTTTCTTATTCTCCGTAAGAATAACATTGGACAACGTACTTACTGTGTTTAGCGCTTTCAATATCTCTGTAACCATTTGACGTAGAGTAGTGATCAAAACACCAAATTGTGCGTCTTTTTAAGCTGATTCCAATGTAAAACTAAAATTTGACTTTTTCAAAAATTATATGTTAAAAACTCAAAAAACCCAGTTTTGGGGTACAAACCCCCACCCCCAAATACCCCTTTCGATAGGTCGATCTGTCTGGTTTTCAAACTTAAAGTCATGAATGCTGCTTTACCAAGTTTATACCAAATTTCGACAAAATCGGATTATTTTTACGAGAGTTATCGTGCTCACGGACACACACACAAACACACACACACACACACACACACACACACACACACACACACACACACACACACACACACACACACACACACACACACACACACACACACACACACACATATATATATATAAGTACATATATACATATATATATATATACAGTTTTGAACGAATGGTGTTTTTGGCATCTGGGGACCACAAAACGAAAAGTTATCATGGTCCCGGGCCTAGGTCTTACCATGCCGACTACGGTAATAGCTTCTTCCCTATAGGGGAAATTCGCTAAAAACAATTGAATGTATGTTTATTTGCTCTACAAAACTTCCCGAAGTTTAAGAAGAGAATTTAAAAACACTATGTTGTTTTTGCATTTTGACAACTGTCAATATGTGTTAGTTTATTGTACGTACAGTATAAACAATATTTACAACGTGTTGGACATAATAGGAAAGGCGGCCCGAATAAGCCTTTGTCCTTATTAGGTATATACTATGGCTGTATCCAAATTCACCAATGGTTGAAGGGTCAGGTAAAACATCCAAATTCACCAACCCCAAAACTGGTAAAAAAACCAGGCCGCCAAGACATCCAATTGCACCAACTATTGCCTAGTCGGGTTTCTGACTGATAAAAGTATGTGATACTTTATTCTGCCTAAAGGTAAACGATCTGTCTTATGTAATCTTTTAGATCTGTTACTTAAAACAGATGATCTTTGTTGTTGTTTACTTTCTTGTTGGTTCTCAAAGTTTTGTAAAATAAAGTTTGTGTTATCAACAAATGTCTCACTTCTCAATCTCGTATAAATAATTTGCCTATCTTACTTGTGGTCATATCATTGCATATTTCAATAGCTACCCTTTTTAATCACTGACCCCTGGGCCTTGTGTTTGTTTATTTCTTGCATGAATTAACACCAACTCAACAATCCTTCTTCCTGTCTAATTTAATTTTGTGGTTTTAAGAAGAGTCTTGTCATGAATCCGCGTTTCTGTGTTTTAGCTGGAAATTTTGGCTTTTTGGTTAATTTAAAAGAGTAAACTTATACCAACGTTATATTACTTTACCTATAATTAGTGTCTAAACATTCTGTTACATTTATTTTTATCAAATTTTTGATGACATAATTTTTATTAATGCACTTTAAACAGACAAGTTCCTTTCAATCTAAGTTACGAAATTCATTAAAATAACTGCAAGGAATGATACCTAAACAAAGAATGCATTCATTTAACCTATTCCACCAATGAGTTTAGTTATGTATTCGGCAGCAAGCGGATTCCCGAAATTGGTGAATTTGGATGTTTTTCCGGCCTGAATTTTCTACCTGTTTTGGGGTTGGTGAATTTGGATGTTTTGACCGACCCTAAAACCATTGGTGAATTTGGATACGGTCATATACTACTAGGCTTCGGTAATACTGGAGTTCATACCGAGAGTCAGCAGTTCGGAAGAATAGATATTTGGCTGTCAATTATAACTACTTGGTCTTAGTTTTTCTAATAGGGTGATTGGTTGACATTGCAATGAGTATTCAAGGGAAACCCCAAAGCTAATCTTAATTGAAGGAGAAAAATCAGTTTGATAAATTAGATCCGAAAATGATATACAGCTCAGGAAAACTCCAAACAATATTACCTGCCAATGGTTACGCCTAATTATTTTGTCAAATACCCTAGCTGTTTACAAACTTTAGAGGCAATCCCCCCTACCCTCCAGAAATAAGTAAATCAGCGACATTTATTGTGCGCACCTCCAGCGCAGCCCTCGACGTCAGTTCAGTCCCATCACCTTCCTCCGCGACGAGTCCTGGATGTAGGCGAACCTTCGTCTATGGCCCAGGCGATGAGGCCGTTCCGAGAGGCGAACATGCATGGCTTCAACTTTTCCTCGGAAACATTACAAAACTCAATACCTTATTGTTGGGAGCTGGAAAGATTAAGGCTCCACGCTGTCATTGTTGCCAATTTTCCATGGACAAATATCACTCCAGGGTTATGCCATCCAACTGGTGTGCAGTTTGGCAATGCAGCACGTCTACAATTGGTTGGGCTTGGCTGTATAAACCTTAACTGTCTTCTCTCCTGCTCGCGGGAATATATGGTTGATTTATTGGATCAGGATTGGGGACCTCGGTTTAAGCTGGCTAGACACGCACGGTTGTCAAACTAAGACAAACTAGGGGGCAAAAACAAAATCCCAAAAGGAAGGTAGGATAACCTCCTTGGCTCCACAGCCGGAACCCCCTGTGTCGCCTCTCACCCTCACGAGCACGACCCCTCCCTACGAGCACTCTACCCCTTTTGACTTTCAGAAACCATTGAGGGTCCTTTTCCCCAGGTTGATTCGCTCTATATTCCGCCAGACCTTTTACATTCTGGCGGGTAACTGCCTTTCAGGTTACCCTCTACAAGGGTTTCAGAATTTTGCTGCGCATCACTTAGTATGAGGTCTGAGATAATCCAGCCTCGGAGAAGCCAGGAGGGACCAGGGTGAAAGGGGAGCTTATCAATAGAACCGAAAGGCCGAAAGAACCTACAAGTCCTGTACTTACTACTTTTATATACACCTAATGAAAACCTCTGCAATGAAAACAAATCAGACAGAAGACCACCTAAAAGATAACACTTTAATAAATATAAAAAAGGTTTATTTTACTTGTGTG
The DNA here is from genome assembly GCA_963675035.1 of Allygus modestus. NCBI lineage: Eukaryota > Metazoa > Arthropoda > Insecta > Hemiptera > Cicadellidae > Allygus > Allygus modestus. The sequence continues at coordinate 122,660,702 of OY776117.1, read as the reverse complement.
TCAATTGATCCCTTTTAGCTCAATAATAACTACAGCTGTTTCGTGCTCGTTGAGCACATCTTCCGGTTGCGAACGTCAAAACTCACACATCCTTTCTGGATGAGTTTGTCATAATATTTTAAAAAATTTAAACACAAAACACGCACAAATACGACACATTAACATTTAATTTTAATAACTTGGCCCTGTGAACAAATTCCGGACACGCGGGTCGGCACCGTTAGACAGGTCATGACTGTTATTTTGTATCCAGAGGCTAATCCATCATGAAATTAATAAATATGGTGATTATAAATTAATGTATACTGGTGTCTTGTCAATTGAGTAAAGTTCCTAAGAACAGTTTTACAAATTATTGAACAACGACCTTGAATGACATCAACACAGTAAAAGAATAATTTAGTTTCACTGGTTTTAATAGTGTCATATTATAGTGAGTATATAAAATAATGGTGTTTATCTACGAGATGTTTGATTTTAGATATATGCCTACATTGATAGTAATCCCAATGTTTTGGTTAAATATTTTAGGTCCCATCCTAGACCTATGGTTCTAGGCTGTTATATCCAAACATATTGCTACTTCACATCTCCCTGCAATTCCTAAGTCTGCAAAACCGATCATTGACGTCAGATAGTAACTTTAGTTGCAATAGGTTTGTATAAATCTATTGACGAAAAATAAAGCCAATTCAAAAGACTATAGACTAAGTTAAATTTGTCTTCTTTATATTTGCTTTTCCAATGCTTTATTTGATCATATGAACAACTTTTATGATTTTAACTCTATGTATAGCTTCAAAAAAGGTTCAAAGCAAACTGATACTTTAGAAAAACTTGATGTAAACATCAAATAATCATCGCTGTTTGAAAGCCACATTCTTGTAATTTCTTAACTTTTATACAAAAATACAGTCTGCACCGAATAATTGTAGACCGATATCACTACTGTACCCATTTTCCAACTTACTTTCGTTGTTGCCTATGTAGGCGATGCCCAGTGAGTCCTGGGCCTCCCGCTCGTAGTGTGGAGGTTTGTTGGCTAGGGTGTCGACACCACGGCCCTCGGACACCTTGCCGGTGCCACCGATCATGAAACTACCCAACACTATATCAGTAATAGTCACTCTCTTTTTGCATAGTGTATGTTACTGACTAAAGTAATATTTGATTGCGTATGCACCATCATTCTCCTATTTGTTTAGTTTGGTTTGCAGAAACCCTGTTCACGTTCCGCTTAGATTGTCTGAGTTAGTAATCGCAACGTCTGTATCGTCATACTTCTCCTTTGATCCTTCGCTAGGTCAGCGTTGAACGGATGCGACGTTGCTAGTTTGTGCAGTGACAAAAGGTAAAGTTCCCTAGGTTCTGTGAACCAACACTCATAAATAAAGAACAAAAAATCTAATGATGGTAGCCTTCCTAAAATCTTACAATACTTGAATACGATCTTTATTTGATTAAGTTGGATTTCGAACTTAATGTTAACTCTGATTTTGTTTTATCATAACATTTTGTTTGTGTTTGTATTTGTGAAAACAAAACTTAACGTAGAGAATCTCTGGAGCAATGCCAACAGCGACCAATATATAGGGTATCGACTTTTGGGCTTTCAATTACACATTATTCAAAGATACCCTTAGTTTTTTTTTAGAAGCCAGTCCTGCATATTTAACTGATTTGTCGAAGAATTAAATAACACAGGATTCCATTATAGAAAAATAAATTTATAATTTTAACAACTAAGATGATAACTTAATATATTGTTATAACATTTAAGACATATTGTACAAAATAACATCAGTTTAAGGAAATTTCATACTTTTTAAGTATATAGCAGATGTACTTAGTTCCACTGAATATCCGGCATATTCAACTACTCTATCTGCGTCATTGGAAATTTTGTATGATCCTCTTGCAATCCATGTCGTCAAAACAAGGTTTTGTCCCAGTGTACGTTGCCAGCTCCGCCTTTATGGGTTTGGCCAGGGGGGTCGTGTACTTAGGCTCAGCAGCGTTCCACATCACCCTTGGCACGATGTCTACAGAGTCAATATCCAAACCGGGTTGTTTGACTTGCTCCTCAGCCATCTTTTCACATGCATTGAACTTCTTGTAATCTTTTGAAGAGTTACACTTTTCACTCATAGTTTCAAAGGGACCAGACTTTGGGGGAATCTCAGGTTTTAAAGGGTTTTCGGTCCCTCAGATGTTCTAGGTTCATTCAAATGTTTTGAATCTGGATTTGTGTACATCTTTGATTGTTTTGGTTCCGATTTAACAGAATCGTCAAATGACTGGGTGGTGGATTTTAACGCCACAGATTCTCTCTGAGGTTCAGGATTGAGATCTTCAGTTAGGTTTGATTCAATGGATGAAGAGATTTGATTTGTCTGGTTTCTCCTTGGAGAGATAAAATCATCAGTTGGCAGATTGGCCAAGTCGGGATTTCCTAATGCAATATCGGACGGTTCTACATTAAATATATTGGCTTCTTTTGCTATTTTTGAATGTTCAGTAGCTAAGTCAGTGGATTCAACATTAATGCCTTTAGACTCTTTAAGTATTTTGGGGTGTTCTGTAGCAATTAAATTCGGTTCGACGTATATTGGATAAAACTTCAGAATTTCAGGATGTTCCAGAACCACGTCGTTAGGTTCTAAATCTAAATCATGTTGTATAGTTACTTTAGGGTGCTCTATCCCCAAATCTGTTTGTTCTAGTTATTTGATTGTCTCTAACCGCTAGCTTTGGATGTTCTAAGACCAAATCATCCAGTTCAATATCAATATCTGGTGGATTAACAACTACTATCTTTGGGTCGTCTATAGCCAAATCATTCGGTTCCAAATCTAAATCATCCGTAAGTATTTTTGGATGTTCTAATGCTACATCATTCGGTTCAACTTTAATATAATTCGACCCCACTGCCACTTTAAAATGCTCTAAAGCTATTTCATTAGGTTCAACATCAATATCCTTAGAAGTATATACTATTTAAGATGTTCTAGTACTATATCACCAGGCTCTACCTCAATACGCTCTGGTTCTACTGCAATCTTAGGGTGTTCAAGTACTAAATATATGTTGTTTCTAAATCAAGGTCTATAGGATTAAGAGCTATTTTAGGATGTTCTAACACTATATCATACACTCCGTCAGTTGGTTCTATAATATCTAGATGTTCTAATAGTAAATCTGTTGGTTCCAAATCAGCAACTAGGTCAGGGTGCTCTAAAGCTAAATCAATGCTGTTTACTGCGATATCTAAATCGTCTGAAATAAATAGTTATGTCTTATTTAGTTTTTATTGTTGACCTCAACTGATAAATTATTTATAATATTATTTGTATATCAGTAATATGAGCATTTCTCCATTATACTCAACACTCTTATTCTATGCATAACAAATAGATACTTTCAGGTTACATTTTAAAGGAAAAATATCTACACTGCAAACCCCAGATAATCAAGGTGGATCATCTATGTGCACTTATAATATTTTTAAAATTCCCAAAATAGATCTTGAAAAGGTAGAACATAGCTAAATATTCTATAAACTATTTTTTAGAGTAAATATATATTTTCAATCAAACTATTTTTTTTTTATCTTGGTTTTAATTTGTGATTAAATTTAATCCACAGCGTAGTATCAAATCAATATATGTTTCCGCCTTTCTTGCCCTAATTAGCAACGTATAGCCTACTAAGGTAAGTGAAATATATAAGACAACAAAGCTCAGAAGATGTAATTCTACAACAAACAAATACAATTCAGCAAGAAATATCATTAATTGACAGTATTAAAGGCATATTTTAACTAGACCTATATAGCTGTAGAATATGTTATTATGATGTAAACAAATAATTAAGAACATCTATATGAATTGCAAACAATCTCTCACCCATGTAGAAAATAATTAGAAAGACTCGGAGCGATCTCTCCTGGATAGCTTGATTCCACTAAGTAAGCGTAAAACTTTCTATATATAGAACACACCATGACACTAAGTAGGAAAATATGTCTTTTCGCCTGATTAAAAGTTAAATTTCCTTTTACTGTATAAATGTTATCAAACTATCTTTGACCTCTGATTCAGTTATGAATCATTACTCAATATGAAATCAAAGGAGACGTTTGATATAACCGTATAATGTATCAGTATATAGAAGTTGAATACCAGCCACTTTTTACTTTCTCCCCTTATACATAGTATATGGAGAGAGTATTGTTTTCGTAAAAATTTTCGAATTTGAGTTGTTAGTGGAAGTATTTGTTTTGGTGCTCCCTGAACCCAAAAAAGTGGTTTTTACGTGATGTCTGTCTGTGTGTGTGTGTGTGTGTGTGTGTGTGTGTGTGTGTGTGTGTGTGTGTGTGTGTGTGTGTGTGTGTGTGTGTGTGTGTGTGTGTGTGTGTGTGTGTGTGTGTGTGTGTGTGTGTGTGTGTGTGTGTGTGTGTGTGTGTGTGTGTGTGTGTGTGTGTGTGTGTGTGTGTCTGTGTGTGTCTGTGTCTGTGTGGATGTGTACAGAGCTACAGCCTTAACCAATGGGCCGATTTTTATGAAATTTGGCATGTAGGTACTAATCCACGATATCTCCAGGTGTTTTTTTCATTTTTGTGAATTTTTTATTTTTAAGGGTAATTATCCCCCCAAAACCGCCAAAAAACATGAAAAATCCAAATTTCTCAAAATCGGCTCTAACGATTTTTATTAAGCTTTAGTCGTTTGTAGAACTTTAGGTTTTCAACAAAATAGCACCACCCGCATTCCTGTAAAAATTCGGGTTCAGAAATTACAGGACTTAAAACACCCAAAATTCAATTTTTTGGATTTTTCTTAAAAAGACATAAATGTAAACAAATATTACTATTCACCATTAAAAAGAGCTCAAAAACTAAATAATTTAGTATTTTGAATTACTATTCTACGATGGCTGGTTTCGGAGAAAATTGGAATCTTCATTTTGCGGTAAACACAGTACGTTGTCCAATGTTATTCTTATGGGGAATAAAAAGAATACTATTTCTCTCTTATTTACTGGTGAATTTCATTCAAACTTGATATGCTTGTCAAGTTAGCATTGACCAACAGAGGAAATTCGAATGTTGCCCTTAATAACCCTGGGGGGGAATAGGGGGCATTTCCCATGTTAAAACCACGAGTGTAGCAATGGATTCTGTAGTGCCTCCAAAGCGGGGATTTGGGTGGATGTTTTTTTAAACAACTTGTTTACAAGATTTTCTGTACATTCGACCGTGCTTTGTATTCTATATTTAGTAAATAAAAAGTAATTTATTCATTAAAGTTGGGCTAAAAGGGAGAAAGTATGTGTCAGTTTCCTGATACCGTTTATTTTAACTAAACATAATCGGAGGGCTACCTGCAGCCTACCTCACTATTAAGAGTAGGCTGAGCCATCTCACAATGATACCCATAAGACGTCACATCTAAGTTTTATCTTTATTTATCCTATACTCTAATATGAGTAAGGTTTGCTTGCTTGCTTGCGACACGAATCTCACAAACGGCTCCAACGATTTCCTTCAAATGTTCGAAATAACTCATTTCTGGGATAAAAATAAGTTCTAGACAGGCCTCATCCCCAGGAAAAATCAAATAATGTAAAAAACTAAAAGGAAAAGTTAAAAATTAACATTGGGCTTATAGATTTTCAAATCAAAACAAAAGAATTGTAACAGCTGTTCATAATCAACCAAGGAACTGTCAAAGTAATACTCATGTTGTATATGATTATTAATATGTGGTTTCCTGAGAGCAGAGATTAAAAGATTTGAGTGAAGATTAAATAGAGTATTAAAATAAATCAAAGGGACATTGAGCTGTAAATAACAACTGGAGTGACCTTAAAAATGTATAAAAGAGGGAAATGAGTTATTGAAATCTGATTATCAGTAGCGGGAAGTGGTGAAATATTACTCCAAGCCATCTAAACAAACTGACTGGCCTTCTCCCGAGCAAAGATCGGCCCCCAGGTACTATTTGATAAACAGGTACGTATCGTTTTAATCATCTACGTGTGCATTACACCTCTAGTGGAGTTAAGTTGTTAACGAAATAAGTAAAAACGTATGTGGTTTATTAGTTTCGTAGTAAATTGGGGTAGGTTTTTAAACTAATATCACAAACGCAAGATTTTTAGTGAACTAAAACTAATCGACTTTATATTTTCTGGCTATAAATGCACTAATTTAATTTTAAATTGATAAATGACTTTTCAATTTTATTTCAACCCCCGACGTGAGGATTACCTCCAAAATCTATTTTTTAAATAAATAAATAAGTAAAGTCTCATTGGCTTCGTTCTAAAGATGTCGTTAGGCATAAACAGCCATTTCCTTCACTTACCTTTAAATATCCACTCACATTCTAAAATATTACTTCGTTAGTCCTTAATTATTCGAGTCTTTAAATACCTTTAAACTTCGAATATCTGGCAGTTTGCTTCTGTATTTATAAATTTAACATCTGCATCCAATTTCCAAAGAATTTCTAATTTCCCCATACAATACTGCTACGCTAATATACCGGAGTTATTTTTAAATTGAAGTTTGTGAAACTAATTTTTTATTTTTTTTAAATACCTATGAATTAGATGGAGGCCAGTGCCAGTGCTGTTAATTTGCGGTTTTGTTATTTAAATTGTATTTCAACATAATTCAACAGTTCTATATCATCTGTTCTCTATATCAATCAAAATACTAATAATTCAACTATATAAACGGTCCCCTTGCTCTTGAATAATTATATAGGGAATTGCTTCACAAATTAATTTAACATATTATTGTTTAGTAACTGTTTATTATTAACAACAGCTAAAAGAAAGATAATTAAATTTTCAAATAATTTTTGAAAAAAACTCTTGCTTGCCAAGCAACCCAAATGTCCCATTTATGCAAATAATATTCCTCCGCATGCGGATCACCAAATAATATTATCTATATATATATATATATACATATATATATATTAAACAAATACAGTGCTTTGTGAGCAGGCTAACGGCAAAACTGTTACGTCTTAAATATTTGTCTGTGTTTGAAGGACCTTAACGTCTATGTGCCTTTTGGGGTTTTGGAAAATATCCACCTTCAGGGCTTCATCCCGTGAGCTTTTAAACTTCCAATGTTAATCTTATGTAAGAATAAAAAAAATTAAACTTTTCATTCTACCTCTTGGTATTAACATAGCCTGTTTAGAAGCAAGATCAGCTGTTTAAGCTATTCTTTTAAATGACATCACAATACAGTATTAATTGTTAAAATTCGATCAACTGGATTAGTTTGTTAGTAATAAACGTATAACGATAAATACTATATATTCAAAAGCTATTTTAGTTTTTTCGTCATACTGCTTAAAAAAACATCTGTTTTTGACAGATGTGTTGAGATTCAAAAGTTCTTCTTTTTAGTCTTTGGATAATAACATATGTTTTGATGATCATTATCGTACTAGGACTAAAAAGATCATTGTTGATGATACTTTTGATTCGAGGTCGTCATAAATCGATTAAAATTCATTCGATTATAAATAATCGAACCATTCATTGTTATTGTCGAAACATTCATTGTTGTATTCTTATTTGAAGAACAACCGATTGATTCGAACCACAATGATTGGTTTGAATGATCGACTCAACAACCGATAGATATGAATGAACCGAAGTTATGCATGTGCAACAGCTGATTGTTTCAAGAGACAAGCTGAAAGAAACATTTGAGGTTATGAAGACACAGTACGTAAATTTTACTTTTGTTTTTGTTTAAACCTTAAGTTTTTTGGCAGTATGACGAAAAATATAGTTCGTCACTCGGATCAAAAGTGTCTTTGTAATACTCGCTCATTTCCCAGCCTCGGCTTCGCCTCGGCAGTTAAACTGGAGCTCGTATTAAAAAGATCCACTTTTGATCCTAGTGACGAAATATACTATTAGTTTTAATTAACGTTTTTATTTATTTTTTATTCTAATGTAGAATAGAAGAGAAACGCTCTATAGCTCTATGCTACTATTCATAATCACTGTTACTCTTCAGAATAGGTTTAAATAACATATAATGCAAAAACTACTACACAAAAAGATTCGAAGTCAGTGCTATGTAACCACGACAGTATATCAATCGGCTGCAGGCACTGTCCAGTCAGAACCTTGCTAGTGGTTTCTAAGCACATAACATAGACACTTTGTTTAATTTTAGGGGTAGAATGCGTTTTCTCGACAATCTTTTTAATTTGTCGCTCCACAAATTATTGTGAATAATGCTTTGACATAATAAGACTTTATTGCAATTGCATGAAATATTTCGCAAGTCTTTACAGGTATGTCGTGTTATTCTTTATTGAATTCCTTTTACCTGATTGTTATTCCTTACTTATTTCAAAAGAATAATTCTATACTGACAAAGAAATTACAATTTACATTGTACTGTTGCAGAGAGCTTCAAACTTATTCTAAGAAGTAATATGTCTTATTATGTTTATAACTTTATACCTATTATGTCATTGCATGACGTATTAATATTTTAGGGTAGTGTGTAGTATTTATTTTCAGCTCCAACATACCCTTTACCAACTATATAATGCCACGCGAAAAGCTAAACTAACTTAAATCGTATAGTACAATAGCGTTGTTAGTTACTGTAAAATTAGGCGTACCAATATACTAATACTTTTTCCCAATTCATTTACTATTGACGGTAGCTATACTTTTTGGAAAATCCATTTAAAACAAATTACTGTGTTGTTTTATGCTTTACCTTTAAACTTAATAAATAAATTACAAGTGTTAAGGGTTATCCAAAAAGCCTCATGGTGTGTGTCTAATGTTATCATCCATAACGATTTCAAAATCACATTCCTTGTAGAAGAAGTAAGTAAGATTTAGTGAAAAATATCTTGCTAAGCTCGAAGACCACCCAAACCATCTAGGCCTTAACCTCCTGGACAACAGCCAACATGTACAGACTCAAAAGGCACGATCCACTAGATCTGCCAAATCGGTTTCTACAGAATTGAAGTATTTTTGTTTTGTTTTAATTTGCCAGGACTAATTCTGTTTAGTTACTAACTCATGTTTTCTCTCCATTTATATAAATATATATAAATGTTCTCTAGCGGGACAGGGTTATTGTGGTAATTTTCTAAGATGGCCGGGCTAGCATGTCGCTGGCCCGGAAACACAAAACCCAATTAACTCCTATCTGTGTGAGGTACTAATTTGATTAATGGAGGTACTAAATTCAAATGCTTCTGCTCAGAGTTCATTGAAGCTGTAATTGACTCAGTTGACTCAGGTGAAAATGTTGTTGGGGCTTTATGGACCTCAGCGAAGCATTTGATAGTGTGTGTCATCACAAACTTCTCAGTATTTCGAAGTCCTTAGGAATTCGTGGAAGGGCTTATTCATGGTTTCAATCATACCTTGAAAACAGAATGCAATATGTAAAGCCACATTAATAAATTTAATCCATAACGATTGCAAAATCCCATTCGTTGTAGAAGAAGTAACAAGATTTAGTGAAAAATATATATAAATGGAGAGAAAACATGAGTTAGTTACTAAACAGAATTAGTCCTGGTATATATATATATATATATATATATATATATATATATAAATTTGTATATATATATCTTTGTCATGATATTTACTTATTGTTTTATGTAAAAGAACAGATTGTAAATAAAACTTTTGTAAAAAACTTTTTTTTTATTTACAGTTTAGTATTACATAACAAAATATGACCTCTGCTACAGTATATCACTTTTGAATTTTAATTCGAGCTGAAATTTGTGAAGGTGAAAATATACGTCGGTTGCTACAAATAGACCTAATTTATTTTCAAAATCCTTTATGGATCCAGGTCTGCAATATTAAAATGTTATCCATTCAGATATAGGCAGATTTAATTACAATATTAAAACGTTTGTACCTTTTTATAAACATCTGGGCTTTCTAAACTTTGAGATCCCCATACGAAGAACGAGAAGGAAACTTATTAAAAGGGAAAGATTTGGGATGTATACAAATCAAACTCTTTGGGAGTAAAGGAGATTTCGGATTGGATTTTTGTAAACCATTTTTGTCCTCATTAACAATTTTTTATCCATTTCAAAACCCTTATCCAATATCTAAACTATAAAACTTGTTTACTGCTAACCATCTTCACTCAACTGCATCACAATTGCCAACCGAATTGTTTTATTACTTAGCTAAAGAATAAAAACTAGGAATCGTTTATTATTTTTATAAACATTTAATAGATTCACTCAATTTACAAACAAAAAAACTTCTGTCGAACCATAAATTTAAACTTGTCCAAGATTCATATAAATTCTGAAATGCATTTATGATATTCTGTTAGTATCCCACTACCTGATTCAGTGAAAGTTCGAGGAACTTTTGATAATTCCGGATTTCAATTGGATTAACGCCGGTTTATGGCTAGGTAAAATGAGGTTTTAGGTGCGTTTAAGAATTCCACTCACCGCTCCAGTCCCCGGCTTCAACCTGTTTCTCCCGTAAGATCAATGTTAAGTCAAAGCTCATCTCTCCTCAGCAGATTATCCACAAACCCTAATTTATGATTTATTTTTAAAAAAAACCTAGTGATTTCATTAGAATTTCGATATCACAAATAGTTTACTCATAAAAAATCGTAAATATTTTGGAGTTTTATTGAACGATTATGATTTGTGATATCGCCTACTGCTTACTGAAATCACAAGGTAATCTTTGCTGATTAACCTATAACGCAACGATACCGGATAATCCGTTGAGAACGCACGTACTTTAAAAGTTTCCATCGGCCTTATAGGTGAAGCAGGTAGAAACGCCAAATGTTTCGTGACTGGAGCCCCCTCTAAACCACCCTACCAACCCAATCGTGACAACGGCAGCAGTTAACGCCTAGTTACCCCGACGACTGCATGGCCACTACAGCCAGTTATTACTCAAATCAACATGCATGGCTGCCCTTGCCTCCGCCTTTAGTCACACCGCGTGCAAGTGGGCCCACAGTTGCGCAGCGCCGCAAAAACTCCATTTAGACTTTCTATGAATCTGTCCGCGAGTTATAAAAGCGATTGGCGCCTAGCCCTCGCCAGTCAGTGTCCGCTTGATATGGAGCCCTCTAAGGTGAGTTTTTTACTATACGTGTTTATTTTGGATTAACGACGTACAAAGGTAAGTAATAAAATTATACTTAAGAAACCGTGCCTTCATAACATTTAGAAAGGTAGTATAGTTTGCATTTATTCAGTCCATATCATATGAATTCATAGTTCAATAAGGTTCTTGTGCAACTATCAAATACGGTTATTTGATTAAGCAAATTTGTGTAGAGTATAATTTGCTACAACAATATGGCTTTGATTACATAGTGAAAGAAGTAAACAATTTGTTTATTCGGTTTCTCTTTGCTTGTTTTTTATGGCTGGCTTACAATTTATTTTTAGTGTTCTGCTTTATTTTACAATAGGCGTTTATGTTTATTAAATGTACGAAAAGTGTAAGACCCTTGTTTAGTATTGCAATAAGAATATACAGAATGTTCCGTAACTCTTTGGACAAACGTATATAGCATTCCTAGGCTCAAGACAAATACATTTGACCATATAATCATGGGTCTCCTGTGCATAGTTTTCCGTTTGTCTGTATGTATGTGTTTTTCACTTCATATTTTAAAAAGTTCATATTTTAAAAACTACTGGCCAAATTCAACGAAACTTAAGTCTTAAGTATACTTAGGCCTTAAGTATTTATGGTGATAGGTTAATCGAGACAAAACCTATTGTGTAATTATCTCTAAAATTTTCAAAATTGCGGCCATTTTAAATTTACTATCTTAAATGGCTCAAAAACAAGCCATTTCATACAATACTTACAAGAATAACTTCTCGATTTCAATAATTTAAGTACCATTAGGGTTGTCTTAAAAGAGCCTAAAAGAAATTTGTCTTGAAAATATATTAAAAAATGGGTGGTTTTCAAGCCTTTGACGATAGATAATTTTAAATGGCCGCCATTTTGAATTTGTTAGAGTTAATTCTATCATAACTATTGTTTTAATAGATCCCATCACCATAAACAGTTGACTCAAGTTTGGTTGAATTTGGTTCTGTGGTTTTTAAAATACGAACTTTTAAGTGAAAAACACACACATACAGACAAACAGAAAACTAGGCACGGGAGATCCATGATTTTTGTGTGGTAAAATGAGTTAATATTTATCCAAGGAATCACGCTATATACCTTTGTCTAGATAGTTACGGGACACTCTGTATATAACAAATGTTATGTTGTACCAATTCCATAAAAAGTTTGACTTAATTGTAATGGAAATGGAAATATTATCTCTGCTTGATAAGTAGACAAAATATTTTAGTACAAAATTAATTTTATTGCAATAAAATGATTTAATATTGCATTTTCAACCATTTCTGACCTGTTTTTCAAGTCTCTAGCACATTGGGAAGTTAGTTTAAAATCGATTGCAAAATTTGTACCGAACAGACAAGAAAGCGACCTAATAATAAATAATAAATAAAAATGTAAAACAACATGATAACAGTGTTAAAAAAAGAATAATTTGATTAGGAAACTGTCTCGATTCACCAAGGTTAAAATATTGCTTTAAAATGTGATTTTTATTTTCATTTTACCAAAATTTTACTTTGGCATCAAACACAATTTAAATTTGTTTAATTAATTATTAAAACTTAGTTTTATAAGCATGCAATTAAGTACCTGAATCACCAACTAATAATTAATATGCATGTATGTACATTTTTCGAATCAGTGATAAAGACAACTTTGAAGTGATAAATGAGCTTTAGAGCCGAATATAAATATCACAGAAAATAAAGAATAAGATTTTCCATCTTATTTATCGGAATGGATGTGAATTGGAGGCGCGGTAGAGGAGCGGTACTGTATCTAAACTGCATCCCAATATAAATTATTGTAGACAGTCGAAGAATATAAAAACCTTGTTGATTTGATTTGTTACTTTAATAATACTTCGGTATTTTATTTGTAAATAAAAACGTGTATATTTATAATTTGTTACGCTAGAATCACTTTGACGCAACATAAATTGTTATTCCTTTATTTTCTTCACTATGTTGATGTTAAGACCATATTTTTTTATATTTACCGCCGTGTGTGAAATAATGTTATGTATCTGTAAAATATATAAAAAACGAAAAACCTGACACAATGCCTGGGGGTGTTAGTTCAACGACGTGTAGAGCTACGTCTGTTTATATTTCTGTTGTGATATTTCTAGGCATGTCGCATCTCATCTTACTTGGCTTAAGTCATAAGAATAAATAATACTCTCTTAAAACTCCCTTCAATCATTTTCCGCAACCTATGTGATTTCTGAGACGTTCAAAGTTATACTAAATGTGTAAGCTATTATGTGTCACCCACTCATATTCACTCTTTGGAGCTATCTATCTATATATATATTATTTTTTTATTTGACTTAGCCGTGTTCTTGATTGTTATAAAACACATTTGCAAAAAGAAACTCATGGACTAGATTATTGTGGTCAATAAATCATAAATTTGTATAGTAAGACATAGAGGACTTGGATATATTAATTGTGATATTCCAAATATTATTTGATCAACGGCAAATGTCTCTCCAAGTAAATATATTACAAACAGCGACATTAGTACAATATACAAACAAATCTACAATGGTTTTAAACTCGATTCAAGTCAAACAAACATTGTAGTTGATTCACACTTCATACTTTTACTAAAATTTTCAAACTGACCAAATCTAAAATAGTAATTTTCATTACTAGTCTCGAAAGTGACTTATTGCGGGGAGAGATTGCATTTACGCGCGAGGCGAAGCCGAGCGTGGAAAAAGCTATCGAGCCCCGCAATGGCACTTTTGAGACGAGTATTGAACATTATTTTTCATTACAATATCGAAAAACTTGTAAACAACATGAATATTTGTGTTTATTCAACTTAGTATCAAGAAAAAAAACCGAACTCATAACGCTGAGTTTCCGTGCTTATGTCGATACAGCAAATAATGCATCAGCTTATCGGCCTAATGCAACAGCTGATCGGTCTGCACCGCAAAATCCCATAACGGTTACTTTCCGTGCACCACAAATGCACGGAAAGTTAACGTTATGTAATTTTGCCGTGCAGTAGCGGGAATAACCTATTTTCTTAGCTCATTTTACGTTTAGAAAGTGTACTTTCGTGTGTAGAGTAATGAAAAGATTATAAATATACTGCACTTCTTATTAAAACGTTGCTTGATTAGATATCAAGAGTTGCTTTATGGGTTCTAATACAAATTAAAGTCAAACCCTCTGGTGGGAGATACCTCGTAGCTGTCTCAGATTTTCTATTTACTGAAGGCTTCACTTTTTTCGCAATGAAAAGAAAATGTTAATTATTTTCCATTTAAATTTTAGTTATTCCCTTTTCCCATTGTATCTTTATGTTACATTTAAAATTGAGTACCTTTTATATTTTGGGACCCAATTATTTTAAAATCTTTAAATATAGCTACAGAACATACTATTCCATTGACAAACCCAAATTTTACTACATATCATAATTTCTTTACATATAATTCAACACGATTTTAAAAAGCTTTATAGAATTTTCTTTTACGAGTTAAAATATTGAATATTTATTAAGAATATTAGCTGAATTAATGTAATCTTGCATTTATTAAAAAAGCCTGTATATATAAATTACTTTATTAAACCCATAATAACAACAAAAATAGTCTTATATGTTATTGATAGAATTTTGTATATATTATTTAATAGATACATTTAATATTAATGAATTAATGAGCAACTCTGTTATTTTAGGATTTGTAATCTGTTGTTTATTTTGTTTAATGAAGGTGACCCCAAAAGGGCAGTAGACTATGGGAATCTAAATTATTTACCATGCAATAAATAGTATTTTCTTGCTTATAAATTGTTCGAGTATATATAAGAAACTGTCAAATTAGATGTCATACTAGCATATTTTAACTATTATATTTTTTTGATAAATTATATTGTTTACTATTTATTGTTGATAAGGTTCACTTATTTATCCTAATAATTGGTGTAATCGTCAAAAACCACATCACTTTTAACTAAGTGAAATGTCCATACATGAAAACAATACAATAACAAGCAGCTAACATATTTGTCTTAATTTGTCCATGATTTCCCATTCTCTCCTTACGAATCAACCATGAGGCATTAACCGCAGAGAAATGTGCACACAGAGTGTCCACAGAGGCGAGTTTCTGGCTCTAGTTCAAGCGCCGCGCCACCGTCGCAAAAAAACTCGCCTGGGTAGCGAGCGCTCCTGTTAGACGGAGTAGTATACACAGCGAACTATACACATTGACGAACGTTAGTCGTTCAGATTTTCGCCTCCAACCACCAGGAACGCTAGTCTTCCGGGCGACACATTGGACATTGAACCACACGTTCAACCTCCGTGATTCTTTACCGATTGTTTATATAGACTGTGAAGCTGGCGGCGCGCCGCAGTCATTGGTCGAACGTAGTCTCTTATATAAGCATAAAGAAGTATAGTCTGTCACGTCATGGTTGGTTTGTCTATAGTATTTACCAACAGCTGTGTCAAGCTAACCTCTGATATGGTATCAAATTTAAACTAATAGGACCGTATATGAGCTTGGTAATCCCAAAAATAAACAAAGTTTGAATTCGGCCATCTGGATCCGCTAATCATTACCGACCATTGTTGCAGGTCGTAGCAGTGTGGTTGGCGGCGCTGGCCGTGTGTCTCAATGTGTGTTACGTCTCTGGACACCACCACGATATTGACTACCACGTAAGTGTTACTGAGTAGTAATTAAATAGTCATAATTCTTTAAGAACATTCTCAAAAACAATTTTGCTTGTGTATGCTAACATAGAAGAAAACATGAACTTCTCGTGTGTATTATAAAAGTAAAATTGTTAAGTGAATTTTCTAGGTAATATATATTTATATATCCTTGCAAATTGTTCCTAACGCTCTCACACGTCCAATATTTCTATTTCTTTTAGAATTCTCCAAGGTAGATAGGATTTTAAAATCCATTAAGCTGTTCACTGCATTTTAACAATTAGAAGTTTAGAAAATATTGTAATATATTTTCTTTAAATGTAGTTACTATTATGATGTTAATATTACGACCTGCAATAAAACAACACTTTATTTTCGGAATAAATACGATTATGGGATATAACAGCTTAGTCTTCCCATTATAGTAGTTATTGGTGGGGTGGAGAAGGGGAAAACCGTGGCTGAATGTTGCCATCCGTCCCCCTCTCATCAACCCCCAAACACTTCCCTTCTCTAAACTCCTCTTCCTTGCTAAAGAATCAGTCGACCTTAGTCAGTAAAGTCAAAGTTCTTTATTTTCCAAACAAAATATTACAATTCATGGGCAAGTGTCATACAGAATTCACAGAAGACCTCTAAAAATAAAAGGCTACACAAGGCATTTCACTCATGCAATACTCATCATTCATTCATGATCGTCTTAAATTACGCCCTAGCTGCGTCGGCGTCTTACACAGTGACTAAGTGACCACGCACTTCCAACCAATCAGTAATACACTTGTGTGTCCAGGCGCACCCCCACTACAAGTTCGACTACTCGGTGCACGACCCGCACTCGCACGACGTTAAGAGCCAATGGGAGCACAGGGACGGGGACAAGGTCCACGGTGGCTACTCTGTGCACGACCCCGACGGCACGGTGCGGCACGTTGAGTACACAGCGGACAAGCACAACGGGTTCAACGCCGTGGTTAAGAAGAGCGGCCACGCGCATCACCCTCATGTCTATGGGGACGCCAACCCGCACGGACACCCACACCACTGATGTTCCTAATGGCCCAGTACTCGCATTTCACCACTACTAACCCCTAGTCCTGCAAAGATCAACGACATGGCCCAGAACCCACATATCACTACTACTAATCTCTCTTCGCAACTCATCATCCTCTACTGGTTATCCTCTATAGGTTATTTAGTAGCTTTAGGATTGACTCTAGTGACACCTGTTGGGATAGTGGAACCTATATAGCAGTAGCGTCTCGCCCGGCCAATGGCGGGACAGCTTTGATCGAACGTAGCCAATGTGGCTGCAGTGCCAGATTGTTTTTTGTTCACTGGTTTAATGGTATTTGAGGCATCTGCTTGGATTGAATCAATGTTTTTTTTCACTCTTGTAAACTATAGTAAAAGCGCATATGCCAGTTATAATGTAAATGTTGTTCGTTTGATTTTGATTCTTTCATGTTTTATTAAAATGTCGGAGGTATTTAATCTGTATTTCCCATTGTTTTGGCAAGCTAAGGAAAGCGATTCCATGTTTCAGGTTTTCACCTTATGAGGCGTCGTCTCCTGTAGCTTATTTGGCAACATTGAACCACAAAATCTTCCAATAGCTGTCACTACAGTCAATCCTAAATCTACTTTAAGTAGACCATGAATACTCCCATTTTATTACTATTAAACTTTCTTTACCCTTTTTCATGTTACTAACCTCCCCTGATAACCTCCTCAACTAATCATTACCCTACAACACTATTTTCTGCTGTCCAACTTCATCATTATACTAGGTACTAATCGTATTTGTATAAACGCCTGGGATTGTTACATATACTATTTTACTATCGTCTGTGATCAATTTATCCTCCTTGGTTTGTGTTTCATTTTATTAGTTTATTTGCCGATATATTTTGTAAGAAAGAAATAAATATTTTTGTTACATAACAATTGAGTTTTTCTGCCTTCAAAGTAACCCGTGATAGCGAATTACCTTTATGAATAGTACACGGGCGCATTCAGTGTTCACTGTAAACAAAGAGTTTAATTAGAGTTTTATTGTCTGTAGAAACTTCGGCCTCAGAGCCAACTGTGATTGTTTCCTCGTAATTTATTTTTTATTCAGTACTTTTGATGTTTACTTTTAAAAACTTCCACTTTTAATTTCGCCTTAAAAACATTACAAGTGCCTCAGGGTAATGGAATAATGTCCAAAACCTTTTAACTCAAAACCAACATTTTTTGCCCCTCATTAGGTATAAATGCTTGGAAAAGTGTAGGTAAAACAGCCAGAGGACTAGATGATATTGTTTGAACTAAATCAACTACGTATTGCAATTCCGATTGTGTTAAAAGGTCCTTTTTAAACGTGTTCACACTAAACATTATATATATTTAATGAAACGACACTTTTAAAATTTGATTGATGACGAAGCAATTAATGAACATTAAACGGTGACATATTCCTAATACTGCGTCGATCACGAAAGTTTTGCTGAAAATAACAATAATATTGTGTAGACGCAGACGGCAAAATATTACCCAATATTGTCTCGGGAATTAGGAAAAATATCCTTCACAAAACATTTGTTCTTGTACATACAAAACATAAGCCTACCAAATGGGTTTGTTCTTTTTACTTTCTCCACCTAGGCCTATACAAAGTTGGTATAAGGAGAAAGAATTTTTTCGTCACAATTTTCGAATTTGAGTTGTTAGTGGAAATATACCCCTACTCGTTTTGGTGCTCCCTGAACCCTAAAAAGTTATTTTTATGTGATGTCTGTCTGTGTGTGTGTGTGTGTGTCTGAACGGAGTTAGATACGACACCAGTTGTCCAATTTTGATTAAATTTAGTATGCAGGTAACTAATCCACGATACCTCCAGGCGGTTTTTTTTTTGTTTTTTTTTAGGGGTAAATATTCCCCAAAAACCGCTAAAAACATCACAAAAGCCTATTTCTTAAAAACGGCTCTAACGATTTTGATTAAACTTTAGTGGTTTGTAGAGCTTTAGGTTTCCAACAAAATGGCACCACCCGCATTTCTGGAAAAATTCGGGTTCAGAAATTACTGGACTTAAAACACCCAAAATTAGTTTTTTTTGTTAATTGAACATAGAAACACATAAATGTTAAAAGTGATTACTTATCACCATTTCAAATAGCTCAAAAAACTAAACAATTTAGTATCCTGAATTATATTCTACGATTAATCGTAGAAAATTGAACAAATTTAAATTTTCAATTAGTGATTAATGCAGTACGTTGTCCAATGTTATTCTTATGGGGAATACAAAAATTACCACCTATCTCTTATTAGTGAATTTCCTATGGAAAGTGAACTATTAGCATGACCTGCACGGTGAAATTTATGCCCGGGGCCAACATATAAGTTCCTAACGTGACCCCCTGAACACGTTTTGGGGGGGGTCGTTCAGAATTATCTATATATATGTATATATATGTGTGTGTGTGTGTTTGCACTCTAGCGGTCGCATTTTTTGTCCGATTTACTTAAATTTTGTTAGGGACATTTCTTTTTGTAATCAGTTGGACAAGTTCGTTGGGCAAAACAATCGGAAAACTCTAACCCCTTTTTTTGGGGATTTTAAATTTTGAAATTTGAGCTTTTGGGCCCAAAAAGGGTCAGAAAAGTCCTAAATGTAAGATTAATGGATAATAGGTTACAGAACATAAAAATGCGAAAATTTTAAGCCCTCCCTCATCATTCTAGCCTTAATATTTACCGAGTTATTAAAGGAAATGAAAATTGAGTAAACACAGTACGTTGTCTTATGGGGATTTTACATTGGAAAAGGCTGTTTTTCATATCTTGATGTAGTTTTATCACTCCTAATTCCCCAATAACGATTTTTGATCATGATGACACATCCTCCTAAGCTTACAATGCACAACATTGCCATCCCAATACTGCATTTAAATAGAACCAGGTGCATCACAACAGCCAAAAAAACTAAAAATTTTTAATTTTGCTAACAATTTACAAATTTTTGTTTAAACTCGTTATTTGATTTTTAAATTTGTATTGGGGAAATTCACTTCCCTAACGTCAGCGTGCTGCGTGTGAACTCGTTACTGTTCATTTCGTTAAAACTTGATATGCAGGTCAAGTTAGCAATGACCAACAGACGATATTCGAAATATGTTGCCACTTAACTCTGGAGGGATGACGGGGCATTTCCCTTCTTAAAACCACCGTGTGTAGCAAAGGATTCTGTAGTGCCCTCAAAAAAGGGATTTGGGTGGATATTTCTGAAAACAACTTTTATAGAACATTATCTGTACATTCGACCGTACTTGATATTCTATTGTTAGTAAATAAAAAGTATTCTATTCAGTTGGGCTAAAACGGAGAAAGGATGTGTCAGTTTCCTGATACCGTTTAATATAAACTGATCTTGATGCAAAATAGCACATGAAATCCTTAAAAATTGAAATGTATCTGGCGATATACACATTTTATTTGTCAAGAGTTTTACTAAAACGGTTACTGGCAGAAACATTAAGAAGTTGCCAGTATAGGCATCAATAGACAGTATAGGCAGTAGTATAGACAGTATAGGCATCAATTTTATTAGCATTATAGTAAAATGAAAAGTTCACTATATCATGCATATAAAGTTGATGAGAGGTGGGAATTCAATGACAAATTTATAATAAGGAACTGATATTAAAAATTAACTTAAGTAAAACATATCTCCTTAAATGATTTGTGAGCCTTCAATTTACATTAGGCAACATCTTGACTTAACTGAGTTTAAATTGCCGTGTCAGATTTGTAGGCGTTCTTAAGTCAAAGAAGAGCATTGGTATAGTAATGTTAATAGTAACTACCATGTTCCTTGCAGTTATTTTAATGAATTGAGTTACTTAGATCGAGTGAAAGGAACTAGTCTGTTTAAAGTGCATGACTAAATAAAGGTGTCATCAAAAATATCATAACAATAAATTTAACAAAATGTTTGGTACACTAGTTATAGGTAAAATAATATTATCATTGACTATAAATACTAAAGGAGTCATCCCATCCATATGGCCCAGCTACCCCACTTTTAGTGTATGCTAGAATTTAGAATTGAAGTAGTTTGATTGGGTCACCGACAGATTGTGCTGCTGTCAACTTTTTATTTTAGTTATTTACATTATCTTTTAAAATGTCTCCACCCCAGAAAGCAAGTGATTATCAATTTATGTTTGCTTCCTGACACACCAACTGTTGTATTTTCCCCTCCTTGAGAGGATAAGTAAAAGTTGACAGCAGTATACTATGTTGGCGATTATTGTAAACAACGACCTCTTTCAATCCTGGCATACACAAAACTAGGGACACATTTGACAATGGCAATGAGAAGTCTACTTCAGTATTTATAGTCAATGATATTATGTTGGAATAAGTTTACTCTTTTAAATAAATCAAAAAGCCAAAATTTCCAGCTAAAAACACAAAAACGCGGATCATGACAAGACTCTTATCTTAAAACCACAAAATTAAATTAGACAGGAAGGGAAGGATTGTTGAATTGGTGCTAATTTATACGATAAATAAACAAACACAAGGCCCAAGGGTCAGAAACCCGACAATGCAATAGTTGGTGAATTTGGATGTCTTGATCTGGTTTTTCTACCTGTTTTGCGGTTGGTGAATTTGGATGTTTTGCCTGACCCTTCAACCATTGGTGAATTTGGATACAGCCGATCTTTTGGCAGTATAAGACTAAGGTAGGTGACTGGAGCCCCCTCTCAAAACCTACAGAGGGACAATTATTTTATGGAGTGGAGGAGTATATAATTTTTTTCATAAAATTATGGTTACCTTAGTTAGCCTCCATAACCTCCATAAGTTAAGATTTTCTCTTTTAGTTGTTCTGATAAAAGAGAAAAATTTTACTTTTTCTATTTTTAGTTGAGGAAATGGATTATGCTATTCCTCCAGTTTCCTTCTTTCATGGACAATTTCATGCAGCACTCCTTTTTAGTGAATTTCCCCTATAGGGAAGAAGCTATTACCGTAGGTGGCATGGTAAGACTTAAGCCCGAGACCATGATAACTTTTTGTTTTGAGGTCCTCAGATGCCAAAAACACTATTCGTTCAAATTTATATATATATGTATATATATATATATATATATATATATATATATATATATATATGACTGTTACAGCGATAACTTTTGAAAGAAGCGCCCGATTTTGATGAAATTTGGCAAAAATGTGGAGAGTAACATTTATGACTTTAAGTTTGAAAACCAGATCAATCGGACTATGGGAAGGAGGTTTTATGGGGGTTTAAAATTTTCCAAAAATCAGTTTTTTGAACTTTTTACCCTAAAATTTGAAAAACACTAGATTTTGGTTATAGCCATTTTATGGAGTTAAAAAAATAATTTAGTATTTTGAATCATTATGCTAGGTATAGTGGTTGTGGAGAAAAGTCAAAAAATGTTTCCATAAAATTTCCCATGTTAGCGAATTTCCCCTATAGGGAAGAAGCTATTACCGTAGGTGGCATGGTAAGACTTAAGCCCGAGACCATGAACTTTTCGTTTTGAGGTCCCCAGATGCCAAAAACACTATTCGTTCAAATTCATATATATGTATACATATATATATATATATATATATATATATATATATATATATATATATGTGTGTGTGTGTGTGTGTGTGTGTGTGTGTGTGTGTCCGTTACCGCAATAACTTTTGAAATAAACACCCGATTTTGATGAAATTTGGCAAAAATGTGGAGAGTAGCATTTATGAATTTAAGTTTGAAAACCAGATCGATCGCACTATGGAAAGGGGGTTTTATGGGGGTTTACAATTTTCCAAAAATCTGTTTTTTGCAAATTTGACCCCAAAATGTTAAAAACACTCAATTTTGGCTATAGCCATTTTATAGAACTTAAAAAAATAAATAATTTAGTATTTTGAATCATTAACCTAGGTTAAGTGGTTGCGGAAAAAATCCAAAAAAACGTGTCCCATGTTAATCTTATGGGAAAAAGGTTTTTAGATTTTTCTCAAATATTTTTACTAAAAACTTCACATTTCTGTTTATTAATGTGTTTAGCTCAAGAAAACAAACATTTTCGTGTTTTAATCGTTGTTCTACGTCCAACCGTTGAAGAGATGGCAACCGTTTCTATTGTGGCTGGGATGGCTTTTATTTTCTACTTGATTGAAAGTGTAATAATATTATCTTTATTGTTCTTCTTAGGAGAAATTAAATTTTGTAATTTTATACTTAATTTTAAGTTTTTCGCAATTATTATTTGTTTATGTACATATATGACGCTATTCTTGTAACAAACTTGCATGAATGAATAAAGAGAATTTGAATTTGAGATATTCAAAGTGCTAAACACAGTACGTTGTCCAATGTTATCCTTATGGAGAATAAATAAAATTCTATATCTCGATTATTTATGAATGTATAGTGATGAAACTTGGTATGTGGCTTCAACTAGTTGTGGTATGTTGATATTAGCACAAAAAACAAATTTTTTGTTGATATTCCCCGTAGCAGCAAACCTGCATACTCGGCCCCCATGTTATTCATATGGAGAAAAAGTAAAGTTTTATATCTCCCTTAGTTATGAACCTAAATTAAAAAAACTTGGTATGTAGCTTCACCTGGTTGAGTTATATTGATAATTGCAACAAAAATTTTCTTATCTTACTTGTTGCAGCAAACATGCGTACTCAATTATAATGTTATTCTTATGGAGAATAAATAAAATGCTATATTTATATAACTTATTAATGAATGTATTTTCGTGAAACTTGGTGACTCTAAGTAGTAGTGATACCCATATATATGCATTGGAAATTCGCTGAGTACGCAGGTTTGCTGCGACAGGGGTATTTTCTTAATACTTTCAACTTTAAATTTTGTTTGAATAACATCTCATAGCCATTTGACTGCAGCTCAAATTGAACTTGTTTCTAGTGTTATAAATGAAATACCGTAAGTATATAATCACGCATGCAAGCACCGGTTTTTATTTTTTTGTTTATGCCAGTGAAATTTTTATTTAATATTGTTAGACAAAAATGGTCCAAACCTCTTAAAGTCATGTACTTTGCGTAGTTAAAAATTTAAAAAATTGTTGGTCACATTAGATCAGCACAATTACACCATTGATTCAAGATGGCTGATCAGGGGTAATTTGGAACCACCTCACATGTTTATTATCCAATTTTTAGAGTTAGAGTTCGCTTGAAAGAATACCAAATGCTCTCTATCAATTTGTATCAATGAAGATTTCTGTTAGTTGAAGAATTATAAGAAAAAAAGTAATCCAGCGTGAGTTTTAGATGTCACCCTATATTTCGCCCTACACTGTTAAGATACCGCCATAGGACCTATACTTATCATTACTTGGGATTAATGTTTTAAGTTTTCGGCCTCCAACTTGAATATATTGGACTCGGATATTAAATGTAAATGTACTTTTGTGACCCATAATTTCAAATTATTTTCACACTAAACACGAAGTTGCAATCTGTAAGCACAATTTGTATTCTTTCTCAAGATATTAATAAATTGTTAATTAATTTGTCTATGTGTATGAGTGTTCCAGCCATATTATTTCCAACATTACACCAGTTTATGTCTAAAGACCGCTCACCACCATTGTTGTTACGTGGTACATTCTTCATTTTTACTATGTTCTATATTTTGGCCTTCATTCATCTAGAATCTACCATAAGACCATGAATGTGATAATTTGTATCTAACATAGGTAGTGTTATTACACTAAATTTTTTAATTAAGTTTTCATGCTGAACGCTATACATGCCGCAATCTATTTTTGAATTAACTTTTTATTCTCAATATATTGGTAGTATTGCTTTTGTAAAAGTATCAATATCATTACAATTTAAACGCCTAAACAGCTGAGGAAGATTATCAGAGCTGACAGCCAGTGCATGTCTGTACGGGTGAATGAATTCAATTTAAATCTCTTTATTCAATAAATCTAATATTGAACGGTAATATGGAACAGTGCCAATATTCAGAAGCCTACCTGTAGCTATTGAACTATGCTAGTCCTGCAATACGTATTTGTTTAAACAGAGTGAATAAAAAGTCAGAACCCCTTTTCTATTTTTTTACTTGTTAATATAAACTAATATATTTGGGTAATGATAGTAACTTAAGGTGTAGTATCTTTTGACAATATTCAAAATTTTGAGTATCCCCTAAAATAGGGGATTTTAAGGGAAACTCAAAATTATTAATTGTAAACCCCCTTTGAATGACCCCTCATTTTAAAGAACTATAAACAAGTAGATAAATGGTTAAAATTAGAGACCACTATCCCTTCCCTGCCCAAGTGGTAGCCAGTCAAAATTCCCAAGTATTGTATTCAAATCTGAAAGGCAAATCTTAGGAAACATTCAAAATTTTTAACAGTGTCAAAATTACGAGGGTCATCCAGAGAGTAAAGAACGTTTGATTACTGCACCAAGCACAGCTCCCCCACCAGTTAAAATGTAGGAGCCATACTGCGTTTGTGGCATAGTGGCAGTCCTCTCACCTCCCCTGGGCCGTACTCAGGGAGGGGGGGCAGGGTGACAACTGCCCTAGGGCCCACCAAAATCAACAGTACTGAAACTGAATCAGCTGTAGTTGCATTCACGATTGGCTGTGTTAGCTTTTCATTGTTGCCACGTCTACTCGTTTATTATTTCTTTCTTTTTTGAGGTTAGTTTCTTCTGACATGGTGCTAACAACTGCAGAGAAATCTTTCATCTTAGAGTATTATCTTGGCTCATACGGAATCGGACTTGTGGGTGGGCCACGTTTGTCACACACTGCATTACGTTTCCAGGAACATTTTCACAAAAACCCGCCTAGTAATGCTGTGATTATTAGTGTTGTTCACAAATTTCCAAGTTGAGGACCCTCCAGCCACCATATTATAACTCAAGGGAAAAAATAAACATGTGCATAAGGAGCATGCAACAACCCCTCTTCACCAAAATGATGCAAAACCTTCAACGTACGATTGTTGCCTCAAACTGAATGGAGGTCATATTGCAGATGTTATTTACCGAGTTTAACCGATTTTTCTTCCATTTCCTTGTAATGTTGGTAAGCAATGAAAAAATGTTGATAAAGCTATGTCAAATAAAATTTTACATTTTCAGTACGGTTTATTTTGGCGCATACTGTAGTATAGAAATATCATCTTAACCTCGATTAAACAAATCTAAAAACGATTTTGATCAAAATAATCTCTTATTAAATATAAACAAATCAAACATTATAGCTTTCTCTCCTAGCCAAACAAAATATAAATGAAACCACAAATTAAAATTAATAACCAAATTTGAGAATATATGCAACAAAGTTCCTCAGACTCACTATAGATAGTAATCTAACTTGGTAACATGTTGAGAATGATATGTAGTAACTAAAATGCATCATGAATCCATTCATCATGGCAAATGTCAAAGATAAGTGACTTAGACATTTTAAAGACTATTTACTACCAACTCTTTAGTTAAAATGCACGTATACTATTGAATATGCATCTACGTCAAAGCAAAACTTATATAAAATTCCTTTAACCAAAAAAGCAATAAGAATCATGGCTGGCCTAAAACAAAGGCTCAGATACTGTTAAACATGTATTAGTGCATTTAAAAAATGATTACGGTTTACAATCTTTATGTCCTTGAACTCATCGAGTATGTTAAGGAGCACAACAATGATTGGTTATTTGAAAGGTCACCTAAATAATACCTGAAATAAAGTTATTTTTTATACGCATAATTTAGAATTTTACACAAAGAAAACCACCTAAATGGAGGAAAATTGTTTACACAATTACCAAATTAAATTTAAATTGACCAAAATTACAATACATTTAAAAATAGTTTAAAGCAATATTTAACTGACAGAGCATTGTATTCATCACTATACTTAAAGACTCCAAAACAAATGTATTTTATTTTATTTCATACCATACTGTTATTATAAAACTATAGTGATGAACTGTTAATTTATTGATGTACTTAAGTGTTAGAAAACTCTTTAGTATTCTTACTTTTTATTGACTCTATTCATACACATTGTAAATGTACAAACAATTGAACAAAGGATATTTTTATTTTATTTTACACTTTGTTGTTTTTCTTTTGTGTGTCAACACAAAGGCATTTGTTTAATGTTTTGATGGATCAAACCCTGTTCTTGTCTGTTCTTGTTGTTATATAATGTCAACATTTATTAGAAAGCATAATTAATAGCTCAGTGATAACTGGAAACTGGGTACAGTATCGAACCTTTACAAACTATCAGAAATTGTTCAATACCCATATGCAAACCTAAAATTATGAACCTAATTACTTTAACCATTACACTATCCCAATCAGCTGTCATTCCAGTAAGCATTTTATTTATCTATTATCTATAATATCTTTTCTTTGTATTGTGCTGTTTTGTTATGTGTCAAGAGCTATTCAATTTACAATTTAATTGCATTATATTCTTCCATTAGATTTTCATTGAAGTTTTAAAGGTCTGTGAGGCAGAGCCCAAAAGACAAATGTAAGCTACACAACATTTTGTAAATTCTTCACCTCAATCTCTTTTAATAAATTAACTTATCAAGCATAAAAATTGGTCCAAGAACTGATTAGATTGTGCTCTTATAAAAATACTACTTGTGTATTAATATATGTAGGATACTTCAGTCATCAACATTGGCCAACAAAATATTGGAATCGTTCTATTTAATGCAATAATTGCTAAAAAGTAACATATTCACAGCTAGTACATTCAAACATAAATAATTGGTAATTTGGAATTTGCCTATTTCCCTTAATAATCATTTCTCGATTTTTTAACACACATATCTTCAATTAAATAATTTTAAAAATAAATCCATTTCAGTTTTGAATTGAATCACAATTCATCTTCTTAGAGAAATAAACCTATCACTAACAGATATATCACCACATAAAATATAAAATCATTCCTTTTAACTAAAACTCAGTTAATCTATTCACAAATGTAATAATAAATTATATTTTTAAAGCACAAGTTTTCAGGAAAAATAACAACTCCCCAAAAGTATAGCCACAGTCAGCTGTTGTAATCTGTCATAACAATCTAGTGTATGTTGATTAAAACAAATGGCTAGTCAGCTGTCTAGTGCCTAGGGTACCAGCTGATGAGTTCTATTGTTGACCAGATGGGAAAGTACTGTTGGTTGGGCTCAGTACACGACCTTGGGCACGCCATGCACACAGCTGTTGGGGGGAGGGAGGAGGGGGGCAGCGTGGGACTGGTTTGTTGTTTAGTTACTTACTTATTGTTACCACAGTGGGTGCTTTCTGCTGTTCAGTGTTCAGTGCTGTGATATTGTGCCAGTAAACATTTTACGATAAAGGTATTGTTTCTGTTAGTGATTAGACATTCTGTAGGTCACAGTCAGCTGACCTACTTCTAGGCTACTTTCACTTCCAACAATGGTTCATTGTAAACAACTCTCTGGACAACAGTTTCCAATCAAATGAGAAGGAAATTGGGAAACACTATTGAAATTGTTGCTTCCTTTCTTCTTTACAAATAGATATATATTATGGTAACTTGAAGATAAAAGCCCTAAAGAGTGTGCTAAACTCAGTGATGTTATTCCGATATAAATATGTTTTTGCGATATTAACAGCAGTAATAATCACTTTGTATATATTTTTCACATCTTACACTGAACCGGAGTACTTACGTTTTGTGGAATTCACTCCGACTTTTAATTCAACGAATATCTTCGGTTTGGAGTTACGATATTTGATCGAGAATAACTGTACAAAAGAAAGTGCTATAAAAGCGATTCAGATAGTAACTTCGTTTGCTGGGAATATCGAAGCGAGGAGTTCTCTGAGAAGGGCGTATCCAAAAGAAGAGCTTGAGAAATTAGGGATTTTTCGGGTGTTTTTATTGGCAATGTTGAAACCAGGAGTTGGTGAAGTCACTCAGAACGCAATACTCCACGAAAATGTTAGATACAATGATATTGTGCAAGGTAATTTCCATGAAAACTACAGAAATCTTACATTCAAACACATAATGGGGATTAGATGGGCTGTGACTGAATGTGAAGCTGACTATATTATTAAGATGGATGATGATATAGTTGTAGATATGTATTCTTTAATGAAGCTCATAGATTCAAAGAAGCAAAATAAATATGACATATTAGGTTACGAGTTCAAGGACATGAGACCCATAAGATTGAAAGCGAACAAGTGGTATGTGACTGAGGACGAGTACGAATCAAATAGTTATCCTACTTTTGTCTCCGGATGGTTGTACGTTTTACGATTTAACGCTGCCAAAAAATTACTGGTTCCTGTAAAGTCTGAGAGGTATTTCTGGATCGACGATGTGTTTGTTACTGGCATCCTCGCCCGAAAAGTCAACATCAGTTTTGAAAATATGGAAGAATATTTTACGACTAATCCGGAATATTTTGAGTGCTGTATGCGAGATCGAGTTGAGTGCGGATTCATTGTTGGTCCAAGTGGAGGGGATTACAGTATCAACATTGACTTTCAAAAACATTCGAAAACTTGTTTCGAGAAGAACTGCACCAAATACACGAATGGTAAAACTTTCAGAAATTCATGTGTGGTTAGTAGAAAGAGACCACCGATTGGAAAAGGATTTGTCAAACTGGATGTAGTAAAGCTATAAACATAAATAGAGAAGAGGTTTGTGATTGCCATATTCTGTTGATGCATCCAGATATTTGTTTTAATTTTGTCATAACAATCTAGTCAGACTAAAACAGTTATTAACAGTTGTTGCTATATTATTTGCCATATTCAGAGCAGTATTTTACAGTCACCAGGTTTATGCAAGTGTTATGCAATAATTTCAACTTCTTTTATTTCTGTTATTTTAATTTGTTAAACTGTTATTGTTTTTAATAAACTCTTACTAATAAAATTCAGACTTTAAATAACCTGATTTGCCCTTGTAATAAAGTCATAGTACAGTATGAAAAATGTTTTCATTCATCACAATTAACTGAAATCAGATCGGAACTGATGCTTCAACAATTGTTCATGAATATCAACCCTATTGTAAATTGCTACAACCTGGTTTCGGCCCTTAGTTATGCCATGATCACGTAGATGTCAATCAAACTTGAATTTTTCTTATTAGTCGAGACGACGCCATTAAAAGTTCTTAAACAGCAAAAAAATGTAAAATACAGTCACATACAAAAACATTAATATATTTTTCCCCCACCTACCATGTAAAGTCGAATTTTACTCCTTGCAATACATGAGTAAAGCTCGGTCGTGTTACTTTGTCTCGCTAGGAAGACAAAAAGTACTTTGACTCCCAAGGAAGACAAAAAGTACTTTGACTCCCAAGGGAGACAAAAAGTACTTTGACTCCTAAGGGAGACAAAAAGTACTTTTATTCCCAAGGGAGACAAAGTTAACCCATAAGAATAATATTGACAATCTGGCAACACAGTGCAGTGGGAAACTGGCAACGCTGTAAGCTATAACATGCGGAACAGAATCAGCTGACACTTCATATTTCGCTGCAATAACTAACGTTCATAGTTCCGAGGCTAGCTATTACGCATTACGCAACCAAAATGGACAGCGATTGTGAATGTGAATACTTATCATTACTTGTGGATTTTGGGGTGTAGGAAAAATGTTGTGTGTATTACGGGAGTAAAGTACATTTTCTCCCTAGGGAAAATTGGTGCCCTCACCTACGGCGTCGGGCGCAACAATTTCCCTCAGGGAGACAAAGTTGCACTTTACTCCCTTAATACACAAAAAACTGTAGTGATTGCATATTATAGCCAGTGTCTTTATGCATTGTCTATGCATCGTCCATACACGATGGTATAGTCAACTAGGGATTCCGTCCATGCAATCGCTAAATGTATCAATGTTTTCATGTGTAATCATGTTTGGTGCTATTTAAGAACTTTTAACTATGTCTTGACTGAAAATGCAAGTTTGACTGCCATCTATGTGATCATGGCGCAACTAAGCGCTGACAAAGGTTGTCATATTTTATAACAGGATTTAACTGCTGACAATTAGGTAATTTAAAACCATTATAAACAGTCATCACAGTTAAGGGGCAACACTCAAAAAATTAATAAATTAAAATCAGTGTAGATAGAGCCAAACAGGTAGAACTGCACGGGGCAGTAAAGGCAGGTCCAAGGTTGCCTCCCACTACCCATACTTCTCTCCTCCCTACGTCCCAGACATTTAATGTGATTTGAACAACCAGAGGACGTCCGACAGACCTCTTTTGGTTCCAGACGGATGTCCGTAGGACATCTATAATATCCGACTGACATCCGCTGGACATTCCCTAGACATCTAGTGGACGTCTCTGTGCTGTGTAGGTATAGTAGCATGGTGGTGGTGTTGTGTGGTTTGGGTGGTGGAATAGGAAGAGAATTTGTATCTTTTAACAATTTTACTCCCTGTATTCAAAAAATAATCCATACAGTTTATCTCGTGGACAAAGCATAAGTGCATTTGTATTGAGAAAACTATTTTGATACTGGATTTACAAATTTAAATTTCTTTTGATATTAATAACTTGCAACTGTAAATAGTAATTTAGTTTTCTTTAAAGTTTGATTGTAAAAATATACAAATTTAAGTACTGATTATTGTAATGTTTCATAACCTGATAGGAAGTAGGTATTACAACTGAACAGTTAAGTAAATAGATCCATCCTCAATTTTCAGTTTGCATTTTAACATTTTTTGGATGAATAGTTTCAAGAATTTCAAGTTTTTTTAGGGAGAAATGGCTGATCATTATTTTATCATGGAAGTGTGAAGATATTTCCTAAAAAAAATTAAGGATATTTTATTTCAGGAATGTGAACACATAAAAAATAGTCTGTTCTATATTATGCTGGTATAAAACTTTTGGGTGGTAAAATTCCTATGGTGTGAACTCCATAGGTATGGTTTCCAAATACTCGTTTTGTAAACTAACCAACACTATATTCTAAATCTTCTCAATTGTTCAATTTAACGAGATCAGGAGAAATCTCATGTAAGTACGGAGGTACAGTATGTGGCTAAAAACCTATGTTTAGTCTTACTGACTCTTTTGTAATAACCCTTTTAATTGTGATGAAATTCTAACATCAAAAAATTGTTACACAACTTGTTTTGCTGAAATGGAGAAAACACACTGCGAGAACATAAGGACTTTCACTCATCTCATGCACACTTTCCTAGGACCAGTGATTATTGTATTGTTCCCACTATGAATCCCATCTCTCTTGCATCACTGTTCCCTGCAGCTTTCATTGGGGCAGCTAAGTGGTGGGAGCTCTCTCTAGTAAAAACTCTCCAAAAAGTCTGCTTTAAGTAGTTTTAAATAAAATAATTTTATTTATTATCCTCAGGAAAAAATTTAAAAAAATTACATTGCAAAATAATTGTATCAAAAAATACTCCCAAGGGAGACAAAGTAAACCCATAAGAATAACATTGACAATCTGGCAACACAGTACAGTGGAAAACTGGCAACCAGTATCAGGGATGGTCCCTGAATGTATACCGAGTCCAAAGTCTCTTGAGCGCCTCAAACATAGGAATAATAAACACACAAAGTCTCTCAAAATATTATAGTAATTATAATGAACAAAATTACAACACTAAAGGAATAAAACTAGACTTAGGCCTAAGAAAAAAACTTAATTTTGGGAAGTTATATTTATAGGATTAGAGAGTATACATTGGAGAAAAAAGCATACATGCAGAAAATAAAGGTAATGGTAGTATAATGAATCTATACTTATAGATGTCAAATGCCATCTCATCTAGTAGCGTTGTAGACGTGGCAGACTACAAGTCTATATCCAGCTCATAAGGTCCATGCTTGTCCTTGATCAACCAAACATGATCTATCACTGCACCGTCCTGGAATCAAATAAATGTGAAAGACACATTAGGAACATTCCCTGCTGAGTGTTAACAATAACAGTTGATACCAGAAATCTATCTTTGGCTGGAGAACAGGCATAGAGAACCAAGCTAAAAATTATGTTTTGGGAAAACATTGGGGAAACATGAGATTTATACTAGCCACTAATGAACAAGTTAAAGTGAAATAATAAAACCGTATATCAAGCAACATTTTGAAATAAACAATATCAGGAAACTGACACATACTTCCTCCCTTTTAGCACAACTTTAATGATTAAATTACTTTTTATTTACTAAATATAGAATACAAAGCAAGGTCGAATGTACAGAAAATCTCGTAAACAAGTTGTTTTCAAAAACATCCACCAGAATCCCTCTTTTGGAGGCACTACAGAATCCATTGCTATACATGTGGTTTTAAGAGGGGCCCCCCCAGGGTTAATAAGGGGCAACATATTTTGAATTTCCTTTGTTGGTCAATGCTAACTTGACAAGCATATCAAGTTTTAACGAAATTGATCAGTAATTAAGAGAGAAATAGTAATTTTTGTATTCCCCATAAGAATAACATTGGACAACGTACTGCGTTTACCGCAAAATGAAAATTTAAATTTTCTCTGCAACCAGCAATCGTAGAATAGTAATTCAGAGTACTAAATTATTAAGTTTTTTAGCTCGTTTTAATGGTGAATAGTAATATTTTGTATATTTTTTTATGAAAATTCCAAATATCTGAATTTTTTATGTTTTAAGTCCTGTAATTTCTGAACCCAAATTTTTACAGAAATGCGGGTGGTGTCATTTTGTTTGAAAACTAAAGCTCTACAAACGACTAAAGTTTAATTGAAATCGTTAGAGCCGTTTTTGAGAACTGTTGATTTTTCATGTTTTTTGACAATTTTGAGGGGATAATTACCCTTCAAATTCAAAAATTAAAAAAATTTTAAAAAACTCCTGGAGATATCGTAGTTTAGTACCTCCATACCAAATTTCATCAAAATCGGCCAATTGGTGTGGGCTCTTGCTCTCTGTACACATCCATACACAGACAGTCAAACAGACACACAGACATCACGTAAAAACCACTTTTTTGGATTCAAGGAGCACCAAAACTGCTCCACTAACAACTAACAATAATATAATATTATAATAATATAATATTTCCACTAACAACTCAAATTCGAAAATTTTTACGAAAACAATACTTTCTCTATATACTATGTATAAGGAGGAGAAAGTAAACGTAAGAAGAACACTTATTAATCTGATTCATTGTGAAACTTATTTTTCCTATGGTAACCAAAGTTTGGAAATGTCTATACCATTTTTTTAAATAATGTAAAACCATGTAGCACATGCCATTGGACCAATGGTGGAACCGTTATACCCAATTGTTTCCAAGGTTTTCTCACATATGCAGGGATATTAAGTTTGATAAAGGCTACAAACTGTAGCCAAAATATTACCTTTTATTGTGTGTAAATTATGGGTTCTTTCACTCATCAGTGTTTTTTAAGGCGAGTTAACTGTATCATATATTTTTCCTCCTATACTGAAATGTTCAAGGCTTGTGCTTCTTCTTAAAAACCTAACCTTAGTTTCACTTGAGAGAACTCTGTATGTATAATTGAATTTGAACTATTTCTAATGGAATATTTTCTTAAGACTCAAATCAACTTTCTTAAGAAGCAGCTACTACCAATAAATGTGGTTTTCAGGTCAATCTGTATCCAGAATATTCACTTTTCACTTATCACAATGTAATGGACACATTCAAGATTCTATGAATCACAAACTATCCCTCTCCCAGTCAATTCCCTTTGATCCCAGTTTTCTAGATTTTTACTTGATCCCTAGACACCTTATATTGCTAATAATCAGAATAAATTTTAGTGACGTAAAATTATATTTTTGAATATACTCACATGGTAGTGAATGGAGGGAGAGTTGTAAGGTAGTGTCTAAACTATACAAGATTGTATTGCAACTTGTATGCAAGTAATGCTGTTACATATATATATATATATATATATATATATATATATACACAAAATCTAATGAAATAACCTCTGAAAAAACGTGGATTAAACTGAAAGCCCAAATTGTATATGTAAGCGACAACACAGAAAACTGTAAAACACCACAGAAGGCCACCTGGAATACGAAATGGGTTGCGCTCTTGTGGCAGCGCCTTGAGTCGGGTGGCCGATAACGATGGCAGCGGGCGTACCTTAGCGCCACTAGCGTTCACAGTGGCCGGTGGCCGAACTAACTGTTTAAGCGCAACTGCTGGTTTTAAGTGCATGGTGGTTAGCCTTCCGTGGTGTTTCAGAGTTTCCTATGATGACTATAATACTTTTAAAAATTTGGAATAGCTGAATCTTGTGTTTCTCCTTTTCAAATCGATATATAAAATATTGCCAGTGGTGCTGCAAAAAACATTGCAGAAACTCTTTTGTAACTCAAGTGCTGGAT
Organism: Allygus modestus; assembly: GCA_963675035.1. NCBI lineage: Eukaryota > Metazoa > Arthropoda > Insecta > Hemiptera > Cicadellidae > Allygus > Allygus modestus. The sequence goes on along the minus strand of OY776117.1, from coordinate 122,625,392 downwards.
CGGCAATCCAAGTTGCTTTATCTTGCTTACTTGGCTTTTTCTTATTTATAGCTGTCTTTGTTGTCAAAGTTGTCTATACATAATGAGCTCCACTCCCACTCAGCTCAGTAAGATAAGACGTACTAACCTTATCGTCTGAGACCTGCTCCATGTACAGATGAGTAGCGTTGTGTATCTGCATGCGAGTGTAGCCGTAGTCTGAGGATCTGAAGGCCGACCATCCCTGCGGGTGTGGCATGAAGGTGTCTAAACACAGCCTATTGAGCTCCACTCCCTCTCAGCTCAGTAAGATAAGACGTACTAACCTTATCGTCGGAGACCTGCTCCATGTACAGATGAGTAGCGTTGTGTATCTGCATGCGAGTGTAGCCGTAGTCCGAGGATCTTAAGGCCGACCATCCCTGCGGGTGTGGCATGAAGGTGTCTGTCTTCTCATCACAACCCTGCCAACACATTGTGCTTGTAAAGTTATAAACAAATACCCCCCCCAGCAAACCTGCATACTCAGCGAATTTCAGATGGTACCTCACTACGTCATGAAGCCACTTACCAATTTTCATCAAAGCATATCATAAATAAGCGAGATGTGACATTTTAATTATCCTCCATAAGAAAAACATTAGGACTGAGTACGCAGGTTTGCTGCACCAAGGACCACAAAAATTGGGGTTTTATGTGATTCCAATAGATCAACAGTTGATGAAGCAACTTACCAAGTTTTATCAATATATATTATTATTAAACGAAAAAATTATTCATGCTAAAATTAATGGGACAGCGACTCATACAGTAGAAGAAGTATCAGTTCTGGGTATTTTAATTGACAGTAAACTAAATTGGAGCGGTCATATTGAAAAAACAGCTAAAAAACTAAGTTCATGTTGTTACTGTTTAAGAGTTTTGTCTATAGAGAAATTTTACAAATAACATATGTCGCATATTTTCAAAATATAATTTCCTACTGTTTACCAATTTGGTTTGGCACTTCATCTGAGAACAAAATAAAAATTTTCAAAATTCAAAAACAGGCAATCCAAATTATTTTCAACATACCACATATGGAATCGTGTTACAACTATTTTAAAGATTAAAAAATATTAACAGTATTCGGCCTGTATAAACTTGATTTATTAGAGTTTTTCTTAAAAAATAAAAGCCGATTTACTGAATCTCAACAAGTAAACAAATATAATACAAGAAAACATTCTTTAATAATACATCATATATCCATCGTACAACTTTGTATGAAAGATCCATAGGCGTGCGCACGGTGGGTGCAAAGAGGGCTTGAGGAGAGCGCCAAAATAGGTGATGAAATAAATGTTTAGATTAAGGTATTTTCAAAAAATTAAGTTTAATGTAAGAAATAAGCAGAAAATAGTATGTACGTTTTTGCTTAAATAGTAAGTAATACTGGGGACTGGGAGTATTATTGTAACACAGTTAGGTAGAATTTACAAATGCAAATTCAATTAAAATCAATGTCCAAAAGATGAACTGTCATCTTACTTTTCCCGTGACGATCGACAGATTTCTTGGAAACTGAGTGCCAGATGTAAATAAAATGCCAATACCAATACCCCTTTGCCGTCCTTTTATTCATTAATAGGCGGAGATTTATAGGAAAATGAAATGCCATGATGGTTTAAATTTGGAGTATATATAGAAATAGTACTTTTATATCGCTGTTTATTTGAACTTTACTTTTCACTTTGAGTGCAATGGGAAAATGAAAACTATATAAATAATAATGCCATCACTATCATCAGTTAGATTAAGTACAACCAAGTATATTTTTCTGAGAAAAGATAAATTCTGTGATGGTATTTTAGCATTTTAATCTTTTTTAAGTGCTTGTTACCATATTTCACTTAATTGCTAATTGTTATATTGTTTTAAAAACCTTTAAGATACACTCTTTAACCGAGAAATCGGAGTGACGTGCAGCCGCCCAGCCTGAGCGTAATCTAGATTTTTTAGAAGATAATACAAAACCAGTAACATTATGATATTTTGTAAACTAAATATACCTATGGCGATATTTATGTTAATATGGCACATATTTGTGTCAAGGAGGAGAATACTATTAGATTAGATACAATAACTGACATGTTCAATTATTTTGCAGATAAATATAGGTTCTTAGAGCAGCAAGATTGGGGGGGCGCATTTGTGGGTTCCGGCACCCACGCTGACCGGACTTTGCGCACGCCTATGGAAAGATCAATCATAAATACATCTGGAAAATCTATTAATCACATGCAAAATAAATAAAAATTATCAATGGAATCAAAAAAATATTTAAATAATTTTAAAAATATTAATTTTTTAAACCCCATCTCTTACATTGATAATGATTTCCACCAACTATAATCAAAAGGACCTAATAGGAATACCCTAGTGCCATCATGAATGTCAACTTCTTTACATTTGTTTCTCCATTTTTATACCACACACGTTTTTAAAAATATATTGTACAGTAGACGCTCGCTAATCCGGCACATTCAGGACTTTGGTGGTGCCAGATTACCAAAAATGCCGGATTACTGAGCGCCGTCTAAAAATAGCGTTATTGCGAGAACAGCGGAAATACCGCTAAAAATAGTGAGTCAAAAGGAAATCATTGGTTAGTGGACTCTAATTCCGTGTTTTATTGTGCTTTCTCTGATTTCGGTAGTGATGGAAAATGTTTAAAACAAAACAACATATCAACCAGAAAATAGATTTACAGTATTATATTTGCATACATACAGTACAGTTACTCCTGCTGACTACCCGCGAACTCGCCGATCGCGCCTGAGCTCTGCCGAATGTGTCCAAAAGGCTTAAACAGTGTACGAACATTTTTTTAGAACTCTTTGACCGATGCCGGATTATTGAAAGTGCCGGACTATCGGATGCCGGATTAGTGGGCTTTTACTGTACACATTTGTAAAATGTTTAGACAATAAAGATCTGTATTACTGTATTATGTTCAAAAACAAGCGAGATATCATAGGTTTATTATTCTCTATACGAAACATTATATCTGCTGATTACGCATGTTTGCTGCAACAGGGACCACAACGAATAGGTTTTGTATGCAAATATCAGTAAACCCCAACCATATGAAGCCACGAACCAAGTTTCATCAAAATATGTTCATTAATAAGTGAGATATAAAATTGTACTTATTCTCCATAAGATTAACATTGAACAACATTCTGTGTTTAGCACTTCCAATATCTCAGGAACTGATGTAGAGCAATAATTCAAATTACTAAATTGCTTGTTTTTTAAGCTGAATTCAATGGTGCAAACTAAAAATTGCATTATCCATTATTCATTATTGATAGTACGTTGTCTTATGGGGGTTTTACATTAGAAAAGCCTGTTATTCATTTCTTGGTGTACTTTTATCATCCCCAACAACCTCACGCCTACTTTAAAGCCTGACTGGACCTTCTCCTAACCCTATAATACGCAAAATTGTATTCCCAGCATTGCAGGTAAATAGAATCAGGAGTATCAGAACAGCCAAAAAATTAATATTTTCAGATTTGAATAAAAATTGGAATAATTGTATGTTTTTAACTGATTTTGAGTTTTTATAGTTTTTTATGTGGAAATTCACTTCCCTCACGTCAGCGTGCTGCATGCGAACTCGTTTAACTTATGAATTGGAATAGAAAATTTGTGATTTTAAATGGATTATAATGGCCTATTTGAATTAAAATATTTTTGCCTTTCAGTTTAAAGAATCACATTGGTACACACACAGTAGACATAAGTAAAAAGTAGCAAAATCAGTGTTGACCTTGTGCAACTCTGATTGGCTTGCTTGGAAGTTGACGGGATCGGTAAATTCTCTGTTAGTTGCATGCACATGGTCAACACTGATTTTGTTACTTTTTACTTATGTCTACTGTGTGTGTGCCAATGCGATTCTTTAAACTGAAAGAAAATAATATTTTAATGAAAATAAACCATTAATCCATTTAAAAACACCAATTTTATATTCCAATTCACAGGTTTTAAAAATGACAAGCAAGGAACAAGACCAGCTCGTAAGTCTACGCCAATGGGTTTAAAAGCGAAGATGAATAGTGCAAACTATAGGTCTCTTAAATTATCCTATCAAACATGGCAGTTAATTCCTCTACCTAATTTCACACTTCAGACTCATACAAAAGAATCTTAATATTGTAAACCAAACAGCTACGGTAATGAAAAATGTAAGGTTTTAATGTGATTGTAAAATTAGATATTTAATAAGCTGCCATGTTTTAGATGATCATCGTATAAACCTCTAGTTTGCACCGTTCATCATCTCTTTTTAAGACCTTTAAAAAGAGGTATCACTCAAAAAGGGTTGCTATTTAAAATTTTGACTTAGCCCCCAAAAGCCCCTTTTTTGGGGGATGGCAACTAATTTTTTCACACACTAAAAGATTAATGGCTTGGTTAATTAAATGTTCCCATCGAAAGATCTTATAATTTCAAAACGTTCTTGGTGAATTTAAATTATTGCTATGCAAAAGTAATGCAAAATTGGCGTTATAACATTCAAAACTCAATCGAACGATGTTTTTGATAGAACAGAGCTAGAAACTCCTATCTTGCACCATTCTTCTTCTTTTCTTATGCCTTTTAAAATGAGGCATCGCTCAAGAAGGGTACCATTTACATTTTTTTACTTACCCCCCAAACCCCTATTTTGGAGGAGGGGGTTGAAAATTTTGACTCATCAAAAGTTTTCTTATTGGGTCACTAACACTTCCCTGGAAGATAATCTTGTTATATGCAAAAGTTAAAAAAATAATAGAGGGGGTGGGACTTTTGTGACACATGTTATATATGTATTTATATATTAATCGAAGAGGGCGGGTTAAAACAATTAGTTTCATCGGGTAACTTAAAATTTTAATTTTATTGCATCGAATTGTGTGTTTTATTCAACTCCCAGTACCAATCAGAATGCCCTGAAGTTGTCACAAAACGATGAAGGTGCAACATGGTTAATATATAACTTTCTTCCCAATAATGCCTTTCAACAATTAATAATACTAATAAACAAACAAGTTTAAAAATTAGTCGGGTTTATATATATAAACAAGTACTTTATTTTAGTGCTACTGACTACGCCTCCAACCACGCAACCCGTGACCGGCGCGACTCGTTATGAGCGCCACTCACCGCACGCCCCATGCTGGAGCACGGCTCGCACTGCCCTAGAGCCTGTAGTGTGTATAAAGAGCTTTTCATTCAAGGAAAGTCAAAAATTACCAAAAGTTAAACTAAGCAAAGGACAAATTAAAATTTCATTTCCTTATATTCCTACGGGATGGTGCTATACAGGTGAAGGGTGAAGGACACTCACAGCAGAGCCTGTGACGATGTGGACAGGGGCCCGAGGATTGGTGTAAGGTCGGTCCCAGCTGCCATTGTACACCTTGTGGTTGTACACGGGCCACAGTCGCTCGTATGAGTGTTCGTGGGCCCATATCTCCAGGTCTACGCCGTACTTGTAGAACAGATCTTCCAGGCCTGAACTACAACAACATACATATTTTGTAATCAAAAACATAGTTGTTTTCATAAAATGTGATTTACATGTAGCATATTATGAAGATTGATGTCTAAATAGTGACTATATCTTAAGGTATGAGAAGTCAAAACCTATTTTAAAAGTCTCTTGGATAAAAAAAATTAAGTATATTATACATATTTGAAAGCCAGTAGTTATAGTTTTTTATTTTAACGAATTTCCCCTATAGGGAAGAAGCTAATACTGCTATTACCGTTGACGAGTAGCGTTCTATAGTCAATGCTAATAACTTAAGTGGCATGGCAAGACTTATTTGAATGAAAATCCCAATTTTAGTTGTCTTTGTTATAGCAAATGGGCATAATCTTTACAATGTTATTCTTATAGAGGAACAACAAAAAGTTACATCTGACTAACTTATCAATCCATTGGCATAGAGCTACGAGCTGGTTCCATTTCTAACTTGTCATTTTGAAACCCTATTAATTGGAGTAGAAAACTTGTGATTTTAAAAGGATTAATGATGAATTTTAATTAAAATATTGTTTTCTTTTGTTTAAAAAGTTTTAGTTGCACACACACTTATAAATCTCACTGTCAAAATCGGTGTTGACCATGTGCACGCACAAAGAATTAACCCTCAACACACAAAGAATCCCTTCAACCTCCAATCAAGCCTGCCAGCGTTTTATTTTACTTGGGCCCTCCCACCAGAGTTGCTCAACTGGTCAGTTTTGGTTGTGAGCAGGAATCAAACCCACGAACTTCGTAAGAGCACCCAGGGCCGTACTCGGGGGGGGGGGGACAGCAGGGGAGTTAGTTTTGTTTGTGTCTACCAAGTTACACCATAAGTGTAATATCAGTTTTTTAATAGGAGGGGCAAACATGGTCGTGATCGTGATTATTGTGACTTTTCATATATTACAATAATATGTTCTACAAATTATTGCGGGGGGGGGCAACTGCCCCCTTGCCACCCCTGAATTACACCTATGGGTTACACATCACGTCAAACAGAGCTTGCAACAATTACTCACATTGTAATAAACAGTATTTTTAGGAGGTAGATTAACCCATTGAGGTAGTAATTTTATTCTATTTGCAGTAGCCTATAACGGGAATTGATTGGTGCTGCGCTCTAGTAGCAAAATATGTAACTAATGACCGCGGGCGTCTACGGTTCTATCCGCTAGGGGCGCGGACTGAGTGAAAAACCTTAATATCGCCGCCAGGCCTTTGGTCGTGTTAGCTGAGTTGGCTACGTCGTGGAAACACCTTGGCCAGGTGGTGATACGATGTCCGTGGGTTCGATTCCCGCACACGACCAAAACTGACCAGTTGTGCAACTCTCAATGAGTTAACCGGTCTGTGGCAACGTTGGTGGGAGGGCCCAAGTAAAATAAACGGTGGCAGGCTTGCTTGGAAGTTGACGGGATCGGTTAATTCTTTGAGACTTGCACATGGTCAACACTGATTTTGCTAATTTTTACTTATGTCTACTGTGTGTGTGCCAATGCGACTTTCTAAACTGAAAAAAAAACAATATTTTAATTAAAATACACCATTAATCCATTTAAAAACACCAATTTTATTCTCCAATTCACAGGTTAATAAAATTACAAGTAAGGAACGAGACCAGCTCGTATGTCTACTCCAATGGGTTAAAAATTCGATACAATCCGCCCTTGGCGGTTAAAGGGTTATAAATACCTACCAAAATTTTAATGTTATTTATTTAGGTCATTATTTTTTTTTAGTTTAAGAATTTCAATGAAATCTTATTAGGAGGAATATGTTTATTTCCTATAAATGTTCCTGTGGTTTAAAATACAATGCAGCACCAAAACTGTTTCTGCTTATAAAGTTTAGGCAATTCCAAAGGATATTTTTGTTGTGACTAATATTATCAAGCGTAGTTCCTTTAAAGTCTTACTATTTAAGAAATTCTTAAGTCGAGCTTGATGATGACCGTTTGAAATTGGTTGCAACTATCTATTTTTGCTGTATTTGTATAAGAGCACAAAGTAATATGAATATATCTTGGAAAATTCTAAGCAATATTTTACAACATCTTGTACCATGATAATCGAAAATTGGTTTGAAAGGCATGAAAATAAGCATGACTAATACTTCTAGAAAGAAATGCCACAATACACCAAGCAAATTTCAAGTTCTAGGTACTGTAAAACTATGACAGGTTTTTAAAGTTAGTATAATACACTGTAAAATTCCATTCCATTAAAAATTACTAATACTTCTTCGAAAGAAATCAAATCAAATAGCATCATAAATCAACCAAATTTCAGTTTTCATCCTGTAATACTCAAAAGGGTTTTAAAGTTTTTTATCACACGTTTTTATTATACTTTACATAAATCGCTTAGTTGCTTAATTTCTTTCTAATACACTGACACAATCTTAGTTGCGTATTTTAAGGTGAATATGAATGAATTATGAGTGTAGGTATGTATAATGAGCGAGATGCCTGGATTGTCACTGACAAAGACCAGGTGACTCATTGGTTAGGATTAGTAATCCTTTCGACCAAGGGCCGAATATATTGGCTTCCTAATCTGCCACCTAAAGACACTGTTAATTATATGGTACCACGCGAGCTCTGTCTGCAGTCTGCGTCTGACGTGTTGTAACCTGGTGGACACAAATGGAACTAACTCATTCTACGCGCACGGTATAATACAACACGTTCCAATATAATTGCTATCCTTTCAGGTTGGCTGGGGAGTGGTCTAACAGATTAAACCTCTTTTTAAAGATCTGAAGATTTTGACTGTCTACAACTTATACAATTTTGATTTAATTCTATATATCTTTAAAAATCTAAGTAGTTTTAATTCAAGAAATAACATTCACTCCTACTCCACACAAAATCAGTCAAAAATTGATGTACCTTATCGAAAATGTCAAAAACTCAGTCTAGCCATGTCATTATAGGAATTAAACTGTACAACAAATTACCATAATCTGCTTTTGACATTCCCTTTAATTCATTTAAGAAAAGACTGTTTGAATGGCTACTTTCAACCCCATGTTATTCTGCTGATGAATTCTTAGAGCTTCAAAGTAGTGATATTGTAACTTGATTCTTTTTGGAAGAATTGTATAACTTGACGTTGTTTGTAACATGTATTGTGTTGATGTCAATAAAATATTCACTATTAATTATTATTCATTATTCATTACTAAGCCTAATCTCTCTGACCAAAGGGTAGTACTTGGATTAAGGGTTCAAATCTTGTCTCAGTTAAAAGTTTGTTGTGCTACTCCTGGAGAGTTCACCTGTCTGTGGCAAAGTTGAAGGGTAGGTCAGACCTTAAATAAACAGTGGACAGCACGGGTCCAAATTGATGGGATGGGTGAACTCTTTTTGAGTTGTACATCTGATATCTATGTTATATCTATCCTTATTATGTGTGCATCTACTAGAAGTAAGTTTTTGAAGTGTTCAGCCTTTCAATGTATTTCAAAAATCAACCACTCCAGTCACTAGCTTGGCGCTTAAAGGGTTAATGACCACTATTTAACTTTCAGATCACTTTTCAGATTCGGCTCAGGGTCGATCTGGCGAACTTTATATTATGAAACAAGCACCTTAACCACTGTGTTACCCAACCAATTATCAACCTGAAGGACATTGTATTCTTAAATAAGCTCCCTAAAGTGCTACTGTACCTGATAAACTATAGATCCAAGAATGTTTTAGAATGCTACATTGCTTAGTTTTATTTTCAGAAATTTGTACCTACAGACAAATCTTTATATAATATGTTTTCAGAAGTTATGCTTGAATTATAAAGCCATTTTTCGAATAAAGATCAAATTGATTTGAACCCGATTCTAACAATTCAATATGACTGCGTGATATTTACCAAACACCTACCACTTGCCTTTGGGCAGCCCTGAGCGAACGAGAGACTCATCATATAGGCAGCTGTCCCAGTCATCATTAGAGCAATACATGGGTCGGTGGCCAAACGTGATGATCCATGGACGCTCGGCTCTATTCTCTGGCTTTGTGGCTTCCTGTACATCTCACCCATCCTGCACTCATGATTCATTCATATTTGCTTTCAGATACACCCTAGTTGCGTCAGCTTCTTATACACTGATTAATTCTTTTTAATTTATCAAAAGGTGCAAGCAGTTAACAACAAAAATCCTCATTACACAATATTTATATTTGCTAAACTCAAATTTTTGGCTTAAGACTTGATTGGGAGTACAATTTACTAATGAAAAGCTTATAAGACAAATAAAATTAATTCATTGGAATTTCCTATGGTAAGAAAGAATAATTGTCTGCTGTCTTAATCTTTTTTATTAAAATTCTAGTTATCAAAATAACTAAGAGTACGCTCTGTTATCGCGTAAGGGGATGAACTCAGCTGTCATTACGAACAAATGTTTCAAATCACCGATACTTAGTGAGAACTCCATTTTTGTTCCAGAAAAAATGTCTTTAAAACACAGAACTTGGAGAACAGTGAGGTCTGAAATTAGTAAGTCATTCAGACAAAGCGGATTTAGAGTACTAACTCGCCCCTTAGGAACAAGGGGGGTCTATATTCCCTAAAATGATTTACAACATATGGAGGACGATGAGATATATGCAATCAGTCAGCCCAATAGGTATTTAAATAGTTCTTGTATTCGACGTCTGTGACCACTTGATATTTTATTGAACAAATATTAGTTTCTATGTGAAATAATTTGACTTATTTAACAAAACATGTTTAAAGTATATTTGTAAAACCACTCCTCTTCTCATCAAGGAAGTTACCTCCAGGGTGATGGTTCCATACCTCCCACACACTTACCCCCATACATATTACAGATTCAAAAAGTTGTTATTTTCATTTTGTGCTATTTATAAATATCTATTTTACCAGTTTATGGAAGTAAGTACTGTCAAACTTAAGTTTGTTACCTTCAGATCATTCTCCAACCAGTGATATTGAAATACACACGGTTTAATGTCATGGTACATATCGATGTAAGAATAGTACACTTCTGTGGAGAACCCAATGAAGTGAGCAGGACCCAAGTCAAAACTGTAGAACATGTTGTCCTTTGTCTTAGGCATTGAGAACCGTGACTTGTAGTGGCTGAAATTGCTGCAAACAAAACATTTATTATGTATCCTAAAGTATTTAGAATCACAGCTGATGATGAAATTCAAATCTCCCAATAAATTATTTTAATTGAGTATCATGAAATTTAAACACATTTATGTACAGTTTAAATTATTGCTTAACTGATCAAAATCAGCTTTCCAGCTTATCCTTTGGCTGTCAGACAAAAATGAGGGGTCCAGTCTCACAGTGTCACATCTGAGAAGCATGTTACTAAGAAGACAACAAGCCAAGGGATGGATTTAAAAATCCATTTTCATGGTAAAAAATATACAACAAAAGGATCAAGGATTACTGCGCTATCCAGTTATTGAAAAAAATTCAATCACTTGACTAATTGATTGTTTTAATGATTTTTTAAATAGAAATTATTGTATTGATAACTGTTTCCGTGAAGATTCAATCATCGTAAGCCCTGTGAGACATGTAATCACCACTGGCAGTTTTCATCAACACTCGGCGGGTCGATCTCATAGGCCTCTGGTAGCCAAAGGTTTAAAATAAAAGTTCAAATTTTGTTTACACCTTAATTCAAACCCCCTAATGTAAAATAAATACCCTAAATATAATACAATAAATGAATAACATTTTAACGTTAATTCAGGACTTCAAAGTATCAACATTACATCAGTGGTCACCTTAGCAGATGACCTTATATTGCTGGCAGAAAACTAAGAAGACATTAAAGACAAGTGTGGAAATATTTCACACCCCCCACCACGTTTCTCTGAAGCATTAAGGTGCGAGGGGAAGTGTTACCCCAGTACTGATCATCCCTTCTGCCGATGAGATGTAAAACTCTAACTAGAAACGTTCAGCTTATTTATATTTTAAATAGCATAGGTCCAGATGGATATTGAAAACGTTTGGAAATAGATCACCCAACTAAACTCTGTCAGTGAGCGTGAAGTTCTTCTACCGAACAGCATACATGCCAGTATTCCTACAGTTTTAGCCTATTGCCCACTCACTATGTAGCCTCGTGGTTCCCTACTGCCACCATGTACGGGACGTAAGCAGCAATGGGCTCAATCTGTCTCATGAACTGGTCCCCAACCTCTCCATTGTCCTGGCACACACACATTGTTTATTAGACTGACCATTTACTAAGTCTTAAAACAATCCTGAAATCCTGGGACCATAAGAGTAATTTCTTGATTGATTGGAGGGGCAAACATGGTCATGATCGTGATTACTATGACTCTTCATATTCTGTATTACAATAATATGTTCTCCAGATTATTGGGGGGGGGCAACTGTCCTTCCTTGCCACCCCCGAATTACACCTATGCCTGGGACTGTAAATCAGGTATGAGATTTAAACCCCTGCGTAACCAATGTTGCATTGCACCTCAGTCTTTGGATCAGGCCGCCTACTTATTGACCCAATACAACAGGCAACTGAAGATTTTCTATGACTTAAGGTTGAAGTAATTTTATAATAAACCATATCATCTATAAGAAAAATCTCCAAAATATAATATAAACAAACCACTTCCACTAAACTACTATTCATGCCCTACAACTACTTTAAACTGAGAGAAATCGGGTGATAGCACGACATATCGGATTCTTACTTACATCACACATGTCGTAAGCAAAGTCGCCTACATGAAGGAACATGTCGTACCGGCTGTGAGCCACCTCTTGCTGCAGCCGAGGCAGGGACTGAGCGTTCTCGTTGCCGAGGTCCCCGTAGATGGCCAGCCGTGGCGACCAGGCTGTGCTGTCAGGGACTGTGTTGAACACGAAGATGTCGGACCAGCCGAGGTCACTGCCACAATGGTACACTGCAACAGCCAAATATTCGTGGCTTAGGACAGCAGTTGCAGTTTTATTGCCCTTTCAAATCAAATCAAATCAAAATATTCTTTATTCATTTGTTACAATGTACAATACACAAAACAGTCAGTGTACAGTGAACAGAATAAAGTCATAGTAAGTTCAAGAGTACCTTGAAGTAGTTGTTGAAAACACATTGGAAATAATTACAAGAGACAGCCCACCCAGATTTATGATAAGGACCCACAAAAAAGTCATAGAAGGGAAGGTCTCAGTGTTATGAAACTCAGTTAAGAGTCCATGGTAAATTCAAAAAAGATAAATTAATTGTTGAAGAAACCTATTAGGATAGGGTTGAGTACAGTGAAAGGTCAGCTGTGCTAAAGATATGTTACCAAAGTTAAGTTATAATTAAAGTAACCCCTTCACTAACGGCCGTCACACTCACCGTGATACAGAGGTTTCTTACTGTCGGTAGGGAATGTGTTAACCCCTTCACTAACCGGCCGTCACACTCACCGTGATACAGAGGTTCCTTACTGTCGGTAGGGAATGTGTTAACCCCTTCACTGACCGGCCGTCAGACTCACCGTGACACAGAGGTTCCTTACTGTCGGTAGGGAATGTGTTAACCCCTTCACTAACCGGCCATCACACTCACCGTGAGACAGAGGTTCCTCACTGACGGTAAGGAATGTGTTAACCCCTTCAATAACCGGCCGTCACACTCACCGTGATACAGAGGTTCCTCACTGTCAGTAGAGAATGTGTTAACCCTTTCACTAACCGGCCGTCACACTCACCATGATACAAAGGTTCCTCACTGCCGGTAGGGAATGTGTTAACCCCTTCACTAACCGGCCGTCACACTCACCATGATACAAAGGTTCCTCACTGTCGGTAGGGAATGAGTTAACCCCTTCACTAACCGGCCGTCACACTCACCGTGATACAAAGGTTCCTCACTGCCGGTAGGGAATGTGTTAACCCCTTCACTAACCGGCCGTCACACTCACCGTGATACAAAGGTTCCTCACTGCCGGTAGGGAATGTGTTAACCCCTTCACTAACCGGCCGTCACACTCAACGTGATACAAAGGTTCCTCACTGCCGATATGGCATTTGTTAACCCTTTCACTAACCGGCCGTCACACTCACCGTGATACAAAGGTTCCTCACTGTCGGTAGGGAATGTGTTAGCCCCTTCACTAACCAGCCGTCACACTCACCGTGACACAGAGGTTCCTCACTGCCGCTAGGGAATGTGTTAACCCTTTCACTAACTGGCCGTCACACTCACCATGATACCAAGGTTCCTCACTGTCGGTAGGGAATGTGTTAACCCTTTCACTAACCGGCCGTCACACTCACCATGATACAAAGGTTCCTCACTGTCAGTAGGGAATGTGTTAACCCTTTCACTAACCGGCCGTCACACTCACCGTGATACAGAGGTTCCTTACTGTCGGTAGGGAATGTGTTAACCCCTTCACTGACCGGCCGTCAGACTCACCGTGACACAGAGGTTCCTCACTGCCGGTAGGGAATGTGTTAACCCCTTCACTAACCGGCCGTCACACTCACCGTGATACAAAGGTTCCCTACTGCCGGTAGGGAATGTGTTAACCCCTTCACTAACCGGCCGTCACACTCACCGTGATACAAAGGTTCCTCACTGCCGGTAGGGAATGTGTTAACCCCTTCACTAACCGGCCGTCACACTCACCGTGATACAAAGGTTCCTCACTGCCGGTAGGGAATGTGTTAACCCCTTCACTAACCGGCCGTCACACTCACCGTGATACAAAGGTTCCTCACTGCCGGTAGGGAATGTGTTAACCCCTTCACTAACCAGCCGTCACACTCACCGTGATACAAAGGTTCCCTACTGCCGGTAGGGAATGTGTTAACCCCTTCACTAACCGGCCGTCACACTCACCGTGATACAAAGGTTCCTCTCTGCCGGTAGGGAATGTGTTAACCCCTTCACTAACCGGCCGTCACACTCACCGTGATATAAAGGCTCCTCACTGCCGGTAGGGAATGTGTTAACCCCTTCACTAACCGGCTGTCACACTCACCGTAATACAAAGGTTCCTCTCTGCCGGTAGGGAATGTGTTAACCCCTTCACTAACCGGCCGTCACACTCACCGTGATACAAAGGTTCCTCACTGCCGGTAGGGAATGAGTTAACCCCTTCTCTAACCGGCCGTCACACTCACCGTGATACAAAGGTTCCTCACTGCCGGTAGGGAATGAGTTAACCCCTTCACTAACCGGCCGTCACACTCACCATGATACAAAGGTTCCTCACTGCCGGTAGGGAATGTGTTAACCCCTTCACTAACCGGCCGTCACACTCACCGTGATACAAAGGTTCCTCACTGCCAGTAGGGAATGAGTTAACCCCTTCACTAACCGACCGTCACACTCACCATGATACAAAGGTTCCTCACTGCCGGTAGGGAATGTGTTAACCCCTTCACTAACCGGCCGTCACACTCACCGTGATACAAAGGTTCCTCTCTGCCGGTAGGGAATGTGTTAACCCCTTCACTAACCGGTTGTCACACTCACCGTGATACAAAGGTTCCTCACTGCCGGTAGGGAATGTGTTAACCCCTTCACTAACCGGCCGTCACACTCACCGTGATATAAAGGCTCCTCACTGCCGGTAGGGAATGTGTTAACCCCTTCACTAACCGGCTGTCACACTCACCGTAATACAAAGGTTCCTCTCTGCCGGTAGGGAATGTGTTAACCCCTTCACTAACCGGCCGTCACACTCACCGTGATACAAAGGTTCCTCACTGCCGGTAGGGAATGAGTTAACCCCTTCTCTAACCGGCCGTCACACTCACCGTGATACAAAGGTTCCTCACTGCCGGTAGGGAATGAGTTAACCCCTTCACTAACCGGCCGTCACACTCACCATGATACAAAGGTTCCTCACTGCCGGTAGGGAATGTGTTAACCCCTTCACTAACCGGCCGTCACACTCACCGTGATACAAAGGTTCCTCACTGCCAGTAGGGAATGAGTTAACCCCTTCACTAACCGACCGTCACACTCACCATGATACAAAGGTTCCTCACTGCCGGTAGGGAATGTGTTAACCCCTTCACTAACCGGCCGTCACACTCACCGTGATACAAAGGTTCCTCTCTGCCGGTAGGGAATGTGTTAACCCCTTCACTAACCGGTTGTCACACTCACCGTGATACAAAGGTTCCTCACTGCCGGTAGGGAATGTGTTAACCTAATGTTTTATGGCCTCGCAATTGATTTCTATAATTTCTAAACTAATATACAATAAATTTACTACAATTTTTTTCATAACATCGGACAAACCCTCCATTTTAGTGAGTTTGAATTCATGTAACAATCTACTTAATAAAATAAAAATTATTGGAAATAATAATGAAGTTATATTAGAAACTACAAAGCATATTAAAAGGCAATGTTTTTACTTGGTTGCAGGGTTCTTAATAAATTTTAAATATTACTAGTCAGAGTCCTGTTCTCCACATGGAAATCTTGAAGGCAAGGAGTCAGAAGTTTTTACATTTGTATATCATAATCAGCTGACTACTAAATAAAATAACTCCTTAAGACTAATATTGCAACATATAAAGACTTTGGTGGAGCTCTTAAAGAAAACGTTTTTCAAACTCTCAAAAGGCACATCTAGAAAATAAGAGTTTTTGATTGACATCAATCATTAATACAAATAATATGTTTAGGCTCCGAATATCCCCAAACAAAACAAAGAAATTATCTTAATAATATTGATAGACAGATTATCAATCAATAAAACTAATAATGAAATAACTAATCTTTATATATAATTCTGTAAGCAACATTTTAAAGTCAAAATTGTGGGAGTTTGGAAAATTGCAGGACAATGGGAGAGGGCTCAGAGTCCTACTGTGCCAGTAGGAATGGTTCATGTTACAGTTACATGATAACTACTGTGCCAGTAGGAATGGTTCATGTTACAGTTACATGATAACCACTGTGCCAGTAGGAATGGTTCATGTTACAGTTACATGATAACCACTGTGCCAGTAGGAATGGTTCATGTTACAGTTACATGATAACTACTGTGCCAGTAGGAATGGTTCATGTTACAGTTACATGATAACTACTGTGCCAGTAGGAATGGTTCATGTTACAGTTACATGATAACTACTGTGCCAGTAGGAATGGTTCATGTTACAGTTACATGATAACTACTGTGCCAGTAGGAATGGTTCATGTTACAGTTACATGATAACCACTGTGCCAGTAGGAATGGTTCATGTTACAGTTACATGATAACCACTGTGCCAGTAGGAATGGTTCATGTTACAGTTACATGATAACTACTGTGCCAGTAGGAATGGTTCATGTTACAGTTACATGATAACTACTGTGCCAGTAGGAATGGTTCATGTTACAGTTACATGATAACTACTGTGCCAGTAGGAATGGTTCATGTTACAGTTACATGATAACTACTGTGCCAGTAGGAATGGTTCATGTTACAGTTACATGATAACTACTATGCCAGTAGGAATGGTTCATGTTACAGTTACATGATAACTACTGTGCCAGTAGGAATGGTTCATGTTACAGTTACATGATAACTACTGTGCCAGTAGTTATCATGTACATATGTACTGAACCAAAGAGAAATGACAAGATGCTCATCTTTGGTCGGCACATAATTTTTTTTGTGACAGCGAGAATCTTGCACTCTGCCAATATTGTTACCATTCCTAAATCTAAATTCAACAGCATTTGCTTTACTGTATTTAAAATACATTCCCAAATCTACTGATGTGTTCAAACTTAAGAATAGTACAAAAACGTGATCTCGTACTGTAGTGAGATTTTGGCTGCAGATTGGTGAGTGTCACGCGGTGAATGTACTGGAAGAATTTACGTGGGCCGTCGTCAACGAACTTGGTAGAACTTCCGGTCGCGCGCAACGTCAGTCCGTTGATGCCGTACTCCACTACAGACTCTGTGAGGTTCTTAGTAGACCACGTAACTACAATGGCTGACACGTTCTCTGGAACAGTGCAACAGGAGAGGCAATAGCGGAAATCACTAATGTGTAAACTAGGTACAGTACTAGATCTTCCTATAAGAGGATGAATGAATAAAAAAAAATAGCATAAGCTTAACTAATAATAGTAATAATATATTGATTTTGGAATCAAAAATGATTATGATCGTTATTTATTGTGACTTATTATATTCATATAATATTTTCTCTTTTGCCACCCCTGACAATTCGCCAGGCATTGCCTCAGAGGCTAAAAGTGACGATTAAGATAGGCAGGTCATGTTATCAGACGAAGCGAAGACACCATCATCAAAGAAATCGGTATGATAAGCCATCAGAGGGAAGACGACCCCCAGGAAGACCAAAGAAGAGGTGAAAGGACCAGGTGCTGAGAGATGAGGAAGATGCAGGTCACTGAAGCAGATGCTGTGGAGCAAGAAATATGGAGGCAGGGTGTTGGCGAGACCAAATACCATTTGGAATATATGTGGCCATGGGAGTAAGAGTTAGTTGCCACCCCTGAATTACCCATAAAAAGTTAGGAGACCTGTTGCTTGAAATGAAACAAAGGGTTTGGCTTTATAAGACTCAGCTTTCAGGCTTGAATACATTTATAATAGACACAATGAACTCTCCACTTTCTGATTGTTTCAGGTTCAGGTTGCCATTTCATTAGTCCTAGTTTGTCTATTTATTTATATTCAACTATCAACCTTTCTTAGACTATGCTCTGCTGCACCAATAGCTGTTTTCCTAAGCAGTTCAATATAAATTATTGCCCTTGGTATTTTTATATGAAAAGATACCTTTTTTAATCAACAGAAAATTGTAAGCAGATTTTAACCATAAAAATCTGCCGTATTTAACCCTTTGAGTGCTAAGCTTCTGAAAGGAAAAGTTGAATCTGTGTGATGTTTTTTTTTTATTTTTGAAATATCTTGAACGCCTGAACAGTTAAAATTAATAAAATCGTGTGTCCACTGGACACACACACACTGTAAAAGATAAGTAAAAAGTAGCAAAACACCTGATCAGATGTGCAACTCACAAAGAATCCACCCATCCCATCAGCTTGGACCCGAGCCGTCCACCGTTTGCTTAAGGTCCCCTTCAACTTGCTACTTGCTCCCCTTCAACTCTGCCACAGACAGGTGAACTCTCCATGGGTTGCACATAAAAACCACTGACTGTGACGGGATTCGAACCCTCGATCCAAGTGTTACCCCCAGCCGGGAAGGTAACGTCTTTTACCGCACAGCCACTGATCAAACTAGCAGCAGTAGTGGACCAGGTGATATTAGAATCTAGGCGCTGGACGAGGTAGTTCAGTTTGTGTCTTCCTGGTTTCACCATATGTCAGACTCAGACTGTAAACTGAGCGCCTAACGCAGCAGCGCTGCGTTGCGCTGCGCTGCTTCTTCCTGAGCTAATGAAGCAGTAAAAGTGTTTATTGATAACAGATTCAAAAGACGATATAATAGATCCATAGCACTCAAAAGTTGAATCATAAAAAACTAAACACCCAATACGTGCCAAATTGCAATCCAGTTTCTGATGCTGAACTTGTGGAAGAATTTTATTAGGTATTTCACAAACTGATGAACACATCTATATTATTAATATGCTACATGCAAACTTTGTAATAAGGACTATCTTTGTGAATGCTCTCTTTGTGAATAAGACTTTTTTGTTTTAATATTCGCCCCTACATAATATATACTTAAACGCGCGTTTAGGTGTGCAGATGTGCAAACTGGCTTTAAATTTTCGATTTAGGCCTCAGGGCTCTGCCCCATGGGACTTCCAAGTCCCCATGTTATTCATATGGAGGAGAGTTTTATTTGGTTTATGTCTCATCTGTTTTTCCTAATTCAATTTAATTTGATACAGAGCTGATATAAGGATTATATCTAACTACAGACTGTAATTATTGTTTTCTTGACTATATAACTATTTACTATTCTCGCTCCTCAAAACGGGATGCACAAGCTGCGCACAGGAAATTCTAGTTTTTTTAAATATAAGACTTCAAATTTGTATTGTGTTGGAGTGTATGTTTACTGGGCGATTGCTGGTTCTAATAAAAAGGCAGAAAGGACAAAATGAAAGGAGTTAATGAAATTCATCTTGCAAACAAAGAAAAAATGGTAGTAAAAGGCAAAAGTTTTAAGCCTAAAGTTTCTATTATTTACCATTAATAAGTTAGGTTTTTACATTATGCCATCAGCTTATTCTAAACTATCGAAAAACTTACCTCCGATAGCTATATGGACTTGTTCAGGTTGGAAGTACATCACTGGCTTGTTGTAGAAATTCCATACAGGAGGAGTGAAAGTTGTAGCAGCTGTGTCAATGGTGTCAATGGCTGACACTCCTGAGATGGTGATGACATAGGCCAAACTTGTCAAAACAGTCAGCATTTTCTTATCATGTAGTTCAAACATTCCTGAAAGAAACCAATGAATCGGATATAAATAAAAATATTCTTGGTAACAGAAAATAGTCGTGAAAAATAATTTGTGCCTGTAGCATATTGAAAAGTGAGCCTGAGAGCTTGTAATGTCATTCACTTGCACACACCCCTACACTCAAACAAGTAGAGAAGTTTGGCCTTTGCTAGAGTTGGTCTGATGGACGGGTAGCGATGAAAGAAGAATGCTTTGGTGTTCGCTGCCACCACTTTAATAACTAGTGATGTCAAACTTTCTCCACAAGACACATGGAAAAGCTAGGGGTGTGTGCCACAGGGGTACTGCAGTACCTTATTTTTGTTTATTGCAATTCGTAACTCATTACCCATTTGATATATTACAAAATTCAAAATACTATTAATTTGTCCATCTTTAAATTTTCTTTATGAAAACAACAGAAGACGAAACTAGTTTTCAAGTAATAAATATTAAAAGTGTCTTTTTAAGTAAAGTAAGCCTAAAACCTCATTTATGCAACTGCTCAAATCTTCATGTAAATGTTAGTTTTATTTACAAAAAAAATTTAAATGATCTTATTTAAAAATAAAATGTACTATTTTAATTATTGTTTTTTTCAAATTTTAAATTGTGCTCAATATCTTCAAAATTGTGGATGTTAAATATTTTTAAATAAAAATTACACTCCCTTTTTTATCAAATTTGTGTCCCCTAGTTTTATTTCTACCTTTTCAAATCAACTCTATGGACAATTTTAATCTGTGGCCATTAGGTTATGATAAGTTTGGATGTGGTTGCTATGGTGCATTTTTACCTTACTGGGAAGACAAAACAAGAGAATCCTGTGCTCAAAACTAAACTGAAATGGCAAGGAAGTCACAGTTATATAGCGATAAGCTAATCTTATCTCCTTCGTGAACAGGTAACCGAAAAATTTCTCAATTTTTCTGTTTACTGGAAATATAATTTGATTAATCACCAGTTTAACTTACTGCTGTAAACATCACAATGAACTACTGAATAGCAAGTAATGGATTAAATATTAAAGTTAGCATATCATCCATATAAATCATTCTGTGAGCAAAATTTGTAACTGAAAATTGTGGGTTTTTGGTAAATTGGAGGATGATGGGAGAGGGCTCAAATTAAATTGTCTTCATCCCAGGCACTTGGGAAGAATATCAGTGTTTCCAAAAAGTATAAAAACCATAAATAACAAACATTCCCCATAAAAAAGCATATGGATTTTAAAACGTCAGCTTTGTTTACATTAAAACATGTGGTTTTAAGTAAACCCACAATCTTCAGTAATTATACTGTTCGTTCCATCTCTCTTGCACCTCTGTTCCTAGTAGCTTCGACTGTAGCAGCAAATGCCAATAAGTGGGGCTCAGTAGTTATCGGTCTCATCATTCATTCCATCTATCTTGCACCTCTGTTCCTAGCAGCTTCAACTGTGGCAGCAAATGCCAATAAGTGGGGCTCAGTAGTTATCGGTCTCATCATTCATTCCATCTATCTTGCACCTCTGTTCCTAGCAGCTTCGACTGTGGCAGCGAATGCCAATAAGTGGGGCTCAGTAGTTATCAGTCTCATCATTCATTCCATCTATCTTGCACCTCTGTTCCTAGCAGCTTCGACTGTGGCAGCAAATGCCAATAAGTAGGGCTCAGTAGTTATCGGTCTCATCATTCATTCCATCTATCTTGCACCTCTGTTCCTAGCAGTTTCAACTGTGCCAGCAAATGCCAATAAGTGGGGCTCAGTAGTTATCGGTCCATCATTCATTCCATCTATCTTGCACCTCTGTTCCTAAGAGCTTCGACTGGGGTAGCAAATACCAATAAATGGTAGGGGCTGAGTTATCAATAATCTATCCGTCATAGTTTATTTTTTCCTTTCTCTCACACAATTTTTCCAAAGAAGAAGCTTTTAAGTGGCTCATCTTTAATCCCCATTTTTACTGGTACGAATAGGTGAGGTTAAAACTAACTTCTAGACAGTATGTGTTGAAAATCAATGCTCTGTAAAGTACTATGGTTGTGAAATTTATTGTTTCAATTAAACTTGTCTTGACAATAATTATCATTGTAGTAGTTTAATCAACCATTG
Organism: Allygus modestus; assembly: GCA_963675035.1. Lineage (NCBI taxonomy): Eukaryota > Metazoa > Arthropoda > Insecta > Hemiptera > Cicadellidae > Allygus > Allygus modestus. The sequence continues at coordinate 122,603,338 of OY776117.1, read as the reverse complement.
TTAAGATAAATGATGTCTAAATATAACAACGCACTCAGTAAATTTTTCTTTGTTATCACTTTTCATAATTTCCGTCAATGTACAATATGTTTAAAATGTTGGTATCACTGAGTGTTTCCATTTTATTAACATAGTTTCTTGACATAAAAAAAATTATTTCGCTTTGTGGATTTGTGGATTTAGTGATTTTTTTTCGCTAGTGTGGAAACATTTGCTGTGATAACATATCAAATTTAACCTCTACAAGAACAGACAAAACCCAGAAATGGTGATAAGCCACAAATATGTTTTTGTTTGGTTAGTGGGGGTTTCAATTGCTCTGATAATTTTATTAACATCCTACTCTGAGCCAGCCTACTTAAATTTAAAAAAATTCACTTCAACGACTATTTTTGGCCTAGAGTTTACATACTTAATCAACAATAATTGTAGAAAAAAGAATGTGATAAAAACAATTCAAATAGTATTTTCGTATGCTGGGAATATCGAAGCGAGGAGTTTTCTGAGAAGGGCATATCCAAAAGAAGAGCTTGAGAAATTAGGGATTTTTCGGGTGTTTTTATTGGCAATGTTGAAACCAGGAGTTGGTGAAGTCACTCAGAACGCAATACTCCACGAAAATGTTAGATACAATGATATTGTGCAAGGTAATTTTTATGAAGACTACAGAAACCTTACATACAAACATATAATGGGAATAAGATGGGCTGTGACTGAATGTGAAGCCGACTATATTATAAAGATGGACGATGATACAGTTGTAGATATGTATTCTTTAATGAAGCTCATAGATTCAAAGAAGGCAACTAAGTATGATATATTAGGTTATGAGTTCAAAGGCACGAGACCCATAAGAGAGAAATATGGTGTGCATAGCAAGTGGTTTGTGACAATGGATGAATACAAATATGATATTTACCCCACTTATGTCTCAGGGTGGTTGTATGTCATAAAATGTAATTCAGCTAAGAAACTACTAGGTCCTTTGAGTTCGGAGAGGTTCTTTTGGATAGACGATGTCTTCGTTACTGGAATCCTTGCACAAAAAGTTAACCTCAGCTCTGAAGACATTTCACAATATTTTATGACTGATCCATACTATTTTAGAACTAATCCGCGATATTTTGAGTGCTGTGTGCGGTACGGAGCGAAATGTGGATTCATTGTTGGGACAAGTAACGGGGATTATAGCGTGAACATTGACTTTCAAAAGCATTCAAAAATGTGTTTCAAGAAGAAATGTACCAAAAACATAAAATGCTAACATTTTGCATTGGTATTAGGACCTTGGGGCCCTAACTAATTCAGATTCCACTTCAGCTCTGAATTTAAAAGTTGACTCAATCATTTAGATTTCATTGAGGAACTAAAAATCGGGTTTCAACTTAACAGCAAGGTATTTTAGAACATAAATAAAAATTTGTAAAAGTAAACTATTTCATTTTTGTGTCAAAGGCTAGCGACGCTAAACCATGGGCAGTTTCCCTCACCACCCCCCCAAAAAAAACACCTTTCATGTGTGGTTGTAGTGCTGAATCTTAAATCCATGAGTGGCCAGTAGAAAGAGAGTACCAACTAGAAAATGTTTGCTGAATTAAGCATGATTTAGTTAACAATATAGAATAGTTGAGTAATTGCAATGATTCTACGAAGACCTTAATTGTAAAGTACCTGTTTTAATTTTGGAGCAATGACAAAAAAACAGACTTAAATGGTTCCTGACCATGAAGATTTATAATTTTTAATTGATTATATTTATGCTCTTGGTGATTTTTTTATAAATTATACTTCTAGTATGCAATAAGTAATAATTTAAATCAGTTTCTATTTATTGTTATTTAGTGTAGTTCAAATGTTTTAAATAATAACATCTAGTTACAAAAAAATTATAGTTTATTTAGTCTCTTAACCCATTGGCGTATACATACGAGCTGGTCTCGTTCCTTACTTGTAATGTTATCAACCTGTGAACTGGAGTATAAAATTGGTGTTTTTAAATGGATTAATGGCATATTTTAATTAAAATATTGTTTTCTTTCAGTTTAGAGAATCACATTGGCACACACACAGTAGACATAAGTAAAAATTCAGAGTTGACCATGTGCAGGTCTCAAAGAATTAACCGATCCTGTCAACTTCCAAGCAAGCCTGCCACCGTTTGTTTTACTTGAGCCCTCCCACCAACGTTGCCACAGACGGGTTAACTCATTGAGAGTTGCACAACTGGTCAGTTTTGGTCGTGTGCAGGAATCGAACCCACGAACATCGTATCACCACCTGGCCAAGGTGTTTCCACGACGTAGCCAACTCAGCTAACACGACCAAAGGCCTGGCGGCGATATTAAGGTTTTTCAGTCATTCCGCGCCCCTAGCGAATAGAACCGTAGACCTCCGCGGGTCATTAGTTACATATTTTGCTACTAGAGTGCAGCACCAATCAATTCCCGTTATAGGCTACTGCAAATAGAATAAAATTATTTCCTCAATGGGTTAACACGTTTACTGTTAAATGCCAAAACTGGGCTTTTGCCAGGTGCAGCAAGCTACTTAAAAAGAACCGTACTGCACATTCAAGTTTGAGAACGTCGATTCCCCTAAGCTCCAAAGGTAGCAGCACTATCGCATCAACAAAACATGACCCAGTATGTGCTGCCCGTGTCGGACGTTCACCAGCCCCACTGACTTTTAAAGCTACGAGAACACGGGTCTAAACCAAGGAGGTCTATCGGTAGTACTGGAGACACAGACAACAAAATCGCAGGCCATTCACTGTCATTTGTGGTGAGGCAAAGAACTAATCGCTAAAGTAAAACGAGTCAAAAAGTTGAATCAAACAAATAATTAATCATTATTTAATAATGAATAAAGTTGTATGTGTTACTTTGTTCATATATTTCACAGCAAGAATAGATATGTAAATAAAACAAACAAAATTAATTTGTTCCAATTTTGAATACTTTTGTTTTAGCGAATTTCCCCTATAGGGAAGAAGCTATTACCGTAGTCGGCATGGTAAGACCTAGGCCCGGGACCATGATAACTTTTCGTTTTGAGGTCCCCAGACCCCAAAAACACCATTCGTTCGAAACTGTATATATATATATATATATATGTGTCCGTGAGCACGATAACTCTCGTAAAAATTATCCGATTTTCATAAAATTTGGTATAAACGTGTAAAGCAACATTTATGACTTTAAGTTCGAAAACCAGCCAGATCGCTCCATCCAAAGGGGTATTTTGGGGGGGTTTTGTACCCCAAAAATGGGTTTTTCGAATTTTTTACATATAATTTTGGAAATAGTCAAATTTTAATTTTTTCCATTGGATTCAGCTTAAAAAAACACACAATATGGTATTTTGATCATTTCTCTACGTCAATTGGTTACCGAGATATTGAAAGTGCTAAACACAGTACGTTGTCTAATGTTATTCTTATGGAGGAAAAGAAAAATTTTATATCTCGCTTATTTATGAACGTATACTGACGAAACTTGGTATACGGCTTCATCTGGTTGTGGACCATTGATATTTGCTCAAAAAAACAATTTTTTTCCAAAGGCTCCCGTAGCAGCAAACCTGCGTACTCAGCCCCATGTTATTCTTATGGAGAATAAGTAACATGTTATCTCCCTTAATTATGAAAATAAATTAATGAAATTTGGTATGTGGCTTTACCTAAATGAGTTATATTGATATTTGTATAGAACCCCATTTTTTGTGTTCCTTGCTTCAGCAAACCTGCATACTCAGCCGCCATGTTATTCTTATGGAGAATAATTAAAATGTCATATATCGTTTGTTTATGAATGTATATTGATGAAACTTGGTATGTGGCTTTATGTGGTATTAAGATACATATATATGCATTGGAAATTCGCTGAGTACGCAGGTTTGCTGCTACGGGGGTATTATTTATTTGCATGAGTAGAATCACTTGGAAGAACTGAATCCATTCCTGCTGTTCAAAGAACGATAGATTTGTCTCAACTGTGTACCAACTTAACAAAATCACCAGCTAGCTTATTCAACAAAAATCATTAAGTGTTTCTCTAGTGTTACTACATCAAACCTTCTTTTACGCTGTATTATGTTAAGACTTACTTTATCCTATGCATACTACTCATAATTCATAAGCGCAACGATTTTCAAACGAAAAACAATAACAAATAACAAGCAAAATGTTCAAGTCAGCTATTTGAACTCTGAGTACTTTGTATCCGTAAGCTACTAACAACGTGTCTATTGGACTCAATAAGCGATTGTGGATCTATCTGGTTTTGAGGAGCAGCAATCTCACTAGAAATCATTTTTCTATAAGCGTGTCCCTACTTATGATGTTATGTATACGTTATTGTCTAAACTGAGTGCGATTCTCGGCGCTCAGATCCTATGAATGGGTTGGAGTGCCCAGAATCAAGCGTGCAGCATCAAATGTGTTAATTTTTGTTGTAGTTCTAGTTAAACTTCCTTCTTAATCCCCTAAGGAAATCTTTGTCCGGTCAGCATCCATTTTATTCCATGACTGAGTTTGATGATCCAGTGTCAAATAAAGAGATTTTCCTCTAGATTACTCAATAGGAATTTATTGTTCCCTCAGAACAATAGGTGCTCTGCCCCACTGGCTCTCAAGTTCCCATGTAATGAATAATACAATTTATTGGTGTACTCACCATGTATCTTCATCCATTTAATTTTTAAAGAAAGCCTCACTGTTCTGGGAACTTTACTCAAAAGGAATTTATTGTTCCCTCAGAACAATAGGTGCTCTGCCCCACTGGCTCTCAAAGTTCTCATATAATGAATAATACAATTTATTGGTATACTCAACAGGTATCTTAAGATTCATTTCATTTTTAAAGCCTCACTGTTCCGGGAACTTTTGAGAAAACCTTAAGAGTGACACCTATGAACAATATACTTGAATGTAAGATCTTGGTCAAAATATCAGCACACAAATATTAGTTTTTGATAAAACCTCTCCCAAAGCCATATAAATCAAATAAAAGTGTCAAGTACAATATTGTTAAACATTTAATTTGATCTGCTCGGTGATTTCATTTGACTTAAAACTGAAATCTGACTTTAAAACTTAATCGGAGATTTTCTGTTGGGAAAATCGAGTTGAAATAAAAAAGCTTGTATAAAGAATCCAACCACAGGCAGTCTTTGTATTGTTTAAATTTTAAGTTTGTATAATAATTTGAGTTTTATGACGCGAGATCCCCGTAAGAATAACAGGATAGTACTATAATGTCAGACTTACCATAAGATTACTTTACGTTTAAAATGGTCAAAATTTAAACAAGTCTTCATTTTGTCATATAAAACTAAATTAAAACTACGTAAAGACGTCATCATTAAAAAATGCATAAATGCATCATGTGTTTGCATAAATTTGTATTTCATTATAATGTTTGCATTGTACTGGCATTAACTCCACCAGTGTCTCAGGGCCAAGCCTTGCTTCGAGGAGGAGAAGGTTAGTCGGTTTGTTCACAAGGCAGAGGAATTATTTATTAAGGCCCATCTAGAAGGTTGTCAGAATCACTCCGTTCCCTACTTGTCCTTTCTTGACAGGCCTATTGAACATGTTAATTTGTTTTCCTCCAAGTTACTATTGCTTCTGGTAGCCAATAGTATATAAGCTGTACATCATGTTGTTTCTGTCATTCTCTGATCGGGCCTGATGATGACGGTGGGACTGGTTGAAATCGATCGCCTTGTACTATCTTCTTTGTATATTTACCGTTTTGTATTGGCGTAAAGTATAGTGTAAATAATTTGTAATTTGTGTAATATGTTTTATGAGACGTAGTTTATTTTATCCTGTTAAAACTACGTTTGGCACTGTAAGATAGAACTGGACTAAAAATGCTGTAAGAAGATTTATTATTTTACAGTATAAAGTGTATAAAGTAACTTAAAAATCCACAAGACGGTATCCGGAAAAAATCAGGCATCAGTTTTTTTTTAAAGTCTATGGTAAACTAAACAACTCAAATTTGGTCGCAGAACAAGGAAAAATGTTACAGCTTATTTATGATAAAAATGTACATCATTTATTTGTTAAAACATAGGTCATGTAAAATGATAGACTTAACATTACTCATTATTCAAATGTATAATTTTAAAACAATTACTGTGACAAATAATAAATAAGTACTAAATGATAGAGAAAAACATACATTTTGCTGTTACTTACCGGTATCATTATTAACATTTTAAAACACTGATTTAAATATTAGATACATTTGCATATAAAGGCTTTCCTTGAACATTAAATGTGTGAAGAATTACTTTTTTAAATTAAAGATTCTGTTTATAGAGATTATTTCATAGTTTATTTTATAAACAAGAACAAACATTTTGGTACTAAAAAACAAATCAATATACGTAGCTCTTATATTTTTTCAAATTTTACTCTGCCATCAATAAAATAAACAATAGTAAAAATACATATCATTTTGTAGTATTCTCTGCAAACATTAAATAACAATAAGTTTTAATTCGTATTTCTTGTTTCATTACAATAAAACAGAAAAAAGAAATATATACTCAATAACCCTCAAAATACCATATGATAAGTTAACAGAAGTAAATCATATTCAATAACCCTTATAAAACACCGTATGATAGCTTGTTGCTGTTAGAAATTAATAATCAATCTTATAAAATAAATTGATAACATAATCTGATCTATTAGCGATGTAGACTGGGACAAGACTCTAAAAGTCTACATTCAGTTCGTAAGGTCCATGTTTGTCCTTGGTCAACCAAACATGATCTATCACTGCACCGTCCTGGAATCAAATGTGAAACACATGTTAGGAACATTCACATCAGAGTGTTAACAATAGATGATGCCACAAACCTATCTTTGACTGGAGACCAAGCACAGAGAACCAAACTTAACAACAGAACAACATTTAGGAAATATTATTTTTTGGGAAATATGGGAATAAATTATCCAACAAAGATACGACATAAGAATAAGAATAAGAATAAGATCTTTATTTCTCCAAAATATACAAAACAGTACATAGAGAATGGTCAATGGTCATTTATCAGTTGTCATTACAATGACATCTCAGACTTAAACTAACTTAGAGCTAAAATCAAAGAATTCATTCAACCCATAAAATGCTTTGTCATATAAAAATGTTTTAATTTTCTTTAAAAAACTTTTATTAAAAACCGTGTCCCTATCCAGCATTAAAAATTTGTTCATAACTTTGCGGGCCATGTAGTCGGGAGTCTTTTCAAATTTAGAAGTTGAGTGTGAGGGATAAGTTATGAAATTTTGCCTTGTGTTATAAGAATTAGTGTAATTTTGAAAAAAGTTTCTATTTTTAATGAAGTATTTACATAATTCATAAATATAAAGGCAGGGTAAGGTTAATAATTCTAATTCTCGGAATAATTGTTGACAGGGCTCGTCAACCGCAACATGATGCAAAATTCGTATGGCCCTTTTTTTAATTCTGAATACTCTATTGAAATTTTCAGCTGATGTACTTCCCCAAATAACCAATCCATAAGTTAATCTAGATTGAATAGTTGCAAAGTAAACTGTCTTTAAAATACTTTGATTGACCGAATTTGACAATACTTTTAGAGCAAAGCAAGAAGAATTTAATTTTTTGCATAACGTTTCAATGTGGGCAGAAAAGTTTAATTTAGCATCTATTGTTATTCCTAAAAATTTATAAAAAAAGCTTTTGTTTGAAATTGAATTTGGAAGTGGTTCACGAGTCTTAAATTTGATTATTTCAGTTTTGTTTTCATTTAATTTTAATCCATTTTCTTTAAACCAGGTACTTAAATTAAAGATACAGTCAGTTATATTATGATCAAGATCACCCTGACTCCCACCTTGGACTACCATGGTAGTATCATCTGCGTACTGAATGGTATTCAAAAATGTGGAATGAACATTTTTTGGCAAGTCTGCGACATAAATTAAAAAAAGAATCGGTCCTAATATTGACCCCTCTGGGCATCCTGTATGGCTGATTTCCCACTTTGAATCGTACGATCCTCTTTGGTCATTAATTCGCACCAACTGAAAACGTTTTTCAAAATAGGATTTTATAATATTAATTGCTGGTCCCCTGATTCCATAATTTTCCATTTTTCCTAACAAAATATTTCTGTCAATGGTGTCAAACGCTTTAGATAAATCACAAAATATTGCTGCAGATAAGGTTTTATTATCCATATTATTAATAACGTACTCGATGAATTTTGAAACAGCGTCTATGGTAGAAAGATTTTGCCTAAAACCAAACTGTTCTTTATTAATTAAACCAACACAGTTGACAAAACAGAAATCAAGTTGATACAATAGACCTCAGTTGTGAGAAATACAATCTAAGTTAGGTGTGACATCAGTCTGCTGGATACAGCCCTCACGTCAAATGGTGACGGTTGTATGTTACTCATGTTGGGTGTGACATCAGTCTGCTGGATACAGCCCTCACGTCAAATGGTGACGGTTGTATGTTACTCATGTTGGGTGTGACATCAGTCTGCTGGATACAGCCCTCTAGTCAAATGGTGACGGTTGTATGTTACTCATGTTTGGTGCTGGTCTGTAATGGCAGGGGTCTTCCACTACTTCACTAACAATCAACTTAAAGTGAAATAAATTGGTACCGTATAGCATTCAACATTCTAAAAGGTAGAAACATCAATTCATAATCTGCTTCTAAACCTTTGTCAAACTTATTTTTTTTTCAACCAGAGATTGATTTCAACTATTGATTTCTTAAAAAACAAAACCTCTCAATTAGCAGTGATGAAATTTAAACAAAGAATAAAACACATCAATGGCTGATCGTTTGCTTCAAGGTTTTAACACAGAAGCAGAGAAGAAATATTCTGAAGAGGGGCACCAGTCTCATCCATCTCATTGCTTTAATTTGCTGAAACTCGTGTTTGTTTGCACAATGCTACATATAAAATATTGCATACAATACTGCGGATACCTTTTTGAAACTCAAGCGCTCCGAGTACCACAATCCAAGTGGCTTTGGATAATGTCTGCATGGCATTTTCTCATAGCTGTCTAAATTGTCTAAACACGGCCTATTGAGCTCCACTCCCACTCAGCTCAGTAAGATAAGACGTACTAACCTTATCGTCTGAGACCTGCTCCATGTACAGATGAGTAGCGTTGTGTATCTGCATGCGAGTGTAGCCGTAGTCCGAGGATCTTAAGGCCGACCAACCCCGTGGGTTCTTGATGAAGTGATCCACTTTCGATTTACAACCCTGCCGACACAACTGAGCAATGAAGGCTGGATAATGCAATATAAAACTATTTAAAAAAAACCCCTCAAAGTTTGAATAGTAATTTTTCACTTAAAGTTACTAATCCAGTAAAATTGTTATCAATCCTAATAAAATTAACATTTGTTCTTGCATTGTACTGTGTTTTATTAATACAGTAGCCTCTCAGAAATCCAGACTAACGTGGCGAATGGCTGATCAGGATTTAGAAAAAATCCAGATAACCCAGAGGTTGGCATTAGTCGTCAATTCCACACCTTTATGGCGAACAATTATGACAATATGTGTTTACGTTTATGTGCTAATACAAGAAAGAAAGTTGTTCTGAAAGAAAGTTATATAAAAACTCCGTAATAAACATTCCGATAATGCAAACTTCATGACACTTGTGTAATGCGGGCTAACTGCGTGAAAAGTATAAGCCGCTAAATGTGAAGTTTCAATTTTTTGTTTTTATTTGGAAAAATAAATATTTAAAAATCAAGATATCCTGGACTACCCAGAGTCTATCCGCTGATCCAGATTTCTGAGAGTCTATTGTAAAATAATAGTTGATAAATATTAAATAAATTAGATTCCTTTTCTTCAATAAGAATTTATGCTTAGAATTCTGAGGAAACGTAAACAATTAAAGATTTTTTTTAAATACTACTCAATGTCTTTAGATTAATACATCAAGTATCAAAATCAGTTGGGTAATTCTTTAAATCACTCCCTTACCACAATCCAGCTTGAGTATTGATTATTAAGATTCCTGATCACATCTGGTAAAAGATTCTTTATTTTATGTTTAAAAATATTAAAACGTAAATTTTATTTATGGCTTCTGCAAAACTCCTTTTATATTTTAAAAGAATTAGTTGATATAAAAATGTTGATTTTTAACTTTGATTTTGTTTTTTATGGAGTGTTGAACTAAAATTAATATTGGTAGGGTTATGTATTAGGGGCCTTGCTTTTGGATTGTATTATTGATTGTATTATTATGGATCTGTTTTTGGATATTGTTATACGACTTTTCTTTTGCTGTAATAGTGACTTTGTCAATGATGAGTGCATTCTTGTGGTAATTAAAGGATTGTCATTTATCAGAAAAGATAGAAGTTATCATTTATCAGAGAAAGGTTGTCTGAAATTGATTGTTATAAATTTTAGAGCTGGAATGATGTGTCTCCCGCTGCTAAGACGCTGACCACCAGCAATAGTCTTCAACAGGATACTGTGCTCGATCACACTGCCTCAGACAGGATACTGCACTACAATTGGCCAAGAAAGAAAAGCTCAATGCTGGCCAATGCAGTTCAAAATTTGCAATGCAAAAGTAGACAAGACTGTTCCTTTAACATCTGAACATTTAAACTTAAAATAAAATGCAAATCAATCTCGAAATTCTCGTAGTATGACTGAATTTTTACTTTTATAAGTCTTTCGTAAAATTTCATTTTAAGTACAGCAGCCTTTAAAGAAAATATTCTAGTAAACTATTTTATCTAAAATATTTATCCAAATCCCTCCATTGGAGGCATTACACACCTCCGTTTTAAAGGGGAAGCTCCCTCCCTCCCCTTTCTGTGTGGGGTGACACATATTCTGAATATCCTTTGCTGGCCAGTGTTAGCTTAACCTTAAATTTGCCTTAAATATCTTGTCAGATTTAGCTTCCCCACATTCCTACGGGATGATGCTATACAGGTGAAGGACACTCACAGCAGAGCCTGTGACGATGTGGACAGGGGCCCGAGGATTGGTGTAAGGTCGGTCCCAGCTGCCATTGTACACCTTGTGGTTGTACACGGGCCACAGTCGCTCGTATGAGTGTTCGTGGGCCCATATCTCCAGGTCTACGCCGTACTTGTAGAACAGGTCTTCCAGGCCTGAACTACAATGATAATCATCTTCATCAGTCACAACAAAAATATATATTTTTTTACAACGTAATGCTTGATATATGAATAGTGTCTATCCCAGAGGTTTTAATAATACAAAATAATAATAGGATCCTGGGATCCCAGGATTGGTCCGAAGATTTTTATAATTCAGTGTTATATTAATAAGAAAACGTTGTTATGCTCTTAGATCAGTTATATCTGGTTACAAATATTTTTAACTAGCCGACCCGTTGCAGCTTTGCCCGCATAACTATGATAGTTGTGTGTGCTTCAATCTCTGGTTAGCCTGTGGAACTAATAAGAATCAAGATCAGCTGTTTGAATTTTCAACAGCTTAAACCAAAGTGAATGTCCATAGGGAACACATGGTAACTTTGGGACCAGCGGGGCGAAACACAGGGGGAATTTCGTAATACCGTTTCTTAGCAAGCACCTACGGCCAAAGAGGAACCTATATGTGAAATTTCAACTATGTAGGCCTTATAGTTATGGAGAGTTTGTGATAGGTCAGTCAGTGGTATTTGGATTTTATATATTAAGATTTGATAAATGGAAATGTCTTAATAGTTCATTTAAATGTTTTACTATGGTGGCTAGGGTTGTTACACACATTTTTAAGTTATATTTTTTATAGTATTATTTCTAGTACATATTTATTTTTGCATCAGTTGTTGGTCTGATGAGGAACACACTGTGTTTGAAAGGCTTCTCCAAAATCTAAATTTAATTCATTAGATAAGGTAATTGAAGTTTTAAATACTGAACTTCAAATTTATGAATTTAATAAGAAGAGCCTATGATGAATATGTTTATTTTTATATAACTGTTTCTACATACAAATTATAAATAATTTAACAGGAATTGTTATTATGTAACCAGGATAGCTTTAAAAAGAAGATTAAGAATATTTTACTAAATGACTGCCCTTACAAAATTGATGAATGTTTGAAGAATAATTATTGGATACAGAAGAAATTTAAGTAATTAGATGTACTATAATGTATCTAAATTTATTGTTATTTTTACTTTTGCCATGTACCATTTTTAATGGCCAATAAATTTATTTATTTATTTATTCACTTAGCATTGTTTCTTTATACAAAATTATACAAAAAATGGGCTGGACAGTTACCATTTAAAATTAGTTATCTTAAGCTTTGTTATATTTTCTGTTGAAATATGAGAGCAAATTGTTAACCCAAATATATTTTAGAAGTATTCTAAGAAATATTTTTCATCAAACCAGGGTAATAAAAAAGATAAGACATTAAGCATGACTTAATTTCTTTTAAGAAGAAATGCATCACAAAACCAAGCAAATCAATTTACAGTTACCGTAAAACCATAAAGGGCTTTTAAACTTGGTAATGACACACTTTTAAATACCATTTCTACAAAAAATGACTAATACCAATACCTATTGTAAGAAATAAAATAAAATACCGTAATAAACCGAGCAAATTTCAAGAGTTTTTACAATAAGACTTGATGTTTTATTGGATTTTAGTTTTTATCCTGTGGTACTTTTTCTGGAGCAGTTCTCGGTTGTTGTATTAATTATTGTTACCCGTGAAATATTGCACAACTCAACTGGGCAACGGCAACACTGCACTGCAAACTGAATAGTGTGATAGGTCCACTTGATGTGATTGAGCGTAGAGAAAGTAGCTCCATTGCGTAGATTGATCACTGATCAGGTCGGCAGTTTGAAATATTACAGTACTTTAATGTTTGGTTATTTTTTTATGAAGGACCGAAAGCATTAGCACTGCAGAATTATATTTGTTATGGAATGGAGCTCTACCGACGCAAACTACGAGAATTCTAACATTGATTCTGGAAAATTGTTTTTAAATTGACTTTTGTAGACGACTATTTTCACTGGTCGGCGTTTTAAATATTCGGCTCGAACTTCGAACCTTTTTGCAAATCTCGAGCCGAGCCGAATACTGCAATATTTGGCTCGAAAAAGCTTGAAGTTTGAATACTCGCACACCCCTAATATATATATATATATATATATATATATATATATATATATGTGTGTGTGTTATGTGTGTGTGTGTCCGTAGGCACGATAACTTTCGTAAAAATGGTATGATCTTGATGAAATTTGGTATAAACGTGTAAAGCAGCATCTATTTTCATGTGCTCAAGAACCAGACAGGTCGCTCTACTTTAAGGGGGGTTTTGTACCCCAAAAATGGGTTTTAGCGAATTTCCCCTATAGGGAATTAGTGAATTTCCCCTACAGGAAGAGGCTATTACCTTAGGTCTCATGATAAGACATAAGCCCGAGACCATGATAACTTTTTGTTTTGAGGTCCCCAGATGCCAAAAACACTATTCGTTCAAATTTATATATATATATATATATATATGTATGTATATATATATATATATACATATATATATATACATATATATATATATATATATATATATGTGTGTGTGTGTGTGTGTGTGTGTGTGTGTATTTATATATGTGTCTGTTAACACGATAACTTGAGTAAAAAACATCCGATTTCGATGAAATTTGGCTCAAATGTGTAAAGTGACATTCATGACTTTAAGTTCGAAAAACAGAAAAATCGGACCACGGGAAGGGGGGTTTATGGGGGTTTTAAATTGTCCAAAAATCAGTTGTTTGCACTTTTCACCCTAAAATTTCTAAAACATTCAATTTTGGTTTTGAGCATTTTATAGAGCTTAAAAAAAATAATTTAGTATTTTTAATCACTAACCTAGGTTAAGTGGTTGCGGAGAAAATCTAAAAAACCTGCTCATAAAATTTCCCATGTTAATCTTATGGGAAAAAGGTTTTTGGCTTTTCCTCAGTTAGTTTTATTGTAAACTTCACATTTGCTTTTACCAATCAATTTAGCTCTACAAAACAATCATTTTGGTGTTTAAATTGTGATTCTTCGTCCAACCGTTGCAGAGATATTCAAAGTGCTAAACACAGTACGTTGTCCAATGTTATCCTTATGGAGAATAATTAAAATTTGATATCTCGATTATTTATGAATGTAGATTGATGAAACTTGGTATGTGGCTCCTCGTAGTGATATTTGCACAAACAATTGATTTTTTGTTGATTACCCCAGTAGCAGCAAACCTGCATACTCAGCCCTAATGTTATTCTTATAGAGAATAAGACAAGTTTTATATCTCCCTTAATTATGAACATAAAGTAATAAAACTTAGTATGTAGCTTCACGTGGTTGAGTTAGATTGATAAGTGCATAAAAACATATATTTTGTGTTCCTTATTGCAGCAAACCTGCATACTCAGCCCCATGTTATTCTTATGGAGAATAAATAAAATTCTATAGATCACTTATTTATTTATTTATTTGTATGAAACTTGATAAGTGGCTTTATGTGGTAGTGAGAAACATATGAATGCATTGAAAATTCGCTGAGTACACAGGTTTGCTGCGACAGGGGTATTTTGAACTTTTTACATATAATTCTTTTTAAACCCAAATTTTGGATTACACTATTAAATTAAGCTTAAAAAACAAACAATTTGGTTTTTTGATCATCGCTCTACATCAATTGGTTACCGAGATATTGAGAGAGCTAAACACAGTACGTTGTCCAATGTTAATCTTATGGAGAATAAGTAAAATTGTATATCTCGCTTATTAATGAACATATATTAATGAAACTTGTTATGTGACTTTATATGGTTGGGTTTTAATGCTATTTGCATACAAAACTCATTTTTGTGGTCCCCATGGCAGCAAACCTGCGTACTCAGAAGCTATAATGTTATTCTTATGGAAAATAACAAACGTGTGATATCTTGCTTGTTTATGAACATAAATTGATAATACCCCCGTCACAGCAAACCTGCGTACTCAGCGAATTTCCTATGAATGAATATATTTTTACTACCACATAAAGCCACTTACCAAGTTTCATAAAAATACTAAATAAATAAGTGATATATAGCATTTTATTTATTCTCTATAAGAATAACATTAGGGCTGAGAACGCAGGTTTGCTGCAACGAGGAAGATAAAAATGCGGATTTTTTGCAATTATCAATATAACTCAACCAGGTGAAGCTATATACCAAGTTTTAATGATTTATGTTCATAATTAAGGGAGATATGAAGCTTTCCGTATTCTCCATAAGAACATTAGGGATGAGAATGCAGGTTTGCTGCTAAGAGGATAATCAACAAAAAATCAATTTTTTGTGGAAATATCAATATACCAGTACTAGGTGAAGCCACCTACCAAGTTTCATCAATATACGTTCATAAATAATCGAGATATCAAATTTTAAATATTCTCCATAAGGATAACATTGGACAACATACTGTGTTTAGCACTTTGAATATCACGGCAACGGTTGGACGTAGAATCACAATTTAAACACCAAAATGATTGTTTTGTAGAGCTAAACTGATTGGTAAAAGCAAATGTGAAGTTTACATAGAAATGAACTGAGGAAAAGCCAAAAACCTTTTTCCCATAAGATTAACATGGGAGATTTTATGAGCAGGTTTTTTTGGATTTTCTCCGCAACCACTTAACCTAGGTTAATAACTCAAAATACCATATTATTTGTTTTTTAAGCTCTATAACATGGTCAAAATCAAAATTAAGTTTTTTAAAAATTTTAGGGTGAAAAATGCAAAAAACTGATTTTTGGATAATTTAAAACCCCCATAAACCCCCCTTCCCGTGGTCCGATATTTCTGGTTTTCGAACTTAAAGTCATGAATGTCACTTTACACATTTGAGCCAAATTTCATCGAGATCGGACGTTTTTTACTTAAGTTATCGCGGTAACGGACACATATATATATATATATATATACATATATATATACATATACATAAATTTGAACGAATAGTGTTTTTGGCATCTGGGGACCTCAAAACAAAAAGTTATCATGGTCTCGGGCTTAAGTCTTACCATGAGACCTACGGTAATAGCTTCTTCCCTATAGGGGAAATTCGCTAAAACTTGGTATGTTGTGTCATATGGAGGTGATCCATTGATATTTGCATAAAACCCATATTTTGTGATCCTTAATGCAGCAAACCTGCATACTTAGTCCTAATTTTTTTCTTATGGGGAATAAATAAAATGTCGTATCTTGCTTATTTAATAATATGCTTTGATTAAAGTTGGTAAGTGGCTTCATGACTTAGTGAAGTACCATTTGAAATTCGTTGAGTATACAGGTTTGCTGCAACAGGGGTATTTTATATTATTAATACACTAGGGGTTCTTTCTTCGCAGTAATAACTGGATAACGGCTGGACAGATTTTAACGTTTGAGGTGCCAAATTAAAGGTATTTTTACATAGATTTACCAATACGTCTCAGAATTTTTAGAAAGGGCATCACCGAAAAACAGTAAAGGGCTGAATTTTTTGAACAGTGGCACTATCCAACATCGGAAGTCTAAACTACGTATTGATTGAAAGAACGTTGTTAACGGTATCATCCATTTTCATATCACATGTTTTGTTATATTTGTTTACAACTGAAGAAACCTTTCGTTAGGTACAAACTTGCTCGTATTCGAGAAGCAGGACGACTAGTTAATATTTATATAATAATGTTATGGCAATGTATACAACCCTATAAGCAGGGACACCTCATGTTATTAGTGAATTTCCTATGGAAAGTGAACTATTAGCATGACCCGCATGGTCAAACTTAAGCCCTGGACCACCATAGAAGTTCCTAACATGACCCCCTGAACACGTTTTGGGGGTTCGTTCAAAATTTTATATATATATATATATACATATGTGCAGGCACTCTAGCGGTCACATTTTATGTCTGATTTACTTCAAATTTGGTAGGGACGTTCCTTTCTATAATCGGTTGGACAAGTTCGTTGGGCAAAACAATCGGAAAACTCTAAACCCCTTTGTTGGGATTAATCTTTCAAATTTCGAGTTTTTGGGCTCAAAAAGGGTCAGAAAAGCCCCTGATGTGAAATTAATGAATGTAAAAAGATGGGAATTAGTGTGGCGAAACTTTTAAGCCCTCTCTCGTCATTCTAGCATATATATTTACTGAGTTATTAAAGGAAATGTGTATTGACCAAACACAGTACGTTGTCTTATGGGGGTTTTACATTAGAAAAGCCTGTTAATCATTTTTGGTGTACTTTTATCATCCCCAACAACCTCACGCCTACTTTAAAGCCTGACTGGACCTTCTCCTAACCTAATAATGCACAAAATTGTATTCCCAGCATTGCAGATAAATAGAACCAGGAGTATCAGAACAGCCAAAAAATCAATATTTTCAGATTTGAATAAAATTTGAATAACCGTATGTTTTTAACTGATTTTGAGTTTTTATAGTTTTTTATGTGGAAATTCACTTCCCTCACGTCAGCGTGCTGCGTGCAAACTCGTTTTATTTTAGTTTCCTCCCCAAGTTCAGAGGAGAATATAGCGCTGACTGTCCCTGCTAATTCTCCTTTGTCCCATCACTGGCGCTTCCGTTTACCTTTAAAATGTCAAAATGAATATGTTTGTTTGCAGACAAACTAATAAATAACATATTCCTGTCAATATATTTCAGCCTGCTCTTAGAATTTGAACAATTAACTTTATCTGAAAACACTGAAATCAGGTCCGAATAAAGTAAAACAAAGTATAACATGCGATTGTGACTCTATCTGTGTTTGGGGTGTGACGTTCTCACTAGAAATTGTTTTCCTATAAGCGTGTCCCTACTTATACAGCTATGTATACATTAGTTATGGTGGAGACGGATCAGCTGTGATCAAATGTTGCAATAAAAAAACTAAATAGCAAAGGTAAATGGGGTTTGTGGTGAGGGTAACTTCCTTGAACCCCTTTGTTACTTGCTAGCTATAAAGTCATCTCTGCACAATAGACATGCCCCTTCTGAGAAAATCCATTCAGTGGAAACATTGGGAAACAATCGGATCACAACAAGTGCACAAAGACAACCTGTCAGCTGTCAAAGTAACACTCTGTTGGCAGAGGATCATCATGAGAATAGTGACTAGAATTTTATAAAGATTATATTTAGAGCAGTCGTGTCGTGGATAAATATATACCGGTACACAAATGCTTGCCTTGGTGAAGGAAATGGGAAAGGAAGCACTCTAAGCCTATTGAACAAACTGACTGACTGACTTTTCCCAGCCAAGCTCACCTCTGCCCAGGTACTACAACTAATGTAACATTATACTGTGAACACGAGCGAAGCCACGACGAGTGACCGGTTCATGACGATGACTGTTATCTACCAAACACCTACCATTTGGCACCCCCAATGGTCAGCCCCCGCGAGCGAACGACTGCCTCGTATTTGCCGCAGTCATCCCCATCATCATTGGAGCAATACATGGGTTGGTGGCCGAACGTGATGATCCACGGACGCTTGGCTCTATTCTCTGGCTTTGTGGCTTCCTGTATTACACATATGACATTCATCATAGTAAAGGGTGTTTATAAATTATTCATCAGGTTTTAATGGCATGTATATCACTTATTTCTTGTCACACGCTAATGATTTAAACATGTGATTAAAGAGCATGTTTTCTAGTTTTATAATCAGCTGTCATTGTTGTCATTTCACAGGTTATGTAGGCTTTTTTACAAAATGATTACAGTTCAAGAAAAAACATTAGTGTGTTTAATTATGACTGAAGTTTATCTTTGATAACTGTTCAGTGTGAGTTTTGCAGGCATTTTAGGAAGAATCTTCCAACACATCAAAGCATCTTACGGTGGTATTGTCAGTTCAAAAACACTGGAAGCTGCTGAAACGTAAAAGCAGTGGTCGCCCGAGGGTACCACTTGAAACAGTGGCTAGGGTTAGACAGTGCTTCGAGCAAAGGCCTCTACAGTCCTTAGACAGTGCAGGTCGTGAACTTGGCTTACCAAAATCTACAGTTTGGAAGGTTTTGCGTAAATCCTTGTCATTAAAATCATACAGACTGCAACTACTTCAAAAATTAAAACAAAGGGATTTTGAAAATCGCCAAGAGATGTGTGACAATCTAAAGGACCATTTGCAAGATAATAACTTTTCCAGTAATCTGGTATTTATTGATGAAGCTACCTTTCATTTGAATGGAAAAGTAAACAAGCATAATGTCCGTATTTGGGCATCTGAGCCTCCGCATGATTTTGAAGAACAAGAGATGGATTCACCAAAGTGTAATGTCTTCTGTGCGGTATCAAAAACCAAAGAGGATGGCCCATTTTTCTTTGCAGATAAAACTGTTACTGGAATTGCCTATCTTGACATGTTGGAGCAGTGGTTGTTTCCTCAGTTAGAAGAAGACTACAAGTTTTCTTTCTATTGATGTAGTTTTTATCAATATTTGTTCAGAATTAAGGTCAATAAAAGGTTTTAAAACCTGATGAATCATTCATAAACACCCTGTATATTCTGCCATGCTCTGCTAAAAGAAAAATTAGTGTGCAATAAAATATAAGCATTATTATATATAAATACTTGCATCAACAGTTTCAATATGAATCCAAAGGGTGTTACATTTATTTCGGCTTTACGCCATTTTCAAACCTAAAGCCGAAAAATATGTAACACTTTGGATTCATATTGGAACTGCTGACAGGGGTAATCATACAACCTAATATGTCTAATTCAGTTTCAGGTCTACAGATATGAATTTTAAAATATATGTTTTGGTGTGTTCATAACAACTCCAATTAATTGTCCTATTTTTGATGATAACATTTTATAACTTTGAACATAATTAATTTTAATGGTGAAATTAACTGTCTGCTGAATTAATGTTATTTATTCAATAAGCTAGTAATAAACATATTTTTTTATAAAAATAATCATATATTAAGAGAGTGACAAGTAACTGAGCGGAGCTCAATGAAATCAGCCCTTTGGCAACTTTGAAATTGTATCATGCAATAATGGGTGAGCACACTTGAACCAAACTTTGCGCGGTTATTAGGACAAACAGTCGGAAGGTTTTAAACTAAACCAATTAAAATTCTAATTTACCTTTAGGATAAAGACTATCAATGAAGGGAACATTTATTGCCATTGAAAAGATTGGATTTGATTGATTCATTGATTTGACACAGTATGTGTGATTTCTACGATCACAAATATGTTTGGTGATGGTACAATAATACTGATGGAGTTCCCACAAACAATATCAACGGTTGTACAATTCATATAGGCCTTAAAATAAACTGCACTCGAGGACATTGCATGATTTTGAAGGAGAAACCGAGAGAGTTCTTCAGAAAACATTTTTCAAGGTTGTTATGATATTAGTTGTTGAAAAGTATCAATGCTCGGTTTAAAAAAGCTTGCACACATGGACCAGATTAACACGATGATCCACGCAGCGGACTGATGGTATACTTTGTTGGAGACTTGTCACAGCTCCCGCTACTCTTGATGTTATGACCTTCCTAAAAACAACAATGATGCTATGGCCCTTGGTGAGACAATTTACAACTCTTTTGATGTTGTATTTTTTCTCAACATGATAATGAGACAACAAGGTGATGAACAACGTGAATTTAAGAATGTACTAAATAATACTGCTAATTGAAATATCTCCCAAATGACTATGAAATTTTGGCCTTCATGAAGAAAACAATTATGAAAATTCTTTACATATTGAATTATTGATGTAACAGTTAAGACTAATAATACCAACAAGCTAAGAAATCTTTGCAAACCAGCGTGAAGAACTGTCATTACCAATAACACGACTGCTGCTAGCGTAACTTCTGATGACGGCCAAGGCCTAAACAAACATCTTAATTTCAAAGGGTTTTCATGTAATACCATTGGGTTTATATCTACTAGAGGGGACACCTTATGGGAGCCAGAGTTAGTAACCGCAGTGCTGCGATCTAGCGTCATATTAAGATAACTAACATGATCTGCAACGTCGTTAGGCCGAGTAACTCGTCCGCCGTACCCGACCCGTGTAAACAAAATATCACTTTGATGACCATCACAAAAAAAGTTTATTTAAAAGTTTTAAAATCTCTACGAAACCATTCCTAACAAAAATATGATGAACAAAACCGCGACGATCCCTGGCGGCGTAAGATGGAACTACGTTGACAAAATTCATTCATTTGCATTGCGTGTCTAGTAGATATAAACCCAATGGTAATACTCAATAACCTTTGGACATCATGTTATACAAAATAACAACTGATACTATAAATTACCTTGACGACTTTCCAGTCTGCATCTTAGTGCAATTCAAAAACCACATTGTACAAATAAGCTGTATAACCATTTTGAATAGTTATACAGAGTAGGAAATAATGTTTGTGTGCTCCTCCTCCTCAATTTTTGGATTCAAAGCACACTCTACATGATTAAAATAAATGTAAGGTCTAATTTTTGAACTTTAATCTATTCAGACATGAGGGTGGTATTATTTGTACAGCAAAATTGCCCTTAACCCTTAACTAAGTACAGATAAAGCCAACTAGGATGAATTGTGAGGGCTGAGACTTGAGCTCGCACTACACTTCCACTCCACCACGTGCACAGTAATGGCCAATTCTAGCCGGGGGAGGAAGGAATACCAGAAGTGTTTGGTGACACGATGCGGCCCAGACTGCACTCAACAAGATGTTTAGCAGGAGTATGATGGGAGACATGTCTCAGAATTACCTTTAATGTCCACATTTCATCCTGGCTGTTACTACCTGTAACTTACTGTTTAACATTCGTTACCTTCAGATTGTTCTCCAACCACTGATATTGAAACACACACGGTTTAATGTCATGGTACTTATCGATGTAAGAATAGTACACTTCTGAGGAGAACCCAATGAAGTGAGCAGGACCCAAGTCAAAACTGTAGAACATGTTGTCCTCTGTCTTAGGCATTGAGAACCGTGACTTGTAGTGGCTGAAATTGCTGCAAACAAAAGATTTATCATTTTTATTTATATTAATGTATTTAATGTTATCGCTGACAAAAACAATATAAATAATTTATTCAATTATTTTAATCACTTAATCACTTAATTACTGAAAGAAGGCGCCGACTCAACTAATCAAATCAAATCAAATCAAAATATTCTTTATTCAGAGTCAATACATATACAGAATTTGAATAGAGTCAAAGTTCTAGTCTAAAACTAAAAATTACATTCTTATCAGGTTATATGGAGAGAAAATAAAATATTAATCATAAACATAAATTTAAGTTATTTTGACTGCAAATTTAACAATAAAGAATATATATATATATATATATATATATATATATATATATATATATATATATATATTCAGTTACTTAGACAATACATTTACATTGCAATAGCTGACTACTAGCACCAATAGCTGACTTAAAATCATTATTATTTAATTTGTATTACTTTATTTACTTTTTATTTCATTACATTATTTATTATAACTGAACTCAGGCAATCAGTAGTAGGTCCTAAGGAAATTCTGAAAAAGAATAAAGTGCCTTATTAGTCAAATATTCTTTGAGTAAGCTTTTAAATTTATTGTAAATTTGTTCTTTTTTGATTGAACCTGGAATTTGTGTAAAAATTTTTTCCCTATGTACCTTGTTTTGTTTTTATAGAAATTTAGATTGTGTTTATCTAAAATAATTTGATTACGTGTATTATAAGGATGATTAGCTTCAAGCGAAAAAAACACTGTCATGCTCTTTAACATATTTAATTGTTTCAAGGACATAAAGACTGTAAACTGTTAAGATTTTAAGATCTATAAAAAAGGTTTTTACACTTTCTGTGTTTTTTAAACCTAGCATGATTCGTATTGCTTTTTTTTGTTTTATTAGAATTGTGTTTTTAATAGAACTAGTGCGTATTTTAAGGCAAATATGAATGAATCTGGAGTGTAGAATGGGTGAGATGTCTTGTGTAGCCTTGTTACTGACTAAGACTAACAAGAATGTAAATTATATGCATATTAAATCACACATAAACTGTTAAAAATCAGATAAACGTACCAACCTAAAGCTAAAGTTTAAAAAAGCTGTTTTGACATTTAATTAACTGTTTCCACGTGATGTTCAAGATGTATGAATCCTAAGTCCATTCTTTTGGACCTATGACGGCCCTGGTGGGTTTGAAAGTCAAACACCGCATCAAAAAAAGTTACAAATATATTTAAGTACATGCAGGTATGCATACTAAATAAATATCCCACAAAATGAACAAAACAAATTTTTCTTTCCACAATTTACTCTGGTATCAGCTTTCTTTGGTACTAGCAAGTGACTTCATAGCTGGGAATATCCCAGACAGAAAAACTGCTTTTTAATTAATCTCTGGTTATTTTCGTCGTTAAAAAAATAAATCACAGCTTTTTTCACCTCTGCTATTGTAAACAGTTTCCTGTCCAGTTAGGGGTCACTGAATACATGTTTATATTTATAAATCCTTACAATATCCCTCAATTTTATATATCTGCTTTTTAAGTACCAGTATAATCTTTTTAGATGCCAACTTTATAGTGTTTTTAGCATTTACCTGATAAATTTTACCACATAAATTATGGTTTGTAGTTAACGTTGGATATACACAAGGATATTTGAGATCGATAAATACAACTCACTATGCCTCCTCGTGGTTCCCTACTGCCACCATGTACGGGACGTAAGCAGCAATGGTCTCAATCTGTCTCATGAACTGGTCCCCGACCTCTCCATTGTCCTGGCACACACATTGTTTATTAGACTGACCACTCACTATGCCTCCTCGTGGTTCCCTACTGCCACCATGTACGGGATGTAAGCAGCAATGGTCTCAATCTGTCTCATGAACTGGTCCCCGACCTCTCCATTGTCCTGGCACACACACATTTTTTATTAGACTGACCACTCACTATGCCTCCTCGTGGTTCCCTACTGCCACCACGTACGGGACGTAAGCAGCAATGGTCTCAATCTGTCTCATGAACTGGTCCCCGACCTCTCCATTGTCCTGGCACACACATTGTTTATTAGACTGACCACTCACTATGCCTCCTCGTGGTTCCCTACTGCCACCATGTACGGGATGTAAGCAGCAATGGTCTCAATCTGTCTCATGAACTGGTCCCCGACCTCTCCATTGTCCTGGCACACACATTGTTTATTAGACTGACCACTCACTATGCCTCCTCGTGGTTCCCTACTGCCACCATGTACGGGACGTAAGCAGCAATGGTCTCAATCTGTCTCATGAACTGGTCCCCGACCTCTCCATTGTCCTGGCACACACATTGTTTATTAGAGTGACCACTCACTATAACTCCTCGTGGTTCCCTACTGCCACCATGTACGGGATGTAAGCAGCAATGGTCTCAATCTGTCTCATGAACTGGTCCCCGACCTCTCCATTGTCCTGGCACACAGACATTGTTTATTAGACTGACCACACACTATGCCTCCTCGTGGTTCCCTACTGCCACCATGTACGGGATGTAAGCAGCAATGGTCTCAATCTGTCTCATGAACTGGTCCCCGATCTCTCCATTGTCCTGGCACGACTGACCACTCACTATGCCTCCTCGTGGTTCCCTACTGCCACCATGTACGGGACGTAAGCAGCAATGGTCTCAATCTGTCTCATGAACTGGTCCCCGACCTCTCCATTGTCCTGGCACACACATTGTTTATTAGACTGACCACTCACTATGCCTCCTCGTGGTTCCCTACTGCCACCATGTACGGGATGTAAGCAGCAATGGTCTCAATCTGTCTCATGAACTGGTCCCCGACCTCTCCATTGTCCTGGCACACAGACATTGTTTATTAGAGTGACCACTCACTATGCCTCCTCGTGGTTCCCTACTGCCACCATGTACGGGACGTAAGCAGCAATGGTCTCAATCTGTCTCATGAACTGGTCCCTGACCTCTCCATTGTCCTGGCACACAGACATTGTTTATTAGATTGACAACTCACTATGCCTCCTCGTGGTTCCCTACTGCCACCATGTACGGGACGTAAGCAGCAATGGTCTCAATCTGTCTCATGAACTGGTCCCCGACCTCTCCATTGTCCTGGCACACACACATTGTTTATTAGACTGACCACTCACTATGCCTCCTTGTGGTTCCCTACTGCCACCATGTACGGGACGTAAGCAGCAATGGTCTCAATCTGTCTCATGAACTGGTCCCTGACCTCACCATTGTCCTGGCACACAGACATTGTTTATTAGATTGACAACTCACTATGCCTCCTCGTGGTTCCCTACTGCCACCATGTACGGGACGTAAGCAGCAATGGTCTCAATCTGTCTCATGAACTGGTCCCCGACCTCCCCATTGTCCTGGCACACACACATTGTTTATTAGACTGACCACTCACTATGCCTCCTCGTGGTTCCCTACTGCCACCATGTACGGGATGTAAGCAGCAATGGTCTCAATCTGTCTCATGAACTGGTCCCCGACCTCTCCATTGTCCTGGCACACAGACATTGTTTATTAGACTGACCACTCACTATGCATCCTCGTGGTTCCCTACTGCCACCATGTACGGGACGTAAGCAGCAATGGTCTCAATCTGTTTCATGAACTGGTCCCCGACCTCTCCATTGTCCTGGCACACACATTGTTTATTAGACTGACCACTCACTATGCCTCCTCGTGGTTCCCAACTGCCACCATGTACGGGTTGTAAGCAGCAATGGTCTCAATCTGTCTCATGAACTGGTCCCCGACCTCTCCATTGTCCTGGCACACACACATTGTTTATTAGACTGACCACTCACTATGCCTCCTCGTGGTTCCCTACTGCCACCATGTACGGGACGTAAGCAGCAATGGTCTCAATCTGTCTCATGAACTGGTCCCCGACCTCTCCATTGTCCTGGCACACACACATTGTTTATTAGACTGACCACTCACTATGCCTCCTCGTGGTTCCCTACTGCCACCATGTACGGGATGTAAGCAGCAATGGTCTCAATCTGTCTCATGAACTGGTCCCCGACCTCTCCATTGTCCTGGCACACAGACATTGTTTATTAGACTGACCACTCACTATGCCTCCTCGTGGTTCCCTACTGCCACCATGTACGGGACGTAAGCAGCAATGGTCTCAATCTGTCTCATGAACTGGTCCCCGACCTCTCCATTGTCCAGGCACACACATTGTTTATTAGACTGACCACTCACTATGCCTCCTCGTGGTTCCCTACTGCCACCATGTACGGGATGTAAGCAGCAATGGTCTCAATCTGTCTCATGAACTGGTCCCCGACCTCTCCATTGTTCTGGCACACATACATTGTTTTATTATTCATAGGCCTATCACAAAAAAATATGGAGTACACAATCTTCACACAATTGAATGGTGTATTGAAAAAAATATATATAAAGCCAACTCATACCAGGAACTTTTGAGAAAACCATAGTCTGACAACCAGGACCAATATACCGAATGAAAGATCTGGTGAAGAGATATTGGAGGGAAAATATTAGTTTTTAATGAAACCCCATGTAGCACAAACGGTTGGGCCAACATTGGAAAATTGTGGAATCCTACAGTTGGCCAACAATAGAAATGTCACCTCTTTAACAGTGAACCAACCAACCATTATCAAACAATGACCCAAAGGTAAGAAAATACCTCTAAATAAATATTTTGGTGTTAAAATCATGATTTTTCCAACAGAATTGCTTAGTAAGCCAGTAATATATGTTTTTAAACAAATATTTTTGTTGCAAAAATATTGTGACCCAATTGGGTCTTGAACATACAATATTTAACTTACTGAACACAACCCTTAACCCTCTTGGCTATTCTGATTCAAAAGAATTGGAAGATGGACTGGGATCAACAATTGACCAATAGACTACGACCTACAAGACAAACAAAACTCATATTGCATGCTTATTCCTGGTTTCAGATATTTAGTAAATGCTTCTGAGACGTTAGTTATTTTAAGTATATGTTATTCCGTAAATGTCCTTTAATTGTTATCAGTAGGTAAAATTGATTAAATATTTTTATTAAAATGTATTTATATTGAAAATATTAAATAAAATGTTATTATATGTTACAATCCCAAGTAGTATTAGTATTCTTGAGTCACAGAACATAACATGTATTTGGAAAACAAAGAACCAACGATGGCAATTTCAGCTGGCCAAACCGCATAAAAAACAGTTGGACAGCGGTTGGCTTCATGTGGAAACTCCAGCCCACTATTGACAAATAATTATCCAACAATATTAATTTTGGTTGGCCCAACCGCGTGAAGAATGGTTGGATTGATGTGGAGACTCCAACTCACAATGATTGTTTTTTACACAATTAACCAACGTTGATCCAACAATATTTATTTAGGTTGGCCCAATATCATCATGAAAAACAGTTTTGCAACATTTGGCTTGCTGTAGAAACACCAACCCACCATTAGCCAATGGTTCCACTGTTGACCAATGGTAGCTCAACGGTGTGACTGGTGTGAGCTACATAGGACGTCTCCTAAGGTCACAAATCAAATAAAATTGACAAGTTAAAACAAATTTTTAAATATTGGAATTTGACCAGATGGTTTATTTGTGTAAATCATATGATCAAACAAAGCTGTAGTGTTATGTTTATGAATTCATAAACATACAGTTTGGGGCACGGTGCTTGGCATCTGGGAAAGGCGAGAAACTACTCAAATTTATCATAAATAAAAGCAGACAATAATAAAAACAACCAAAACAATTTTTTAAATTACATTAATTAATAAACCATTTGTCACATGCATGCAGTACACAGTGTAGTTTCGGGCGTCTGGCATTTGTCATGGTACAGTAGAAGCTCGCTAATCCGGCACTTTCAGGACATTGGCAGTGCCGGATTACCGAAAATGCCGGATTACTGAGCGCCGTGTAAAAATAGCCGTTTTTGCGAGAATAGCGGATATAACGCTAAAAGAAGAGAGTCAAAAGAATACCATTGATATTTCATGTTTTATTGAGATTTATCTGATTTTGGCAGTGATGGAAAATGTTAAAAACAAATATTTCAACCAGAAATTATATTTACAGCATTACATGTTAATACATAACAGTTTAGTTACGCCTGCTGATTGCCCGCAGACTCTCCCGATTGCTACGGAAAGGCTTATACAGTGCACAAAACAATATTTGTAGAACCCTTAGACCGATGTCGGATTATTGAAAGTGCCGGACCATCGGATGCCGGATTAGCGGGCTTTTACTGTAAATTCTCGCACCACGAACAGACCTTAGCCCTTATCACAAACTGTTCCTTAGTAGATATTTATATATATACATATCCTATTGGACCAACACTCTTGCATGGTTCTATCTAGTCTAATAATGCAACATGGTATCGAAATAAAGCTTTACTTAGAGTTCATTCTGAAAATACTAACAAATGTATTTAATTCCAAGACACATAAAATATTTAATAATATATTGTATAGGCCTAGAATACTAAATTAATTATATTTTAACAAAGGGTTCTCTAATAATAATACGGGTTGTATTATATAACCCACTATAAATAGTACTTCAGTATATATAGTCAATGATATAACAAATATAGTAACTATAACAAATATTTAGTTATTGAAACTGATGACTCATTTCAGCTTTTCAATTTCTGTAACACTGTTTTGTAATGAATTAAAATTATTTAATGTGTTTATAATATTCAAAAACATCTTTATATCACTATTTCTACATATTTTCACAATCCCAAAAATCCCGGGATTGGAATCTTGTGATCCCGGGATTGCTAAAGGTCAAAATTCGGCCGAGATTCTGGGATTGGATTCCCTAGTCATGGTAGTCGGTTTTCTACGTAGGACTGTTTAGTGACACGTTTAGGCACAGAAAACCAAAGTTTATTTCCCTGTGGTTTAGGCGAACCAAAGGGTAAGACTCTATAAAATTAGATGGGACTAAATAAAATTGAATAAATTCATAACAATTTCTAACATTATCATATATCTGTCAACATTTCATTTTAGCGAATTCCCCCTATAGGGAAGAAGCTATTACCGTAGGTGGCATGGTAAGACTTAGGCCTGGGACCTTGATAACTTTTTTTTTGAGGCCCCCAGATGCCAAAAACACCATTCGTTAACATTCATAAATATATATATATATGTGTGTGTCCGTAGGCACGAGAACTTTCGTAAAAATGGTCCGATCTTGATGAAATTTGGTATAAACGTGTAAGGCAGCATCTATTTTCATGAGTTTGAAAACCAGTCAGATTGCACCAGTTGAAGGGGGGTTTGGGGAGGTTGTACCCCAAAAATGGGTTTTTGAACTTATTACATATAATTATTTTTAAAGCTAAACTTGAGTTTATACTATTGGATTTAACTTTAAAAAAAAATTTGGTATTTTGATCATCGCTCTACGTCAATTGGTTACCGAGATATTGAGAGTGCTAAACGCAGTACGTTGTCCACTGTTAATCTTATGGAGAATAAGTAACATTTTATATCTCGCTTATTAATGAACACATATTAATGAAACTTGGTATGTGGCTTCATATGGTTGGGGTTTACTGATATTTACATACTAAACCCATTTTTGTGGTCCCCATGGCAGCAAACCTGCAAACTCAGCAGCTATAATGTTATTCTTATGGAGAATAAGAAACATATGTGATATCTTGCTTGTTTATGATCATAAATTGGTAAAATTTGGTATGTTGCTGCATCTAATGGTAATCCATTGGTATTTGCACAAAAACCAGATTTTCGTGGTTCTTGATGCAGCAAACCTGCATACTCAGTCCTTATGTTTTTCTTATGGAGAATACCTGGCTTTAATTTACTCAGGAAGATTTATCAGGATGTAAAAGTGATCTGTCTAATAAAAAAAACAGAAAAAACAAAGTCATATATATCGCTTATTTATGAATATGGTTTGATGAAAGTTGGTAAGTGGCTTCATGACTTAGTGAAGTCCCATTTGAAATTCGCTGAATATGCAGGTTTGCTACAATGGGGGTATTTTATCATATCAGGCACAATAGTAAAGTAAAGCCTACTTCTTCCACAAAAGACAGTTCAGAGGAAGTATTCTCTGGCTTCACAGGTCTGTAATGAGTGGCAAAGATAATTGTCACAACAGGGCAGCAAACCCCTGCTCTGAAGGTAAAAACCACTCATCCAACGCATTGGACAATCTGTCCAGGAAACTTAACAACAGCTAACTTAACAACGTCCTGGAGAAAATAAAGCCCACAAGAGATGAAGGCGCCACAAAGATTGCCTACCACGCAACTTAACACACGGCCTTGGATTTTGGGGAGAACTACAGCGGGAAACCTAAATCGTGTCTTGCTCCTTCGAAAGAGAGCTATTCGACTTACAAAAGAGGCCTCGATTGGAGGGAAAGTTGCAGGGAAGCATACACACATGACAGTCGTCTACATCAGGGATATCGTTCTACATGTGGAAGGGAAACCCCTACAAAAAGAAACAGACATCCAATGTCATAATACCAGACAAGCATCCAAATATCAGCTACCATTTCATCACAGCATGATATACAAGCCAACATACATTGGCAGGAAATGCCATAATCTACTTCCCGAGGTCAGACAAAATCAAACCGGGAAGAAACTGAAGACAGCCCTTAGCAACTTTTTGGTAAATAATCCCTTCTTCACTCTGGATAAGTTCCTGCGATGGAGAGACATCCTTCCATTGAACTGATGGTAACTGCTGTTTGAATCTGAACTGACACCATTAAAAATCTTGAAGTTTTGTAAATAAATAGTTTTTTATTTGGTTTGATTTAGTTACACCTCAGTGTTTAGATCGAATCAGGCAAGATGATTGACTCATACGGTGGTCAGCTAAGGATTTTCACCACATATAAAGCACACTAACAGCATGAATTTTTTAATTTTCAAATAATATTTGAAAATACTGTATCGTATTTAAACTTTGATAATACATATATGTAAAACTCTTTAACTTGAATCATAACCGTATATAGTTTGATTAAAATTACCAAATGATGTGTCATATGTTTATCTGTAAAACATCACAACCTATTTAAACTCTATGTGCCAAATAAAATATTTCATTTTAATGATCCCTGACCTTAGGACCCCTTCAAAAATCACCGTAAAAAATTACTTATACAAAATGTTTATTTTCATGCCCTAAAACAGAAAATTTGGGTGATAGCGCTATATATCGATTGTTACTTACATTATCCATGTTGTAAGCAAAGTCCCCGACATGGAGGAACATATGGTATTGCCCGTGAGCTACCTCTTGCTCCAGCCGAGGCAGCGACTGAGCATTCTCGGAGCCAAAGTCCCCGTAGATGGCCAGCCGTGGCGACCAGGCTGTGCTGTCAGGGACTGTGTTGAACTCGAAGATGTCAGACCAGCCGAAATCACTGCCACAGTGGTACTCTGTAACAGCCAAAATATTTGTGACTTTAGGTTTAGGGCAACGGTCGCCATGCTATTGCCTTCTCAAAAGAATTATGGGTGAGACAGTACTCCCAGATTAAGAGCCACAAGAAAAATGCAGAAGGGAAGGCCTTAGATTGTTAAAGACAGTTAAGAGCCCAAGTTTAATTACAAGAGGGATTGGTTAGAGAGCCTATTTGAGAAGGAGGCATTTGAGCAGTTCCCTTTTTTCTGTAAAAAACAGGTGTCTGAGACAGGGAGTCCTCCTAGACGCCCTTAGAGTGTCAAGAACCATCCCGCTCTTTAAAAAAAGGAAATACTAAGGAACTTGCTAATTATCGACCTATTTCTGTTTTCCCGTTTATGTCAAAGGTGACTGAAACCGTTTTAAAACTTCAGTTAAGTAAAGTAGGTTACTACTACCTAGGAGTAGATAGGTAAAGTCCAAATAAATCAAAAAATAAATAGTACAACATAAATGTGTTCTCGTACTGTAGTGTGATTTTGGCTGCAGATTGGTGAGTGTCACGCGGTGAATGTACTGGAAGAATTTACGCGGGCCATCATCAACGAACTTGGTAGAACTTCCGGTTGCGCGCAACGTCAGTCCGTTGATTCCGTACTCCACTACAGACTCTGTGAGGTTCTTAGTAGACCACGTCACTACAATGGCTGACACGTTCTCTGGAACAGCGCAACAGGCGAGTCAACAGTGGAAATCAGTAATGTACAGACTACAGGCAATCGCTCTTTCTTCTTGTAAGAGGATGAATGAAGCATAAGCGTAATTATTAAAATAAATAAGTTAGGGGGGCAAAAATGCTCATGATCATGATTACTGTGACAATTCATTTAATATTTTCTCCAAATTATTGAGGGAACAAGTGCCCCCCATTGCCACCCCTGAATTATGCCTATGAATGTAAGGAAACCTGTTGCTTGAAAGAAAACCAAAATGAGCCTATAAATACCATTGACTCAGCATAAATTTTTAACAGGCTCTATGAACTCTTCAATTTTGGAATGTTACAGGTTATGTTACCAGAATCAGAAATCATTTTGTTGCCATTGATATGTGCGTGTATTAGCAAATGTCAAATTATATACATTAAAACCTCGATCAACCGTCACTCTCTGTTATCCGTCGTCCGTCTATGAGAATAATACTATTTTTTAGACTTAGGATATGCACCATACGGCTGTGTCTGAGCATCTGTATGAGCTATTATATTATTTCAAACAACATAAATATGTATGAAGTGGGAAGTATTATCCTTTTGTACACAGTTTATTTTCATTTCTCTGCCATACATTTTAAAATTTAGTTACTGAACATGTTTATAATATGATGTTTCTATTATCCGTCTATTCAGTTATCCGTCACAGTCTCGGTCCCGAAGGTGACGGTTAATAGAGGTTCCACTGTACTAGCTAAATGCAAAGGAGCTAGTAAAAACCAATAATAAATAACCTAGTTTGCCTATCATGTTAAGCTCCCAATACCTCTTAATGTTGTCAAACTATGCTTTACGGCATCAACAGCTGCAGTACACTATGTAATCCAATTAAAATTATTCCCCTTACTACCATTGTGCGCAAAAACAACTGATGGTAAATGTCCCCAATTGTTTCTTAAACGACATAAACTCGCCATCAACAATGGATTTAAAAAAATATATATTTAATTTAATACATACTAAATAGCAATTTCCAAACTAATACCCATCAAACGCCAAATGACAATCCTACACGATGATGAATAAGTGTTTCATAATTTAGTATATTTTATGTTAGTAATTTCAAAACCGATAAATAAATTTTGATTATATCCAAATATTTCATCTTCATTGTGCTGGAGTACGTGGGTGCGAAATTTAAACACGATCAGAGCAGCTGTTTTGACACTATTGTAATTCACGCACACACTCAATCACCTCTTTAATCCTTTTCACCGCAAGAAATAATATGTCTGACTGGAAGTCAAGACATAATCCTGTAATTTATCTTCCTGAGCATGTGGTTGTTTAAATGTTTACCTTGTATTGGCGTAGTTTATCCTCAGTTGGTCTGGATAGTTTATAAGGGGAGGGTAATTAAGAGGGGAGGGTAATTAAGAGGGGAGGGTAATTAAGATGGAAGGGTTGCTAAATCCTGATCCGTAAAGATCCGAGTACCTTGCTGCCTCAGTAAACAAGCAAGGCTGACTACTGTTTTCATTATTATAATAAATACCCCTGTCGCAGCAAACCTGCGTACTCAGCGAATTTCCAATTAATATATGTATATGTCTTAATAAAACATTAAACCACTTACCAGGATTCATAAGAAATATGTTCACAAATAAGAGATATTTAAAATATTAATTATTCTCCATAAGAATAACATAGGGGATGAGTACACAGGTTTGCTGCCACAAGGAACAAAATAAATGGGTTTTTATGAAAATATCAATAGAACTCATCTAAATGAAGTCACATACCAAGTTGCATTCATATACATTCATAAATAAGGGATATATAACATTTTAATTACTCTCCATAAGAATAACATGGGGACTGCGTACCTAGGTTTGCTGTTACAGGAACCATAAGCAAACAATTGGTTTTTTGTGCAAACAACAATAAACCACAACCAGAAGAAGCCATATACCAAGTTTCGTCAGTTTATGTTTATAACTAAGCGAGATATAATTTTTTTCTTTTTCTCCATAAGAATAACATTAGACAACGTGCTGCGTTTAGCACTTCCAATATCTCAGTAACCAATTGACGTAGAGCAATGGTCAAAATACCAAATTGTTTGTTTTTTTAAGCTGAATTCAATGATGGAAATTACAATTTGATTTAAATAAAAAATACATGTGAAAACCCCAAAAAAAGCTTTTGGGGTACAAAACCGCCCTTCAGATGGTGCGATTTGTCTGGTTTTCAAACTCGATCAATTAAATGGAACTTTACACATTTGTGCCAAATTTAATTAAGATCGGACCTTTTTTACGAGAGTTATAGTGCTTACAGACACACATATATATACATATATAAAAATTTGAACGAATGGTGTTTTTGGCATCTGGGGACCTCAAAATGAAAAGTTATCGTGGTCTTGGGCTTAAGTCTTAACATGCCACCTACGGTAATAGCTTCTTCCCTATAGGGGAAATTAGGCTAAAAGCAAAAATTGAACAAAGGAGTAAATCAAAAACATGATGCAAAAAAAATAAATGGTAGGTAGTAAGACAACGATTTTAAGCCTAAATTTTCAACACCATGTTAGGTACCTGCACAAATTTTTAACTATACTTTTTCATAAAACTGTCATGTCAAAAGAAAGGTTTTATTATATAATGCCTTCAGCCCATCCAGGACTAGAGCAAGCCTTACCTCCGATAGCTATATGGACTTGCTCGGGTCTGTAGTATTCTGGCTTGTAGAAATCCCACGGGGAAGCAGTTGAAGCTGTGGTTGTGTTAATGGTGTCAATAGCTGACACTCCTGATAGGGTGAAGACACAAGCCAAAACAGTCAGCATTTTCTTGTCATGCAGTCAAAACATTCCTGAGTAAAACCAAGTTGAATCATATGTGAACAAAAAATCTCAATTCTAGTTATCAGAAAATAATTGTGACAAATAATGATTACCTTTAGCAAATTTAAAAGTGAGTCTGAAAGCTTGTAAGGTCACTCAAAAGCACCCCCCCCCCTCCCGGTCAAAAGAGCAAAGAACTAGGGTTTTTGCTAGAGGTGACGTGATGGCACTGGTAATGAAAAACTAATGGCTCAGAGCTTTGACGTGTGTTGCCCCAATACTGAACCCAAAACTTTCTCCACAGACACACGGGAAGCATAGGGGTGGGTGCCATGGATGCTGTGGCCCTCACAGTAGCTTCTAAAAAAGCTTATGAGGCTCCGCCAAAATAGGTGATTAAATTGAAATTGAAATTCTTATTACAAAATAGTTAGATGTACTAGTGATAGTTTGTATAGTGTGTTTGTATATAGTATTGAGTAGAGTGTGATTAAACTATGAACTGTGTTATGATGGGACCACTGTCAGAAGAGTAAATTTTAAAACATCTATCAATTAATTGCCATTCACTTGTTTAATAAAAATTGTTTGATAAAAATTAAAATAAAAAATAATTTTATAAAATAATTAATTTTATAAATAATTTTAATAAAATTAAAAACTTGTTTGATAAAAATTTTAAGTATACCTGAAATTACCTTTTATTGTATGTACATTATGTGTTCTTTCACTGATTAGTCCCTCTGTGAAGTGAGTAAGCTGAATCCTATTTTTACCTCTACTGAGATCATTAGAAAATAAATGTACAGATAATAACTCATGTTAGTTTAATAAATGGAATAGTAATAAAACGTAGGCGAAATGCTATTACTCTCACAAGCTGCGTTTTAGATTAGGTAATTTCATGGCTTCATTGACAGCCATGCAACTTGTGTTGGGTAAAAATAAAAATAAAATCAAAATCAACTTGAATCATAGATAACGTCCCATTCTATGTGAACAGGCAAAGTAAGGCAAAAAGAGGCTGCCAACCTTACTAAAAAAATATATACCGTATTCTTTTGACACATTTCACATTCACAATTTTACATATATATTTAAATGCAAAACTTAGGCTTGATATGTCCAAGAGTTTTTACCAGGTGGAGTCACAAACATTCAAACTTTAACATTTAGAATATTACGAGTAGTATGAACAGTAAAATAATAAAGTTGTTCCATCAAACTGAGGGGTGTGTCTCGTCAATTAAAACAACTACATTATTAATTTCACTTTATAGAAGACATCAAACTGAAAATGGTTTAAGAAATTAAAAATGCTGCCTGACCTTTTTATTATCATTACGATGAATAAGAAAGATACATTAAAATATAAAAATATGCCTTTTTACAGGAAAAAAAAAACTGTAATGTAATTTTTGCAACTGAAATACTTTAGTAACTTAATGCTAATTCTGTCTGAAAATCTTTCAAAACAACATAAAATTTCCATAGATGTATTTAAAGTGTTGGACTTTTGCTCAATATCTCCAAAATTGGGGAAGAAACCATTTGTTCCAACAACCACGTCTAATGTGCTTCTTTACGATCTAAACACACATCATCGTAAAACAGCTGTAAAACTCTTTTTCGCTCGCTGTACCTTACTTTTCCACTTGCTGATAGCTAATAAAACACTGACTGATTGTTGCTTTGGACCAAACTAACTGACTTGGTGTTTATAACCTCAATCTCATGAATTTTTGTATGTTTATAGGAAAAATTGGTATGTAATTCAATTTTAAAATGTGTTTGTCGCTTAAGAGAACTGTTACTGCTCTGGGTCCCGTGGTAACAGTTTGTTTGACGCCCAAGAGAACTGTTACTGCTCTGGGTCCCGTGGTAACAGTTTGTTTGTCGCTTAAGAGAACTGTTACTGCTCTGGGTCCCGTGGTAACAGTTTGTTTGTCACTTAAGAGAACTGTTACTGCTCTGGGTCCCGTGGTAACAGTTTGTTTGTCACTTAAGAGAACTGTTACTGCTCTGGGTTCTGTGGTAACAGTTTGTTTGTCACTTAAGAGAACTGTTACTGCTCTGGGTCCCGTGGTAACAGTTTGTTTCTCGCTTAAGAGAACTGTTACTGCTCTGGGTCCCGTGGTAACAGTTTGTTTGTCGCTTAAGAGAACTGTTACTGCTCTGGGTCCCGTGGTAACAGTTTGTTTGACGTCCAAGAGAACTGTTACTGCTCTGGGTCCCGTGGTAACAGTTTGTTTGTCGCTTAAGAGAACTGTTACTGCTCTGGGTCCCGTGGTAACAGTTTGTTTGTCACTTAAGAGAACTGTTACTACTCTGGGTCCCGTGGTAACAGTTTGTTTGTCACTTAAGAGAACTGTTACTGCTCTGGGTTCTGTGGTAACAGTTTGTTTGTCACTTAAGAGAACTGTTACTGCTCTGGGTCCCGTGGTAACAGTTTGTTTCTCGCTTAAGAGAACTGTTACTGCTCTGGGTCCCGTGGTAACAGTTTGTTTGTCGCTTAAGGGGAGTCGGGTGGTGAAAAATTGAAAAAAAATATTTTTTTTGTTTTTTATGATTTTTTATTCCGTATCTTTCCAGGATTATTTTAAGGCCTTATTTATTAAAATCAGATAAGTCAAAATAGTTTTATAACCATTTTTGTAAAGGTGCGCACGAACAGTTTGGACGAAATTTCTCGACTGTGCGGTCGAGCTATCTGTTATACATGTTTGATAACATTAGACACCTTGCTCTATAGTATTTTGTGTTTTGCTGTTGGCTAACCTGTGTTTCAACTCTGCTGCCTAGCAACAGCTGCATTTCTGTTGTTTGTTTATTGATCTCTCTTGTGGCTTGTTGATGGTTATGTTTTGATGGATAATAGTGAATAATAGTGTTTTGAATGTGAATAATAGTTATAATTAGTGAGTGTTTCAGTGTATTTTACGTTGTAATAATGCCTAGAGCTACTAACAAGGTATTTAAAAAACGAAAACGTGTGTGTAATGTTAATTTGAAACATATACAAAACAATAATGATAGGGAATTGTTAGGCCTAGCTGTGGGACAAACAAGCCCTAGAACTCCCCCATCCAAATTGTCTGTCAGAAATGAAAGTTCTTCCAAGAAAAAGGTAGGACCTAAATTGTGCCTTTATGAACAGTATGAAGTAGCAGATGATTCATGTAATGACATAGTAAATCTGCAGAAATTAGAAAATTTGCTGGCTAAAATTGTAGTTTGTGAAAAATGTGGCGGACGAGTAGTATTGAACAGAAGTCACAGACTAGGCCTAAGCCTCAAAATTACTATTAGATGTATTAATTGTGGATTTGAAGTTTCAGAGTATAATAGTAGTAAAATAAGTGAAACTAAAATAAATGAAGTGAACACTAGGTTAGCCTATGGCTTCAGATGCATTGGCAAAGGTGAAGCGAGTGCGAAAAAAGTGTGTGCTGCTCTGAACTTACCTACCCCTCCTGCAATGAAATATTATAATAAGATTATGTGTAAAGCTGCTAAAGAAGTGAGTTGTGAAACAATGAATGAAGCAGTAGAAGAAACAGTAAATGAGAATGAAGGCAATCGTGACATAACAGCAACGTTTGATGGTTCATGGCAGAGACGAGGACATCGATCCCTAAATGGAATAGTGACTGCAATAAGTGGCACAAACGGTAAGGTTTTAGATGTCAGAATTTATACCAAACATTGCCGTTGTGTAAATAGATTGAAAGAAGAACATGAGCCTAATTGTACTGCAAATTTTCAAGGATCTAGTGGTAGTATGGAGGTAAAAGGCGTGACAGATATGTTCAAAAGTTCCGTTACCAAGAATAATATCCGATACAAGTACTATTTAGGAGACGGAGACAGCGCTGCATTTCCTACTGTAGTTGAAAGCAAACCATATGGCCCAAATTTTATAATTGAAAAGCTGGAATGTATTGGCCATGTCCAGAAACGGATGGGGGCCAGATTAAAAAAATTTAAGTCAAAAAAAGGGAAAGATAAACTTTCAGATGACAAAACGATTGGAGGTCGTGGCCGTCTTACGAATTCTGCTATAAAACAAATACAATTGTATTATGGATTAGCCATACGTAGAAACACATCCAGTTTAGAAGAAATGAAAAAAGCTGTTTGGGCAGAATACTTTCATCTTGGTTCGACAAACGAAACGCCCCAGCATGGCCTATGCCCCAAAGACAGCGACACGTGGTGCAAGTTTCATAAAGCGATAACAAATGGTGAAGTATATAACCACAAGCAACATTTTCACCTTCCCTTAGTAATTATGGAAGAAATAAAACCAATTTTTAGGCATTTGGCCAAACCAGAGCTTCTCCAAAAATGTTTGCATGGGGGAACCCAAAATACAAATGAATCGCTAAATGGCCTAGTGTGGTCAAGGCTTCCAAAATCAACATTTGTTATGAAAGATACACTAGAATGTGGTGTCTATGAGGCTGTTGCATGTTTTAATATTGGGAACATTGCAAGGTGTAGGATTTTAGAGAAGATGGGTGTGTCTCCTGGGCAACAGTTTGTAAAACTGATGAAACAACTAGATGAGCTACGGATAAAAAAAGCGGAGAAAGCTATGGATGAACTCGAAAAAACCTGCAGGAAAAAGGCTTCTTTAGCAAAAATGATGTTAGAAGATAAGTATGAAGATGAAGCACACCAGGACCAACCATCCTATGGAGCTGGATTATATTAAAGTAAGTGTAACTAGTAGTTTTGAGTAAGTTAAGAGCTACTCGTAACATTAAACGCGATTTACGAAAAATCAGTTTTTTTCTTACAAAAGGTACATTTTCTCAGGAACCATAAGAGATATCTTCATGATTATTTTTTTATTTTATTTAGCACACTAAGCTGGTTATTTTGAGTGTTGGGTTTTTTGATATATTTTATATATTTATATTTATGCCTTTTTTTATATCCTAAAACACGGTAAATAAACCTCGTAATTTGAATTTAAAAGTAAAAATATTAAATATTAATATTTTTTTTTAACCAACACTCAAAATGACCAGCACAACAGACCAAACAAAACAAAAAAATAATCATAAAGATATCTGTTATAGTTTCTGGGAAAAGTGTACCTAAAGTTGTTAAATCGAACATGGATGAGATAGGACCATCCGACTCCCCTTAAGAGAACTGTTACTGCTCTGGGTCCCGTGGTAACAGTTTGTTTGTCACTTAAGAGAACTGTTACTGCTCTGGGTCCCGTGGTAACAGTTTCTTTGACGCTCAAGAGAACTGTTACTGCTCTGGGTCCCGTGGTAACAGTTTCTTTGACGCTCAAGAGAACTGTTACTGCTCTGGGTCCCGTGGTAACAGTTTGTTTGTCACTTAAGAGAACTGTTACTGCTCTGGGTCCCGTGGTAACAGTTTCTTTGACGCTCAAGAGAACTGTTACTGCTCTGGGTCCCGTGGTAACAGTTTGTTTGTCACTTAAGAGAACTGTTACTGCTCTGGGTCCTGTGGTAACAGTTTGTTTGTCACTTAAGAGAACTGTTACTGCTCTGGGTCCCGTGGTAACAGTTTGTTTGCCGCTTAAGAGAACTGTTACTGCTCTGGGCTCTGTGGTAACTGTTTCTTTGTCGCTTAAGAGAACAGTTACTGCTCTGGGTCCTGTGGCAGAGGAGAAAACAGTTTTCTCTCGAGAGAAAGACCTAAAACCTACTTTACCCTCTTATTACATAAATAACTATTAAAATAACAATTTGAGAAGTTTACTCTTTTTTATGAAAGTTCTGTCCTTCAATATTTTTCTATCTTCAAAATTAATAGAGCTATGGACAATTTTAATCTTAGGTCATTTAAGTTATGATTATATGAAGTATGGAGGTTGCTATAGTGCAATTTTACCTTTTAAGGGAGATACGACAAGAGAATGCTGTACTTAAAACTGAACTGAAATGGCCAGGTGGTTGCTGTTATACCCTATACCAAGATCTTATCTTATCTCTTCTGTGAACAGGTAACCAAACTATATATATATTTAATAATGCCAATTACTATTAATATTATCGTTTTAATAGTTTTCTTCTTATTTTGTACCAATAAAACATGGTTTTACAAAAGATAACCAAATAGTATTTTATGCTGTTTACTGGAAATCTAATAAAATGAATCATCAGCTTAATTTTCCGCTCAAAAAAATAGAATGAACTACAGATAACTTATCATGGGTTAAATATTGAAGTTAATATATTACATTTATGGAACAATTCAAATTATTTTCATCATACTGAAAATAAAGCATACCGAAAGTGAATACATTAGGGTGGGAATACAAGGGAAAGTGATACATTTCTACTCTAGATCCATAAAAATAGCTGGAGATTTTTTCCTGCACTGAAATTCAACTTTCCATTGTACTGCATAGGTGAAAATTGGTACAATGACTCGTTTAGTCTAAAATAGGAAAAGTAAAGGGTTTAGATCTTATCTGATCTCAGTCCTACAGGTTGTCAATACTCCAATAATATTCTTGTGGATATCAAATATATATTACCAGATAATAGAATAAATAGTTTTTAGCGAATTTCCCCTATAGGGAAGAAGCTATTACCGTAGGTCTCATGGTAAGACTTAAGCCTGAGACCATGATAACTTTTTGTTTTGAGGTCCCCAGATGCCAAAAACACTATTCGTTCAAATTTATGTATATGTATATATATATATATCTATATAAGTGTCCGTTAACACGATAACTTGAGTAAAAAATGTCCGATTTTGATGAAATTTGGCTCAAATGTGTAAAATGACATTCATGACTTTAAGTTCGAAAACCAGAAAAATCGGACCATGGGAAGGGGGGTTTATGGGGGTTTTAAATTTTCCAAAAATCAGTTTTTTGCATTTTTCACCCTAAAATTTAAAAAAAAATTAATTTTGGTTTTGACCATGTTATAGAACTTAAAAAAACAAATAATTTAGTATTTTGAATTATTAACCTAGGTTAAGTGGTTGCGGAGAAAATCCAAAAGAACCTGCTCATAAAATCTCCCATGTTAATCTTATGGGAAAAAGGTTTTTGGCTTTTCCTCAGTTTATTTTAATGTAAACTTCACATTTACTTTTACCAATCTGTTCAGTTCCACAAAACAATCATTTTGGTGTTTAAATTGTGATTCTACGCCCAACCGTTGCAGAGATATTCTAAGTGCTAAACACAGTACGTTGTCTAATGTTATCCTTATGGAGAATAAATAAAATTTGATATCTCGATTATTTATGAATGTATGTTGATGAAACTTGGTATGTGGCTTCAAGTAGTACTGGTATATTGATATTTGCACAAAAAATTGATTTTTTGTTGATTATTCCCGTAGCAGCAAACCTGCGTACTCAGCCCCCATGTTATTCTTATGGAGAATAAGTAAAATGTACTGACTCCCTTAATTATGAACATAAATTAATAAAACTTGGTATGTAGCTTCACTTGGTTGAGTTATATTGATAATTATATAAAAACCCACTTTTCTGTTCCTAGTTGCAGCAAACCTGCTTTCTCAGCCCCCATGTTATTCTTATGGAAAATAACTAGAATGTCATATATCGCTTGTTTATGATTGAATATCGATGAAACTTAGTTTGTGGCTTCGCCTAGTTAAATTCTATTTATATTTGCATAAAAACCAATTGTTTCTGTTCCTTGTTTCAGCAAACCTACATACTCATTACCAATGTTTGTCTTATGGAGAATAATTAAAATCGCTTATATGTGAATATATTTTTATGAAACTTGGTTTGCGGCTTTATATGGAATTCAGACAAATATTATGCATTGGAAATTCGCTGAGTCCGCAGGTTTGCTGCGACAGGGGTATTTTTTATATTTTGTACTAGTTGCCATCGTACCCGGTGTCACCGGGGAAAAACATGAGGGAAGTGCTGCATTCTGTGGTTAAACCATGGAATTACTACAATCAGCTGCTTGAATTTTCAGTTGAAACCGACTGCTCTATAGTTGCTCGTTCTAATTAATAATTGCAGCTCATCACATTTATATAATTGTGTTAGGAAAACATGGTAAATCTGGTTTTTACGCAGGTTTCTGAGACTATCGTGCGATCTAGAAGGCTGAAACTCAAAATATTCATCAAAAATGAAATAAGGAAGAACCTGATGGAACGCAATATCATATTTTTACTCTTATTTTGCCTTATAAATTTCCTTAAATTGCGACAAATAATGTAAAAACTTCAAAATTAATGAACGAATTAAATTATTTATAACACACATAGAATTTGTAACATCCAGTTTACAAAATAGTAGCCTTTCAAATTACTTTAGTTTTAGTTCAACTAATCTTCTTAATTCTTTAGCCTACAAAATTGTGCTGAGCGATCACATCTGCATCTTTATTCCACGACTGATT
This sequence comes from Allygus modestus, assembly GCA_963675035.1. Lineage (NCBI taxonomy): Eukaryota > Metazoa > Arthropoda > Insecta > Hemiptera > Cicadellidae > Allygus > Allygus modestus. The sequence goes on along the minus strand of OY776117.1, from coordinate 122,559,848 downwards.
TTGATGATTCAGGTTGTCAAATAATTATTCCTCTAGATGATTCAAAAGATAAATTGTCCCCTAGATACTTTCCTTCCTTGAGAACATTTCCTTTCTTGATAAGTCAATTGAAAATGCTTATTTGTTTTTCCCTCCCAAGCAGAGATTTCCCTTTATTAGTTTTCTTCGTATGAATTCTTGTTTCGACAAGCAATTTTTCTTCGCTCATTCACTGCTTGCTTTGACAAAAAGCTCATTAATACCTCAAAGAAATATAATTTTGTATTGATGTTTTCCAGGTAAGTTAAAATATGAATCTTTTGGTCTAGTTGAAAATAAGAATGGATGAATCGGTAAACACATATCATTCACCTTCCACTTTTACATTCTCCAGAACAATTACCTGTAACTTCAATACGTCAGAGTGTTAACTAAGTATCGTGAGGAATGGCCATGCAAAAACTCACCTAAATCAGTTTGGTAGATTTTGCGTAATTTAATATGATCAAACCAACAGAGGAGTTCACATTAACTATATTTTTAATAGATTACCAGGTTATGAACCATAAATAGGTTTTTAGTATAATAATTTAATGTTTTTTGTTATGTATTGAATCATATGGTAATGTGTTCCCTAGCAATTAATAACAAGATGTTTTGATAACAACTTAAGTCCAGTTTACATGTTCAGGTTTTGTTCAAATAAATATAATAATTGGCGCAGTCAATATTAATTTCGAACCGGATAAGCATGAGTTTTAAAGTGCAATCTTAATTAGTTAGTGTTCAAAAGGATGAGAGAAGAGTTTCATAAATGGAATTAGTAAGTTGTTTTTGCCATTTTTGGATTATCTAGGCTTGACTTTTACCAGCGTGGCAATGGCGTCGATCGGACATATGAATGAATTCAAACCAAATTAAGAGGAAATAACGTCATACTTAATGCAATTGAAACATTTTTTTAAAGCCAATAAAATTAAAGATGAAAATAAAGTTTCAGTTTTAATAACGGTTATTGGTCCCAAAGTACTGTCTACGTTATCGGATCTAGTTTCTCCATCTGAGGTTGATAACAAAACTTACGAACAATTAGAGTCAGTTTTAAAAGATCATTTCAAACCTCAAAAGAATAAAGTAGCGGAACGGTATGTATTTTACAGTCGAAATCAAAAACCGGAGGAATCTATCACAGATTTTGCGGTAGAAATTAAACATTTAGCTTCTTCGTGCGAGTTTTCTACATTTTTAAAAGAGGCACTTTGTGATAAATTTATAGTGGGCATATCAAATGACAGAATTAGACAAAAGCTTTTGTCCGAGGAATACGATTTCGATTCAGTATTCAAATTGGCAGTTCGCCTTGAACAGGCTGAAATACAAACAAGTCTAATAGCTCAAAAACAACATTTGGAAGTTTGCAAGTTGATACATTATGAAGCAAGAACAAATAGTCAAAGACAGAATAGGTCTGGGGAAAATAGGAACTGGAAAAAGGACAACTCTTCAAGTTTAAAATGTTTACGCTGTGGAGGAAATGATCACAACTCACAAAACTGTATTTATTCTTCTTACAAGTGTTTCAAGTGCAAGAAAGTGGGACATTTAGGACGAATGTGTAGAAATCGAAATGGTTTTAGTAATAACAATAACGGTAACTGGAACTCATATTTATTTGAACAAAACTTGAACATGTAAACTGGACTTAAGTTGTTATCAAAACATCTTGTTATTAATCGCTAGGGAACACATTACCATATGATTCTATACATAACACTCGTCCCCTTTCAAATGTCTCTGAACACCAATTGCATGTCTTTGTCGTCAAAACTAGTTTATAAACAATTATATCAAATGTGGTAAATGTACATAATTCATACTTGAAATAAAACTAACACAATTTTAATAGTACTCCCACTACAGCTGCAACAGCTCTGATTCAATTTTTTTTTTATTCATAAGTTCAAACGATGAGGTTGTTGCACAACCCTCTTCGACCGTCTTAAAACATCTGGACAGCCCGTAGAGGAAGTAGACTCTGTCGGAATGGTAACAGGTGTAAAAGTTGCTGGTTCTGACTCCTCCAGATAACTTTTCCTCAAATGATCCACATGACAGAATCTGGATTTTCCCAACACCATAACTGAGTAGGTTACTGGACTTACTTTCATAGCAATCACACCTGGAACCCAACTTAGTTTTTCCATGCGAACTGTTTTGACCAACACCTTCTCCCCTTCCACAAAATCTCGATATGAACTGCGATGTCGATCGGTTACTAGTTTTTCTTTGAATTTTCTGTTTTCCATGGAAGCCTGAAGATTTGGTTTTAACAACGAGAGTTTTGAGCGGGGTTTACGCTTAAAAAACAGTTCGGCTGGTGTTACACCTGTAGCAGAATGTGGAGTATTTCTATACGCAAACAAAAAGTTGTCTATTCTATGTTGCATTGTTTGAGATTAACCCGAGCGTTGTTCTGACATTACTTGCCTAAGCAAATTCTTCTTAATATCCTGAATAGATCTTTCAATCTGACCATTCGAGGCTGGATGGTAAGGTGGCGTAAGTACGTGTTTAATTCCATTGGAGGCTAAAAATGACTTAAACTCTTCTGCAACGAGCTGTGGCCCGTTATCAGATACCAACTGTTCAGGAAGGCCATATGATGCAAATAAAGACCGCAAGCGTTCGATTGTTTTCAGAGTAGAAATAGATTTCATTGGAAAAACCTCCAACCATTTTGAATGAATATCAATTACACACAATAAATAATGTCCACTCTCAGTGCACATTAGCTTATCTGAAGTGTCCTTAGCAAAATCCACATGAATACGTTGCCAGCATCTCGATGACCAGCCCCAAGGCTGTAAAGGAGCCTTCATAGCAGCATTGCGGGTGCTTTGACAAATAAAACAAGAAGCTACCATATTCTCTATGGCCTTGTCAATATTTGGAAACCATACATAACTCCTCGCTAGCAGTTTCATCCTCTTATACCTGGATGTTGCTCATGTAATAACTCTAGAATTGATGGTCTTAGTTTATGTGGAATTACAACTCTATTTCCTAAGCACAAACATTGTTGATCAATTAAAAGTTCATCTTTTCGAGAAAAATAATACGATAGCTCCGAAATCTTGTCTCGCCATCCATGCATGATGTAATCCATTACCCGACTCAGGATGGGATCTTTCCTAGTTTCTTGAGCAATATCTTTGGCAGTTATTGGGTTTTGGTTATTTAATTTAAAATAACAAAGAGCCTTTTCAACTTGAAATACCGGTGAAAAATAGTTTTCCGCCATTTCTAGAGATTAGCATTCCGGTAAAGGTAGTCTGGAGAGTGCGTCAGCGTGAGGAATCAGTTTTCCTGCTTTATAGCAAATTTCAAAATCATAGGAGGACAAAATAAGCGCCCAATGCTGAAGTCTAGTGGCCGCCATCACTAGAACTTGCTTCTTTTCACCAAATATTGCTGTCAAAGGTCTATGATCAGTCTGCAAGCAAAACTTTCTTCCATACAAATAGTTATGAAATTTTTTAACCCCAAAGATTATTGCCAAAGCCTCCTTATGCAACTGTGAATAATTTTGTTCCGCTTTTGAAAGTGTTTTGAATGCAAACCCAACAGGTCGTTCCACACCATCTATTATGTGCGACAGGACTGCCCCAACACCCCTCGAGCTGGAATCGCACGTCAGTACCAGAGGTTTCCTAACATCATAGTGTACCAATACCTGTGGTTCAAGAACCCATGTTTTTCTTTCCTCAAAAAGCTTCTGATGAGATGGTGTCCAGTTCCATGGCACATTAAGTTTTAGAAAATCATAGAAAATTGGGATTCTACCTTGATAAATTCTGGATAAACTTACCATAAAAATTCAATAAGCCTACATAAGCACGTAACTCATCTTTACCTGTCAGTTCTGGAGCATTCCGTATAGCTGTCACTAAAGATTCGGAAGGAGAAATTCCATGTTCTGACAAAACATAACCCAAATACTTAACTTCTGTTTCCAACAATCTACACTTACTCAGATTTACCCTAACTCCATAGTCTTGCAGTCGTTGCATTACCAGATCCAGCCGGTGTACTGTCTCCTCCCAAGAAGCTCCAGATACCAGTATATCATCTAAGTATGCTGCTGTTCCTGGAAGATTAGTAATAATCCTATCAATGCACGACTGGAAGAGTGATGGTGCTGACTTTAGTCCAAAAGGTAATCTCGTCAGTCGAATTAACCCGCGGTGGGTGTTAAGTGTTAGCAAAGGCTGCGATTGTTCATCCACAGGCAACTGAAAATATGCTGATGATAAATCTATGGTGCAAAAATACTTGCCACCCGTCAATGAAGCAAAAATATCCTCTGGGACAGGCAAAGGATAGTACTCGTCCTGTATAACTGGATTTAATGTAACTTTAAAATCGCCACATAATCTTACTCCACCCTGTTGTTTTGCCACACATATACATGGAGTAGCCCACTGGCTGTTGGTTACCGAGTAAGCAATACCTTGTTCAATCAACCGATCAATCTCATCTTCTACAGGACCTCGCATCGAATAAGGTACTGGCCTGGCCTTGCAAAACTTTGGCATAGCTCCAGGCTGTAAGCCAATACTAACACTTGTGTTTTTAATAAGTCCAAGCCCACTTTTGAAAATGTCTGAATATTTTTGTTTGAGACCATTTACTATTTTGGAACGCTCATCTTCAATAGGCCTACCATTTACTAACTGTGACTTTTCTTCTGGTTGTAGCCCCACTTGTACATTAAAGATAGCTTTCCAATCTAACTTTAACACTTCTAGCCAGTTACGACCTAATAGAACAAGTAATCTATCATGAGGTTTGGTTTTAACTATTATAAGAGGCAAAGTTGCCTTCTGATCCTTGTACTCAACGTTAACCAACACCCTCCCCAGAACAGGTACTTCATGACCTCCATAACCTATTAATTTGACTTTTTTGCATGACCTCCATAACCTATTAATTTGACTTTTTCTGACTTTAGGCTAACATTAAAACAACTTTCCTTAAAAGTATTCTCAGGCATTACACAGACGGCCGCTCCAGTATCAAGTTCCATATATATTGGTTTGTTTTCTATGTTTAACCTTACCTTGAAAGGGTGGAGACCTAAAGTTAGCTTAGGTCTAACTTCATTCAATGAGTACATATCGTGATTAGTTGGCGGTGTGGACTCCTGTTCATTGTTCTGGATCGGGCGACTTTCTTCTTCCATGGAATTTATAGGATTATCGTTTGAGTTCCAGTTACTGTTATTGTTATTACTAAAACCATTTCGATTTCTACACATTCGTCCTAAATGTCCCACTTTCTTGCACTTGAAACACTTGTAAGAAGAATAAATACAGTTTTGTGAGTTGTGATCATTTCCTCCACAGCGTAAACATTTTAAACTTGAAGAGTTGTCCTTTTTCCAGTTCCTATTTTCCCCAGACCTATTCTGTCTTTGACTATTTGTTCTTGCTTCATAATGTATCAACTTGCAAACTTCCAAATGTTGTTTTGAGCTATTAGACTTGTTTGTATTTCAGCCTGTTCAAGGCGAACTGCCAATTTGAATACTGAATCGAAATTGTATTCCTCGGACAAAAGCTTTTGTCTAATACTGTCATTTGATATGCCCACTACAAATTTATCACGAAGTACCTCTTTTAAAAATGTAGAAAACTCGCACGAAGAAGCTAAATGTTTAATTGCTACCGCAAAATCTGTGATAGATTCCTCCGGTTTTTGATTTCGACTGTAAAATACATACCGTTCCGCTACTTTATTCTTTTGAGGTTTGAAATGATCTTTTAAAACTGACTCTAATTGTTCGTAAGTTTTGTCATCAACCTCAGATGGAGAAACTAGATCCGATAACGTAGACAGTACTTTGGGACCAATAACCGTTATTAAAACTGAAACTTTATTTTCATCTTTAATTTTATTGGCTTTAAAAAAATGTTTCAATCGCATTAAGTATGACGTTATTTCCTCTTAATTTGGTTTGAATTCATTCATATGTCCGATCGACGCCATTGCCACGCTGGTAAAAGTCAAGCCTAGATAATCCAAAAATGGCAAAAACAACTTACTAATTCCATTTATGAAACTCTTCTCTCATCCTTTTGAACACTAACTAATTAAGATTGCACTTTAAAACTCATGCTTATCCGGTTCGAAATTAATATTGACTGCGCCAATTATTATATTTATTTGAACAAAACCTGAACATGTAAACTGGACTTAAGTTGTTATCAAAACATCTTGTTATTAATCGCTAGGGAACACATTACCATATGATTCAATACATAACAAAAAACATTAAATTATTATACTAAAAACCTATTTATGGTTCATAACCTGGTAATCTATTAAAAATATAGTTAATGTGAACTCCTCTGTTGGTTTGATTATATTAAATTACGCAAAATCTACCAAACTGATTTAGGTGAGTTTTTGCATGGCCATTCCTCACAATACTTAGTTAACACTCTGACGTATTGAAGTTACAGGTAATTGTTCTGGAGAATGTAAAAGTGGAAGGTGAATGATATGTGTTTACCGATTCATCCATTCTTATTTTCAACTAGACCAAAAGATTCATATTTTAACTTACCTGGAAAACATCAATACAAAATTATATTTCTTTGAGGTATTAATGAGCTTTTTGTCAAAGCAAGCAGTGAATGAGCGAAGAAAAATTGCTTGTCGAAACAAGAATTCATACGAAGAAAACTAATAAAGGGAAATCTCTGCTTGGGAGGGAAAACAAATAAGCATTTTCAATTGACTTATCAAGAAAGGAAATGTTCTCAAGGAAGGAAAGTATCTAGGGGACAATTTATCTTTTGAATCATCTAGAGGAATAATTATTTGACAACCTGAATCATCAAAATCAGTCGTGGAATGAATGTAAGAAGAATAAATACAGTTTTGGGGTCCACAGCGTAAACATTTTAAACTTGAAGAGTTGTCCTTTTTCCAGTTTCATGATAGATTACCTGTTCTATTAGGTCGTAACTGGCTAGAAGTGTTAAAGTTAGATTGGAAAGCCATCTTTAATGTACAAGTGGGGCTACAACCAGAAGAAAAGTTACAATTAGTAAATGGTAGGCCTATTGAAGATGAGCGTTCCAAAATAGTAAATGGTCTCAAACAAAAATATTCAGACATTTTCAAAAGTGGGCTAGGACTTATTAAAAACATAAGTGTTAGTATTGGCTTACAGCCTGGAGCTATGCCAAAGTTTTGCAAGGCCAGGCCAGTACCTTATTCGATGCGAGGTCCTGTAGAAGATGAGATTGATCGGTTGATTGAACAAGGTATTGCTTACCCGGTAACCAACAGCCAGTGGGCTACTCCATGTGTATGTGTGGCAAAACAACAGGGTGGAGTAAGATTATGTGGCGATTTTAAAGTTACATTAAATCCAGTTATACAGGACGAGTACTATCCTTTGCCTGTCCCAGAGTATATTTTTGCTTCATTGGCCGGCGGCAAGTATTTTTGCACCATAGATTTATCATCAGCATATTTGCAGTTGCCTGTGGATGAACAATCGCAGCCTTTGCTAACAACACCCACCGCGGGTTAATTCGACTGACAAGATTACCTTTTGGACTAAAGTCAGCACCATCACTCTTCCAGTCTTGCATTGATAGGATTATTGCTAATCTTCCAGGAACAGCAGCATACTTATATGATATACTGGTATCTGGAGCTTCATGGGAGGAGACAGTACACCGGCTGGATCTGGTAATGCAACGACTGCAAGACTATGGAGTTAGGGTAAATCTGAGTAAGTGTAGATTGTTGGAAACAGAAGTTAAGTATTTGGGTTATGTTTTGTCAGAACATGGAATTTCTCCTTCCGAATCTTTAGTGACAGCTATACGGAATGCTCCAGAACCGACAGGTAGAGATGAGTTACGTGCTTATGTAGGCTTATAGAATTTTTATGGTAAGTTTATCCAGAATTTATCAGGTAGAATCCCAACTTTCTATGATTTGCTAAAACTTAATGTGCCATGGAACTGGACACCATCTCATCAGAAGCTTTTTGAGGAAAGCAAAACATGGGTTCTTGAATCACAGGTATTGGTACACTATGATGTTAGGAAACCTCTGGTACTGACGTGCGATTCCAGCTCGAGGGGTGTTGGGGCAGTCCTGTCGCACATAATAGATGGTGTGGAACGACCTGCTGGGTTTGCATCCAAAACACTTTCAAAAGCGGAACAAAATTATTCACATTTGCATAAGGAGGCTTTGGCAATAATCTTTGGGGTTAAAAAATTTCATAACTATTTGTATGGAAGAAAGTTTTGCTTGCAGACTGATCATAGACCTTTGACAGCAATATTTGGTGAAAAGAAGCAAGTTCCAGTAATGGCGGCCGCTAGAATTCAGGGTTGGGCGCTTATTTTGTCCTCCTATGATTTTGAAATTTGCTATAAAGCAGGAAAACTGATTCCTCATGCTGACGCACTCTCCAGACTACCTTTACCGGAATGCGAATCTCTAGAAATGGCGGAAAACTATTTTTCACCGGTATTTCAAGTTGAAAAGACTCTTTGTTATTTTAAATTAAATAACCAAAACCCAATAACTGCCAAAGATATTGCTCAAGAAACTAGGAAAGATCCCATCCTGAGTCGGGTAATGGATTACGTCATGCACGGATGGCGAGACAAGATTTCGGAGCTATCGTATTATTTTTCTCGAAAAGATGAACTTTCAATTGATCAACAATGTTTGTGCTTAGGAAATAGAGTTGTAATTCCACAGAAACTAAGACCATCAATTCTAGAGTTATTACATGAGCAACATCCAGGTATTATGAGGATGAAACTGCTAGCGAGGAGTTATGTTTGGTTTCCAAATATTGACAAGGCCATAGAGAATATGGTAGCTTCTTGTTTTATTTGTCAAAGCACCCGCAATGCTGCTATAAAGGCTCCTTTACAGCCTTGGGGCTGGTCATCGAGATGCTGGTAACGTATTCATGTGGATTTTGCTAAGGACACTTCAGATAAGCTAATGTGCACTGAGAGTGGACATTATTTATTGTGTGTAATTGATAGTCATTCAAAATGGTTGGAGGTTTTTCCAATGAAATCTATTTCTACTCTGAAAACAATCGAACGCTTGCGGTCTTTATTTGCATCATATGGCCTTCCTGAACAGTTGGTATCTGATAACGGGCCACAGCTCGTTGCAGAAGAGTTTAAGTCATTTTTAGCCTCCAATGGAATTAAAGACGTACTTACGCCACCTTACCATCCAGCCTCAAATGGTCAGATTGAAAGATCTATTCAGGATATTAAGAATAATTTGCTTAGGCAAGTAATGTCAGAACAACGCTCGGGTTATACTCAAACAATGCAACATAGAATAGACAACTTTTTGTTTGCGTATAGAAATACTCCACATTCTGCTACAGGTGTAACACCAGCTGAACTGTTTTTAAAGCGTAAACCCCGCTCAAAACTCTCGTTGTTAAAACCATATCTTCAGGCTTCCATGGAAAACAGAAAATTCGAAGAAAAACTAGTAGCCGATCGACATCGCAGTTCATATCGAGATTTTGTGGAAGGGGAGAAGGTGTTGGTCAAAACAGTTCGCATGGAAAAACTTAGTTGGGTTCCAGGTGTGATTGCTATGAAAGTAAGTCCAGTAACCTACTCAGTTATGGTGTTGGGAAAATCCAGATTCTGTCATATGGATCATTTGAGGAAAAGTTATCTGGAGGAGTCAGAACCAGCAACTTTTACACCTGTTACCATTCCGACAGAGTCTACTTCCTCTACGGGCTGTCCAGATGTTTTAAGACGGTCGAAGAGGGTTGTGCAACAACCTCATCGTTTGAACTTATGAATAAAAAAAAAATTGAATCAGAGCTGTTGCAGCTGTAGTAGGAGTGCTATTAAAATTGTGTTAGTTTTATTTCAAGTATGAATTATGTACATTTACCACATTTGATATAATTGTTTATAAACTAGTTTTGATGACAAAGACATGCAATTGGTGTTCAGAGACATTTGAAAGGGGACGAGTGTTATGTATTGAATCATATGGTAATGTGTTCCCTAGCGATTAATAACAAGATGTTTTGATAACAACTTAAGTCCAGTTTACATGTTCAGGTTTTGTTCAAATAAATATAATATTTTTTCCTTTTTTAATTCCCTAGGATTTATAAATTATGTGTTAGTTTCAAAATCCATCAATCGAGATTCTTTCCTCTCCTGCAAAACGCTGATCAGAAATCGGTCCCGTATTACACCAGCTACATCTAATATAGAACAAATTAATGTGTATGATATTCTTCCTAAACCAAGAACAATGCAGAGACATTAGACATTAGATTTTGGTGTAAATGAACTAGACTAAAAATATTATAAGTTGATTTATTATTATAATATTTTACATATATTACATAATTAAACTTAAAAATCCACAGTGGAAAACCCAAGGTATCAGTTTCAGTTTAAAAGTCTACGGTAAGCTAATCTACTCAAATTTGGCTACAGGACTAGAAAAATTCTCACAGTACATTTATGATTAAAATAGACATCAAATTGTTAAAACATAGTTTATGTAAAAAACTAGCTTTAAAATTGTGCACAGGATTGATTGGTTTTAAAACAATAGTTAATTTTAATCAAATCCCAAATTAGTACCAAATGGTACTGAAAATCAAACATTTCATTGTGAATAGCAACTGCTGTTTTTAAACAATGATTTAATTTTTTGAAAACTTTGCATATAAAATTCTTTTTTAAACAATAAATGCTTTGAGGAATGTGTTTTTAAAATTACAGATTCTGTTTATAGAGATTCCATTAACATGAAATGCATTATGAGACTAGAAAAAAATAAAACAATATCATTCTTAAGTTATATTTTTAAAATGTTACTCTGCCACCATAAAATAGTATATATGTAATTCGGTAGCATTCTTTGCACACATTGAGTAACAATAAGTTTGAATTCGGATTTCTACTTACCTACTATAAAAGAGTAGGGAATCATGATCAGTTTATACTACCTCGTAACCCATATAACACAGTATGATAGCTTGTTGCTACTTAAAAAACTAAATAACCAATATCATAAAATAAATTGATAAAATAGTCTCATTAAGTAGTGATGTGGACGTGGCAGACTACAAGTCTATATCCAGCTCGTAAGATCCATGCTTGTCCTTGATCAACCAAACATGATCTATCACTGCGCCGTCCTGGAATCAGTGAAAACACTATAAGTCTCAGTCTGATTCTTACTCTAGAAACATTCGCTGCTGAGTATCAACATTAGATGATGCCAGGAACCTATCTTTGACTGGAGAACAAGCATAGGAACCAAACTTACCTACAAATCATTTGTAAAATTCCTTTTGAATCCACTGGATCTACCATTATTTGAAAATGACACACTAAGCCTTATGGAGTATTTCACCGATAATTAAAAAAATGTAAAAACTGAGCTTGATATCATCCATAGGATTCACTTTATGTGTAAAATCAGAGTTCTATATAGATATGTATTTTTCAAAAACATATCTATCACTATTTTTAAAGATGTTACTGTAACGTTGTTGTGAAAAACACTCAACATTACAGCTCGAGTTATACTATTGAACAAAGTAGATGAAAATGTCATCAGTCATTTGAGTTTCTCCTATAACTCAATACAATGCCCATAAAACCAAGGTCAATTAACATTATACATTTTTTTTTAAGTTGTAAGTAGGATGGTTAAAAAACAAAGCATTCTACACTGTAGGCCAATATTTGTTGTGTCACCTACCATTAAGTGGCAGAATTTATGTGAAACTGGATTTTAATTGATTTTTATAATTATTTTTGTTATTCATTTTTATTTATTATATAGTTTAAATTTATTTAGTTGGCTTATTTTGTTTTATATATTAGTTTTTATTATTTGTTATGTAGTTAAGTATTACTTGTATTTGTTCACATGTTAGAAAATAAGATATTCACTTTAAAATACATGCAACCCATGTTGGATGAATAAAGATTGATTGATTGCGGAATTGTTGGTGATTACATTTTATACGGAGTACCAACGGGCTGTGAGGATTAGCTCAGGGTGCTTAGTTCCACTTGAGGGAACTTCTGTATCTTTAGTTAAAAGTATTGTTAATGGAAAATTTTCTCACGACCCAAGTCAGTAAAATATAAAACAGTAGCCTATTTAAAAAACACCGCAGTTTTCAGGCAAATCTTCATCCAGAATGTTGTCACTTTTCACAATATAATGGACAATCTCAAAATGTCATGAACCCCACACTCCCCCTCTCCCATTGCATTATGTGCTCCCAAGATGTCTTAGTGTTACGTACCACATTAATATGTGTATAACAAGCCAAAAATAATATTACGGAACAATGATTGTTGTAGCATAAGGGTTATTTTTTCATTCTTGATATGTAAGCAATACTCATATTTATCCATATTAGAGATGTACGAGTACAGGTTTTTTAAGTCGAGTCGAGTTCGAGTCGAGTAAATGGCAAAAGATTTGAATCTCGAGTTCGAGTCGAGTATACAAATAAAAAAAACACATAGTTTGAGTTGAATTGGATCAAAACAGTGTATAGGGTTCCATTTGTAAATGGTGTTATTAAAATATACTTTTCTAGTCACTATGACCTGAAAATAACAATAGGAAGTAAAATAAATGGATTCCTGGTTCATTGGAAAAAGGTAAGTACATTTATCTGAAAATAAATCATACCAAAGTATTGCATAACATTTTGCCATGAAGATAAAATACTTTTAATCTTTTGGTATTCAGGTTTTTATAGCCTACATGGTATACAGTTTTATTAAAAAATAATCTCAGTTTTTTATTTTATAACCTCCTTTTTATTTATCCTGTGTTTTGTATATTATGTTTAGGCCTAAGCTACATATTTCTACGAATGGAGAAAATAAAATTACATTTAGGCCTATAAGTTAAAATAAACTTTATTTTAATATTTAAAAGACCTATTACATGGTAAAACATTAGCCTACTTACTTACCACACAAAATGTATTTACAACATATCTTAGCCTTAATTTTAACACTATTAGTCCTAATAAGAACAATCAGTTAGTAACAACATGAAGATATTTTGAAAGTGCCTGGCAAATCAATTGATAAAATTGAAGCCATGTCTTAAATAAAGTTTTAAAATATTACAAATTATTTAAAAAATTATTAATGAAACTTAAACAAGACCAAAACAAATCACTTGTTTTTTAAAAACAGCTCAATGCCAAAGGACAGTTGAGTCTAAAATTAATGGATTGACTCAATTTAAATTATTATGGAAGAAAAAACAAGCACAAACTTCTTATGCTTACCTACTAGCTTTCATTATGGATATGTTTTGATATTTTACTTTAAAAAATTACAAGGTTAGGTTAACCTAAAAAGGGACTATACAGACAGTGTTCCTACAACTCAATCTGAAGGTCCTGGTAAATCCTCCATTTTGGTATAAAGAGTAACACAAATTTAGAAGCCACAACTTACTTATTTATTAATAAAACACTAAAATCGACATCACAACTCTTTAAAACCTCAAATGCGTTCACACTCAATTTGAATTTACAGACGCGCGACCGCGGACGACCCTTGATAGAGCGGGTAAACGGCGGGAGTAAACTCGCTCGAAACTTTTGAGTTTCAGTAAAACCTCGAGTTTCAGTGCCGAACTCGGTTCGAACTTAAAATTTTGAGAACTTGCACATCTCTAATCCATATAAAAAAACTAAGGAAATAACTTCGCAAGAAACCAAGAACCAAACTGAAACCCCAAAGTCGCATAAGATAGTGGCATTGCTACTTTAAAAAGATTTTAAATTGCTGAAACTATTGCCTACAATATTGCGGAAACTATTGCAAATCACGTGCTACTAGATCCACAATCCCAGTTGCTTTATATATTTCTTACGTGTCTTTTTCTTATAGTTGTCTAAGTTGTCACAGTTGTCCAAACAAAGCTTAATGAGACTTAACCCCCTTCAGCTCAGTAAGACAAGACACACTAACCAGTTCGTCGGAGACCTGCTCCATGTACAGATGAGTAGCGTTGTGTATCTGCATGCGAGTGTAGCCATAGTCTGAGGATCTGAAGGCCGACCATTCCCGCGGGTTCTTGATGAACACGTCTGTCTTTTCATCACAACCCTGCCCACACAACCAAGCAATGAAGGCAGGTTAATGTAAAATAAAAATATTTTTAAAAAGAGCCGTAAAAAGCTAAAACTTATTTTTCATGTGAAGTTTTAAAGATCTTTTAAGTTCAAATCAGACATACTAGTAGGACCTGCTGATCAAACTCAGGATAATTTTATTCTTATGCTTTTGAATATAATGTATAGCAACCCCATAACGTTTTGATTGTTCTGCTTGACCATTCAAGTGTTACATTATTTATATAGATCAAATTAAAACTGGAATTAATTTTATCAATTTAATAAATGTAAAATTTGTTTTTGGTGTTGTGCTGTGTTTCCTTAATGTTTCAACAGCGGTTTAATCAGCAATTAAATCTATTGATTTTCTTCGCCACTTACATGCTAACCACCAGCAACAGCAGCTGGAATACTGGCCACCTCCAATAGCTTCGGGAAGGAGACTGACCTCAAGTTGTGTATAATCCTGCGACTGAAATACTAACCATCTGGAATTGCTTCTGAAAGGAGACCTACCTTAAATTGTGTATCATCCTACGGCTGAAATGCTGATCACTTGCAATAGCCTCGGACAGGATACTGCGCTCAAATTGTGTATCGTCCTGCGGTCAAATGGTGACCACTTGCAATAGCCTCGGACAGAATACTGTCCCCAAACTGTTTAAGATAGAAAAACTCACTATTCAAGCCCTGTTGCCTGGCCATTGTTCGCAAAAATATCAATGCAAAGCTACCTATCAAGCTATCAATGCTGTCTTTCCTTTTTGAAATCTTTAAAGTTAAAGCTCTCCCTTGATTGACTGTTTCAATTTGTATTGCAAATCATTGTTGAATTCTCATAATACATCTAATTAATTAATTTTATAAATCCCTTCTGCAATTGTATTTTAAGCACAATGAGAGATGTTATATTGTTTCAATACAATATGTGTTTGTTTCTATATCGCTGTGTTGTTGCTCAATCATGAGCCAAAGTCGGTGCTCTTTCCTTACACCAGTACGGTTATAAGGCAAGTAAAAATGTACTAAACTAAGCTAACAACATATTCAACTTAATTAACTTAAAATAAAATGAGTAGTACATTCCATTACTTCTCTGTTCTTTTAGCGAATTTCCCCTATAGGGAAGAAGCTATTACCGTAGGTCTCATGGTAAGACTTAAGCCCGAGACCATGATAACTTTTCATTTTGAGGTCCCCAGATGCCAAAAACACCATTCGTTCAAATTTGTATATATGTATATATATATATATATATATATATATATATATATATATTTATATATATATGTGTCCGTAAGCACGATAACTCTCGTAAAAAAGGTCCGATCTTAATGAAATTTGGTACAAATGTGTAAAGTACCATTTATTTGAACGAGTTCGAAAACCAGATGAATCGCACCATCCGAAGGGGGGTTTTTGGGGGGTTTTGTACCCCAAAAATGTGTTTTTTGGGGTTTTCACAGGTAATTTAAATTTAAATCAAATTTTAATTTATACCATTAGGTTGAGCTTAAAAAAACAAACAATTTGGTATTTTTATCATTGCTCTACGTCAATTGGTTACCGAGATATTGAAAGTGCTAAACACAGTACGTTGTCTAATGTTATTCTTATGGAGAAAAAGAAAAATTGTATATCTCGCTTATTTATGAACATAAACTGACGAAATTTGGTATATAGCTTCATATGGTTGTGGTTTATTGTTGTTTGCACAAAAAAACTATTTTTCGCCTATGGTTCCTGTAGCAGCAAACCTAGGTACTCAGTCCCCATGTTATTCTTATGGAAAATACTTAAAATGTTATATATCGCTTATTTATGAATGTATATGGATGAAACTTGGTATGTGACTTCACATACATGAGATCTATTGTTATTTGCATAAAAACCCATTATTTTGTGTGCCTTGTTGCAGCAAACCTGCGAACTCATCCCCAATGTTATTCTTATGGAGATTAATTAATATTTTAAATATCTCTTGTCTGTGAATACATTTCTTACGAATCCTGTGAAGTGTTTTAATGTGTTATGTTATATGTTCATTCGAAATTCGCTGAGTATGCAGGTTTGCTGCGACGGGGGTATTTAAATAATAAAAGAGCAGGCCTGAGATTTTTTAACTCAGATTTTGTATACTGCTAAAATAAGAAAGGGACCCCCACTTTCCTAAAGGGGCTTTTCATATTTTCAGATTTAGCTTCCCCACATTCCTACGGGATGGTGCTATACAGGTGAAGGGTGAAGGACACTCACTGCAGAGCCTGTGACGATGTGGACAGGGGCCCGAGGATTGGTGTAAGGTCGGTCCCAGCTGCCATTGTACACCTTGTGGTTATACACGGGCCACAGTCGCTCGTATGAGTGTTCGTGGGCCCATATCTCCAGGTCTACGCCGTACTTGTAGAACAGGTCTTCCAGGCCGAACCTGCAATAAAAATTACCTGTAGTAAAAAAGCTCACATTTTTCCAAAAAAAGTATGAAAATATGACATATTAACATGTAGTATTGTGATGCTTGATTTTTAAATAGAGTGAAAACCTCTTTTTAAAAGTCTCTCGGTGGAAAAAAGAAACAAAAATTATAGATTTAAAGTTTCAGTTTTTTTCTTTTGAGCTCACAATCACTATATTTTATTTTATTTTTATTTTTTTCATTGAGATCAGAGACGGTAACGATATTCAATAAATCACTAAATCACAGAGTAAGACGCCGATGCAACTAGGGCGTATTTAAGGTGAATATGAATGAATGATGAGTGTAGAATAGAAGAGATGCCTTGTGTAGCCTTGTTACTGACTAAGACCGACTGATTCTTTAGCCAGGATCATTAATTAATAGCCCAATGACCAAAGGCAGTTGGAACCAGTAACGAACATCCACAACATTTCCTCAGGATATTGCATTGGTTTAGCCAATATAGACTAACAAACTAACAATAACATTTATAAAACAAGTTCATATTGCTTCAAAAAATATTACTAATTATTTAAGCTCTGATAACTGGTCACTTCAAAAATGTTTCACTATAGAAGAGTCGTCTTATTAAAATGACATAGCCAACATGTAACCAAATTAAGAAGAGTCTAAAAATTCATTAGGGCTTTACATTATCTTGGAATGGAAGTTAGCGGATAACAATTTAGCCTGTTAAAATTATGTCTCCCAAATACCACTAAATTACCATCGTAAATTTGAATATGAGTAAAGTATTAACTAGCAGATGTCCCGTTCTCCGCAAGGGAATCTCGCAGGCATAGAGCCAGACGTTTTAAAAGTGCATTTACATTATAATCAGCTGACAAACTAAATAAAATATAACTCCATAAGATTAACATTAAAACTTTGATGGCATGTGGGGCAAAGCTCTGAAGGTGTAGATTTTTCAAATCTTGAGAGTAAGAGCTTTTCATTGATACCAAACATGGATACAAAATAATAGTTTTAGGGGTCTAAAATCGCCAAACAAAAATAGGTAGAGAAATTCTTTTATTAATATAGATTATTACGATGTATTTCCTGTAAATCTAAGATTCAAATTTGAGAACAACGTTCATTAACAGAACTCTCTAAATTGAAAACTGAGAACACTTACAATTCATTTAACTGTGCTCTTTTTGGAAACCTAATAAATAAATTTAGTGAATGCATAAGCATATATTACAAAATTACCTAAAACTAAACTTGCAAAATTAAAACACATTGTAGTTTTATTTGTCATGATAAAACTACTGAGTAAAGACCTATTTGTTTAAGTGGAGCTAATTTAGGTTTTAGCGAATTTCCCCTATAGGGAAGAAGCTAACAGTAGGTCTCATGGTAAGACTTAAGTTAGGTATTATAACTAACACTGTGAGCCTGGCCTAAGAGCTGAAACACGTGTAAGTGTAATTAAAAAGATTTTACCAGGGTACTCAAGTTTATTTACTTTTTGTTTATTATATATATATATTTATATATTTATATATATATATATGTGTCCGTAAGCACGATAACTCTCGTAAAAAAAGTCCGATCTTAATGAAATTTGGTACAAATCTGTAAAGCACCATTTATTTGAACGAGTTCGAAAACCAGACGAATCGCACCATCCAAAGGGGGATTTTTGAGGGGTTTTGTACCCCAAAAATGGGTTTTTTGGGGTTTCCACATGTAATTGTTATTTAAATCAAATTTTAATTTGTACCATTTAATTCAGCATAAAAACCAAACAATTTGGTATTTTTATCATTGCTCTACGTCAATTGGTTCCTGAGATATTGAAAGTGCTAAACACAGTACGTTGTCTAATGTTATTCTTATGGAGAAGAAAAACTGTATATCTCGCTTATTTATGAACATAAACTGACAAAATTTGGTAGATGGCTTCATCTGGTTGGGGTATAACGTTGTTTGCACAAAATACAAAATTTTCATATATAGTTCCCGTAGGAGCAAACCTAAGTAATCGGTCCCATGTTATTCTTATGGAGAATAATTAAAATGTTATATATCGCTTACTTATAAATGTATATGAATGAATCTTGGTATGTGACTTTACTTAGATGAGTTCTAATGATATTTGCATAAAAACCCATTATTTTCTGTTTCTTGTTGCAGCAAACCTGCATACTCATCCCCATCCCCATTGCCTTATTGTATGGGGTAATGGTACAGGTATTAATAAAATCTTATTACTGCAGAAAAGGGCACTGAGGATAATGATTAATTCACATAAACTGGAACATGGTAGACCTCTATTTAAAGAAACAGGTATCATGACCATAGTAAATCTGTATATATTTGATGTCTTGTTATTAATTAAGTCTAATTTTAACCACTATTTACAAGTGAACCACTTTCATTCTTACTCTACACGGGGAAATGATAAGTTAGCTGTGAGCAGATGTAGACTGACTAAGACTATGAATTATCATACAAATTTAGCTGTAAAATTATATAACAGGTTACCTTCACACTTTTCTCCTTTACCTTTAAATGTTTTTAAAAACAAACTTCATGGCTGGCTAATAAAACATCCCTTTTATGATATTAGAGAATTTTTAGAAATAAATCTAAATAAGGAGAAATGTTAAAATCTGTATCTGTTATGACATGTGTCTAATCTGTCTGTGCATTTTTTTGTTGTATATATTTTATCACCTACATGTCATACATGTCATATGTTATATGATTAATTTTATTGCAGTAATAAGTACTGTGACGAGGTCTATTGTAATTGTTGTAAATTACTGAATGACTAATAAATATTGTCTATTGTCTATTGTCTATTGTCCAATGTTATTCTTATGGAGAATAATTAATATTTTTAATATCACTTGTTTGTGAATATATTTCTTATGAATCCTGTTAAGTGTTAATGTGTTATGTTATATATTCATTTGAAATTCGCTGAGTATGCAGGTTTGCTGCGACGGGGGTATTTGTTTCTCTCTTGTGCTTTTTATCTTAAGATAACTACTCAAATTCACATACTCAAGTTATATTTAACAACCGTGTAGTCACATATTTTTATAATAAATTAAAATACTAATATCATCAAAGAATATGATCAACACTTACACTTAAGAATATCACATGATCAATCAACAACACTCTTGGCTGTTATGCATGTTTGATGGGTCGCTGAGTCATATGTATCGCATTATAAAGAACAAAATTTCCATACGACACTGCCCGATCAAAAAAAAGGCTAGTTAAGGGAGGCACCTGTAATTTACCAAACACTTACCACTTGACTATTGGCAGCCCTGTGCGAACGAGAGACTCGTAATTGAGGCAGTCATCCCCATCATCATCGGAGCAATACATGGGTCGGTGGCCAAAAGTGATGATCCATGGACGCTTGGCTCTATTCTCTGGCTTTGTGGCTTCCTATACATCACATGAGATGATTGATCAACATAACAGTGTTTATCACGACCGTCATTAAAGGCCAATAATTAGTGATCTGGTTGTCACATTTTCGGCCGATCTTGCATGTTCCGATCATATTTACACCTGATACGATGTGATTCGGGTATTCACAATTGCTAGCCACCCTCAGCACATTAACAGCAAAAACTCATTTGACTTGAGAGTATTTTTCAAAACTTCCGAGTCAAGTATTAAGAAACCCGGCCTTCGAAAATACTTTTTGAGCACTTACACACCCCTAAAATAATGTATAAACTTGTTAACCTGGAAGTAACTTTTGTGCGCCTCCTCCTCACGTTTTCAATCCTATGCCTTCTCAGGATTGATAATAATTTTAGTCGTAAGCTGTTATAGGTTAACTTCTAAACCTGAATCTATTTGGGAATGCAAAATTGACGATTAGAACCGTCCCAGCAGGGAACCGGCTCAGTAGAAACGTTTTGCGCCTGAATTCACCGTACTGTACCAACCTACCTCAGAATTCACCGTCCCGTGTACTGTACCAACAGGCCACGCCCTCTGACCAAAGGTTGCTCATGCTCACCCATTGTCAGTGATGCCAACAGACATAAGCAAAGGATAATGATACTCATAAAATACGACAATTTCAAACCACGAATCTTGAACATAGTTTGATACCGGTAGCCCTAATTAATTATGTCCTTGACAGAGAAAATTTAAATTGTTTTCATGAACTTGTACTCTGTAAAGTATGGATTGAATAAAATTTGTACCTTTGTATTATTTTCTCCTTTTAACCGGAGGTGCAAAGTGTGGTTTGAATAATATATTGAAATGTATATGAAAAGTAAACAATTACAGTTTTACACCGGACCTGAAACTTACACAGCGTGCAGCGGTGGTTAGGTTAGGTTTTATGCTGAACGCTGAAAGTTGGCAGAACTGCTGTTATTATAAACAGAGGCGTAGATTATTGAGGCGTAGCTTGATGGTGTAGTACATGCAGCTTCTAGGTGGGGAGCTGAGGGAGTTCGGCCACATTTCTCACTGGGCGGGTTCCCTGCTGGGGCAGTTCTGGACTGAGCCCTTTCCCGCAAGAAGCTGGTATTATATTTACTGCAATATTACTCTTAACTGAGTACAGATAAAGCCAACCAGGCTGATTCATGGAGGACAGTAACAATTAGTCTGAGGCTTGAGCTCCACCACACTGTCCCTCCAAAGTGTATTCAGAGGAGTAGGGAGTTACAAGAAGTGGTTGATAGAATGCAGTGGGAGACATCTCAGAACTACCTTTACTGCCCTTCAATCTTCACTCTGGTTGGTGCTGCCTGTACTGTTTGACGTACGTTACCTTCAGATCGTTCTCCAACCACTGGTACTGAAACACCACCGGTTTGATGCCATACTGCAGGAAATAGTATGCTTCGGTGGAGAATCCGATAAAGTGAGCAGGACCCAAGTCAAAACTGTAGAACATGTTGTCCTTTGTCTTGGGCATTGAGAATCGTGAACTGTAGTGACTGAAATTGCTGCAATCAAACATTTATCATTTTTATTATTTATTTCAAAGTATTTTGTATAACTAATTAAAGCTGATTTAGTATCCCTATAGCTGATGAAAAATCGTTTAGATTCTTTTAAAAACTTATACACTAATGAAATTTAAATTGTGCGCAAATTAAACTATTGCATAAACTGTTCAAAACCAGCTCTACAACTTAACTTCAATCTAAAGTTTAAAACTGTTAGTTTGACATTTATTTAACTCTGTTCCCACTTTATACTCAGAATATAGCAAACTTCTAATGTAAAATAAACATTATTTTAATGCAAATTTTTTAAGTTCCTCCTTTTATTTATATTAGGTCTAGCCTTAGGAATGACTCTGGTGGGGCCTATTCGAATTTATATCTTACTGTACAGACGAAAACAAATTGCGAAATACAATTAAAGGAAATATCACTTGTTAAAAACTGTAAGCCACCCAGGATGCTAGGACAAAAAGTCCAATTGGTAGCGACACTATTAAGTCAGTTCAAACATTACATCTACACCAACTCCCTCTACTTGTGAAATCTTGAACTTAGAGGCCAAACACATATGTAACACACTTAAGGGGGGGGAGGGGGTATGGCGTAGCGTTATGTGGTGGAGGGGGGGGTTTGGATCAACGTTATGTAACTCACACATATTAACTCTAAGAGCTGGCACACTCCCGTATCTATTGATACTGTTATAAATATTTCAAAATTTCAAAATAATAAAATTGATATATAAGGTTACAGTTAGATATATCAAAATACTTCTGTCATACTATTTTAATAACAGTTAAATTAAAAACAAATACATAACATGTTTTGAGTAAGTTCTGTATTGCTTTACACTAGAGATGTGCGAGTACTCAAAATTTCGAGTTCGAGCCGAGTTCGGCTCTGAAACTCGAGGTTTTACTGAAACTCGAAGGTTTCGAGCGAGTTTACTCCCGCCGTTTACCCGCGCTACCACGGGTCGTCCCGGCCGCGCGTCATCTGTAAATTCAAATTGAGTGTCAACGCATTTGAGGTGTTAAGAGTTAGTTGTGATGTGAATTTTAGTGTTTTATTAATAAATAAGAAAGTTGTGGCTTATAAATTTGTGTTAGTCTACTCTTTACACCAAAAAAGAAGATTTATCAGGACCTTCAGATTGAGTTGTATGAACACTGCCTGTATAGTCATAGTCCATTTTTAGGTTAACCTAACTTTGTAAAAAAAAGTAAAATATCAAAAACAAATCTGTAATGAAATCTAATAGGTAAGCATAAGAAGTTTGTGCTTGTTTTTTGTTCCATAGTAATTGAAATTGTGTCAAAAGAGACTCAACAAAATTCCATCCATTAATTTCAGGCTCAACTATTGTCCTTTGGCATTGAGCTGATTTTAAAGACAAGTGATTTGTTTAGGCTTTGTTTAAGTTTAATTAATGATTTTTTAAATCATTCTTAATATTTTGAAACTCTATTTAAGACATGGCTTCAATTTTATCAATTGATTTGCCGGGCACTTTCAAACATAGTATCTTCGTGTTTTTATGGTACTTTGGTATTATACGGATGCCACCCTTATACAGCGCGCTGCGGCAGTTATGTTAGGATGGGTTATCATAAAAATGATTGTAGGACTTTCCTTGTTTCGTTACAAATCGAATGATACCTGATGAGTCATACTTCCGGCCGCCAAACCCCCTCCAAATAGGCCAAGGTCAGGTCGTTGACCGGAGCGCGCGCATCACCTGTCACCGCCTGTATCTGGGTCAGTGTCATGAGTGATTTATTGCCGTGCTCTACGTTACATTTGTTTTCATAATGAGTGACGTTCTTTTGGTGTGGGATTTACCTCGAAATGAAGAGGAAACCATACGTATTTTTATGATAACCCATCCTAACACAACTGCCGCAGCGCGCTGTATATTTGGCGGAGTACATGTGGCGATCGGGTGTGGCTGCTAGCGGCGGCGACGCTTTCAACACGATCCTAGCGGACATCGCTGCCTTTTGGGAGGCACAACACAAAGACCGCTCATCAGAATGATGTAAAATTTTTACAGTAAGTCAATAAAAGTACGTTTTTTCGAATTATGTAGTTATCCTTTGTATCCGATAAAAATTAACCTCCAAAAATAGTGGCATCCGTATAACACCAAAGTACCGATTTTATTAACTGATTGTTCTTATTAGGACTATTAGTGTTAAAATTAATGCTAAGATATGTTAGTAAATACATTTTGTGTGGTAAGTAGGTCAATGCTTTACCATGTAATAGGCCTTTTAAATATTAACATAAAGTTTAACTTTTAGGCCTTGAAATGTAATTTTATTTCCTCCATTCGTAGAAAGATGTAGCTTAGGCTTAAACATAATATACAATAAAACGTAGAATAAATAAAAAATAGGAAATAAAATAAAAAACTTAAATTATTTTTTAATGAAACTGTTAATTAATACCATATAGGTTATAAAAACCTTAATACCAAAATATTAAAAGTATTTGACCTTCATGGTAAAATGTTAGGCAATAACTTTGGTATGATTTATTTTCAGATAAATGTACTTATCTTTTTCCAATGAAGCAGGAATCCATTTATTTGACTTACTATTGTTATTTTCAGGGCATAGTGACTAGAAAAGTATATTTTAATAACAACATTTATAAATGAAACCCTATAGCCTACTCTGTTTTGATCCAATTTAACTCGACCTATGTGTTTTTTTATTTGTATACTCGACTCGAACTCGAGATTCGAGTCTTTTGCCATTTACTCAACTCGACTTAAAAAACCTGTACTCGCACATCTCTACTTTACACCTATGTTTGGGTTGTTTTAGAGTGTAAAATCATGACTTGATACAGTATTGCGCAATGCCATCTACATCTTCAGTTTTAGGGAAGAAGCTATTACCGTAGATGGCATGGTAAGACCTAGAACCAGGACCATGATAACTTTTTGTTATGAGACCCCCCCCCCCCCCCCGATGCCAAAATCACCATTTGTTCAAATTCATATATATGTATACATATATGTGTCTGTAGGCACTATAACTTTCGTAAAAAAAGTTTGATTTTGATGAAATTTGGTATAACCGTGTAAGGCAGCATCTATTTTCATGAGTTTGAAAACCAGACAGATCACACTATTATAAGGGGGGTTTTGGCCCCAAAATAGGTTTTTTGAACTTTTTACACACAATTATTTCTAAATCCAATCTTTAGTTTACACTACTGATTTCAGCTTAAAAAGACAAACAACTAGGTATATTTTGATCAT
Organism: Allygus modestus; assembly: GCA_963675035.1. NCBI lineage: Eukaryota > Metazoa > Arthropoda > Insecta > Hemiptera > Cicadellidae > Allygus > Allygus modestus. Next base: position 122,534,961 of record OY776117.1, on the reverse strand, counting down.
CGCTCTACATCAATTGGTTACCGTGTCATCAAAATTGCTAAACACAGTACGTTGTCCAATGTTAATATCATGGAGAAAAAGTAAAAATTTATATCTAATTTATTAATGAACATAAATTAGTAACATTTATATGTTACTTCATCTGGTGGTGATCCTTTGGTATTTGCATAAAAACCCGATTTTTGTGGTCCTTGATGCAGCAGACCTGCATACTCAGTCCTAATGTTTTTCTTATGGAGAATAAATAAAATGTCATATCTCGCTTATTTATGAGCTAGGCTTATCGCCGTTGGCGGCTTCGCCCCCAAACCCCCTTTTGGAGTTTGCTTCGCTCAGTTGCACTCCTCAGTTCACTCAAGTTTAAATTAAACTCAACTGTTATAGCCCGTTAACCAAAGAAAAACTACAAAACAATGACTATAGTGAGCACATTATAGCCTACACAGGCAGTCCAATATTGATTTGATATCGAAACATTTTACTAACTGGCTGCTTGTTCGTTTTATCGAATGAACTCCCGACTACAATAGTTGTTTCGAGGTGTATAAAAGCAAAATATAAAGTGCTCACTCAATTCAAAGTCAATCAGATATAAGTTAAATAAAAAGTTGTGGTTACAATGTTACATTGGAGTTGTGCTAATGGGATTTACGTGTAACAAATGACAAAAAATTAAACTCCAATTCACAAAAAAATTATAGTAACCTAACCTAACCTAGCTCCGCAGAGCGCTGTATGGTGGCTGTTTGTTGTGCAACATAATTACAAATAAATTAATTTATAAAAACAAAATAAAGTCAAATAAAACAGAAATTGCAGTCCTAAAAACGTAAACATCAAAAGTAGGATTCAAACCCGTGACCACATGATCTTGAATCATCTAACAACATATCCACTGGGCTACTGGGCTAAATTCATTCTATAGAAGAATCATTTTTTACAATTTACATTTTTCAATATCGGAACAAACGATATTCGCGATATTGAACCTCCCGTGTAGGCGATAATGTGCTCACCATGTTTTGTAACAGCTGATTTATATAAACCTCATGTGAGAAAATTAGTATCGCCTACACGGGTGGTTTGTTTAAATCAGCTGATACAAACATGTGGTATTAGCCAAAGATAGTGTGCTTTCATTAAACAGCTATACAAAACTGTACACATTTAAATGGGCCAAAATAATCAAAATCACTCCTTCTCCGATGAATAGCGGCTAAATAGATGATCGGATCTTAAATCTGACCGAAAATCGTTAGCTAGAAATTAAATTTTCTACAACTTTTGTATTCAACAGTATTTGCTATCTCTTACCGTTTCCGTACAAATCACGCTCAAAGTAGAAAAATAGAAAAAGTGGAATTTTCCCTGCCCCAAAAATGACTCAAAAATGTTAACTTTTGGTAATTTTTCTGACAGTTTCTCGTCAATAGCTTTAATTCAAATATGGGGTTGAGGGGGGTTCGATCACGGGAAGTGCCTCATAGTTTATGTCAGTGAATGAGAGGGTGAGTGAACCCGTCCAGCTTTGTACAGGGTGTAAATTAAGTTCCGGACCGACTTAATATTTATTTTCTCGTTACAGATAAAGCAAAAAAACTCCGCAAATCAGCAGTAGGACCATTAATATACTTTTTGACGTAAAAATCATGATTTTCCTCCTTTACGTGATTGGCTCGAGGAGTTGGAAGAAATTCTTAAATAGCAGCATGGGTCGAGTTTGATATCAAATTGTAGGTATTAATTAGTAGAATTCAATGCCGCAAACCTGATCTCAAAAGGTTGACCCAAAATGAAATGGCGGTGGTTTAAAGGTGCGAAATTGACAGTGTTGGATTTGATAAAGGTAAGCAAGTTAGTGGTTAGTAGTTATAGGTAATTATTCAATAATTTTCATTAAGATGTGGACTTTCATCCAATTGAAGTGAAAAGTCAATAGCTACCGCAACGGGTAGTGACATTGGGTAATAAGTCGATTTTTATGAGTTTTACTGTTATTATTCATGCTAGGAAACAATTACTTGGCCATCTTTAACAAATCCAAAATTGTCAATTTCGTACCTTTAAACCGCCGCCATTTAATATGGGTCAACCTTTTGTGATCGGGTTTGCGGCATTGAATTCTACTAAAACATACCTACAATTTGATACCAAACTCGACCCATGCTGCTATTTAACAATTTCTTCCAATTCCTCGAGGGGCCAATCCCGTAAAGGAGGAAAAACATGACTTTTACGTATAAAAGTAGATTAATCGTCCTACTGCTGATTTGCCGAGGTTTGTTGCTTTACCTGTACAGAGAAAATAAGTATTAAGCCAGTCCGGGACTTAATTTACACCTTGAATAAGTAGATATGCTTTGATGAAAGTTGGTATGTGGCTTCATGACGTAGTGAAGTACCATTTGAAATTTGCTGAGTATGCAGGTTTGCTGCAACGGGGGTATTTTTTTATATTTTTTTATATATTATTAGTACCAGTTTTGTTTGTTTGTATGCATTTTTATTTCAAATAAGTTATTAAAACATGTTGTTAAAAGAAAATAGGCTAATTTAAAGTTTAATGATTCATTGAAAGCCATATTCCAAATTGCTAATAAAACGATGTTTAAAAGTTTTAAGCTGATGTAAAGCCTACTACGATTGTGTTATGTAACACATTGGTACACATTAACACTATGGTCAAGTGTTATGGTGTGTTACATGGGGGAGGGGATGGGGTCTGAAATGACGAAAAAATCACTTGTTTGCATTTGAATAAAAGTAAACTTTTTTAAATGTATACCAAGCAGACACCTGATCCTATTGTTTGTTGCTATGATTACCCTTGGATGAAACTGCCACTCATTGGCTAAGCATAAGTCTATCACTCTATTGTTTCCAAATGCCGAAATTAGGGTTTGCAGCCCGCGTGAGGCTAATTTAAAAAATTGTTTTACATCAAAACTTTAATTTAATTAACAATCTTTTGTGGCAAGGAAAGGTGAAGCCTTGGTAAATTAAATTAAATTTAAAACTGAAATGCTATTTTTCGACTAAGTGTGTATCAAATTTTCTTACAAGAAAATAAACAGTCTAATTGACGATAAGGTTAGTATAACTTAAACAAATGTAAAGTTAAAACTGTGTAATGTATTGAAATCAGCAACAGGCAGTGATTAACTTATCATTGGTATGAGTTGGCCAAATGTGCCTTATCACTATGACAAAACAGTTATGATAATGCTGCAACCATGTAGTTCCAGGACTCCTAGATCGTTGTAGCAAAATGTGTTGAACACAAGAGCCTTTAACTCCAGAGATTAAACCAAATTCAATTCACAAAAAAGGTTTTTAATAAATGTCTTGGAACTATTCTTAAATCAAGTCACATTTAAATTTTCCATTAATTTAAACAATATGAATTTAACCATTTTTAGAGTTACCAGTACAAGAATATAGTGTTACAAAAATAAATAAATAAATAAATGCAGTTACAGGCTTATTAGATTTAGCAAAACTGGTCTATCGCTGGTTAAGCTTGAAATTAAATTTCAGGCAACAATGAAAATAAGTTGAAGAGACAGATTTCAAAACTGGTTAATGTTGGATTTCCGCAAGGAATACTTGAGATTGACAACTCACTATGCCTCCTCGTGGTTCCCCACTGACACCATGTACGGAACATATGCAGCAATGGGCTCAATCTGTCTCATGAACTGGTCCCCGATCTCTCCATTGTCCTGGCACACAGACATGGTTTTACTATAGACAATTTCATATAACACAAACAAGTTGGATTGTCTTGATTTTCCAACAATTGAATGGTACATAAAAAAATGTAAATTAATGAATATTCTTTAACTCTTATGTCACAACCATTTTTTTATGGCCCCAGTCATGTCACATTTTCCGTTTTTACCCTTTTCTCCCATATGGCTAATGTTACGTTGCAAATCACGTCCTTCCCCATCTAATTACTGGAAATAGTTGATTTATAGCTTATTTAAAAGAGCACAAAAATACTTATGAGTGGACAGAATTTTTGATATCACAAATAGTTACAGCCCTGACTGCGGTAGTTGGCGCCTGGTTTGTGCATGCACAGTAATGCCTTTCCGCATCAGTCAGCTTACCTATACGCATCTTTCTATCAAAACGTATGTTTTTATTGTTTTGGTCATTGTTTAATTTGTGCTGTCATTGCAAATTATGTAAATTAGCAGACAGTATATAAACATAGCAGAATTCAAGTCACATAACAGTCCAAGCAAAATTTTGAGTAGGCTGTAACACAAATTTTGGAAGGGAATAGTAGTGGGGGGTATTCATTCATCATCTCTCTTTCACTACCTCCCCTAGATACCAGGCACCATGAACATGAACTACAGGCCTATAACAAAAATTTCAAATATTGAATGTTTTGGAATTTTATTGACCCATTATTATTTGTGATATAACAATAATGCTCACTAAAAACCCTGGGTATTTTTTTGCTCAATAAAATGAGCCATCGACCATTTTGGATGATCTGTTGAGGAGGGACGGGATTTGAAGGTCAACTTTGATCTTATGGCAGAAACAAGTAGAAGCAGAGGACTGGAGCCATCTAATCTGTTAAAGAGAACTCTCATTACTTAGCACTGTTGTCGATGCTCTCTGCTTTCTAAATAGACACTGAGTATAGGAAACATTAGGGTGAGCCTCTATAAAACTAGATGGGCCTAAATAAAACTGATTAAGTCCATAAAAACTTCTAGGTACCTATCAAAATCTCAAGTGTTATAACCCTCTTAGGCACCTCCTCCGCCCAAGATAGTTCAGAGGTAGAGTGGTAGCTTCACAAGTCATAATGGTCAGGTTCTCGTTCTATCAGCTAAGATAATTTACACGAGCGGTCACCACTGGCTTGCTCATTTGACTAGTGTTATTGTTCCACCTCAGTCTTTATATCGAACCAGATAACCTTATTGACCTTTAGCAACTAAGAATTTTAAAAAGTATAGTACAGTAGTATGACTTTTTTCAGGTCCACATACTTCAAAATGCTATGAATAATTTTAGAATGATTCTTGACTTTGTTCTTCGTAAAAACACTACCGGTAATTAAAAGATATCCTACCTGCTTGCCTCAAAGAAATCCTATTATTTTGGGGCTTTATACAACATCAGGATCTGATTCCTAATCATAACAAACCTGTTACTGAAACACTAATTTATCTACGTTTTGCGATTCACTAGAAGATAAATCACAATCATAAAAAAAAGATTACTTTCACACTATCCCAAACCCCAAAAAGACGTTTTACACTGTTACAAAATAATACAAACAATACAAAAACATTACAAAAATACCAATACAACATCAGTTTATTTACGCACTATTAAAATATGTTGAACTAGGCTGAAGATGAGTTCAGATTTGAACTTGAAATATAAATTTGAACTTTTGGACTATAATTGGTATTTTATTCACACTAGTGATGAGAAACAAACTAAGTTATAATAACACTGTTTAAGTGTAGCACAAGTTAACCAACATGGCAAACAAAATGTAGTACCATAAAACAGGCTAATCCCGGACAGGGGGGCTATTCCCGGACACGGTGTACATGTTTTTAAACATAAATAATTATTAACTAACCTGCATAGTTATTAAGTCGATCGTTATCAATACGTATACAGCAGAAGACGCTCTACACAGCTGTATAGGTTAGAACTGCGTAGGATCGGTATTTTGTTTTATTTTGCAGGTATACCAACTTACGATTTTTCAAAAACAAAAAATGTATGTCTAACTAAGACATGTAATTTTTGTCAAGTTTGTCCGATTTTCGTCGCGAATGCATATTTTTATTCGTAATTTAAGAGCGCATAATGCCATGCTATTTAATGTTATATACAACATATATGTAAAAAAATATATCACATTTAAGTATTCCAGCACAAACCCGGACACTAATAATACACCGTGGATATGACTGTTGGGCCGGCTGTTGCGACTAGCGTCTGCCGTTACTGACGTAAAAACCAGATTTCCTGCCATAACTAATAACAGCATTGTGGTGTTTCGCCCTGATACGGTACCTATCTGTGATTGTTATTAAAATTTTTGCTTTTAATTTATGAAAAATTATTTGTACAGTCTCCAAGATGAACGACAAAATTCAAGAGCCAAGATATTAGAGCAGGCAATAAAGGAGGAAAGTTAAGGTCATGATCGTGATCAATGATCATGTCTCATGATCAATGATCACGATCAATCATCATGTCTGTGGAAAATATAATGGGCCCCATGGAAAGCAGACAGTTTTCAGCCCACAGGAAGAAAATATCATCGCTGATCATGTTGAACAAATATATATATATATATATATATATATGTCGTATTATTCTTTGTTTCATTTAAACTCCTTTTCCCATTTTGGTTCTTTGTTTAGTTTCATGTTAATTGTAACAAAAATTGTAAAAAATAAACAGCTGAAAACGTGACGTAAGAATATTTTGTATTTACTTAACATTTTTATTTATTGAATTGTTAAGACTTTGACTGGTACAAAGGCATTTGCAGACCTCAAAACACCGTCCGATATGGACAGGAGAGGTCAGTTTAGACGTTATAACGTTACTTAGGTGGGTGTCAAGTATTCTTTTCCTAAATCTACCATAAGTGATCATGTCTGTGGAAAATATAATGGGCCCATTATATATACATATATATATATATATATATATATAAGTAGTATTACTCTTTGTTTCAAACTGTATTTTAAACGCCTTTTCCCCTTACGGTTCTTTGTTTGGTTTAATTTTAGTTGCAAAGAATAAACAGCTGAAAACGTGATGTAAAAATACTCTTTATTCATCCCCAACCCATTTAAAATTTTTGTTATTTAATTTTTAAGCCTTTGACTAGTACAAAGGCATCTGCAAACCTCAAAATACCGTCCTATTATGGACAGCAGAGGTTAGTTTAGGCGTTATAATGATATTTAGGTCAGTGTCCGGGTTTAGACCGTTTGTGGAGGTTAAGCCGGACACTTTTATTTATTTTTTATTTATTTCATAATTACATCTAACACATAGAAAGGTACAGGGATATAGTAAATGATACACACACTTTACAATGGTATGGTTTTTATTGGTGACATCGTTGTTTGAAAGGCACTTTAACCTAAAAAACGTAAAAAAGTGTCCGGGTTTAGCCTGGTTTACGGTAACGATAATTCAGCTCGACAGAGAAACAAGTGGAAAGTGATCCAATCTAGTGGAAGAACGCAAACTAAAAGCAAAGTCCCATGACGATACAAGACTATCACAGATTCATAAGGTACACTCAAGACATGACAAAGTAATAGGCTCTACTTGCTTTTTTCAACGTAGGCGAATAGGTTACAAAATTTGTCATAGCCCACAAGTAAATTATACTCACATCGAACATGTCGTATGCAAAGTCTCCGACGTGTAGGAACATGTCGTACCGGCCATGAGCCACCTCTTGCTGCAGCCGAGGCAGGGACTGAGCGTTCTCGTTGCCGAGGTCCCCGTAGATGGCCAACCGCGGTGACCAGGCTGTGCTGTCAGGGACTGTGTTGAACACGAAGATGTCGGACCAGCCGAGGTCACTGCCACAGTGGTACACTGCAACAGCCAAATATTCGTGGCTTAGGACTACGTGGCAATCTTAAAAGAATGTCAAGAGACACAGGATATATCAATTAAATAAATACAGGGGTCCAAGTGGTTTTGAGGACTATAAAGTAGGAAAAGTAGGATATTTTCGTTGAAAAGTAGGATAATTCCATTGAAAAGTAGGACATTTCCATTGAAAAGTAGTAGGATTTACTAAAAAGTATGACAATCTAAGCCTACTGAAAAATAGGTAGCCTAATACAAATTTGTTTGCTTTTAATACAGGATAGTTAACACAACCAGTCCATTAAAAGACTTTAGTAGAAAAAATCGTAATAACCGAAAGTGCTTATTTTACTAAAAATAAGTTACTACACTTATATTTATTTATTGTAAAATCCCCAACCAAGAATCCAGTTAAAGTTCTAGCTGAGAATGTTATCCAAACATGACCTGTAGGGACTTGAAACTTGATGAGAGCATTTATGTGAACAATTAATTTACCAGTGTGTACATGTAATATTTTTCGCTAGTGTGACTATGTCCATTTGTTATAAAAATATGTGTCTGCAATTGGTTAAAGCAAACTAGGGTGCATTTGAGTTCTCATTTTTCGTTAAAAGTGGGAAATAAAACGTAATATTTTTGACGAAACAAAATTAGGCCTTTACAATTGACGCAGAATATCTTGAGCTGTGGGAACTGTTTTCAGTTCAAACAGTTGGAGTAGAGCGGAATTTATACATCGGTCTACATCTGTCATCTGTTGTTTCAATCATCTGTTCTGTCACTTAATCGTAGTAATTTTGTTATGTAAACAAAATAACTGTTCATCAGTATTCCATGTTCAGTAGGCCAGCTGGTTATCTCAGTCCCTCGGGCCAGTGGAGTAAGCCACAGCTCGAGATATTCCGCGTGAAGTAAACTTAAGATATTTTATCATAAAAAATAAGTCAACTCCATATTTTTATGGATTTTTTAAGCTTTTTTATAGAACATGTTATAAGGTACGCCTGGTAAACTCATTTCAATATATCAATTCAGGAGTTGTTCAAAACCGTGCAGTGTAAGCAATATCAGTTAATTTTACATCCAAGGAAGTTTTGATAAAGAAAGTATCTTTTTCAATTTTAAATCTCATTACGTATAACACAGTAGTCTATCTATATCTATAATACGCTGAAGCGATTTTTGTGAACAGAAATCCTCCGTTATTCCTGGACCGATTTTGACGATTAAGGTATCAAAAAATTGGCCCAGATTCGTAGTTGTACAAGGTGGTTTTCAATTTCCAATACTGGTTTGCTGAAGGTCACAGGACACCCTCAAAGTTCAATTTTCCCCCATAAATATAACATAGAGAGTAGTTTGAATTCAGTTGCATTCGAAAACAGGTGATGATACAGTAAAATACAGGTTAACAGTAAGAACAGCTGACAACTGATATAAACAAAATACCCCCGTAGCAGCAAACCTGCGTACTCAGCGAATTTCCAATGGATATATAAAGGTCTTAATACTACATAAAGCCATTTACTAAGTTTCATAAAAATATATTCACATATAAGTGATATATACAATTTTAATTATTCTCCATAACATTGGGGGCTGAGTACGCAGGTTTGCTGCATCAACAAACACAATAAATGGGTTTTTATGCTAATATCAATATAACTCAACTAGGTGAAGTCATATACCAGATTTTATTAATTTATGTTCATAATTAAGGGAGACATAGCATTTAATTATTATCCATAAGAATAACATGGGGCTCAGTACGCAGGTTTGCTGCTACAGGTGCCTTTGGCAAAAAATAATTTTTTTGAGCAAATATCAATAGACCACAACCAGATGAAGCCATATACCAAGTTTCGTCAGTATACATTCATAAATAAGCGAGATATAAAAATTTTCTTTTCTTACATAAGAATAACATTAGACAACGTACTGTGTTTAGCACTTTCAATATCTCGGTTACCAATTGACGTAGAGAAATGATCAAAATACCAAATTGTGTGTATTTTTAAGCTGAATCCAATGATAAAAACTAAAATTTGATTTTTTCAAAATTTACATGTACAAAATTCAAAAAACCCATTTTTGGGGTACAAAACCCCCCCAAAATACCCCTTCGGATGGAGCGATCTGGCTGGTTTTCGAACTTAAAGTCATAAATGTTGCTTTACACGTTTATACCAAATTTCATCAAAATCGGATAATTTTTACGAGAGTTGTCGTGCTCACGGACACATATATATATATATATATACAGTTTCGAACGAATGGTGTTTTTGGGGTCTGGGGACCTCAAAACAAAAAGTTATCATGGTCCCGGGCCTAGGTCTTACCATGCCGACTACGGTAATAGCTTCTTCCCTACAGGGGAAATTCGCTAAAAAGTTTGTTTTGCTCGATTTAGAGCAACAGGGTCACTAGTTGTATTTAGCCTATTGTAAAATCCCCAACCAAGAAGCCAGTTCAAGTTCTAGCTGAGAAGGTTATCCAAAAATTACCTGTAGGGACTTGTGTCTTGATGAGAGTATTCATGTAATTGATTATTCAATTTACCATTGTGTACATGTAATATTTTTCGCTTATGTGACTATATTCATTTGTTATAAAAATATGTGTCTACAATTGGTTAAGTGTAAACACAATTTCACAACAAAATTTTAAAAAATTAACACATCTGATCTTATAAATATTCAGCGCAATATATAAAAAAATAGTGACCCATGAGAAAAGAGGGATTAATTAATATTGGAATGAGCGTTGCAATTTATATTTTACGTACTAAAACAAATGGTTGAAAAGTAGGAAAAGTAGGACAAATTTGCAAAAAGTAGGACTTTTCCTACTTTCCTACTAACTATGACTTGGAGGCCTGTAAATAATTATGAGCCGCAAAAAATTAGCATAAAACAATGGTAGTTGTGACACATTAAACGTGAACTAAAATTTAAACAAGAACCTATTTAACTAGAAGGCATTGGATTTGAGTGCTGTGAAAGCCATCTGTGCTAACAAAGCCAGCTGTGCTGAAGACTAGCAAATCAAATTAAAATATCTTTATTGCACATTCATCAAGAATTACAATTACGTCAGAATACATTATGCAATTTTCTATACTACACACTGTCTGATATTAATGTGCAGTTGAAAGTCAACAAGTCTCATTCCCCACCATGGGTACTTAGAATCCCGAATTAATCTAATTTGCTCTTCATTTCCCACGTCCGCCAGGTTAGCAGGCAGTTTTTCTTAAAAGCTTGTTGGGGTTTTAATGAGGAACTTGTGCCAATCTAAAAGTAGTAATAGGTACAGTTTATGAATATATTGTCTCCTTGCACTAATTTAATTTGTTGAAAGCTCAACAACCATTAAAATAATATGTAGTAAAAATAGTATGTGAATATAAAAAGCTTAAGATCAAATATCGGCTATATTAAACACAGTAACTTTGTTTACAACAATGATGCGTTCCTATATCTACTGATTCATTAAAACTTAACAAGTTGATTCATTAAAACGTAACAAGTACAACATAAACGTGTTCTCGTACTGTAGTGAGATTTTGGCTGCAGATTGGTGAGTGTCACGCGGTGAATGTACTGGAAGAATTTACGCGGGCCGTCGTCTACGAACTTGGTAGAACTTCCGGTCGCCCGCAGCGTCAGTCCGTTGATGCCGTACTCCACTACAGACTCTGTGAGGTTCTTAGTAGACCACGTCACTACAATGGCTGACACGTTCTCTGGAACAGTGCAACAGGAGAGTCAATAATTCAAATCACTAATATAGGCCCTATAAACTAGACGCAAATGCTTTCTTCCTGCAAGAGGATGAACAAACATGAAGGGGGGGGGGGGGTAAAATTTATCTTGATCGCGATTATCATAATTCATAAATATTGTCACCGTCCATTATTGGGGGGCAACATCCCTCCTTTAAGCCTTTTTGGCCACCCCCGAATTGTGCGTAGTAAGCATAAAACCAAGCATAATATAGCCAATCTGGGACTCAGCTTTCAGGCTTTAATAAATCGATAATAAGTAAGCACAGTAAACTCTTCACTATCAAAATAATACAGGTTGTGTTACCATTTCAGTAGGTCTATATTGTGTATTTATGTTGGGCTCACAAAATCTTTAAACACTTTAAACCAAATTTATTTTTATAACACTAGGTAACCGAAACACAATTAGACCGCCATCCATTTATTTGATTTAGCATTACACCACACTGGCTACATTTACCAAAACATATAGGAATTCCAACCATCTTAAGGCAACGTGATGCGCAATTACTACATCAACCGAAACACGCAGTCATTCTGAACGATACACTTAAAATAAAAACCTACTGCTTTTGTGAAACTACGTAACATGGTGCTTTTAAAGTAAAGGGCGAGGTGGGAGGAAGATATTGATAAGGGTAAATGCCAAGGTCAAACAATTAGGCTAACGGATAATCAAAATGAAAAAATCGTGATTGATCAAAATGACTGATGTTCCATTTAAAGTGTTCATGGTGTTGGATTATGCTTTACTCTATTAACAGCTGTTTTTATATGCAGTTCAATACATCATTCCCCTTGATTAGTGTTGCATGCAAAAACAATTGTCTTCACTCAATAGAAAAATTTAACAGATTGTAACCATAAAAAATCTGTCTTGTTTAAACAAACAATCCTATACATGCCAAAAAGGCAATTATACTTATGACGTTGAATTTACATGGACAATTTGTATATAAGGCAACTTGGGTAATTTTATAAATCAATTAACACAATGTTTTTTATTACATTCCAACTTCTAATTATTATTGTGCTGGAGGATGTCTGAGCAAAAGCAGCTGTTTAGACGCTATTATTGTAGTATACTCAATACATTCTTAATCAGTCACTCATTCGTCAACTTCCAATCCCTTTCACCGTAAGTAATTAACCCATTGAGGTAGTAATTTTATTCTATTTGCAGTAGTCTATAACGGGAATTGATTGGTGCTGCACTCTAGTAGCAAAATATGTAACTAATGACCGCGGGCGTCTACGGTTCTATCCGCTAGGGGCGCGGACTGACTGAAAAACCTTAATATCGCCGCCAGGCCTTTGGTCGTGTTAGCTGAGTTGGCTACGTCGTGGAAACACCTTGGCAAGGTGGTGATACGATGTTCGTGGGTTCAATTCCCACACACAACCAAAACTGACCAGTTGAGCAACTCTCAATGAGTTAACCGGTCTGTGGCAACGTTGGTGGGAGGGCCCAAGTAAAACGAACGGTGGCAGGCTTGCTTGGAAGTTGACGGGATCGGTTAATTCTTTGAGACTTGCACATGGCCAACACTGATTTTGCTAATTTTTACTTATGTCTACTCTGTGTGTGTGCCAATGTGACTCTCTAAACTGAAAAAAAAACAATATTTTAATTAAAATACGCCATTAATCCATTTAAAAACACCAATTTTATACTCCAATTCACAGGTTAATAAAATTACAAGTAAGGAACAAGACCAGCTCATATGTCTACACCAATGGGTTAATAGGATTATCTTTGTTCATCCAATAACAAGCCTGACTGCATGTTACAACATAATCTTATAATTCATCCATCTGAGTGTGTGGTCGTTGACCAACCTTGTAATGGCATAATTTATCCTTTAGTGAGTTTAAGGAGAGGGTCATTAAGATGGAAGGGGTGCTAAATCCTGATCCAATAACAATCTGATTACTTAGGTAGGGCCTATCTCAGGAAGCAAGCACGGTTTACTAACTTACCGGTACTGTTTTCAATATTCTAATGAAAAGACAGTAAAGAACAAAGTGAACGAACGAGCTAATCAAATTTATTTTTCAAACAAAGAATAAATGTTAGTAAAACAAATATATTAGACCTAAAGTTTCAATAATAATATGATCAGTTCCCGCAAAGCTTTTAAATTACCAGGCCTATATCTTCAGCTAACTTTAAACTAAGTTAGAGGTAAGCCTTACCTCCGATAGCTATATGGACTTGTTCAGGTTGGAAGTACATCACTGGCTTGTTGTAGAAATTCCATACAGGAGGAGTGAAAGTTGTAGCTGTGTCAATGGTGTCAATGGCTGACACTCCTGAGATGGTGATGACATAGGCCAAACTTGTCAAAACAGTCAGCATTTTCTTGACATGTAGTTCAAACATTCCTGAAAACCTAAAAAAACTATGTTACTCCAGTAAATATACAAACAGTTTAAGAATCTTCTTGGCGTGCACTAAAAAGATCCCTTAAACATAAACATCCCCTAAAAAAACCCTTATAAAACATTAAATCAGATGATGTGGCTTCCCATCTAGTGGAATATTTGTACTGCCATGAGGAAAAATGTCTTCTGAGGATCTATTTCTTCATTTTTTTAATGTGATAAAAACAGTTTATCTTTATTTTTGTATTTTAACAAATCAATCTGAAGTTTTTTAATCCTCAAATAAAAAGTTCAACTTGTTTTATGGTTATCTTATTGTTATTTTAATTCGTTTAATCAATTACCTACTTATAATATTCGATAAGATTATATACGGTACCTATATCTATATCGATTGTTAAAACTTCAATATTTTAATTTGATAGTATTGTAGGATCCAGATATGGAACTGCACTCCAATTCAGCAACATTAATACATTAAGTAGGCAACTATAAATGGTACTTATGCATTATACCGACCACCACCCGTAATGACGTGCTGCTGGGGTTATGATAGGTCAGGTTACTGCAATTGTGTAGGGTACTCTTTGACGATATAATTTATCGAATATCATGCTGCGAAACCCCTCCTGCCCCCCTCACTTGGTCTATAGCCATCTTCAATTTTTCCAGAAAAATTGTTTTATGTGGTTACTTATACAACGCACTGTACCGGTTAGTTTGGCTTATATTAAAGTATTACCTAATTAATCGAAAAATTCATGATAGACTAACCTAACCTAACCGCCACAGTGCACTGTTTTAAATTTATCATGAAAGCCTAGAATAAGACTGTATACGCCTAAACTGACCTGACAATTACCAAACCCAATCCAACAGATGCAGAGTGTTAACAATCAATTGACCAACTTATGGTATAGAATGACTGAATGTATCTAACTTGTAAGTAACTTGATGAACAAATGTTTGTAGAACTAAGAATTTTATCCAGATAGGCATATCTAAATTAGGTAGTCTTCTTCTATAGTACCTACTTCATAAAAACAATGTTTTAAAATATAGCCTAATTCAGTCGGAGAGAAGGCCTAGGTCTGGGCCTAGTCCAAATATAAAAATGTGCACTGACTAGGCCCTAGGTCTATGTGTAACCCTGTATAGACCTGTAAGCCTCTCTTGCAATAAGTCTCAGATTTATTTAGGAATCCTCTTATTGAATTCTTATAAGAAAAAAAGTTGCCTTGATCATAAACAGAAAACAAAGAGTTAACAGCATATATTGGGGAGTCTGAAAAGGATATGCCTAAATAGGCTAAGTAGCCCATTGTTTAAGTACCACTGGTGCTCTGGCATAGACCTTACAAAATCCTAGGCCTTACTGAAATACTAAAACTACTCCATAACTATTAATAACTCACACTATCAATAAAACTGATTCAAATAATTTTAAGACATACACAGAAATTTAAACCACTGCATATTTTTATACCAACAATAAATTTTAGCTCATCATTCTACGATGCGAACGTAAAATCAACTAACCTTGAAACACCTCTCCACCTCGTTTGTTTTGTTTGTAATGAATAATTGAGTACTAAACCAAAACAAAGGTAATTATCTTCTGCTTGTTCATGTTTCACAGACCACAGACCAACAACAACGAACGACGACTATTTGACACTTTGACAGGGTGTCCAACAGTCTTGACTTGACAGTTTGGTACTAAATTTCCCTAAAAAGAGGTACTAGATTTTTTTATTTTAACTTCAAACTCAAACTTTGATAATACCACAGACAAAGGAATCTAAATATTGATTCCTTTATCTCTGATAATACCATATAGACTAACTATAATATATATATATCCTACACCACATATAAGCTACACCCATTGGGCTTTTTCGTGGCACTTTAAGTCTGGCTCCTGACATAGTTCGGGGAGCCCCCGTCAGGTAGCGTAGCCATCGATGGTAACGTAGTTAGGCGCAGTTCTCTCAGTTCACTGTGAAACGCTGCAGAAGCCCGTTAAAGAACTTGGAGCCCACCAGAACTGACTGTACCTAGTATTTATTTGTTTTAAGTTATTTCTTATGTCAATCTTGTAAAGGTGCATCAGCATTCTTATTACTCTCGAAACAAAAATCTTAAAACCCTCTGTATCACATAATTTTAAAAAAAAACTGTTCAAAAGCAAGTCCGAGTACATTGCCTCAAGCTGCTCTCTCAACTTCCGCCTGAATTAGCACAGATAATTGACGTTAAAATTTAAAAAAACCTAACTCAAAAAGAATTTACAGTAATGTATAAACGTTTCTACCAGCTTTCTTTTTACTTAACCATTCACTCCACATAAAGTCAAAATCACTACCATTCCACCCCGTTCATTCTATGACTGTAGCTAAAAGTGACTGGTCTCATGCCACGCCAGGTGGTTAATCGGGACGACACGTGGGGGTAAGTAAGTAAGTAGCTGATTTAATCTTTAAATGACTGAGCTTATTTGTAGTGAACAACTCTGCCACAGTGAGCCTGCTGCGCTGTGCGTTAATGAAACAAAACAAGTTTCTGAAGGTCTAAGTTTCAAAACGAGTTCGCACACAGCACGCTGACGTGAGGGAAGTGAATTTCCACAGAAAAAATTTTAAAACTCAGGATCAGTATAAAAACAAACATTTATTCCAATTTTTATTGAAATCAGAAAACATTGATTTTTTGGATGTCCTGATGCTCCTGGTTTTATTTACCTGCAATGCTGGGAATACAATTTTTCGCATTATAAAGTTAGGAGAGGGTCCAGTCAGGCTTGAAAGTAGACGTGAGGTTGCTGGGGATGATAAAAGTACACCTACAAATAAATATCAGGCTTTTCTAATGTAAAATTCCCTTAAGACAACGTACTGTGTTTAGTCGATACACGTTTTCTTTAATAACTCTGTAAATCTATTTATGCTAGAATGACGAAAGAGGGCTTAAAACTTTAGCCTCACTAATTTACATTTTTTTACATTAATGAATTTTAAATCCGGGGCTTTTCTGACCCTTTTTGGGTCCAAACACTCGAAATTTAAAAGATTAATCCCCAAAAAAGGGGTTTAGAGTTTTCCGATTGTTTTGCCCAACGAACTTGCCCAACAAAGAAAGCACAGAAATAAGGAACGTCCCTACCAAATTTGAAGTAAATCGGACAAAATATGTAACCGCTAGAGTGCAAACACACACACAAACACACACACACACACACACACACACACACACACACACACACACACACACACACACACACACACACACACATATATACATATAGTCCTTGATATATGTATATATATATATATATATCAAGGACTATATGATACAAGGACTATATGATACAAGGACTATATATATATGTATATTTAAAATTTTGAACAACCCCCAAAACGTGTTCAGGGGGTCACGTTAGGAACTTCTATGGTGGTCCCGGGCTTAAGTCTCACCGTGCGGGTCATGCTAATAGTTCACTTTCCTGAGGAAATTCACTAATAAATTTGGATAAAGTTTGGGCTATTGTAATTAATAAACGAGTTCGCACGCAGCACGCTGACGTGAGGGAAGGGAATTTCCACATAGAACTTGTAAAACTCAAAGCCAGTGTAAAAACATAAATTTATTCCAATTTTTATGGAAATCTGAAAATAGTGATTTTTTTGCTGTTCTGATGCTCCTGGTTTCATTTACCTGCAAAGCTGGGAATGCAATTTTGAGCATTACAATATTACGAGAAGGTCCAAACAGGCTTGAAAGTAGGCGTGAGGTTGTTGGGGATGATAAAAGTACTCTAACAAAGGAATAACAAGCTTTTCTAGTGTAAAACCCCCGTAAGACAACGTACTGTGTTTAGTCGAAACATATATAACATATATATATATATAATTTTGAACGACCCCCCAAAACGTGTTCAGGGGGTCACGTTATGAACTTCTATCGTGGTCCCGGGCTTAAGTTTCACCGTGCGGGTCATGCTAATAGTTCACTTTCCAAAGGAAAGTCACTAATAAGTTGTTTAATATGGCAAAAATATTAATTAGTTTAGCAACAAACAACCAACATTGTAGTCCAATATTTAATTTAAGAATAGTTAATTTATTATTAAAATCCCTACCCTGCAAGTGCTCAAACGAGTTACGCCAAAAAATATGTATATAAATAAATTTGTGTTTTATTAAGAACATCTCTATGCGTAAATGCAACACATGTCAACTATGTTTTTATTTAGTTAAATTTTGCTGCGGATGGACAAAACACAATTTTTTCAAAGCTATTTATATATTATTGCTATTAAGAGGGGGCTCCTGTTGGTATTACAGGTAAAACCTCGATCAACCGTCACTCTCTTATCCGTCGTCCGTGTACGAGAATTTTTCGATTTATTAGCGTCGGGATTTGCGCCGTACGGCAGTTTCTGAGCGTCTCTGTATGAGCTATAATGTTGGGCAGTGACTTAATTGTGACATAATTATAAAGTACCTGGGGCCAAGCTTTGCTCGGGGGAAGGCCGGTCAGATTGTTTAGATGACTCGGAGTAATATTTCACCACTTCCCCCTACTGATAATCAGATTTGTATAACTCATTTGCCTCTTTTCTACATTTTTAAGGTCCCTCCAGTTGTTATTTATAGCTCAATGTCCCTTGGATTTATTTTACTACTCTATATATGTAATCTTCACTCAAATCTTTTAATCTCTGCTCTCAGGAAGCCACATGTTAATAATCATAAACAACATGAGTATTACTTTGACAGTTCCCTGGTTGATTATGAACAGCTGTTACAATTCTTTTGTTTTGATTTGAAACTCCATAAGCCCAATGTTAATTTTTTTAAGTTTTCATTTTAGTTCTTTTACATTATTTGATTTTTCCCTGGGGATGAGACCTGTCTAGAACTTATTTTTATCCCAGCAATTAGTTATTTCAAACATTTGAAGGAAATCGTTGAAGCCGTTTTTGAGATCAGTGTCGCAAGCAAGCAAGCAAGCAAGCAAACCTTAGTCATATTAGAGTATAGTGATACGATTATATCATATTTATATAATTACTAGCTGCTATGCCCGTGCTTCGCAACGGGGTGAAAATTCAGAGTAGAAAAATTGTAAACAAAGCAATGACAGTCTGTAGTTATATGCTCCTTATAACAGCTGTTTATTTAAATGAATTGAATTAGGATAACACACATTTGTGACATAAACCACAGAGAATTAATATAAAACCAAATAAAACTCACTCCATAAGAATAACATGGGATCTTGAAAGTCTCGTGGGGCAGAGCCCTGAGGACATTACTAAACGGCGCAGGCCAAAGAAACTCCTCGGTACATAGACTACATTTGTGTAAAATTTAAGCAGAATTGGTCCAATGGTTTTGGCGTGATGGAACAATAGACAGACAGACAGACACCACCTCATTTTTATAATAGTAGTGATAAAATAATTATAAAAGTGACATAATTATAATGGCATTTCTATTACCCGTCTATTCAGTTATCCGTCACATTCCCGGTCCGGGTCAAAGCAGAGTGGCTGGTTCGACTTTGGAGACTATACTGACGTTAAGAGTTGGCCTACTATGTACTCCTGGTTCTTAATAATTTGTTGCTTGATTCTGGTTCATTAATAAGATTCACATTATGAAAAATCATATTTATTAATCATGGGAACTTCTATTAGGCATGTCGCTTGCTTAGACATTTTTAGAAGAGGGAGGAGCAGCCCCTTTCTCAACCAGGACTATCAACATACAAAATTTAAAAAAATATTGTAAAAAGCACATTCCCCTTTTTATTTCCTCCCTCTATACATAGTATATGGAGAAAGTATTGTTTTCGTCAAAATTTTCGAATTTGAGTTGTTAGTGGAAATATTCGTTTTGGTGCTCCCTGAACCCAAAAAAATGGTTTTTACGTGATGTCTGTGTGTGTGTGTGTGTGTGTGTGTGTGTGTGTGTGTGTGTGTGTGTGTGTGTGTGTCTGTGTGGATGTGTACAGAGCTAGAGCCGATGGGCCGATTTTTATGAAATTTTGTATGTAGGTACTAATCCACGATATCTCCAGTCATTTTTTTCATTTTTTGAATTTTTGATTTTAAAGGGTAATTATCCCCCAAAAACCGCCAAAAAACATGAAAAATCAAAATTTCTCAAAAACGGCTCTAACTATTTTGATTACACTTAAGTCGTTCGTAGAACTTTAGTTTTCCAACAAAATGACACCACCCGCATTCCTGTAAAAATTCGGGTTCAGAAATTACAGGAGTTAAAACATCCAAAATTCAGTTTTTTGGATTTTCATAAGAAGACATAAATATAAAAAATATTACTATTCACCATTAAAAAGAGCTTAAAAAACTAAATAATTTAGTATTTTGAATTACTCTTCTACGATTGCTGGTTTCGGAGAAAATTGAAATTTTCGTTTAGCGGTAATCGCAGTACGTTGTCCAATGTTATTCTTATGGTGAATACAAAAATTACTATTACTCTCTTATTTACTGATCAATTTCATTCAAACTTGATGTGTTTGTCAATTTAGCATTGACCAACAGAGGTAGTTCGAAATATGTTGCCCCTTAATAACCCTGCGGGGGAATAGGGGGTATTTCCCCTCTTAAAACCACAAGTGTAGCAATGGATTCTGTAGTGCCTCCAAAGCAGGGATTTGGGTGGATGTTTTTTAAAACAACTTGTTTATAAGATTTTCTGTACATTCGACCGTGCTTTGTATTCTATATTTAGTAAATAAAAAGTAATTTATTCATTAAAGTTGGGCTGAAAGGGAGAAAGTATGTGTCAGTTTCCTAATACCGTTTATTTCATTTAAGAACATAGTTGTTCAAGTATAGTGGAGGTCGTGTGACACGAGACGATCGCAAAGCAATGGGGTTCAGATCTGGAACAAGCTGGACATTGTTTTCTGGCTGACGGCAGTCTTGATGTCTATAATTTATTTTGTCAGATGGAGGTCATGTTACACGAAACATTCTCCGAGGACTGCTGTAGTCCGAATTAGGTTCAAACCTGATATTGCATTCTGGCTGACGGTCTTTCACTCATTTGGTCTGAGTAGTTGTTCGGTAGTTGAGGCTGAGTGCTGAGGGGGTAGTATTGTTATGATAATCTGCTGGAGCTTGAGATACCTGTAGCTGACCATCTGCTTCCCGAAGTCGGCTATAATGCTCTAAATTGTCATATTCTTGCTGATAGCAGGGTTCAGGCTCTCCTCCAACAGGTGTGAGGTGACGCAGGTTAACTGCAGTCTCCTTCCCTTACGGCAGTCGAACTAGGGCATAGCAGGGATTAGTTTCCAGGAGATCTACTTCCTGTACAAAAGGATCATACTTTTTCTGTCGCACGAAATTGCGTAGTACTTTTTTTCTCGGTGCAAGTGCTACGAAGGTAGAGCTACTCCAGATGTACATTTTCTCTTGTGGAAGAACATTCTCTCGTTGGTAGTGGTACAGAGCAAAGATTGATTGAGAGTTCTGATTAATTTTAATGCTTCTGGGAGAACCTTTCCCCATTACGATACTGGCAGGCCTTTTGAGTGTAGTGCAAGATTTACTGTCTTCCAAGTAATCCCGTTATACTTTTCCACCTATCCGTTTCCACAAGGGTTATAAGGTATAGTTCGGCTTGTAGCTATCCTTTTTGAATGCAAATATTGTTCGAGTTCTCTGGAGACGAAGGATATACCACGAAAATAATTGATCTGCTAAACATTGATCGGAGCGTTGGGTTGAATATTCTCCATTTTCGTAGTACATCCTTCGCCTCCAAAGAACTCGAACAATATTTGCATTCAAAAGGTATAGCTTAGGTAAATCAAAGGTGGATGGCAAAAGGGTATCTTGAGTATTTGTAGTTGACTGTTAAAATATATTTGTAGTGAGTGTTAGACGGTAGGGTCCTTTAAAATCAATGCTCAGTCTTTTGAACGGAGTTGTCATCTTAATAAGAGATAGTGTCTTCTGCAGAAGCGAGGTTTAATGGCTGCACAAGTTTTACAGGAAGACGTCACTTTCCTTACCTCTCAGATAGTGTATGGAAGGTTTTGAATTCTGATGTAGTGATGCATGCGGGTCACTCCGGGGTGACACAGTGATTCATGAAGGGCTTTTAATTTATCAATGGGATGTCAAGAGCTACAGAATATTGACGAGGCATCAGCTACTACGTTTTCTTTCCCGGGACGATAAATTATATCTCAGTTGTAAGCAGCCAACTCAAGTCGCCATCGAGTGAATCTTTCATTCTTGATTTGTCCAGGGTGTTTCGTATCGAACATGTATGAAATAGGTTTCTGGTCAGTTATTAACTGGAATTAGCGACCGCTTAAATAATATCTCCACTTCCGAAGTGCTTCAATTATAGCGTAGGCTTCCTTCTCGATAGCTGAATGATGAAGTTCACTTTTGGATAGGGTCCTGGAGAAAAAAGCGACAGGGCGCTTGTTCTGTGTGAGGGTTGATGTAATTGCGACAGCTGAGACGTCAGTCTCCACACAGATGGGAATATTTTCCTCTACGTTATAAATAAAATATTTGAGGATGTATGATCGAATATCATTGAAGTCTTTTACTAGCAGAGGGTCAAGTGGAAAACCTTTAGAGTTTACTAATCTATGAACCTTATTAGAGAACTAGGGTACCCATTTGGAGTAATAGGACAACATTACTGGAGCTCGCTGTTATGACGCTTTGTTCTTAGGGAGTGGAAATTCAATTAATGGGTTGAGTCTGTCTGGATCAGGACGTAGAGTATTATTTTCAATAAGATAACCAAGAATTGTAAATTGTAAAAATAGATTGTGAATTAAACTGAGACTTTTGTTTGTTAATTATAGGTTTGTAGGTTTACAAAAATTGGTTCAAGTTGCGATCATGTTCACTTTGGTCCTTTCCGCTGACTGTTATGTCATCCAGATATATATTAACTTCTTCAAGAGCTTCTTTGGTTTTAATTTCATCAATCTTCCTTTGGAAATCTGCAACACCGTTAGTTACTCCCAACGGAATCCGTTTGTACTGCCAGAGTTCCTTAGCAGGTTCTAAAGCTGTATAAGGTCGGTCTTCTTTTCGAATAGGTATTTGGTAGTGAGCACTCTTTAAATCAATAGTACTATGTACATTGTAACTAGCTATTTAGGAAGCGATTTTCTCTATTGATGGTGAAGGGTATGCATCGGGTAATGTGTATTTCTTAATGGTGAGGGAATAGTCCACAACCATACGTTTCCTATGCGACCTGTTTACGACAAGAATTTGTGCTTTCCATGGAGAGTTGCTTTCCTCAGTGACAC
Organism: Allygus modestus; assembly: GCA_963675035.1. NCBI lineage: Eukaryota > Metazoa > Arthropoda > Insecta > Hemiptera > Cicadellidae > Allygus > Allygus modestus. Next base: position 122,511,842 of record OY776117.1, on the reverse strand, counting down.
CGTCCTTTATTAATTCATTAATGCGAGATTGAATAAACCTTTCAACTTCTTCTGAGTGTCCTGGATTTCATAGATATGGGCCTACAGTTGGGAGCTAAGTGTTCAAACAGAAAGGCTGGTTCAACTTTGGAGCACGCGAGACTCCTGACACTAAGATTTGACCTACTACCGCCGAAAGATACTGCCAGGTTAGAATGTTGTTGATCCTGTTGTGTTGATTAATAAGCTTTATAGTTACACAAAACTTTAAAGATAAATAACCTTAAATATTCAAAGACAGAGTCTGTTTAACTGAAAAACGTGTTATACATTAGAAACAATAAACAGAAATTATCTTCAGAAAACATGAGTTTTGTCAGAAACAAAAATAACTCTAACAACAATCTTTGCTGTTTTCATTGCAAACATCAGCCTCACAGATTCCCGGGACCGACAGAATTTTTGTTGGTTTTGAAGATTGTTTTGGTTCCCCCGGACGAAATATTCCCAACGCACAGAATAAGTGTACTGTTATCATTATGTACTCCCCCCTTTCTACTAAGTTTTGAGGTTTGTTTTCATTGTTTTTTCTTAAAGAAACACATAATTGTTTTTGATTCGCAGTGTATTCTGAAACGTTGACTACAAGACGTGTACTCATTTGTTGTTTTTAAGTATTTTTTTAATTTTTTATTTGAGGTTTTGAGTTGTGTGTTTTTTTATGCCAAAAACGTTTAGAGGAATTTTGGAAACAGGATTCATTTTCAGGACAATAACATATGAAGTCAAGATTTTGAATCACACTAGCCTCTTAGCTGAATGTGTTCCATAGCTTGTCATTTCAGGTGATCAGTATCGCACAGAATCAGAAACAACGCAAACTCAATAACCAGCGAGGGAGCGAGGCGCGCACCTGTCAGTCTTACAGAGGAGGAGTCGGGGGACCGGGGCGGCAAGTTTGGTCTTTGCACGGGCGTTGAAAAACTGGCGGGCCGCCCCTATCTAAGAATGTCATGGCCTAATATGACATCGGCACAGCAGCCCTTCAGGACGCTTAACTTATCATTAGAATAAGAGTAGGAATTATTCAGTGCTTCCAAATTAATGCTACATTCGGATTTAATGGGGACTTTATGTTTGGATACAAAAGCATCACTAATGAAGCTCTCCGTACAACTTGGTAAGTGGCTTAATGTAGTATTAAGACATTTATATCTTCATTGCAAATTCGCGGAGTATGCGGGTTGCTGCGACGGGGATATTTTTAATCACCTGTGTTTATAATTTACAAATTGTGTCAATAACATGAGAACGAAAGGTCATATTTAAAAACAAATTGCGGCATTCGTGTAAGCGTGTAAATGCAGTTGGAAATGGTAGGTCACCTCACCTTTATATTTGAAAAACAGCTATCTCATTCCAAAATGGTGGACCCAAGATGGCGGCCGAAAATTTTAATGTTTTTACGATTAAAGAAAAGACTCAAGAATCAAGAATTTTTATTTGTCATGTAACTATACAAGTAGCATTGACAATGGTCTGTTGTTACAAATAAAAAAAAGTAAAAATACAGGATAAACTAATTCATAAAAAGAAAAACAAAACAGTTAACAACTAAACATTACTTTTGTCAGTTAAAAACTCCTGGGCACTGTAGTACTCTTTAGATATAAAAAAGGATTTTAATTTGCCTCTGAACCTTCTCACATCTGACTCTAATTTAATAACTAAGGGTAACGCGTTAAAAAGTTTTACTATGGCGAAGCATGTTGTGGATGCATGCCTGAGATTATAATGACCAGTCGTACGAAAAAGAAACAGGTGATGGTTTTTTATGTAAAAAGAAAGACTTTCAAAAATGTAAATGCAAAAAAGTGTGATCAGGTTATTTCCGGAAAACCCGCCTCGACATGAATCAGTCTTCTTCATTAAAAAAAAACTATTCTAATTGCTTTCTTTTGCAGGCGAAATATCGTAATTGATTTTGTGGACTCTGCTCCCAGTAGTCAACGCAGTGAATGGGCCCCAACATGGGGTCTTATGGGCCTAAATCCAGGAATCTGATTGGTCTAATTAGGTCACGTGATTCAAGATGGCGGCGCCCATGGTGGCGTTCCCGCCAAATTTGCGCGCCAAAAAAAATTGGCGCCAAACCTAACCTCACTTTTCATCCCTCCAAAGTGTTACCAACTTAGCAGAGCTAATGTAACATACATAATTATATGTATCATATATAATTATATGTACCATATATAATACTACAGTGTATAATCATATATATATGTACCATAATAGTGTATAATATACCATCACCAGAAAGGTAAGTGAAATAATACTCTGTTAACAACTCAGTTTAGTTAATACAGAGAAACTCAATACACATTGTCGTCGGTCGTTCGCGCACGCGTGCCATGATTGCCTAGCCACGGCACGTCCTGAGTGGTTACACGTACCCGCGAGCGGAAGCCGCCGCCGCCGCACGTACAACGAGCGTCTTTGAGTCCGTGATACACTGCTCATCCTGAATAGCCAATGAGGCAGTGAAACATGCATAATAAATACTCTGATGTCCGGTGCGCTGGGCTACGGACTGTCGGGCTGATAGTCTACATTCAAGTTCGGTGATGTGTTCACACTCCGTACCTCTTGACAGGGTGAGTAAAAAATCAAATTCATTTCAAATAAACTATCTTTATTTCTTTAAAACCAATTAAATACTGATTCATTACTGATTCAAAGAAAACAATTTTACAGTAGAAACAATATTAATACAGAATGACTTTTCATCTTCAAAAAAACAGTGACTTTAAAAACATTTACTTTACAAATACAAAATAACTACACTCTTATATAATATTTTAAATAAACCAACCACTATTAACTCAAAACATACATTCTTTAAAAACTTTTAGTTACTTTATAGATGAAAAAACAATTACAGTTAAGATAGTTTCAAATATTATCTCAAAAAACATTGACTTTAAAAACATTTACTTTACAAATACAAAATAACTACACTCTTATATAATATTTTAAATAAACCAACCACTATTAACTCAAAACATACATTCTTTAAAAACCTTTAGTTACTTTATAGATGAAAAACAAATACAGTTTAGACAGTTTCAAATATTATCTAAAAAAACATTGACTTTAAAAACATTTACTTTACAAATACAAAATAACTACACTCTTATATAATATTTTAAATAAACCAACCACTATTAACTCAAAACATACATTCTTTAAAAACCTTTAGTTACTTTATAAATGAAAAAACAATTACAGTTAAGACAGTTTCAAATATTATCTCAAAAAACATTGACTTTAAAAACAGTTAACACAAAATAATTACCTTTCAAAAAAAATATGAAGTCTACTTATTATCCTAACCCTACAGAAGGGACAACAATAGACACGCAAAGAACACCTGGGGCATAAGGTATGCAAACAGGGTTGGAGAACAATACAAGGCAAGCCATCATTACATATTTGGCACTCAATATGCCTACCAGGCTCCATATCCTGATTAGGCTGCCTCTCAATTAACGAATCCATTACTGGTCCGCTCGTTCCAAGTATGTTCTCCAGGGTCTGCCGAATCTCGTCCCAGACATGAGCGATCACCACCGCCACATCCTGAGTGGTTGTTGTATCCTCCAAGACATTTGACGCGAGGCTTAGGACACCCCGCAACTCGTGTCTCACGTAGGTGAGGCGAGAGAACATCACTCCAGTCTCGGACGAAACAGCCCCTGCCCCATTGCCCAGTCGCTCCTGAAATCATAAGGTATAATTATTTCTTTATTTATTTATTTCTTTATTGGTAAGTATCTTAATTGCCATAATTAAATCATGGTTAAGACTAAATTACATTAACAGAGTATGTAATGCTAATAATAACTGATAGAATTTTGATTATTTAAATCCTTGAATAATAATCATCTTTCAAAATAATCTTCGTCCAATCTTGAAACACAACATTTTGATTTTAAATTTATATTATATTTTCATTGTTGTTTTCATTTTAAAAAATCTTCAATTTTGTATGGACATTTAACGTATTATGTTACTTAAAGATTTTATTTCTGAAGGAATTTTGTTGTAAATTTTGATTGATATGTAGTCTGAGCATCTTTGTCGGATTGTTGAATTTGGATGTGGCAAGTCTAAATGGTTGATATTTATCGTGTTATAATTATGAATTTTATGTATATATATTATACTGAACCCCTGGTTGTATAAAGATACATGTACAAATCCTGTGCTAATTGGCGTGTGGGTATTTAGTTTAATCATGCTAATTTAATTACCTACCGCTTCAAATATCCGCCTTCGCAGTTGTAGTATAGCATCCTCCCGACTACAGTCGGCGCAGATACGGCTAGTTGTGGGCTCTGCTGCTGCTGCTGCAGGCATCTCCGCCTCACATCCCAAGTTTATAGGTGCAGCTCTTGATGGTCCCACTGGTGGTGCTGCTGCCGCCGCTCCGTTAACCAATCTCTGAATAGTTAAAAAACCCGTTAGTATATAAAATACTAATTATCATTATAAACAAGGTTTCTTGTATTTCTTTGCTAAAATAAAAATAATAATAAAACCATTACAATTGTGTAGAAATAATACCTCAATATCAGTAGTGCGTGCCTCCCACTCGAAGATAAACTGGACATTCCGGCTGTTCAGGATGAAGGGGAACCCTTCCTCGTGCCATATTTCACCACCGTTCTAAAACCATTTAAAAACTAGTAAATACCAGTTATTCAATCCCTAACACAAAAATAGCTCACTTAAACCTATGTATACTAACCATAGTAGAAACGAGACGCCAATTACAGCCGTTTACCCATTGTTGGCGTACGTGAATGTATGTCCCAGTCTCCTCAGTCGGTTCAGCTTCGTTCAACATCTGATCTAGGTAGTACCCCGCAACGTTCTGAAAAAATTATAAATATAAAAGCACTGTAGTAAATCAAACCCTACTTAGTTTTTTAACAAAATACACTACAACTCACTTGCGGGAGACGATGAAAGGCGGGCGGTGTAGGATGGGCACCCTCTGGTCCGAAATATGACAGTATCTGCCCAAAGGCGTTGTAAAAGTGTTGCATCTCCCGAACATTATGCTGAAACGATTGACAGATCCGTTAGTTAGTTAATTTATAAACATACCTAAATTATCATATTAGTATTAAGTGAGAATATATTAAACCTACCAATACAGGTCGAGGCTCCATACGTCTTGCAGGGCCCGCAGCAGCTAGCCCATCCGCGCCAGCATAGGGTTGCTCGAGCCTTTCCACCAGTGCCGCCACCCTCGGAGACAAGGGAACTCTTCTCAGGGGAGACTCGCTAACATCCCCCACTCGGCTTACACCAGCACCTGCAGAGCTGTTGGCTACGTTCGGCACCTGAAAATTATATAGTTATTATTATTAATAAAATAATACTACTACTTTTCAATCTAAAAATGCAAATGTTATCCTATCTTAATTAAACCTTACTTTATACTTACATGATTTTCCTGCCGAAAGCCACGCTGCCGCCAAGCGGTCATCCAGGCAGGAAGCACCCTGACCCGATCATGAGTGGTAGCCTCTTGCCGTGCCGCCCTGAATGATGGGAGCTCCATTGGCTGCGACCCCGGGGTTGGAGTATTAGGGCGAGCAAATGGAGAGCGCTCCCTAACCTGAAAACAAAAGGTACATAAACTATATATATTATATATACTATACATATTTGTTAAAGTAGTCATTTTAATTTATTTAAAAATGTAAATAAACTTAACTTACATTCTCCACACTCTGGCTATTCCTGTTATCGATATATACGATCCTCCTTGGTGTACGCCTAATTGGAGATGCAGTACGCTGCCACTGTAAAAATAATAAAATATTGGAAAAAAATCAAGACCCATAAAATAATTACAGTCTACCATTCCTTTTAAAGTAAAATTAGACTTACATTTTCTAATTCATGCCGAATTGCCTCCCGATCCTCTTGGCTCAGCCTCTGCCCTGCACCATCCTGCAACAAATAATTAATAAGTAAAATACGTCGACCTAACTTCCGTTAAAACAAGCCCACTATAAAAAACTACTAACCCTGAAACTATTCCTGATCACCACTGCACCAGACTGCAGGAAGCTCCTGCTGGTTTCAATAACAAATTCCCCCTGGCTCGAACGCCCAGAATGTCTTAACATTTGAGTTAAGCGGCCACTGTACTCCTCCTAAAATCAATGAAAAATAAAACCGAATACACGCCTATTATAATAAAACAGCCTTAAAAAGTTTTGCAAACACTGTAATTTACTAACCTGAGATAGAGGTCGCAGCTCGGTCAAACTCGCTGTAGAGCTACTGGCCTAAAAAGGAAACAAATAAAATATATTAATATATGAATACGAATCAATCAATATTAAAATAAATACTTAAATAATAATGTCAACTCAAAACCAGTGTAAAAACAATACCTGGGAAAGGTGGTGAAGGTCCGTAATATTGTTCAAGGAAACTGCAGTTCCACTCTGAAAATAAACAAATAAATTTATAAAAACATAACCTCAGCCCAAATAACAGCAAACAATCTATAAAACCCCAACACACACACACAACATTAATACTTACGGCGCGAAGAGAAAGGATATCCAGGTCATCAGCGAAGAACATATCCTGACTAAGAGCTTGGACTGCTGGAGGGTTACTGCTAGAGGCCTAAAAATGAAAAAAATCTATCACTAAACATATTATCTAATAATGGGTATGAAACAAAGTCTAAAGAAATCAAGGTGAGTTTAAAAAATAAACTAATAACAACTAACCTGTTCAGCTGGAGGAGAAACATTTTCATCATCGCTGTCTCCGGCTGCTAGGCGAAGACAGATGAGTACAAACAGCTGCAAAAACACGGCAGTCATTATGAAAACTACTGTGTTCATAGCAACATAAAATGTAAATCCTGAAACCCGTATACTTATACTAAATTCCCTCCATAAGCTCAGCCTACCCAGCCAATAACAATCCATCCGCCCTACACACTCAACCAATCACACACAAGATGACTATTACTCAGCCCGGTAGGCCAGCCAATCACAACCCGCAGGTTACGCGAGGTCTCGCTAGCCGTGCCCACACACGCACACACACACACACACACACACACACACACACACACACACACACACACACACAATCACTCTGCTCCTCTCTCAGTCGTTCGTCATGTCACCTCCGAGCCTTACTCAACTTTGCCTTCAGCAATATTGTTTGAAATTTAAATTCCTAGAGGAAATTCAAAATTTAAACGTTCCATATTTTATAAAAGATTTATTGATTGAAGAGCACAAAAGTAAATGTTATTCAGCATGTTTCTATATCTTTGGGCGGGGCTATTGCAGTAGATGTTACTCGGTGGGTACAATTATTAATAAGGTTAACGTTTTTTACCGTGTGGGTAACTGTGTTTAACTCGTTTCTTGTTTTTACAGATATATGCACGAGCGCCGCACCGGTTCCAGGCCGACGCTGACGGCTGGTATTGGGGGACTGTGAGCGTAGGCTACCACCTGCACTGGCCGTGCTCTCAGCCCCGGTACTGCTCCGAGTGCGGGGGGTTCCAAGGATCCACGATGACCCGAGAATGTTCCTGTTAATGTAAGTTATGTTTACTTCTCGGTTATTTACTTTAGAGTCAGGTAAAAAATACTTAACCGGGGTTACATTTAACTGGACCGTAGCGTTTTAAACTCCTCGGTGATGTCCCCCTCCCTGCGCTATCGCGTGGAAGCGGTTGCAATTATCTGGCGCTGCTCGCTGCTCGCGCCATTTAGTCGCCATGCCGCTGTACTACAGTGTGTGCGAAGCTTGCGGCAAGATTTGCTACTGCACTATGCTGGTTATTTGTGAGGGCAGGGGCTGGGACCTTTGCTGCGTATGCATCTACTTGGACCCTGAGGAGTGGTCGCAGAACCCTCCTCAAGAATTCTGCGACCATGACGACTCGTAAGTACGCAGAGTAACATTTTAACCTAGATACTCCAAATTTTCGGTAATATTCTCATGACCCTCGGTCTTTCTATTAATTAGGGCTGGGCGGGAACCTGTCAAAGTTTTAAGCCATTTATGTCTAATCCCCCCGGTAATACAATTTCTCGGTCAAGTTTATTTTATCATGCGGAAGTTGTTGCGATTAGCTCACGCTCTTGGCACTGCTCAGCGGCAGCCTTATATCTCAAGGCCAGTATTTTATCATGCGGAAGGTGTTGCGATTAGCTCACGCTGCTGGCACTGCTCGGCGGCAGCCTTATATCTCAAGGCCAGTATTTTATCATGCGGAAGTGGTCGCGATTAGCTCACGCTCTTGGCACTGCTCAGCGTCAGTCGTAGCTATGGAGCCCTTCTGCATTGACTTCCCAGTGCCTTCCTCCCGCCTCATGCCTTTGTGGGTGCATGATGCTTGTGATCGGGGGCACTTGGTACAAGCGACCCCGATCATAGAGATCATGTACCACTACTGCATATATCCTAGGCTGCACGCTTGGCTGAAACATGAGTGGCGTATCTTGTATACATGTCACTCATGTATGTCTAGTGAGATCACAGGTCCAAGTAAGTACATCTTTTACGTTACATAACCGCAACATCCGCAATATTATTTGTCAGTAAACCTTCCGTTACCTGTTAAAATACTGTTCTGTGATTGGCCGGAATAAGCTCGCACCCCATTGGTTGTAATTAGGCGTTCTGCCCTCTGATTGGTCCATACACCCGCAACAAACAACACTATTGCATCAGCCACCTCCCCACCACCCCCAATTACCGCTATTTTCCTCTCACTTTCCTCTCAGCTTTCATTGCGATCAGACGTGTTCCTGTGTTGCTCCGTTTGCTGCTTTTTGCAAAGATTAAACTTGAGCGTTTGCTGACCCTATCTTACGTGTAACATAACCTCACTTTTGATTTGTATTATATATTTTTGAGTTACATAACCTCACTTTTTAATTTGTATTATTGTATTCTGTGTAACATAACCTCACTTTTGATTTATATTATTGTATTCTGTGTAACATAACCTCACTTTTGATTTGTATTATATATTTTTGAGTTACATAACCTCACTTTTTAATTTGTATTATTGTATTCTGTGTAACATAACCTTACTTTGTGCTATAGTAATCCTTCCAAAATGGCTGTAAATCCTGTCGAGATACTCAGTTCGGATGATACTTATGTAAAACACTTTAGACTTTACGGAACAAGAACAATTTTTAAATTTTCTAATCCTCCTCCTGAAACTACCGAAATTGATTGGCTACGACAAGGTTTTGCTAAAATTGTGAATGAAATGAAAGAGCGGGCCCATGAAAACGATCAGCTTGGCTTTACTTTACATAGTCTAAATTTAAAATCAAAAGAACCTGGTTTTGTAGCTTTCCGGCCCGCGAACGAAGTAAATGAAGACATTCTTTGGCAAATTTTCGGGGGTATTGTTCAGTCAAATTCAGAATCAATTAAATCCACTGATACGTTTAAAGTTGAATGTACCCGAGTTAATCTCCCTGTAGGTTCTGGTCGTCCTGGAAAAGTAAGGCCTGGCTTGTATAATACGTTTGATGAAGAGTGTAAAGCTAGACGGGGAATAGTTGTAATAAATAATAAAGATAATTTGTGTCTCCCTCGGGCTTTGGTGGTGGCCATAGCAAACTTGACTAAAGACCATCAGTATAAGGCAATACGTCAGGACAAGGGTAAAAGACAAACTTTCAGGGCCAGGGAACTTGTTCAGCGGGCTAGGGTAGAGATCTCAGAGGAAGGCGCCGGTATCCCCGAATTGGAAAAGTTTCAGGACCTGCTAAAAGATTTCAAAATTACAGTCTACAACTATGACAGAAAAGGCCGTGATGTTTACTTTGAAGGAGCTGTTGAAAATCCTAAATTTAAAATAAACCTTCTGTTTCACAATCGGCACTATAACGTAATCAACAGTTTGACCGCGGCTTTCGCCTGTAACTATTTTTGCGAAGCTTGCCATGTCCCTTTTGACCACAAAGCATATCACAGATGCTCAAACATCTGCCCCTACTGCCAAACCATCTCGCCTCCCTGTAAAGAGGAGCATGGGGGAATAGTTTGCCCTGACTGTAACATGACTATGAGAAACCAGCACTGTTTTATCGCCCATAAGGTTGACAGATGCAAAACAGTAAAAAAGTGTCTTGACTGTGGAAAATTGATTAATTTAAAAGAGAGATCAGGACCTCACAGATGCGGGGAAGTTTTTTCTAAACCCTGCAATGCATTCAAAGATCCCAATCATAAATGCTACATGCAACCCAATGAAGGAAAACCTAAAACTAAAGACTACCTTTTCATTTTCTTTGACTTGGAGACTCGCCAAGACGAGTCTCTTCCCTCTGACCCTGAACAAAAAGTACATCAAGTTAACCTGTGCGTGTCACAACTATTTTGCTTTAATTGTATCGATGGTAAATTTTGTATGACATGTAGAAACCGTACAAGAGTCTTCAACTCTGACCCGGTTCACCAATTCATGGAGTATGTGATGCAAGTTCGTAAACAGTTCAAGAATGTCTGTGTAATTGCCCACAACGGGCAGGGCTTTGATTTTCAGTTTTTACTAAAACATATAATGGAAGAAACAAAATTCACACCTGAGCTGGTAATGAGGGGAACTAAAATTATTTTGATGGAAATGGACAATGTCAGATTCATTGACTCCCTAAGCTATTTCCCCATGGCCCTCTCTGCACTCCCTAAAGCCTTCGACCTGCCTCCCGAGAAAAAGAAGGGCTACTTCCCGCATCTTTTTAATACATTGGCGAACCAAAATTATGTAGGCCCTATGCCCGACAAAAAATACTATTGCCCAGAGTCAATGTTTGAGAAACCACACAAGGCCTTTGAGATTTGGTACGAGGAACAAGTAGCGAGTAACTATATTTTTGATTTTCAAAAAGAAATCCTGGAGTACTGTATTTCAGACGTAGAAATCCTAGCACAGTCCTGTCTTAAATTCAGAAGTATTTTCTTGAAAGAATGTAACGTAGACCCTTTCCTCGAGGCCGTAACTATTGCCAGTGCCTGTAACTTGGCCTTCCGCCGCAATTTTCTAAAACCAGACACAATTGGCTTGATTCCTAAAAACGGTTACAGACTGACTGACAACCAATCTACAGCGGCCCTTCAATGGCTAAGCTGGGAAGAGGAGGAACGTGGAGTGAGGATTGAGCACGCTGGCCGGGGTAAAGAAGTTAAAATTAACGGGCTAAAAGTAGACGGGTTTGATGGTGAGAGAATTTATGAGTTCCACGGGTGTTATTGGCACGGGTGTCCAAAATGTTTTCCTTACAATCGAGAGGCTCCTCTGAAGGAGGATCCCTCAGATTCACTTAATTTAAGATATGAAAGAACTTTGAAAAAGATGTCAAAAATCAGTGACTACGAAGTTGTAGTAATGTGGGAGTGTGAGTTTCGTAAATTAAAGAAAGATAAAAACCTTAAACACTTGAACAGCTTGCCGATCCTCAACAACCTTCCCCTTGACCCTAGACAAGCGTTCTTTGGAGGCAGAACGGGCAATGCAAAAACGTATTGTAAATGTGAAGGGGGAGAAACGATACAGTATGTAGATGTCTGTTCTCTCTACCCCTATGTAAATAAATATGGCAAATATCCTTTGGGCCATCCCACAATCTATGTGGGAGATAGGGAGTGCAGGCAGCGAGGACTAAATGTAGATGGTTTGTTGAAATGTAAAATTCTGCCACCTCGGGATCTCTACCACCCGGTTCTCCCAACAAAAATGAATAATAAATTGATGTTTGTGTTGTGTAAAACTTGCGGGGAAATTCAAAATCAGGGGGATTGTGAACATGAGAGCAGTGAAAGGGCGTTAGTTGGGACATGGACTATGGATGAAATCAGGAAATCTGTAGAGAAAGGATACGTTGTGCTTGATATGTATGAGTTGTGGGAGTATGAGGTAGCCACATACGAGAAAGGGGGATTGTTTACAGATTTTATTAATAAATTCTTGAAAATGAAGCAGGAAGCCTCAGGCTATCCTAGCTGGTGTAAGACAGAAGAGGATAAAGATAAATACATTTCAGAGTATTTCCAACATGAGGGTATTAAATTGGACAAAGACAGAATCGTTAAGAACGGGGGTTTGAGACAATTGGCAAAATTAATGTTAAATTCATTCTGGGGAAAATTCGGACAGAGGGAGAACCAAACTAAAGCAACAATTGTAAGGGAATCTAAAGTTTTGTTTAACATGTTAATAAGTCCAGAAGTACAAGTCAATAGGATCCAGCTTGTTAACGAAGAGGTTGTTGTTGTAAACTGGGAATATATTGAGGAAGTTGGGGAACCTTTGAGAAATGTAAATGTTGTAATTGCGGCCTACACCACTGCCCAGGCGAGACTTAAACTGTATGAACACTTGGATGCCCTTGGAGGGCAAGTCTTATATTATGACACAGATAGTTGCATTTATTTCTACCGGGGAGGGTTGTACAGGGTCCCTACGGGAGATTACCTCGGGGAAATGACAGATGAATTGGCAGGTGACTACGGGCCCGGCTCTTATATCGTTGAATTCGTTTCTGGGGGGCCTAAAACTTATGCATACCTTGTTTGGTCAACCAACAAACAAAAACTAGAATCTGTGTGTAAAATAAAAGGCCTCACCCTCAACCTAAAAACCTCCGAAACGCTAAACTTTGAACAGTTAAAAAAGATGGTCCTCAGTGAAACTGCTGAAATTTTAGAAATTGAAGAGAATAGAATCAGGAGGACTAAAGACAGAGATATTGTAACAGTAAGCGAAATTAAAAAGTTTAAAATCACAGGACCTAAAAGGAGGCTCGAGGGTGAGTACGACACCTTACCATTTGGCTACAAAAAGATACAAAGACTCGAGTAACCCGACAGGAATTACGGGAGGAGCGATTCGCTCCCTGCGCTGCTCTTTGCGTAACATAACCTTACTTTAGATTTGTTTGTTTAAAATGTCTCATATAACCTCCTATATATTTAATGATCTGCCCGTACAGTGTTGTACAGTATCAGTAAATGATTGAAATATACTCTCTGAACTGCACTGAGTTGACTTCCCCTTAGTAATATATTGTAAGTAATAACAATGAATTTTAATATATTTTAAATAAAGCTAAAGAGGTTATGAGGAGTTATGGTAATCACTCTTAATCTGCCCATAATAATATCCTCACCTCTGTAAATATAGTTGAGCAAGTCTTGAATAATGCAGAAAAATCCCCACTGTATGAATGAAGGTCCCTGGCGCGGGTGACGAAAAGCCCCGTAAACCTGAATGAAGGTCACTGGCGCGGGTGACGAAAAGCCCCGTAAACCTGAATGAAGGTCACTGGCGCGGGTGACAAAAAGCCCCGTAAACCTGAAAGGGGGTCTAGTAGATTGAGGCGACGGGCTAACACCCCGGCTACTCCTTCGAACGACCCATGTGTGAGTGAGGGGTCCAGTAGATTGAGGCGCCGGGCTAACACCCCGGCTACTCCTTCGAAAAGACCTCGGGTGAAAGAAGGACCTTGTACATTGAGGCGCCTGGCTAACACCCAGACTACTCCTTGGAACGGTCCGGTGGGTGAAACAAAAAAAATATAAAAGTAAAATACAAAAAAGTATAAAAGTAAAAATAAAAAAACGGGGGAGACAGCTAGTTTGTTTTTTGGAAGGTCTCCACGGACCATGGCGGTGGAGGAGCCATGGTTTGTCTTTAAAAAATCTCTATCCTTTGTTTGCTCAAAGGGAGAGGACATTAGTCTGTACTGGGCATCAACCAGGTAATCTGGATTGGCTCACGCACGGAATAATGTTTAACCTGGGTGCACATGCACGGATGGTCTCAAACCCCGTCCAAGCAAACATTCAGTATAACACTAGTGACATCTGAATAAACTTACCATTTTGACAATGGACGCTATAGCTAATGAACTACATCGTCCTGCCAGGAGAAACTATACTAGGCGTAAAGTTACCCTTAAGGGGCTAACGGACCTTTACCAGGCTGATCTCGTTGAAATGAAGCCTTATGCGAAGATTAACAAAGGCTACAAGTATATTCTCACGATAATTAACTGTTTGTCAAAACTAGATTTTGCTGTTCCGTTAAAAGACAAGTCAGGGCCACAAGTCGCTAAAGCTTTAGAACCCATCTTAGCTAAATATAAAATAAAAAATTTTCAAACGTATCAAGGTACCGACTTTTTTAATAAACATGTAAATGCATTAATGAAAAAGTATAAAATCAATCACTATTTTACGTATTCAGAACTAAAAGCAAGTATCGTGGAAAGATTAAACAGAACTCTCAAGACAAAAATGTACAAGTTATTTACTGCCAGAGGTAGTTATGAGTGGGTAAGTTTATTGCCAGAAATTGTAAATTCTTACAATCACACAAAGCACAGGACTATAGGTATGAAACCCCAGGATGTAAGACAGAAGCATGTCAAAGACATTCTAAAGAGAATAAATAAAGTTAAAAAACCAAAACATAAAATTCTTAAACAAAAAATAAAATTAGGTGACAGTGTTAGAATCAGTAAAGTAAAAAGAGTGTTTAAGAAAGGGTATTTGCCTAATTGGACAAATGAGACGTTTACATTATACGCGATTAAACCAACAAAACCAATAACATACATATTAAAAGATAACAGAGGGGAAATACTTAAAGGTGGGTTTTATGCTGAAGAAATTAGCAAGTCAAAAACCGGTGACATTTATTTATTTGAATAAGTATTAAAAAGGAAAGGAGACAGACTATTTGTACGATGGAGGGGGTATGATAGCAGCCATGACAGTTGGATTGATGCCAAGGACTTGGTGTGATAGAGGCTGGTCACGATCCATGGAAGGCCATTCGATGTATAAATCTGTTTGCGAGTATGGTGATGTAATCAGTCATTATGCGGGTTGAGAAACAGGAAGTCGGTTTTCCTGTATTGAATCTTGATGATTATTTCTCGGGAACGGGCATGGTTAAGAATAATAAACACGGTGTATTACTGCCGGATTCAATACGTTGTATAATCGCGGGGCCGAGTTCCTGTGGGAAGACCAATGTTTTATTCAATTTATTGTTTGACCAAAATGGTTTAAGATTTGAAAATATCTATGTTTTTTCAAAGTCCCTCTATCAACCTAAATACAAATTACTTAAACAGGTTATGCCTAAGGAGGTTGGGTATCATGAATTTGACGATAATAGTTTAGTTATACACCCAAATCAAGCTAAACCAAACTCTATAATGATCTTTGACGATATATCTGCGGAAAAACATAACAATATACGTAACTTTTTTAGCATGGGAAGACATAAAGATATAGATACATTTTATTTAGGGCAGACATACAGTGCTATACCCAAACAGTTGGTGAGGGATAACTGTAACTTTATTATTTTATTTAAACAAGACGAAAAGAACCTAAGACATGTATACACCGATCATGTCACTACAGACATGTCATTTGAAAAATTTAAAGAAATATGCGCTCAAGCGTGGCGAGACAACTTTGGGTTTCTGACGATTGACAAAACACTGGACCCTTATAAGGGAAGGTACAGGGTAGGAATGGACAGTTTTGTAACTGAACTATAATAGTACGCACCTACACATACAACGATTTAAGAGGTTTTAACGCTCAACTTCATAATGTTAAATCAAACTTGTGCTCTTTCTATTTCAAGGACAAGAATAAATTTTGCCGAAACTACTGCAGTAAGAAAGCCCCTGTTTTTCAGGCAAGTCGGAATGCCTTAAATCTAGATGTGTTGGTTGAAAGTTATCATTTATGACTATGAAGCGAAGCAGTAAACAGCAACTGACAAACCGGCTCATAGAGCTGCGTAATGCTATTAAACGGAAATATAAAATGTTTAAGGAAGGATCCGAGGAAAGTGATATTTTGCTTGAGAAGCAGTATAAACCAATTATTCAAGAACTTAGAAAAACGACAACAAACACAGCCGACATAAAAACTGAACCCGAAACCTTTAAAGAAGAGCCAATGGAATACGATACTACAGATGATGAAGGAGAAATAGCTGAATTTATTCCACAGAGTGTATCTACACCTGAAACCAGCGGGTTAAAGCAAATTGTATCGACCCCTTCGGGACTGGAAACAGCGTCCCAATATATTGAAAGTCAGTTTAGTAACCCCATTACGGTGAGATATATGACACTGCTTTTAAAAGATGCTAGTGGTAAGGTCCGAGTAATTGATCATGACTACGGCCCTAGATACGAAGGCAGTACTTTAATGATGGGAGATAAGGTGTTAGACTTTGACAACGATGGAACTATTCTAATAAACAACACAAGATATAGACCTACTGAAGGCTTGTATGAGCTCATATTTAAGAGAACCCCTGACGGGGATATATACGATAAAGACGATCTTAATACCTATAAGAGTATTATTATCGCCACTAACGCTCACAAGAAAGGATACAAATTCCAAAATCAAATTAGAAGGGACAACAATCTAAAGTACAGAAGAATTATTAAAGACCTATTCCCGGTCAGAGTGGGCAAAGGTCTAGCGTGGAAGAATGCAAGATCCCGTGATATTATACACTGGGACGACGCCAATGAATTGGTGGATAGATTACGACACATAGCCATGTCAACAGAGACTGGAAACAGAGTCCATGGCAATGAAATACTAAGTATCGTGGAGGAACTGAGAGAGGCCGGCTATATAAAAGGGGCTGGTAACAGTAGGTTTAAAGCATTATTAAAATGACCATTGACAAGTTTGGACGTAGTAGCCGGAAATCCCGAGGTGAGGCCGTCAAAGGTCCCAAGGGAGAGGGTTTCAATTTAACGCCCCAAGGTGATTATGATATGCAAAATAAATGGTTATGTAAATTGGCTACACCGGTACAACCACTCGACGCTGCTACAAAGAATTATGTTGACCATAAATCTATACCTTCTGACGTTCAGAGATTCAATATGCAAAACAAAAGACTATGGAGTGTAGCTAACCCTGTAGATTCCTTGGACGCAGTTAATTTGGGCACACTAAAAAAACTGAGTATGACTATCTCCAACGATAAATATGACGCTAATAATAAACAAATAACTAATTTAGCTTTACCAACAGACCCCAGCGATGCAGTGACAAAGGCATACGTGGAAAAAGAGATATTGCCTATAACCACTAACCTCGCTAATCAACAGTTTGACTTAACCGGTCTCAAGGCCAGACTGTCAAAATGCGAAGGTCTAATAACTAGTAATAAAGATTTTCACGAGAAACGGTTGAACAAATTTGGTACGATGCTCTTTAATTATATTAACAAAAAACAAACTGGTAGGGCTGCCACGCCGGGTGAAAATTATGACTTAAACTGGGAAGTTTTGTTTGCTGACGGGTTAGAAGGTGGTGAAGAGCCTAAAGTAGAAGACGTCAAACCTCTTCCGCCTGATACTTATGATCTCTTTATGACTGAAGAGGGACTGAGTGGAGCTTCTCTTGAAACAAATTAAAGAGAATTTTCGTCTTGAGCCCACGGGGATATTTGATGATACTGTTCCCTTTCCCCAATCTCCTCAGGACGGAAGCTGAATATATAAAGTCACTTAAACGGGGATATCGCGTTGTTTGTGGGCAATGAAGTATTTTTATTTAGATACCCTTCACTGTCCTTGATTACAATGTATAATGTCAATAACATAGCCGGTAGAACAGTACATAAAGTTAACGCGGCCTTTGCAACTAACACGGGGAAGAGCTACATGATTATTAACGATTGGTATCTGATTGAAATTAACGAGTGCGACTTTACTGGGGTGTTTATGGGTATGGTTTCGTCTACACTGTACGGTATCCCCGCTCACAGTCGTGGTGCCTTTAGATATATAAACGGGATGATTTACTTTATAACTGACAGTGGGGTCTTGGAGTACAACGAGTTCACAAACGCTGTGTCTCGTACGGTGCCTGACATTTTTGAAGTTTTAAAAATTCCGTGTATACGTGAGACTCTGCTGAATAGACTGTACGAGGTGATTAGATATTTACAATAAAATGGCTAAGGCTAGAAGGAAACCTCTCAGACGTAAACTAGCGGTCGTGCGAGGCGGAGGTATTGTTTCATCGGTGTTGAACAAAGCTATAGATTTACTACCTGTCGAATTACACATCCCCGGATATCAGTACTGTGGACCTGGCACGAGGTTAAAAGAGAGATTGGCAAGAGGAGACAAAGGAATAAACGGGCTAGACGAAGCCTGTAAGGTCCACGATATAGCATACTCGCGTTACTCCGATAGTGAGAGGCGAAGGCAAGCTGATAAAGAGTTGGCGGAACGCGCTTGGCAGAGATTCAAGTCCAGTGACGCCAGTGTTGGTGAAAAAGCCGCTGCTTGGGCAGTCACCACAGCTATGAAGGCAAAAACAAAATTTGGAGGAGGCCGTAAAAAGAAACGCCCCGCTAAACGTACCAGAGGCCGAGGATTGTATCTAAGACCCTATAGAAAGGAAGGTGCGGGTACTAAGAAAGGTGCAGGTAGAAGAAAGAAAAGGAGAACGAAAAAAAAAGCATCTCAATACCGATAAAACCACTTACGAATTATGATTTAATCAAATACGCGAGGTTGTTAAAAATTCCAAACTTTAGAGGGATATACATGCGGGACAGTTTACCGAAACGCCCGAGAAAATGTGAATCTGCTATAGTTAACTTGGACAGTACAACTGGGCAGGGTACTCACTGGGTTTGTTACAAGAAGATTGATAAAGAAGTCTATTACTATGACAGTTTTGGAAACTTAAGACCACCACAGGAGATCTCACGATACCTGAGTGGATGTGAACTGTACTATAATTATGAAAGGCAACAGAAGTTTGACTCAGTTGTTTGCGGACATTTGTGCTTAAAGTTTCTCTGTAGTAATGTTTTGTCTCACGGGAGCTACTAGTGTTTTATCGCACGAGCTAGCGTTTCCCATAGATGTTAGCAAGGGTGAATGGGAACTTGGTTTAATTGAACTGACCACTTATAATTCTATACCAAACATTGAGAAAGACATTAATGATAAGTTTTACTACGGTGATGATAAAAGTATTACAATCCCTGAAGGGTCTTACGAAATTGAGGACATTGAAAAATATATACAATCTCAACTGTCGAAAGAAATCCAGTTTACATTAAAACCAAATAACAACACTTTAAAGGTTACGATATATTGTTCTAAGAAAATTGACTTTACTAAAGAGCAATCGTTGGGGACACTCTTGGGTTACAAAAAACAAATATACAAGGCTAATAAACAACATGTTTCGGAACTACCTGTAGATATAATAAAAGTTAATTCTATACGGGTCGAATTAATGTCACACGCGGGTCATACTTGAACGGAGTCGAGGGTCATGTTATACACGAGTTCTACCCGGCCGAACCACCGGGCTATAAAATAATAGAATTACCGAGGAATGTCATTTATTTACCGGTCATCAGTCAAAGGATCAACAACTTGACAGTGTCTCTAAAAGACCAGGACGGTAATCTTGTTAACTTTCGCGGAGAAAGAATTTCTGTTAGACTACATCTCAGGCACAGTAATGGGGCTACTATTTAGGGGAATGCCCGCGGGGCAGCAAGTCAGTAGTGTTCAGAAAGTCAAGGTGTTAACTTGTAAAAACGTATCGTTCCTTCGTTCTCTCGGTTTTAAAGTATTAAAAAATGGCGCTGCTAGCGATAAACAGTCAGGCTGTGTACGATGACTTGATAACAGGGATGGAGTTACACTCACATCAGCCGTATGCAAGTACAACTTACAATAATAGTGATGAAATTAGAATACCGATATTACAACAGGACATAATTACAGCTCCGTTTGAAAGCTTTATTGTAATTCACGGTAAAGTCAGCGCTAAAAAGGCGGACGGGGCTGCTCTGGACGTATCCTTTGTAAATAACGCAGTGGCCTTTATGTTTGAAGAAATCCGCTACGAGGTTTGTGGCAAGGAGATTGATAGAACAAAAAATGTCGGTATTACTACTACTTTAAAAAATATCCTATCCATTCGCTCGGAAGAAACAAACACTCTCAAGAACGCCTGCTGGCTAGGCCCTGGTAACTCTGAAAAAGTGACCAATTTTATATATTCTATACCTCTAAAACTCTTGCTAGGTTTCGCCGAAGACTACAGGCGGGTGTTGGTGAACGTAAAACAAGAATTAATATTTTTACGCTCGGCTACAGATAATAATGCTGTAAAAACTACGGAGGCCGGGGCTTTAGAATTAAAAATTGAAAAAATCTACTGGCGTATGCCTCATATAACAGTAAATGACGCTCAAAAATTAAAATTGTATAAATTTATTGAGAAAGATCCCGCGATCCATCTCCCATTCCGTCAATGGGAAATGATTGAATACCCGAACCTTCCAAATACTGAAACATTATCTTGGACACTGAAAACGTCTAACCAAACGGAAAAACCCCGGTATGTTGTTCTGGCTTTTCAGACAGGCAGAAAGAACGACTTAACAAAGGACATGTCACAATTTGACGCTTGCGACCTAACTGATGTAAAACTTTATTTAAACTCAAACTTTTACCCGTACGATAACCTTCGTGGGAACACTGCCTTGTTCTATGACATGTTTGCTACCTTCCAAAACTCGTATTACGGAAGAATTGGTTCACCTATATTAAACTTTGACGATTTTAAAACCAAGTGCCCTTTATACGTAATTGACTGTTCAAAACAGGACGATACTATTAAAACAGGGCCAGTGGACGTCAGGCTTGAGATTCAAGCTAAAGCTCCCATCCCAGCCAATACTTGGGCATACTGTCTCATAATCCACGACTGTCACTACACATACACACCAATCACGGGAGATGTCAGGAAAATCTCGAGTTAGTTTCTCCGACCCGGTAGTTACAAAAATATACAGTTTGCCCGCTGAAGATAGAAAATCAGAATGGGAACAAATGGCGCGGGACAGAGCCAGGTTTTTGAGACGTATAAAATTAACGGAAGAAAAGATTTCCAGTGTAATTTCTAAACTGTGGGCCCAGAGGGTCACGTGACTCGTATTTTAATCAAAGGGGTGGGGGTAAAAAAGAATACATCCGTACGTCCGTTAGTTCAGTCTCTGGCTAGTAGTCGTTGAGTAAACATGCGTCGTTACGATTGGGTTGAAATAGAATATTACAATAACTGGGTTTTAGTTAGAAGGGAAATATTAGACAGTTATACATTTGATAGCTCTGAAGAAAACTTTCAATTACCCCCGGGGGCCGATAGCGTTATAGTTAAACGGTGTACAGAGTTTGACAATAGCGATTGTAAGACAGAGTCTGAAGACTCTGAAGACGATCAGTAGCAGAGATGACTTCACCGGAGGCAGACGCTGTGCCGCTCCCTCGGTCAGTCGAGCCTATAAATTTAATGACCGGTGTATTTTTAAAGTCAGTCCATTTCTTGGACCCCGAATTGACTAAATGTATCGTGTCGGGTATTTTTAAAAATCGGGATAATAGTTTGGGTGTATTGATTAAAGGGAGAAAAGGCGTTGTATTTTGGAGTTACGATTCTTACTGTCAGCTAGTTGACAGGTTCAATGAAATAACTTTAGCACTCTTGGGTAAATATCAGTGTTGTATATCGGTAGAAGGCGGGGCGGTTATAAGGGTCACTACAATTTTTGGTCAGCAGTACGTTTGTGTCTCTGACGGTGACCACTCCTTGGCTCTAAACTATAATGAGTGGGATCAACTTGTAAGGAATATTCCTTTAATCGGCCGCTCTCTATTAGAATTATTTTATATAGAGGATATTATTAAAGTTTTTATTAATCAAGTATTAACCGATGCTGAACAGTGTACGGATCAATTACCGCCTCACGTAGCTGACCGTCTATATCAAGAGGTTTCATTATGGAAGCTATAGTTCAATTCCACGGCTTCAAAAGCAATAATAACAGATTTATTATTAAAGAACTTGCTATAGTTGGGAGGTCGTATAGAACACAGATTGTGTTCCGACCTCCATACAGCTTTGATTGTTTAAATAGTAAAATGCAAAGGACAGCCCGTTGGCTGACCCGTCATTATCACCACATTAAGTGGGACGATGGCGAAGTAGAGTATAGTGAGGAGCTTTTAAGCTCACTCTGTAAACCTTTTGAAACTATTTATACAAAGGGTCATGAAAAGGCTCAATTCCTCCGGGAATTTCACCGTAATGTTAAAGAGATTAATATTGTAAATAGTAGCGATAGTTATGAACTTGTAGATTGTATTGTACATAGAAATAAAAATGAAAACTGCGCCTTGATGTCCGCGAAGTACTACGCTCGAAAAATATTTTCGAGTGGGGTCTAATAAAAAAAAGACCCGGCAGTCGCTCACCCATCAGGCAGGGCTAAACCCTTTGTAAGTCCAGGGGTGTGGGGAGGTTGGCCTAAAAAACCGTGAAACCGTTTGTTGTAATCCTCCGACTGTCAGGGAAAAACGGATGGAAAGGCGCAACAAAAAAAATATAAAAAGAAAAATACAAAAAAAAATATAAAAAACAAAAGATTCTCTGTTTATCTTAGTAAATGTAGAGTTGAAAGGTGTTAAAATGAACGGACTTTGTCTTAGTAAATGACTACCTTCCTCATACACAATGAACGGATTGACAGAGAATACAAAAAATAAAAGGAGGTAGCATTTTGTTATGGAGTGGCTACCACTGTGAGAGGCGATGGTTGGGGCCTCTCACCCCAGAGGTTAGGCCTCCAGGGGAAGCTCTGGGTAACCAAAAAGAACGCGCCGACGCTCCTACGGCCTAGCCTAAAGGCTTACCGTGGTGGGGAAACGTGAGCGTTCAAAATTTTATTTAACGATAGATTATGGTCAGGTTAACTAGAGGCAGTGGCTAACCGTAATTTTTTTCTGTTACAGTTGACGGGGGAAGGTTGTGGCTGGCGGGACCTGAGGAGAGGTGGAGAGGAGACGGAGGAGCGGGACCTGAGGAGAGGTGGAGAGGAGACGGAAGAGCGGAGCCTGGAGAGATGGAGAGAGGAGCGGAACCTGGAGAGCTGGGGAGTGAAGGCGGAGGAAGTGAAGATGAAGAGATGGGGAGTGAAGGTGGAGGAAGTGAAGAAGAAGAGATGGGGAGTGGGGTCGGAGGAGGTGAAGAAGAAGAAGAAGAAGAATAGTAATATTTTTTTTTAAATATAGATATCTTTATACAGCATATTTCGTGAGTATTATTTCACTTACCTTTCTGGTGATGGTATATTATACACTATTATGGTACATATATATATGATTATACACTGTAGTATTATATATGGTACATATAATTATATATGATACATATAATTATGTATGTTACATTAGCTCTGCTAAGTTGGTAACACTTTGGAGGGATGAAAAGTGAGGTTAGGTTTGGCGCAAATTTTTTTTTGGCGCGCAAATTTGGCGGGAACGCCACCATGGGCGCCGCCATCTTGAATCACGTGACCTAATTAGACCAATCAGATTCCTGGATTTAGGCCCATAAGACCCCATGTTGGGGCCCATTCACTGCGTTGACTACTGCTCCCCATAATGGGATGCCATAACTAAGATGTGGATACAGGCACCAAAAGTAGGCAGTCAAAAGAACACTGGAATTAGAAAACTTGGACAATTTTCAAAGAAGAAAAATGCCACTATTCATTTTGCGAGAAACTATATCAATATGGTCAGAAAAATTTAGGCGGGGATCTACAGTTAAACCCAAAAAATTTGCGTTGACAAGAATTAATTTCATTCTCACTAACAAACAAGCTAGAGGAGTCGTCAGATAGGTTCCTCAACTTTAAATCAATAAAGTGAGTTTTTTCAGCATTATCAGAAAGATTATTATCAACTAGCCACTGTGATAACAAACTACTTTTTATGAAGTATTCAATTTCAAGATCACTACGGGAGGAATTACTCACGTTCAAAGAGGTGTCATCCGCAAAAAGACACACATTTGACACACTTGTATGGATATCATTTATAAAGAGTAAAAACTGGATCGGTGCCAACACCGACCCCTGTGGTGGCACACCACATGTGACAACAGATTTCTGAGAAGAAATACATTTATTTTGATCTAAATACGGAATCTTGACTGCTTGGGTTCTACCTTCTAAGAATGATGGAATCTTCTAATGCCGACGTGATCCAATTTCCTCAACAGCAGTTTAAGATTCACCATATCAAAAGCCTTGCTTGGATCCAAAAATAAACCAAATGCATGTTTTAGCTTATCAATGGCTTTTGATACATTTAAAATTAAACTGAACATAGCATCGAGAGTGGAAGTATTTTTTTGGAAACCAAACTGTTTGTTAAATAGCAAGTGATGGCTGACCAAGAATGGATAAAGACGGTTTAAAAATAAATTTTCAAAAACCTTAGAGAATGTTGATGTAATTGAAACCGGTCTATAGTTTTTTATGTCAGAAATTGTACCATTTTTGAAGAGAGATTTTACAACTGCTGTTTTAAGAGATTTGGGAAATTTCCCCTCAACAAAAGAAACTTTGGCCAGAATAGACAAAGGCCTAGATAAACATTCAACCAGTTTCTTGAGTAGCTTTGATGATATACCTTCTTCACCAGCAGAATCACTAGGTTTCAGAGACTTAATAACCTGGACCTCCTCCTCACTAACTGGATTTAAAAAGATATTCGAACAAGAGGAATGAGTAAAGGGCGGTTCATTGCTGCTGGATCACCAACAAATGTACAAGTAATGTTCGTAAAAATGCATTGAAAGCATGCGCTACGTCATCAGGTTTCGACAGAAGTAGTGGGTAAACAGGAAAGAGGGGCCGTATTCGGCGCTTTTTCCCCATGTTATTCTTATGGGGAGCCGTTTTTGCGCCGACGCCAGCTCCCGCCCTACACAAGTTTCCTTGTTAGCCTATACTAACGTCCAACCCTTGCCTATATTAAATATATTGTCCCAATCCCCATCCCTCCTCTATATTTTTAAAAATTAATTTTCAAATTCAGGCTAAAAAACTATCTTTGGTGTTTACTGTCCGATTTGTCTGCAATTTGGATATGTTATTGTCCTAGGCAAGTGTTTTAATAAATTACACTTACATTTCCCAAATTCACTATAACGGTCAAATTAAAAAATTTTGAAAAATACTGCCGCCAACTTCTTTATTTACTGTCCGATTTGTCTGCAATTTGGATATGTTATTGTCCTAGTGTTTTAATAAATTCCCCCAAAAATACTGCCGCCAACTTGATTGTCGTAGTGTTTTAATCCCAACTACGGTCGAACTGCCAACTGATTAAAACATCCGCCGCTTGCTCACGCAACGATCCGCTGCCTGCACACGCTGACATACTAACACACTAAGTCAGTCAAGCACGCGTCACATTGACCAGAATTTCCACTTAGAAAGTCCAGCCAACGCAATTTCCTGGTTAAATTGAAAATCTGATGTGTATATAAGGTGCCACCGACAACACACAACAACAGTGACCTCCACCACCAGCACCGACTGACGCCACCACACACCAGCGACCACCGTCACCACACACCAGCGACCACCGTCACCACACTCCAGCGACCACCAGCACTAGATGACGTCACCACACTCCAGCGACCACCGGACGTTACCACACTCGGCTCACCGCGCCTCTCCGCGTCTCCGCGCCACGGCCTCTCCACCCAGGACTCTGTGTGAGTGTTAGCAATGGTGTAGGTGATGTCTTTAGGGACAACTGTTAATCCATCACTATAATTGTGAAATAGCCTAATATTTGTAAATCTCTAATTCACCATTTCCAAATTCAATATTAAAAATAAAACAATATATGTTTTAAAGCCACTTTCAACACTTTGATACCCATATATATCTCTTGAATGTGTATTAATACCTAAAATGTGTATGAAAAAAATAATATTGCACGACCAAATTGGAAATTTTTTTAATTTTTGCAGTAATTAAACTGCAAAAATGTCTTATTTTAGAGTTAAAAAATATGTTTTTATTATTTAAAAAAGATAAAATTTTAAAATTTTCAACCAGGGTTATATATAGAAGCCCCAAAATCACCACCCTCATTCCAAAAAAAAATGTTGACCTGTGCACAGTGCTCCACGCCCTGCTCCAAAAGAAGCAATTTAATCAGACACTATCGCAACATTCACAAAGTTATTCCTAAAATTTGTAAAAAATAACATCAAATATTTGATAATAACAATCATTTTAAAGCGCATATGCTAGAAAAACACAATAGTTGTAATGTGTGTAAGAGAGTCATCACTCGTGACAAGAAACGCCACCACCTACGATGTGACAAACGACCTTACAAGTTGTATATTTTTAACGGTGAATCTGTGGAAGTATTAGACACCCTTCAATCTTGCCTTCTACCTATCAAATGGATTCTTATTAGGAGGGTAAAGTTCATCAAACACACAGTGGACAATAATGGTGATTTAATCATTGACAAAGAATGTATTGCTGATTTTCGAAGTTTAACTAATTTATCAATTGAGAAAGCACAATTAAAGACTCAAATTAAAGAAGCACTTTTTAAGATCGATACCTCCATGCACAAGTATCAAGCCCAAGGCAGTGGATGGATATATGACCACACTAAATACTGGCAGCTGCATGTTTACAAATATAAGCCCCTAACTCCCAACTCATACATACCCACACCAGAAAATATAAAATCAAAACACGCTGTTTTAAACATTAAAAATAGTGATAATAAATGTTTCGTGTGGAGTGTTTTAGCAAGCCTGAATCCAAGGAATCATGGAGAACATGCAAATCAAGTATTTTACTACGAACCCCACATGGGCCAGTTAAATATGTCAAATATAAAATATCCAGTAAAAATATCCGACATTGATAAATTTGAAAAACAAAACAACATAAGTGTTAACGTATATGGAATTGAAGAACAATTAATATATCCACTGAGAATAACTAAACTAAATAGTAACACGCACGTCAACTTGCTTCTTCTACAACAAGGTCGGAAATCACATTACTGTTTAATTCGTGATTTTGATAAGTTAATGTTGCGGTCTACAAAATACAATAGTAAGAAATATTTTTGCAAGTTCTGTTTGCAACATTTTGGCACCAAAGATATATTGGAACGTCACACAACACACTGTAAAACCTTTGATGCTCAAAGAGTACAAATGTCTGAAAAAGATACACTACAATTTACGAATTACAAATATCAACTTAAAGCTCCCTTTGTGATTTATGCAGATTTCGAATGTTTTATAAACTGCGGCAAACACACTCCTTCTGGATTTGCTTATGTTGTGGTGAGAGACTCTAAAATTATTTACGAAGAGTTGTACAGCGGTGAAAATGTGATGGATGTATTTTTCGAAAAGTTATTTAAAACTTATGACTTTATTAAAAGTCAGATGGAAGTATATGTTCCCCTTGTAATGACTGCAGAGCAAGAGGCATCCTTCCAAAACTCTACACGCTGCCACATATGCAGCCAGCCGTTACTGTGTGATAAAGTGCGCGACCACTGCCACCTAACAGGCGAGTTCCGAGGACCCTCCCACAACGCTTGCAATTTAAACTATAAAGTAACCAAGAAAATTCCAGTATTCTTCCACAATCTTAAAAACTATGACGGTCATTTAATAATGCAACACTTGGGAAAATTCAATCGGAAATTGAATTGCATAGCCAAAGACATGGAAAAATATATTTCGTTCTCTGTTGATGATTTGGTATTTTTGGATTCATACAACTTTCTGTCTCTTCCCTTAAGCAAATTAGCTTCCAATTTAAATACGTTTAGATTTATAGACAATCCACTACTACAATGTAAGGGCGAATTTCCGTACGAATACATGACAGGACCAGAAAAGTTTTTAGAGCCCCTCCCACCCATAGAGGCATTTTACAGCAGCCTAACTAAAGAATGTATATCTCCTGCACAATATGAACATGCTAAAAACGTATGGAATCATTTTAATATAAAGAATTTAAAAGAATATCACGATTTATACCTTAAAACAGATGTGTTGTTATTGGCTGATGTGTTTGAGACATTTAGGGACTTGAGTTTAAAGGATTATAAACTCGACCCTGTCCACATGTACTCACTGCCTGGACTAACATGGGAGGCGTGTCTTAGAATGACCGGCATAAAATTAGAATTATTTCAAGACATTGACATGCATTTGTTTATAGAACATGCCATTAGAGGTGGTGTAAGCATGATTTCCACGCGCTATGCTAAAGCCAACAATAAGTACATGGGCGAACATTATGACCCAAATCAAGAAAGCACCTATCTTGTATACTTAGACTGCAACTCGCTATACTCTACAGCAATGTGCGAGTCGTTGCCCGTTGATGGCTTTAGATGGACAAATGAGAAAGATTATAAATACAGTCAAAATGAAAACTTTGGATTTATTTTGGAAGTTGATTTAAAATACGATAAAAGTTTACACGATTTGCATAATGACTACCCCCTCGCACCAGAAAAAATGAATGGAAAATTAATACCAAATTTAAATGACAAAACCAAATATATTTTGCATTATAAAGCACTTAAAAAAATACGAAGAACTGGGTTTGGTAGTTACAAAATACCACAGAATCTTAAAATTCAGACAATCAAAATGGCTCGCGCCCTATATTAATTTTAATATTGAAAAGCGACAAAAAGCTGAACATGATTTTGAAAAAGACTTTTACAAACTGTTAAATAACAGTCTCTTTGGTCGAACAATTATGAACCAACGCAAGTTTCATGATATACATCTTGTAGACGAGTCTAAGTTAACAAAGTATGTTACAAAGCCAAGATTTGACTGCAGCAAAAAGTTTGATAACAACTTGCACGCTGTGCATTTAAATAAATTAATTGTAAAGTTTGATAAACCAATATATTTAGGAATGACCATTTTGGATATCAGCAAAGTAATAATGTATGATTTCCACTATAATTATATGTCAAAATTTAAGAATAAAAAGTTCTTAATGACAGACACAGACAGCCTTCTTTATTCTATAGTAACAGAGGACTTTTACAAGGAAATACAATGTGACTTGGACCGTTTTGACACCTCTGCATACAGTAAAGATCATTTCTTATACTCTGATAAAAACAAAAAAGTTACGGGCAAGTTTAAAGACGAATTAAATGGTCAAATTATGTATGAATATTGTGGTTTAAGGCCAAAATTATACTCTTTCATTCCTCTACAGTGGTTATACGAAAAAGAAAAGCAAAATGAGCTAGAGGTTAAGAAGGCAAAAGGAGCCGACGGCGCTACAGTTAAACATCTCTTAAGACACCAACACTACTTACACTGTCTTGCAACCGGAGAATATTACTACGAGAATGTTACAAGAATTAAATCCACAAACCACCATCTGCAAACATTAACGATGAACAAAAAGGTGCTCTCTTTTGATGACGACAAGAGGTTTATTGTGGATGGCATCAACACCCTTGCCCTTGGTCACTATAAAATTGGTCAAACATAAATCTGTATTTGCCATTATTCTTTGGCCTTTCCTTGTCTATTACAAAAAAGCCATATTTAGACCTATCCCAGCATTGATGGCAGAGATTTCTAAATTGGTTAAATGAAAAATCATTTCCCACATGATTGTTATACACATGTTTTAAATTTAAATCGTCTTGTTTAAATAATATTAGAAAATTAACATTGTCACGTAAATGTTTGTTTACTTTACTGTAAGATTGACACAAGTAAAAACTGTTAACATTTTTGTGTCTGCCCATTGAGAAAAATTGTGTGATATTTGGACTATTTATGTCGTCAAATACAACTATTGAGTGTGATTCTACATCATTTGGTGTGATTTCACAGTTTGAATATGTGTGTAATTTAACTTCATCACACAGACGGAATATTTCAATTATTTTTTTATATTTTTCTTGTTCTAAAGATTTGGATATTATATATAAATTTGTAAACTTTAATCCTTGTTTTTTTACAATTAAGTTATAAATTACAACAGTCTTCCCCGAACCACTGGGCCCTATTATAAGACAGCGAATATTATTAGGAAATAGACCCAACTTCTTTGGTGTATTTTCTTTATGTGCAATTTTAAATTTGTTCTTTTGTTGAATAAATGACATTTTTTATATAATGGTGTATTTTCTTTATGTGTTAAATTTGAATAAATGGTGTATTTTCTTTATGTGCTATGTTTGTTAATTTTTTTATATAATAAAAATGGCAAAGAGAAAGTGTAAGAAGGGTAAGGGATTATTCTTAAAGCCATATAGAGGCCGTGGCTTGTTAAATACCCTTATAAACAACCTTCCTTTCCCTCTCCACCTGCCTGGAAATTATAAATGGTGCGGGCCCGGAACTAACGTGCGTGAAAATTTAGCCAGAAATGTACCTCCAAAAAATAAGCTAGACTCTTATTGTAAAGAGCACGACATATTCTACATGAATAATCCTGATACAGCCGCCCGGAACAAGGCAGATATGAGATTAGCGGACCAGGCTTGGACTAGGGTTTCGGCAAAGGACGCCAGTCTGGCCGAAAAAGCAGCAGCTTATGCAGTGACAAATTTGATGAAGGCTAAGGCAAAAATGGGAATGGGATTAAAATTTAATAAAAAAGATGGACAACTTTCAGCTGTTAGAGGCAGCAAGAGACGTGCCTCACTTTCGAGGAGTGTACCTAAAAAACGAGCTAAGAAAACAGAGACCAAAAGTAAGAGAATGTGGAATTATTAATTTAGACAGTAACAGGGGCACACATTGGACAGCATATCGTAAAAATAAAGATGTTGTAATATATTTTGACCCTTTCGGAATACAGCCTCCAAAAGAGGTAATTGAATATTTTGTACCATCTAAAATCTACTATACAACTGATCAAATACAAGATTTAAACAGTTCCATTTGTGGAATTTTATGTTTATCATTTCTGAAAAATTTTAGTTTATAAAAATGGATTCATTTACTATAACATTTACGGGCACAGAGCCAGAGTTGAAGTCTGTGTTCTTTCCTCCTATAGAATTAAATGGTGATTATGTAATTGGACTGGTAGATTTTCAAAGTTATAATTCTATATTTAATGTTAAAAAACCTCTAAATACTTTGACATATTACAAAATGCACAAAATTACAACCCCAAAAGGGGAGGTCACAATTGACGAATTAAACCGGGCATTAGATGGTAAAGTTGAAGTTATTATACAAAATAAAGTAGCATTAATTAATACAAAAGTCAAACTTATATTTTACAAAGGGCTAGTTCCAAAATTAAATAAACTTAAAGACACAAAATTAACTATAGACGAGGGTGAGGATGTGTATTATTACGATCACAAAGCTCCAAATGTAATTGAAATTGCTGAAGGTACATACGAAGTGTTTGAGCTTGCGAAGGAAATTCAAAAGCAACTCCCAGATTTTGTACTTATAGCCGATAATAAAACAATGAAAGCCACATTACATTCTAGCCATGTGTTTGATTTTACAAAACCGTGTTTAGGGTCTGAATTATTGGGATTTAAAGGATTTTCTACTCCAGATATTGCGTTTAAATCTGTAAATAAAATCAACATAAATAATGTAAATGTGATTAGAGTAAAATGTAATATTGCGAATGGGTCTTATTTAAATGGTGACAAATCACACACCATACACAGTTTTTACCCAGAAGCTCCTCCCGGCTACAAAATTATTGAGGTGCCCAGAAATATTATATACTTCCCTGTAAATAAGAGAAGTTTAGATGTTGTTAGCATTACATTTGCAGATCAACACGACAAGCCAATTGATTTTAATAAAGAAGAAACTACAATTACTTGTCATATAAAAAAGATATGAGAATTTACAAGAACGGGCTGAGTGTCCAAAATGCCAGGTTTCTGCGATCAATTGGGTTGAAGTTAAAATTTTCTATTAATAAAAATGGAAGATTTTCTAGACGTTGCAGGAAAATTCCAATACGATGATAGCCTGGTTAAAATTACAAATCACTCCTATGTTCCACACAACACTTTAGCAATAAATAATTCCGATGAAATTCGAATATGCATAAATAATCAAGATTTACTAACACTCCCATGTAGGAGTTATTTGTATATTAAAGGAGAAATAGAGAATCATGATAAAGGACATTTTATAAATAATGCATTTGCATTCTTATTTGACGAAATTAGATACGAAGTTGCTGGTAAAGAAATAGATATTGTAAGAAATCCGGGAATTTCCAGTCTTATGAAAATATTGTGCTCTTACAATAAAACAACTAAATTGTCAAATGTAGCATTTGATTCTGATGAAAATTTAAAAGAGTTCCATAAAAGCGGCAAGTTTAGTACTTGTGTCCCGTTAGAGCTGTTAATGGGTGTGTTTGAGGATTTTAATAAGGTTTTAGTAAATGTTAAACAAGAATTGGTGTTGAAAAGATCCAAAAACGACTTAAATTGTATATTAACAACATCTAATGCTCCAACTGGTGTCGATCCTATTCCTAAAATTACACTTAAATCGATTCAGTGGGTGATGCCGCACGTGGTACCATCTGATGGGGAGAAGCTTCAATTACAAAAGATGTTATTGCAAAATAAAAATTTGCAAATTGCATTTAGAAGTTTGGAGCTACACGAACTCCCATCATACCCCGAAACCAAGAGACACACATGGTCAGTTAAGACGTCTTCGAGTTTGGAGAAGCCCAGGTATGTTATATTTGGTTTCCAAACAGGTAGGGACAACAGTGCACGAAAAAGAACTGATGAATTTGATCACTGTAAATTGAAAAATATCAAAGTGTTTTTAAACTCTGAATATTATCCTTATAGTGATTTAAATCTCGACTTTGAAAATGGAGATGCCTCTAAAGCTTATGAGATGTTTGTGAGGTTTAGGGAGAGTTACTACAACACTGTCCCCGATCCTATGTTTAACAGAGCTGACTTTATAAATAAATATCCTCTAATTGTAATAGATTGTTCTAGGCAGAATGAATCAATCAAAGAGGGGGTTGTAGATATTAAATTAGAAATTGAAACTGCAGAAAACGTCCCTTCAAACACATCTGCATATTGCCTAATAATACACGATAAGGTGTTTGAGTATAATCCTTTGACAAATGAGATAAATAAAATGTAAATAAAATGAAAACAAATATTCAACAAGAATTGGTAGAGTCTGCAAAACAAATAAGAGAAAAATATAGGGCGTTAAAACGTGGTAAATTTCTAGAGGCTGAAGAGAGGTTCCAAACGTTCCAACCGTTAATAGAGCCTTTGCAAGAATTAAAAAATTTAGCCACAAAAACAGAGAGGCCAGTTCTCCCAATGATTTTAGAAAAG
Organism: Allygus modestus; assembly: GCA_963675035.1. Taxonomy (NCBI): domain Eukaryota; kingdom Metazoa; phylum Arthropoda; class Insecta; order Hemiptera; family Cicadellidae; genus Allygus; species Allygus modestus. Next base: position 122,478,453 of record OY776117.1, on the reverse strand, counting down.
ACCCCGTCTAGAATACCAAGAATAACACAGATAACACCGCACAAATTAGATTTTGGTCTTTTAGCATCAGACTATTTAGGAAATTACCTTAGTAGAAGTAGTATGACAGACACCACATATGGTATTAGGCGAGAAGGAAATAAATTTTTTATTGGGAATCAGGAAGTTCAAATTGCCAATGATGATGTTACGGTTGGAGAAAAAATTTATAAAGGGACAAAGGGATTGTGGGAATTGTTAACTTTAAAAGAACCCGTAAACTATAGTCAGGCTGATTTGCAAAATTATAAAGAGATTTTGGAAGCTACAAATGCACATTTAAAGGGTTATAAAACAGGTGCGGCGATGTCAAGTAATAAACACACTAAATATCTTAATATAATTAAACCCCTGTTTAAGACTGTTGGTGAAGGTTTAAGGCAGGTAACTGGTAATAAAATAGACTATGTTTATTGGGATGATCCTAATGAGCTTGTAGATAGGTTAAGACTGCTTTGGTTAAGCCGATTGGCGGGAAATTCTGGAGTGGATAATGAGATAGATTCTATCATAGAAGAATTGAGGGAAAGTGGAATTGTTTATTAAATAAAAAGATGATAGATAAATTTTATCGCATATATAACCCGTATAGTAAACCAGAAGCTAGAAGTTTTAAAGAAACTACTTTAAATCTAAAAGATGATGGTTGGAATGCTTTAAATTATAAAATTAGTAGTGTTAAAGGTGGGGAGTTTACTGACGATGTATCGACTTTGGGGCAGACGTTAACCAGGAAAGGTGATGCTTTTGTACAAGGTAATACTAAATATAAGTTTTTAGAATCCAAGAATAATAATTGGAACGCTAATAAACGCAAAATTACTAATGTTAAACGAGGTGAAAGCGCAACCGATGTGCCCACATTAGAGCAAACTTTAATAAGAAAAGATGGTGTCTTTGTACAAGACAAAAATAATTATGAATTTTTGGAATCGGAGAATGGTGTTTGGAATGCCAAAAAGCGAAAGATTAGTAATTTGTTGGCTGGTAAAGAAAGCGATGATGTTGTAAACGTCTCTCAAGTACCAAAAATGGATCTAAACTTTTGGGGTTTTAATAATAAAAGGCTAGTTCGTGTTAAACCCGCTGTTGATGAGAACGATTGTGTTACAAAACATCAGACTGTGACTTTAGACGGTCTTAAATTTGATGGTAAAAATAAGCAATTAACAAACATTTTACCTGGAACGTTGCCAAATGATGTGGCTGTTGTTAAGCAAATATTAACAAAGGGTGAGAAAAGCATAATAAAACAGGGGGATAAATATTATAATGTATTAACATTAGATAGAGATATGTGGGATGCAGAGGACAAATTAATAAAAAATGTACCTGAAGGCAAAGATAGGAGTGATGTTTGTTTAATGTCGCAGGTTTTGAGGTATGACGATAATATTAAAACTTTTAGACAAGACAATATTAAATTTGATATTTGTTTAAAATCACACGCATTAAGGTTTAACAATAAAACTAATAAATTTATGCAAGACAATAATGAAATCGATTTGATGATGTACAATCCTAAATTGTTGGTTGCAGACCCTACATCTTTAAGCGGATTTAAGACTTTAGATGGAGGGGCATATTTGCCAAAAAACTATGTATATCAAAGAATGAGTGATGGTATGTTAGTTGGTAGCAATGGAGGTGTTTTTGAAACGACAGAGACTGGCAGATACGTTAACATTAAAAATAAAGAATAAAAAATGGAAAAAATTGCTTACGAATTGCATAAGCCCGCGAGAAAGAACTTTATTATAAGGTCTTTTAAGGTGTTGGGTATAAACGAAACTGTTCAAATCGATTTAATAGATATGCGGAATTATGCTAGAGAGAATTCTGGGAATAAATATATTTTAACTTTAATAGACACATTTTCTAAAAAAGCTTATGCTGCTCCACTAAAGAATAAAACTGGATTAGTAGTCACAGAAGCTATAAAAACTATTCTCCCAAAGGGAGTTAAAAATATTCAATCTGATAACGGAAAAGAATTTTTTAATGAACACTTTACCAAACTAATGAAAATTCTAAATATTAATCACTACCACACTTACTCTACAACTAAGGCGGCTATTGTGGAAAGGTTCCAGAGAACTTTAAAGAATTGGTTGTATAGAGAGTTTAGTGCACAAGGGAGTTACAAGTGGTTGGATTTACTTCCAAAGTTAATAAGGATATATAATAATAAAGTACATAGATCCATAGGCATGAAGCCTAACCAAGTAAGTGCTAAGAACTCTAAAGATGTACATGAAAGGTTAGCATCTAAAGTACAAGTTAAAAAGCCAAGATATAAGGTGGGGGATAGTGTAAGGATATCTAAATATAAACATGTATTTAGTAAAGGATATACCCCTAACTGGACGGGAGAGCTTTTTACAATAGCAGAAGTTAAGAAAACAAAGCCTGTGACTTATATTTTGAAAGATGAAAATGGCAATATAATCAAAGGAGGATTTTATACAGAAGAATTGTTAAAGACTAAATATAAAGACATGTATTTGGTAGAGAAGGTAATTAGGAGGAAGGGTGATTTATTATATGTCAAATGGCTCGGGTTCCCAAGTAGCCAGAACTCGTGGATTTCTGCAAAGGATGTCTTAAAATGAATTTAAAAATAGGGTCAAAATATGGCAAGAGTCAAAACGGAAATTAGGGCGGGTGCAAAAGTCAGTAAATAGTTGGCAGTATTTTTTTTTTAATTCAACCGTAATGGTGAATTTGGGATATGTAAGTGAAATTTATTAAAACACTTGCCTAGGTCAATAGCATATCCAAATTTTAAATAAATCGGACAGTAAATAAAGAAGTTGACAATTGGCAGTATTTTTCAAAAATATTTTTAATTTGACCGTAATAGTGAATTTGGGAAATGTGGATGGTGCATATACACTAGCCTACAACAATAACATATCTAAATTTTAAACAAATCGGACAGTAAATAAAGAAGTTGGCGGCAGTATTTTTCAAAATTTTTTAATTTGACCGTTATAGTGAATTTGGGAAATGTAAGTGTAATTTATTAAAACACTTGCCTACGACAATAACATATCCAAATTGCAGACAAATCGGACAGTAAACACCAAAGATAGTTTTTTAGCCTGAATTTGAAAATTAATTTTTAAAAATATAGAGGAGGGATGGGGATTGGGAACATATATTTAATATAGGCAAGGGTTGGACGTTAGTATAGGCTAACAAGGAAACTTGTGTAGGGCGGGAGCTGGCGTCGGCGCAAAAACGGCTCCCCATAAGAATAACATGGGGAAAAAGCGCCGAATACGGCCCCTCTTTCCTGTTTACCCACTACTGACAGAAGCTCCCTACTGTCATAATCGATTACAACAGATTTGAATGGTTTGTTGGTTTTCTTATTGGGAACAGTTTCATTCACTATGTCCCAAACCGCTTTGGATTTACTGCTAGAAGAGTTAAGATGGGCAAGGACATTGACTGATTTTGCGTTTCTAACCGCAGTTCTAAACTCCTTTTTGAGATTTTTGTAAGAGATCTTTTGTGGATGATTATGTTTGAGATCTTTGGTGTAGTAATACAAACATGAAGAAGATTGTCTCGCATCTGCAACGAGGTATGATCAAGTTTTATCTTCGTGAAGAACTTTTTCGGATTAATCTTAGATTTCTTACAAGGGAACGAAAGTTCGAAATAATAATTTAAAACAGAATTAAAAGAGTCCAACTTATCATCTATACCAGTGGCTGAGTATACTTGGTCCCATTGTTCATGTTTTAAAATATTTCTAAAATGCGGCAATTGTCCTCATTGAACGACCTTTTAAACTTGAATTCCAGAATAACACCCTCCAAAGGTGCTAACATTTTAACATCAGAAACTTGGGCATGGTGATCCGAAATACCAGTAACAACAACCTCAGTGTTAAAAACTTTCGGACAGATGTTGCAGAAGACATTATCAATCAGTGATTTACTTCCGTTAATTCTCTGGTAGGAGTAAACAGTATCATGCAAACCAAAGGACAACATCAAATCAGATAGTTTTCTGGAAGAATTATCGTTAACAGACATATCAATATTGAAATCCCCGGAAATTTCAATCCTAGTATTTGGTTTAGCAAGGAATTCTAGACACCTGCGAAGGGATTCAAAACAATTATCGATAATTTCTACATTTTTATAAGGTGACTTGTAAACGGCAAGCAAAGAATACGAAACATTCACCAACTGAAATTTAATAGCTGCAAGCTCATAGAAGCCTTCAGAACAAAACGTATCAACGTCAACTGCCTGAAAACTAAAGTTATTTTTTATAAGAATACATACTCTGCCCTTATCTAAATTGGAGCGACAGTAACCAGAAGCAGTGATATAGTCTGGAATGCAAAAAGAACTTAATTCAGAATCACAAAGGAAATGATCTGACATACAGATGATACTACGAGAGACTAGCTCAATAAAGATGTCAACCATATTTAGTTGAAAATGCCCCTCAACAATGATCAGTGGCGATTAATGATCATTACCTGATATACTGACGAGAATAGAGGCATTTATTATGGTTGGGACATTTAAAACTTCCTTCAAAATTATTGTTGTTTAAATCACTAATATCTTGAGAACGGATGATGATTTTCAAAAGCGAATTGAAAGATCGTGTTCACCAAAAAAATAAGATGGGTCACTACCCCAATACATCACATTTACAAAAATACCCCCTGTAGCAGCAAACCTGTGTACTCAGTGAATTTCCGATGTATATGTATGTATATATATATATATATGTGTGTGTGATTGTATCTTAGTACATCAATCCACATACCAAGTTTCATCAATATACATTAATAAATAAACGATTTATGACATTTTAATTATTCTCCATAAGAACAACATGGCGGCTGAGTATGCAGGGTTGCTGAAGCAAGGAACACAAAAAAGGTGGTTTATACAAATATCAATATAACTCAAGAAGGCAAAGCCACATACCAAATTTGACTAATTTATGTTCATAATTAAGGGAGATAACACTTACTTATTCTCCATAAGAATAACATGGGAGCTGAGTAGGCAGGTTTGCTGCTACGGGAACTGTCAGACAAAAAATTTTTTTAACTGCAAATATCAATAGACCACAACGATGTGAAGCAATATACCAAGTTTCATCAGGATAAGTTGATAAATAAGCAAGATATACAATTTTTCTTATTCTCCATAAGAATAACATTGGACAACGTACTGTGTTTAGCACTTTCAATATCTCTGTAACCATTTGACGTAGAGCAATGATCAAAACACCAAATTGTTCGTCTTTTTAAGCTGATTCCTATGGAAAACTAAAATTTGACTTTTTTTTAACTATATTTAAAAAACTCAAAAAAACATTTTTGGGGTACAAACCCCCCCCCCCAAAATACCCCTTCGGATAGGTCGATATGTCTGGTTTTCGAACTTAAAGTCATAAATGCTGCTTTACACGTTTATACTAAAATTTCATCAAAATCTTAAAATGTTTACGAGAGTTATCGTGCTCACGGACACACTCACACACACACACACACACACACACACACACACACACACACACACACACACACACACACACACACACACACACACACACACACACACACACACACACACACACACACACACACACACACACACACACACACACACACACACACACACACACACACACACACACACACACACACACATATATATATATATATATATATATGTACAGTTTCGAACGAGTGGTGTTTTTGTGGTCTGGGGACCTCAAAACGAAAAGTTATCATGGTCCCGGGCCTACGTCTTACCATGCCGACTACGGTAGTACCTTCTTCCCTATAGGGGAAATACGCTAAAAATATCACTATTTTAAATTTGATAACAAAAACTATTTGAATCCAATATGGCGGAAAATATTAACTAAGTCAAAATGAAGTGTAAGTTGATGAACAGTAAACGGTGGTGGTCCGGTGGCGATAAATACAAAAAATTTTAAAAAAGAAGGGGAGGACCCATTTAAAACTCACTCTTTATATAAATACGGTAACAAATTAACTTATGACGGATTCATTAGCAGCTGTAAATACTTTTAATAATTGTTTGATAGATGTTGCCAAACAATAAAATAATCTAATTCCATTATGAAATCCCTTTTCTTGTATCCTTCTACAGAGAATGAAATCGGAAGTTATAAAATCGATTAAGTCAAAGCACTCTACATGGAGTGATCATATTTCACGTTTTATTGCAAAACAAGTATCAACAAATTTCTCAAAACCATTGAGTCAATCAATAAATTATTCCTTCAATTCTGGAATGATCCCAAACGTATTGAAACTATCTATTGTTAAATCATTGCATTAAAAAGGAAGATAATAGACAATAGACAATAGATAAAATCATGTGAAACTTTTAGACCAATTTAATTGACATCAGCATATTCAAAACTCATTGAAAAGGTGGTTTTAAATCTCTGAATATCTTTCGGTGGTCTTTCTGAATATCTAAAGAAGAATAACATTTTTTTAATCAATATGGGTTTCTAAAAGAAAAGAAACACAATAAATGCAATGTTTATCTTAGTAGATAATATAGTAAATAATTTGGATAAAGGGAATTATGTTAATGGTTTGTTCTTTGACATGAGTAAAGCATTTTACATGGTTGATTGTAAATTACTACTAAAAAATGCAAATTGGAATAAGAAGTATTCCACAATCATGGTTTCAAAATTACATAAGGAAAATCGTCCAAATACCTTTTGTCGATAACACAGATTGCCTACAAACTTGTAGTTCAAATGGACATCTTATCAAAGAGCTCAAGGCTCAGTATAAGGATCAGTACTATTTTTAATATATGTTAATACACGATATATATATATGACTTACAGGATTGTTTAACCAAATATAATTTATGCCCACAACTTGTTTATTTTCACAACTTTAGCAAATACGAACAAGGAAACTTTAGAAGTAGAGACCTTTCAACAATGCAATAATTTATCACAAGAAATACATCAAGAGCTAAATTATTAATTAATATTGAGAATACTAAATAAATCGGATTTGAGTGTATTAGCTATCTTCGTCCCGAACTTCAGATCCATCAGTCCAGCAGTATCTGCGAGATGGTAAATACAATATTAAACGCCAGTAGGGCGGAGCTCAAAGATAATTTCGGAGCCGTGCACGGGTTTTCTGTATATGCTGCTTTCTAGCTTTTATTGACAAATAATTTGTCAAATCTAAACCATTTAAATGATAATTGGTGAGATTGAGATGTTATAAAACTGACATTGAAAAAAAAAACATAATAAGCCATCGCCAAGTTTTGTTCTTGCCAAATGATGGGAACAAACGGTGGAATAGGTAACTTTCTCTCTCACCCCTTCCATTCATTTCATGCGACTAACAGACGACGTGCTGAGGGTCTACCTTTTTCTACCCTACATGCAGTAATAGTTTTCACACCGTCATAATAATGGAGTCATAATACCTGAATCGTCTATACGATGTCCTGCTTATAAATATACATTTAAAAAAATCGTCGCATGAAGGGAAGACATATAAATCCCCCACTACATCCTCTACGAGCCTCGAGGGAGTGAGGGAAAGTAACAGATACGGCAATAACGCTCTTACGGAACAATCAAGACAAACTTAAACAGTGATACAAATAAAATACAAATACTTTAGCTTATGGCACTTATATAAGTTCAGTGATTGGTTAATATCCCCTCCGAGAAATTCTGGAGAGAGGGAAGCCATCCTGGTCGTAACTACCTCCATTTTCAATCTCCACAATCTCCATCTTCATAACAGAAACACTTTTTAGTGAATTTCCTTTGGAAAGTGAACTATTAGCATGACCCGCACGGTGAAACTTAAGCCCGGGACCACCATAGATGTTCCTAACGTGACCCCCTGAACACGTTTTGGGGGGTCGTTCAAAATGTTATATATATATATAGTGTGTGTATGCACTCTAGCGGTCGCATTTTTTGTCCGATTTACATCAAATTTGGTAGCGACCTTCCTTTCTATAATCTGTTGGACAAGTTCGTTGGGCAAAACAATCGGAAAACTCTAAACCCATTTTTTGGGGATTAATCTTTCAAATTTCGAGTTTTTGGGCCCAAAAAGGGTCAGAAAAGCCCCAGATGTCAAATTAATACATGTAAAAAGATGGGAATTAGAGAGGCGAAAGTTTTAAGCCCTCTCCCGTCATTCTAGCATAAATATTTACCGAGTTATTAAAGAAATTGTGTATCGGCTAAACACAGTACGTTGTCTTATGGGGGTTTTACACTAGAAAAGCGTGTTATTCCTTTGTTAGAGTACTTTTATTACCCCCAGCAACCTCACCCCTACTTTCAAGCCTGTCTGGACCTTCTACTAACCTTATAATGTGCAAAATTGTATTCCCAGCTTTGCAAGTAAATGAAACCAGGAGTATCAGAACAGCCAAAAAAATCAATGTATTCAGATTTCAATAAAATTGGACAAATGTATGTTTTTACACTGATTTTGAGTTTTAAAAGTTTTTATGTGGAAATTCACTTCCCTCACGTCAGCGTGCTGCGTGCGAACTCGTTTTCTTTCACATCAACACAAACCAAACTAAACTCAAAAGTTGGAGACGAGATGGTTAGTGATGCCTTAAGGGTGGTTGACCATTCTAACGATTACTTTTCCAATGTTGCGTTTAATTTTGTACCGTCAGGGTCTCAGCCGGAGTCCAGTAGCCTCAATGGCACTTGCTCCCGTTACAGAAAACGAGGTCGCCAAAATCTAACGATCTCAATCTCATATTAGTGTAGCTCTTAAAAAGGTGTTTAAGGCAAATAATTCCACCCACTAACTCAATTAATTAACATTACTTTTGAAACTGGAATTGGTCCTTCCTCTCTTAAAGCGCCAATAGGTTTTACCAATTTTTAAAAAGGCGATCCAAATTCAATCATTAACCATCGACCAGTTTTAATTCTACTATCGTTAAGTACAGTATAGTGTTTGAAAAAACTGATGATTTTTAGAAAAACACAAGTAGCGCCCATATGACCAGTTTGGATTAGATAAGGAAACCCGGCAGTTGGACGCAGTGAAGAATCCGTTGGAGTGGTTGAGGAGAGCCCGGAAGGTGGGCAATCCTCATGTGTTTCTAGACCCGTCCAAGGTATTCGACTGCGTTCGTTTCGTCTAAAAATCCCCAAATTTCAAAATCCCCCGAATTTCAAAATCTCAAAAACCCCCAAATTCAGAGGTACCCTAATTATACGGGGCACTACATGGTCAACGAATCTCAAAATCCCCGACGCGAGCACACGCACTCACGAGTGTCCCCGGGCCGCGACCCGGTACAAGTATATAGAGCACCTTACTTATTTAAATAAATTAAACGTTGTAATAGTATACAATACCCATGAGACAAACTTTGAGGAAAGTTTGTAAAGGGCGAATTGGTCCATTGTTAGCAGCAGCCGGGTTTGCGTATATCAAATCAGAGGATTCTTGGATACACACGAAATTATAGTGTACAAGTATCCATGTCGTTGTGACCTCGTTAAAATCACAACTAGTAAATGATAGTTAAAATACCCCCGTAGCAGCAAACCTGCATACTCAGCGAATTTCCAATGCATATTAATTTATCTTAATACCAAATAAAGCCACATACCAAGTTTCATCAATATACATTCATAAATAAACGATTTATGACATTTTAATTATTCTCCATAAGAATAACATGGCGGCTGAGTATGCAGGTTTGCTGAAATAAGGAACACTAAAAATGGGCTTTTATACAAATATCAATATAACTCAACTAGGTAAAGCCACATACCAAGTTCTATTAATTTATGTTCATAATTAAACGAGATAACACGTTAATTATTCTCCATAAGAATAACATGGGGCTGAGTATGCAGGTTTGCTGCTACGGGAACTATCGGGAAAAAATGGGTTTTTGTGCAAATATCAATAGACCACAATGAAATGAAGCAATATACCAAGTTTCGTCAGGATAAGTTGATAAATAAGCGAGATATACAATTTTTCTTATCCTCCATAAGAATAACATTGGACAACGTACTGTGTTTAGCACTTTCAATATCTCAGTAACCAATTGACGTAGAGCAATGATTAAAACATCAAATTGTGCGTCTTTTTAAGATGATTCCAATGGAAAAATATAAAATTTTACTTTTTCAAAAATTGTATGTAAAAAACTCAAAAAACCCATTTTTGAGGTACGAAACCCCCCCAAAATATCCCTTCGGATAGGTCGATCCATCTGGTTTTCGAACTTAAAGTCATAAATGCTGCTTTACACGTTTGTACCAACTTTCATCAAAATCGGAACTTTTTTACGAGAGTTATCGCACCCACGGACACACACACACACACATATATATATATATATATATATATATATATATATATATATATATATATATATATATATATACAGTTTCGAACGAATGGTGTTTTTGGGGTCTGGGGACCTCAAAACGAAAATTTATCATGGTCCCGGGCCTAGGTCTTACCATGCCGACTACGGTAATCGCTTCTTCCCTATAGGGGAAATTCGCTAATAAACGATGTCAGGAAGCTGACATAATCCTCCTGTCTACCTTATTTGGGGGACAGTTACGTTCAGAATAATAAATTAAAATACATGGAGATATTTAGTTTGACTAGTCCCCACATCAAACTTGATCAACATCAGCCGATTAGTATGGCTCTCATAGGTCTGTGCATTCAGGCATTCAGGCATTCAGGCATACAGATACACAGACACAAATCAGTTAAAATACACTTACTGGGTTCAGTTCAGGGATCTCCAAAACGAACATCTCCACTGCTAACTCAGATTCTAACATTTGGACGAAATTATTCTTTCTTCCTATTACACTATATATATGGAGGGAAATAAAAAATAAATATATAAGTATAATAATATGATTCATTATTATTATCTGCGATTCGCTTCCTGAATCCAAACCAAAATGAACCATCTTATTCCGATTTCCTCACTGACTCATTTATCCGTCAACCGGCCAGTACTGCGGTGATTTCCTTTAACTAACATTGGTACATAGTTTCTCGCGCGGGTATGGATAAGAATAGAATATTTTATTTTATACAACTTTTATTAGTACCGTAATTCAGTAAAAAAATAATGTTTTAAGAGGGTATGCTAACAAAACTTTGTTATTACTATATGTTGTGTGGACTAATTTTTCTTGGAATTAAATGAAGATTGAAGAGATATAATTTATTTGAAGTTATGATTACATTAATAAATATCAGAGCTATGAGTTGAATCCTGAAGCTGTGTAGGCCTACCGCACCGCACGGGTCGTCTCGTTGAGATCGTGAGTGCGCGTGCGAGAGTAAAGGGACCTCCCCTAGCTCTCAGGGATTTTGAGACTCATTAGTGTTGCTGTTGCGGTTGCATTTTTCTTGTAGGGATTTTGAGACTGTTTTTCGTCATTTGACCTCAGAACGCTTCCAGACAAACTGGAGTCGCATGATATCCGAGATGTCCCACGCTCTTGGATCAAATCATAACCAAGCGACTGCACTCAAGCCGTCCAAATTGCGAACCAGTTCTCCAAATCGATGAAACTGAGCTACGGTGTCTCGCAGGGATCAGTACAGTAGGGGGCCATAGCCGATTCAAAACCAGCACAGGCGAAAGTGAGGATGTGAGGATGCAAGGTCACCCCCCCCCCATGACGTCATCCCCCCCCCATGACGTCATCCCCCCCCGACGTCATCTCCCCCCCCGACCTTCCCCATAGCCAAGCTCGGACCTCCCCCCCCCGTCTGCAACATTTTTCGTGATGAGGAAAAAAACTTTCAAAAATTTATAACTAGCCTATTTACTCACCGATTCCCACGGGACTTTTTCCAGAATGTAGGCCTATCCCAGAGGAAGCGAATGACGTAAGAACCCCATAGATCCGCCATTAAACAAGGTCGCTATTAATTTTTAAACGCGTTTTCCTTATGGGATCTCAGCTGTTTACCGACCGATTTTGATGAAATTTCACCACATGTCGGGCGGCGGCCTAAGTAAACCATCCTTTAAAGAAAATTGAAAATCCCCCGTTAAACAGGCCCGCTATTAATTTATAACCGCGTTTTCCTCATGGGATCTCAGCTGTTTACCGACCGATTTTGACGAAACTTCACCACATGCCGGGCGACGGCCTAAGTAAACCATCCCTTAAAGAAAATTGAGAATCCACCGTTAAACAGGCCCGCTATTAATTTTTAAACGCGTTTTCCTCATGAGATCTTGGCTGTTTACTCATCAGCGGTCTTCCAGACCCATCACGATGGTTCAAAACCAGCAAAGGCACGGTGAGGATGCAAGTCCCCCCCCCCCGATGAGCGGCTCCGCGGAGTCACGTGTCGAGGCGCGTGCTAGGGCCTACGTGACCGCCCGGGGTTGTTTACTCATTAGCGACTTTCCCTCACTCCTCCGGCGAGACCTCCTCCCGACCGGAGTGTTATTTATAAGCGCGTCCTCGAGGGTTTCATCAGTTTGTCTTTGGAGCTCTTACTGCGCGGACGAAGTATTGCTGTCTCCGAGATACACTTTACAACCTGTGCTTGTGCGACTGTGTGGAGTTTTCTCTTTGGATATCTTAAAATGTAAGTAACATTTAATTTATCTTTTCATCAGCCGATTTACCAATGCTCTAAATCCCAATTAGCTAAAATTAATATTTAATATTTTATATATCACAGTGGAAAATAAAATTTGGTTTTGCTTAGTAGAATTATAGACGAGATTAAAATCGCCATGTGCGAGCGAAACAAAGATAAATGTGTGTAACAGTGTTAGGAATGTTATAGGAGCTATTCTTGTAATTTATTTCTGTCTACTATTAGAAGGGCTACTATGTTGCAGATGGCTGTTCCTCGTATGTGTGAGGTCTGCGGTCGCGTCTTCGCGAACGCTGGAAACCTGGCTCGTCACACGGCAGCCGCTCACAGGGACCGCCATTTCGACTGCGACGTCTGCGGGCGACGCTTCAGGCGAAGCGACAACCTGCGACGCCACCTCGCAGCAGTTCATCCTCCCACTCCTCACGACCAAGCGCCAGGTACGGTTTTAGGTTAAATAGGAAACCGCCAGTAGATTTGTTAAGCATTTCTCCGATATCCTCATCCACAGTTCCTCACCCTTGTATTACTGGACTCAAACTGACGATTGAGATGAGGAAGAGGTCGCCAGTCCTATATGCAGTTCCTCACGATCAAGCGTCAGGCACGGTTTTTTACGTTAAACAAGAAACCGTCAGTACTAATGACTTGTTTTTGAGAGAGAGTAAACGGCTTTAGCCGAGTAAACAGATTCAAGTAGTAAACAAGGGGCTGCCAGCCTCTGTTCAGTTCCTCACCCTTGTATTACTGGGCTCAAACTGGCGTTCAAGATGAGGAAGAGGTCGTCAGGCCTCTGTGCAATTCCTCACCCTTGTATATACTGGGCTCAAACTGGCAATTGAGATGAGGAAGAGGTCGCCAGTCCTCTGTGCAGTTCCTCACGATCAAGCGTCAGACACGGTTTTTACGTTAAACAAGAAACCGTCAGTACTAATGATTTGTTTTCGAGAGAGTAAACGGCTTTAGTCGAGTAAACAGATTCAAGTAGTAAACAAGGGGATGTCAGCCTATGGTCAGTTCCTCACCCTTGTATTACTAGGCTCAAACTGACGTTCGAGATGAGGAAGAGGTCGCCAGGCCTCTGTGCAATTCCTCACCCTTGTTTATACTGGGCTCAAACTGGTGAACGAGATGAGGAAGAGGTCGCCAGTTCCTCACCCTCATGTTTATCGAGGTAACTAATAGGACTTGTTTTCCTGTTCGCAGGCCGTCCATGCCTGTTGTGCTCCGTCGCCCTGGCGAGCCCCGAGGATCTTCACCACCACATGGAAGCGGTCCACGGTGCGATCCCGCCGGCTTCGACCTCCTCCACCGCAATGCCACCCCTCAGAGACCCACGGCCCGAGTGCAACGCGTGCGGGCGGCGATTCGCCCGCGAGGACCTGCTCCGGCGTCACGTGCAGCTGGTGCACGCCAACAGGGTCCGCTGTCCCGAGTGCGGCGCCCTTTTCCGCAGGGCCGCTTATCTCCAGCAGCACGTGGCGTGCGCCCACCGCGGCATGAGGTTCGCGTGCGCCTACTGCGACCGAGGCTTCACCCGGCGCTACAACCGGGACAAGCACGAGGCTGAAAACTGCCCCGTCGTGAGGAACCTCGTTGTGGACGAGATGCCGCACCTGCCCGTCCTATCACCCGAGCCCCGGTCCGGTCGTGAGCCTCGACCCAGCCACGAGCCCCAGCCCGGACCCAGCCACGAGCCTCGACCCAGCCACGAGCCCCAGCCCGGACCCAGCCACGAGCCCCAGCCCGGACCCAGCCGCGAGCCTCGACCCAGCCGTGAGCCCCAGCCCGAACCGAGCACGGCACCTGCCGGGATGGTGGGTGGGGGACTGCCCGCGTTCCGCACCATCCAACGGGGGTTCCGCGGACGCCTCCTGACCTTCGGTCTGTCCCGGCCCATGGAGGACTTCTTGTCCGTGGAGGACGCGCTGGTGCTGCTGTTCGACAGCGTCCTGGAACTGCTGGCTGACGTCAGGACCCGACACCCAAACATCAAGGTCAACATGTTCCTGGAGTGCGAATTCTCCAACGTCCACGGAGCCACCTGTCTGCGAGCCTTCAAGACGAAGAACGTGCCTCTCACCGCCGCGTCCAATTTGGAGGACTTCCTGTCGGCGTCCTTCCACAAGCTGGAGGAAGAGAAGGAGCAGTGCCTCCTAGTGGGCAGCGGGTGGAGCTATCTCCGGATACGCGACCTGGAGATCCGCGTCAATCTCTACACCCCGTTGGGAGAACGCGGAGCCCGGTTCGTCCAGCTTCCCAAGACCATCTGCGAGACGCGCGCCGTCATCAACGTGCGCAACCTCGATGACATGTGCTTCGCGTATGCCGTCCTGGCCAAGTTCGTCGCGCGACACCCGGAGAGACCCACATCGTACACACCGGACGTCATGGCTCACTATGATTGGACCGGCCTACGCTTCCCCGTGGCTGTGAAGGACATCAAGGTCTTTGAGAGGAGGAACGCCATCAGCGTCAATGTGTATGGGATCGAGCGCGCCATGGTGGGGAGACGCCCCGACGGATCGCCAAAGTTCCAGGACCGGGTGTTCCCGCTGAAGATCTGCAAGCGGGAGTTGGAGGATCACCGGGACCTGCTGTACGTGACCACCGGCGGGGACAGTCACTACGCCTACATCGCGAACGTCAGCAGGCTTGTGCGACACCAGCTGACGTCTCACGGTCACGCCATCCACGTGTGTAAGCGATGCTTCGCTCACTTTGACAACCAGCCCAACAAGCTGCAACTGTCCGGTGCCGAGCGTCTGGAGGAGCACATGCGATACTGCTACGCCAAGGCTCCCCTCCGCTTGGACTTACCGAAGAAGCAGCAGATCCGCTTCGTCCACCCCGAGTACACTCGGCGCGAGCGCTTTTGCGTCTACGCCGACTTTGAGTGTGCTCTGCAGCCCGTCGCAGCTGACCCTGCGGAAGCACCGTCCGGCACGAGGCCTCTGCAACTGCACGTCCCATACGCCTTCGCCTATCAGATTGTGGACTCGCTCAGTCTGGAGGAGTTTGAGCCCCGCGTCTACTTCGGAGCTGACGCGTCCAAGGTCTTCATGGAAAGGTTGAAGATGGACGTGCTGACGCTGTGGGAGTTCCTATTCAGCACGAGAGCTCTACACCCTTCTCTGACCCAGCAGGAGATGGACGAGTACCTGGCGGCGACTCACTGCTACCTTTGCGGGAAGGAGTTCACGGACCAGGACGTTAAGGTGCGGGACCACAACCACGCCCCGCCTTACGAGTTCCGAGGAGCCGCTCACCGCTCGTGCAACCTCAGGTACCGGGAGCAGCGACACATCAACTGCTACTTTCACAACCTGTCCAACTACGACGCCCACTTCGTAGTGCGGGAGCTGGCCATCGACCCCGGTGATGTGGACGTGCTGGCGCACACCGAAGAGCGCTACATCGCCTTTACCAAGCGGTTTCACTTTGGTCAGCCTGGGGACAACCAACGTCAGAGCAGTTTCGCGGTGCGCTTCCTGGACACCTACAGGTTCCTGTCCATGAGCCTGGCCAACCTGGCGGCGGGACTTCCCACGGACAGGATGCGTGAGACGAGGAAGCGCTTCCCCGACGACCGGCTGTTCGACCTGGTGCGTAGGAAGGGCGTGTTCCCCTACGACTTCGTTACGTCCTACGACATGCTGTATAGGACCAGGGAGTTGCCGCCCAAGGAGGCGTTCAGGAACTCCATGACCCTGGAGGACATCAAGGACGAGGAGTACGAGCACGCCCTCAACGTGTGGCGAGCCTTCGAGTGTCGGCACCTCAAGGACTACGCGGACAAGTACCTGCGATGCGACATCGCCCTGCTCACCGATGTCTTTGAGCAGTTCCGCGACACCTCGCTGGCAGAGTACGGGCTGGACCCCGCCCACTACTACACCCTGCCGTCCTACGCGTGGGACGTGATGCTCAAGACCTGCGGTGTGGAGCTGGACACGCTGCAGGACTTTGACATGTACCTGTTTGTGGAGCAGGGGATCCGAGGAGGCATCTCACAGGCCATCACCCGCTACGCCAAGGCCAACCACGACAGGTGCCCGGACTACCACCCCGACGAGCCCACGCGCTTCCTCCTGTACCTGGACGCAAACAACCTGTACGGCTGGGCCATGTCCCAGTGCCTGCCGACCGGAGACTTCGAGTGGCTCAGCCGTGAGGAAATCCAGGCGTTGGACATTGCGGCGCTGGACGCAGAGGCCGATCGAGGCTACATCTTGGAGGTGGACCTCCACTACCCCGCGCGCCTACACGACCTGCACAAGGACCTTCCCTACTGCTGCGAGACGAAGCGTCCGCCAACAGGGAAGTTCCCCAAACTGTTGACGACCCTGGACGACAAGACGCACTACATCTGTCACTACAGGGTCTTGCAGCAGGCGCTGCAAAACGGATTGGAGCTGGTCGCGGTGCATCGGGCGATCTCGTTTCGCCAGTCGCGGTGGTTGGAACCGTACATCCTGATGAACACGGAGCTGCGGAAGAGGGCCAAGACGAAGTTTGAACAGGACTTCTTCAAGCTCATGAACAACGCGGTCTTTGGCAAGACCATCGAGAATGTACGGAAGCGCCTCAACGTGAAGCTGGTGTGCACCCCGGAGAAGTTTTCCAAGTACGTCGCCAGATCCAACTTCCTGGACCGGACGTACTACACGGAGGACGTGGCCCTGGTGCATCTGTCCAAGGTCAACATCGTGTTGGACAAGCCCGTCTACGTAGGCATGACAGTCCTGGAGCTGAGCAAGTGGCTCATGTACGAGTTCCTGCGCAAGATGAAGGAGCGCTACGGTGACCGCCTCACCGTGGACTACATGGACACAGACAGCTTTGTCTTTGACATCGTGTCCCAGGACGTCTACGCCGAGATGAAGGAACACCTGGACGACTTCGACACCAGCGGCTATCCGAGGTCCCACCCCTGCTACAGCCCCGTCAACGCCAAGGTCATTGGAAAGTTTAAGGACGAGTGCAACGGCCTGTCCTTATTCGAGTACCTCGGCCTGCGGTCCAAATTATACTTTATGGACATTGAGGACGCGGCGACAGGCGGCAGCAAGGCTCTCAAGCGGGCCAAGGGGGTGGCGAAGGGCGTTGTCAAGAACGTCCTCACCCCCGACGACTACAGAGAGTGCCTGTTTGAGGGGGTCCAAAAGCGCACCACCAACGTCCGCTTCCAGTCCCACTTGCACCGGGTCTACACCGTGGAAGTGGACAAGCTGAGCCTCAGCCCGACCGACGACAAGCGGTGCGTCCTCCCCGACGGCATCCACACTCTGCCGTGGGGACACAAGGACGTCCCGCCGCTACCAGCCAGGAGAGGAGATCGACGGATGGAGGTGGATGGTGAGGAGGAGGAGGGGCAGCCCCAGGATGAAGACGAGGAAGAGGAATTCCCAGTTTAGTTTTAATATTAATTTTAAGAAAAATTTGTAAATAGTATTTGTAAGAAAATATAATAGCTTTATGTACAGCACGAACCTGAGTTGTTTATTTCCTCCCCTTTGCTCACTCAAAAGCCGGTAGGCTCAGAAAAACTAAAGTGAAAGGCGTTATGGGCCGTTTGGCCCGAGCCGTGCAGCTTAAAAAGCCCCCGCCAACCGGGAGCGGTTGGCGGCGCGTGTCGGGGGATGGCCCTGAAGGAGTTGCCCAGGAAGGAGTTGCTAAGTGGTTTGCTGACGCTCAAGGTTGCACCCTTGAATTGCTCAGCGGCTTGCTGTCGTGACGCGCCCTCTTTGGCCGCCACCGCTTGGCGGGGGCTCAGCCAGTGACACGCGCCGCTGGTATATAAACCTGAGGTCCAGCCCCGCTGCCTCAGTTTTGCTAATTTTTTTAAATTTAGTAAGGAGAAAGGAGAAATGAAAACACAAGCTTTATCATTATGAGGCATGTATTGTACAGTAATAAGGTTACATACACATACTACAAAAACCTTACAAATTAGTTTTAAGCGAATATGGAGTGGAAGAGCCTGAGGACCAGAGCGTCGTTGGCGGCGGGAGCGGCAGGGTCGAAGAGCTGGACGTAGTCGCTGAGTGACGTGCGGAGAACAGCCCGGCAGTACAGGTAAGTGAGGCAGTAGTAGCCGCAAACAGAGGTATCGTAGCCCTGGAGTCGATACCTGTTGTAGACATAGTGGCGGTGATGAGGATTGCGCCTCAGGAACATTTGAAAGTCGGCCTGGTATGGCGGCCTTCCGTAGCTGTCCAGGTACTCGAGTCTGTCCTCTTCCGAGCAGTAAAACGCCACCCAGTGTTCGCCTCCCTCGGTGTGTGCTACCGTGTTGGACACGATGGCGGTGAGAGGCTTGACTGGCACGTCCGGTAGTTGGTCAGAGGCGTAGACCGCAACGTTCCTCAGTCCGGGGATCCTCACCAGGCATTCTCTGATCTGGACGGTATTCATCGTGGACGGAAGCAACACAGGCAGCTCGTGGCTAACGACACACTGGACTCGTCCACCTCGAGCTGCCTGTGTTGCTTCCGTCCACGATGAATACCGTCCAGATCAGAGAATGCCTGGTGAGGATCCCCGGACTGAGGAACGTTGCGGTCTACGCCTCTGACCAACTACCGGACGTGCCAGTCAAGCCTCTCACCGCCATCGTGTCCAACACGGTAGCACACACCGAGGGAGGCGAACACTGGGTGGCGTTTTACTGCTCGGAAGAGGACAGACTCGAGTACCTGGACAGCTACGGAAGGCCGCCATACCAGGCCGACTTTCAAATGTTCCTGAGGCGCAATCCTCATCACCGCCACTATGTCTACAACAGGTATCGACTCCAGGGCTACGATACCTCTGTTTGCGGCTACTACTGCCTCACTTACCTGTACTGCCGGGCTGTTCTCCGCACGTCACTCAGCGACTACGTCCAGCTCTTCGACCCTGCCGCTCCCGCCGCCAACGACGCTCTGGTCCTCAGGCTCTTCCACTCCATATTCGCTTAAAACTAATTTGTAAGGTTTTTGTAGTATGTGTATGTAACCTTATTACTGTACAATACATGCCTCATAATGATAAAGCTTGTGTTTTCATTTCTCCTTTCTCCTTACTAAATTTAAAAAAATTAGCAAAACTGAGGCAGCGGGGCTGGACCTCAGGTTTATATACCAGCGGCGCGTGTCACTGGCTGAGCCCCCGCCAAGCGGTGGCGGCCAAAGAGGGCGCGTCACGACAGCAAGCCGCTGAGCAATTCAAGGGTGCAACCTTGAGCGTCAGCAAACCACTTAGCAACTCCTTCCTGGGCAACTCCTTCAGGGCCATCCCCCGACACGCGCCGCCAACCGCTCCCGGTTGGCGGGGGCTTTTTAAGCTGCACGGCTCGGGCCAAACGGCCCATAACGCCTTTCACTTTAGTTTTTCTGAGCCTACCGGCTTTTGAGTGAGCAAAGGGGAGGAAATAAACAACTCAGGTTCGTGCTGTACATAAAGCTATTATATTTTCTTACAAATACTATTTACAAATTTTTCTTAAAATTAATATTAAAACTAAACTGGGAATTCCTCTTCCTCGTCTTCATCCTGGGGCTGCCCCTCCTCCTCCTCACCATCCACCTCCATCCGTCGATCTCCTCTCCTGGCTGGTAGCGGCGGGACGTCCTTGTGTCCCCACGGCAGAGTGTGGATGCCGTCGGGGAGGACGCACCGCTTGTCGTCGGTCGGGCTGAGGCTCAGCTTGTCCACTTCCACGGTGTAGACCCGGTGCAAGTGGGACTGGAAGCGGACGTTGGTGGTGCGCTTTTGGACCCCCTCAAACAGGCACTCTCTGTAGTCGTCGGGGGTGAGGACGTTCTTGACAACGCCCTTCGCCACCCCCTTGGCCCGCTTGAGAGCCTTGCTGCCGCCTGTCGCCGCGTCCTCAATGTCCATAAAGTATAATTTGGACCGCAGGCCGAGGTACTCGAATAAGGACAGGCCGTTGCACTCGTCCTTAAACTTTCCAATGACCTTGGCGTTGACGGGGCTGTAGCAGGGGTGGGACCTCGGATAGCCGCTGGTGTCGAAGTCGTCCAGGTGTTCCTTCATCTCGGCGTAGACGTCCTGGGACACGATGTCAAAGACAAAGCTGTCTGTGTCCATGTAGTCCACGGTGAGGCGGTCACCGTAGCGCTCCTTCATCTTGCGCAGGAACTCGTACATGAGCCACTTGCTCAGCTCCAGGACTGTCATGCCTACGTAGACGGGCTTGTCCAACACGATGTTGACCTTGGACAGATACACCAGGGCCACGTCCTCCGTGTAGTACGTCCGGTCCAGGAAGTTGGATCTGGCGACGTACTTGGAAAACTTCTCCGGGGTGCACACCAGCTTCACGTTGAGGCGCTTCCGTACATTCTCGATGGTCTTGCCAAAGACCGCGTTGTTCATGAGCTTGAAGAAGTCCTGTTCAAACTTCGTCTTGGCCCTCTTCCGCAGCTCCGTGTTCATCAGGATGTACGGTTCCAACCACCGCGACTGGCGAAACGAGATCGCCCGATGCACCGCGACCAGCTCCAATCCGTTTTGCAGCGCCTGCTGCAAGACCCTGTAGTGACAGATGTAGTGCGTCTTGTCGTCCAGGGTCGTCAACAGTTTGGGGAACTTCCCTGTTGGCGGACGCTTCGTCTCGCAGCAGTAGGGAAGTTCCTTGTGCAGGTCGTGTAGGCGCGCGGGGTAGTGGAGGTCCACCTCCAAGATGTAGCCTCGATCGGCCTCTGCGTCCAGCGCCGCAATGTCCAACGCCTGGATTTCCTCACGGCTGAGCCACTCGAAGTCTCCGGTCGGCAGGCACTGGGACATGGCCCAGCCGTACAGGTTGTTTGCGTCCAGGTACAGGAGGAAGCGCGTGGGCTCGTCGGGGTGGTAGTCCGGGCACCTGTCGTGGTTGGCCTTGGCGTAGCGGGTGATGGCCTGTGAGATGCCTCCTCGGATCCCCTGCTCCACAAACAGGTACATGTCAAAGTCCTGCAGCGTGTCCAGCTCCACACCGCAGGTCTTGAGCATCACGTCCCACGCGTAGGACGGCAGGGTGTAGTAGTGGGCGGGGTCCAGCCCGTACTCTGCCAGCGAGGTGTCGCGGAACTGCTCAAAGACATCGGTGAGCAGGGCGATGTCGCATCGCAGGTACTTGTCCGCGTAGTCCTTGAGGTGCCGACACTCGAAGGCTCGCCACACGTTGAGGGCGTGCTCGTACTCCTCGTCCTTGATGTCCTCCAGGGTCATGGAGTTCCTGAACGCCTCCTTGGGCGGCAACTCCCTGGTCCTATACAGCATGTCGTAGGACGTAACGAAGTCGTAGGGGAACACGCCCTTCCTACGCACCAGGTCGAACAGCCGGTCGTCGGGGAAGCGCTTCCTCGTCTCACGCATCCTGTCCGTGGGAAGTCCCGCCGCCAGGTTGGCCAGGCTCATGGACAGGAACCTGTAGGTGTCCAGGAAGCGCACCGCGAAACTGCTCTGACGTTGGTTGTCCCCAGGCTGACCAAAGTGAAACCGCTTGGTAAAGGCGATGTAGCGCTCTTCGGTGTGCGCCAGCACGTCCACATCACCGGGGTCGATGGCCAGCTCCCGCACTACGAAGTGGGCGTCGTAGTTGGACAGGTTGTGAAAGTAGCAGTTGATGTGTCGCTGCTCCCGGTACCTGAGGTTGCACGAGCGGTGAGCGGCTCCTCGGAACTCGTAAGGCGGGGCGTGGTTGTGGTCCCGCACCTTAACGTCCTGGTCCGTGAACTCCTTCCCGCAAAGGTAGCAGTGAGTCGCCGCCAGGTACTCGTCCATCTCCTGCTGGGTCAGAGAAGGGTGTAGAGCTCTCGTGCTGAATAGGAACTCCCACAGCGTCAGCACGTCCATCTTCAACCTTTCCATGAAGACCTTGGACGCGTCAGCTCCGAAGTAGACGCGGGGCTCAAACTCCTCCAGACTGAGCGAGTCCACAATCTGATAGGCGAAGGCGTATGGGACGTGCAGTTGCAGAGGCCTCGTGCCGGACGGTGCTTCCGCAGGGTCAGCTGCGACGGGCTGCAGAGCACACTCAAAGTCGGCGTAGACGCAAAAGCGCTCGCGCCGAGTGTACTCGGGGTGGACGAAGCGGATCTGCTGCTTCTTCGGTAAGTCCAAGCGGAGGGGAGCCTTGGCGTAGCAGTATCGCATGTGCTCCTCCAGACGCTCGGCACCGGACAGTTGCAGCTTGTTGGGCTGGTTGTCAAAGTGAGCGAAGCATCGCTTACACACGTGGATGGCGTGACCGTGAGACGTCAGCTGGTGTCGCACAAGCCTGCTGACGTTCGCGATGTAGGCGTAGTGACTGTCCCCGCCGGTGGTCACGTACAGCAGGTCCCGGTGATCCTCCAACTCCCGCTTGCAGATCTTCAGCGGGAACACCCGGTCCTGGAACTTTGGCGATCCGTCGGGGCGTCTCCCCACCATGGCGCGCTCGATCCCATACACATTGACGCTGATGGCGTTCCTCCTCTCAAAGACCTTGATGTCCTTCACAGCCACGGGGAAGCGTAGGCCGGTCCAATCATAGTGAGCCATGACGTCCGGTGTGTACGATGTGGGTCTCTCCGGGTGTCGCGCGACGAACTTGGCCAGGACGGCATACGCGAAGCACATGTCATCGAGGTTGCGCACGTTGATGACGGCGCGCGTCTCGCAGATGGTCTTGGGAAGCTGGACGAACCGGGCTCCGCGTTCTCCCAACGGGGTGTAGAGATTGACGCGGATCTCCAGGTCGCGTATCCGGAGATAGCTCCACCCGCTGCCCACTAGGAGGCACTGCTCCTTCTCTTCCTCCAGCTTGTGGAAGGACGCCGACAGGAAGTCCTCCAAATTGGACGCGGCGGTGAGAGGCACGTTCTTCGTCTTGAAGGCTCGCAGACAGGTGGCTCCGTGGACGTTGGAGAATTCGCACTCCAGGAACATGTTGACCTTGATGTTTGGGTGTCGGGTCCTGACGTCAGCCAGCAGTTCCAGGACGCTGTCGAACAGCAGCACCAGCGCGTCCTCCACGGACAAGAAGTCCTCCATGGGCCGGGACAGACCGAAGGTCAGGAGGCGTCCGCGGAACCCCCGTTGGATGGTGCGGAACGCGGGCAGTCCCCCACCCACCATCCCGGCAGGTGCCGTGCTCGGTTCGGGCTGGGGCTCACGGCTGGGTCGAGGCTCGCGGCTGGGTCCGGGCTGGGGCTCGTGGCTGGGTCCGGGCTGGGGCTCGTGGCTGGGTCGAGGCTCGTGGCTGGGTCCGGGCTGGGGCTCGTGGCTGGGTCGAGGCTCACGACCGGACCGGGGCTCGGGTGATAGGACGGGCAGGTGCGGCATCTCGTCCACAACGAGGTTCCTCACGACGGGGCAGTTTTCAGCCTCGTGCTTGTCCCGGTTGTAGCGCCGGGTGAAGCCTCGGTCGCAGTAGGCGCACGCGAACCTCATGCCGCGGTGGGCGCACGCCACGTGCTGCTGGAGATAAGCGGCCCTGCGGAAAAGGGCGCCGCACTCGGGACAGCGGACCCTGTTGGCGTGCACCAGCTGCACGTGACGCCGGAGCAGGTCCTCGCGGGCGAATCGCCGCCCGCACGCGTTGCACTCGGGCCGTGGGTCTCTGAGGGGTGGCATTGCGGTGGAGGAGGTCGAAGCCGGCGGGATCGCACCGTGGACCGCTTCCATGTGGTGGTGAAGATCCTCGGGGCTCGCCAGGGCGACGGAGCACAACAGGCATGGACGGCCTGCGAACAGGAAAACAAGTCCTATTAGTTACCTCGATAAACATGAGGGTGAGGAACTGGCGACCTCTTCCTCATCTCGTTCACCAGTTTGAGCCCAGTATAAACAAGGGTGAGGAATTGCACAGAGGCCTGGCGACCTCTTCCTCATCTCGAACGTCAGTTTGAGCCTAGTAATACAAGGGTGAGGAACTGACCATAGGCTGACAGCCCCTTGTTTACTACTTGAATCTGTTTACTCGACTAAAGCCGTTTACTCTCTCGAAAACAAATCATTAGTACTGACGGTTTCTTGTTTAACGTAAAAACCGTGTCTGACGCTTGATCGTGAGGAACTGCACAGAGGACTGGCGACCTCTTCCTCATCTCAATTGCCAGTTTGAGCCCAGTATATACAAGGGTGAGGAATTGCACAGAGGCCTGACGACCTCTTCCTCATCTTGAACGCCAGTTTGAGCCCAGTAATACAAAGGTGAGGAACTGAACAGAGGCTGGCAGCCCCTTGTTTACTACTTGAATCTGTTTACTCGGCTAAAGCCGTTTACTCTCTCTCAAAAACAAGTCATTAGTACTGACGGTTTCTTGTTTAACGTAAAAAACCGTGCCTGACGCTTGATCGTGAGGAACTGCATATAGGACTGGCGACCTCTTCCTCATCTCAATCGTCAGTTTGAGTCCAGTAATACAAGGGTGAGGAACTGTGGATGAGGATATCGGAGAAATGCTTAACAAATCTACTGGCGGTTTCCTATTTAACCTAAAACCGTACCTGGCGCTTGGTCGTGAGGAGTGGGAGGATGAACTGCTGCGAGGTGGCGTCGCAGGTTGTCGCTTCGCCTGAAGCGTCGCCCGCAGACGTCGCAGTCGAAATGGCGGTCCCTGTGAGCGGCTGCCGTGTGACGAGCCAGGTTTCCAGCGTTCGCGAAGACGCGACCGCAGACCTCACACATACGAGGAACAGCCATCTGCAACATAGTAGCCCTTCTAATAGTAGACAGAAATAAATTACAAGAATAGCTCCTATAACATTCCTAACACTGTTACACACATTTATCTTTGTTTCGCTCGCACATGGCGATTTTAATCTCGTCTATAATTCTACTAAGCAAAACCAAATTTTATTTTCCACTGTGATATATAAAATATTAAATATTAATTTTAGCTAATTGGGATTTAGAGCATTGGTAAATCGGCTGATGAAAAGATAAATTAAATGTTACTTACATTTTAAGATATCCAAAGAGAAAACTCCACACAGTCGCACAAGCACAGGTTGTAAAGTGTATCTCGGAGACAGCAATACTTCGTCCGCGCAGTAAGAGCTCCAAAGACAAACTGATGAAACCCTCGAGGACGCGCTTATAAATAACACTCCGGTCGGGAGGAGGTCTCGCCGGAGGAGTGAGGGAAAGTCGCTAATGAGTAAACAACCCCGGGCGGTCACGTAGGCCCTAGCACGCGCCTCGACACGTGACTCCGCGGAGCCGCTCATCGGGGGGGGGGGGGGACTTGCATCCTCACCGTGCCTTTGCTGGTTTTGAACCATCGTGATGGGTCTGGAAGACCGCTGATGAGTAAACAGCCAAGATCTCATGAGGAAAACGCGTTTAAAAATTAATAGCGGGCCTGTTTAACGGTGGATTCTCAATTTTCTTTAAGGGATGGTTTACTTAGGCCGTCGCCCGGCATGTGGTGAAGTTTCGTCAAAATCGGTCGGTAAACAGCTGAGATCCCATGAGGAAAACGCGGTTATAAATTAATAGCGGGCCTGTTTAACGGGGGATTTTCAATTTTCTTTAAAGGATGGTTTACTTAGGCCGCCGCCCGACATGTGGTGAAATTTCATCAAAATCGGTCGGTAAACAGCTGAGATCCCATAAGGAAAACGCGTTTAAAAATTAATAGCGACCTTGTTTAATGGCGGATCTATGGGGTTCTTACGTCATTCGCTTCCTCTGGGATAGGCCTACATTCTGGAAAAAGTCCCGTGGGAATCGGTGAGTAAATAGGCTAGTTATTAATTTTTGAAAGTTTTTTTCCTCATCACGAAAAATGTTGCAGACGGGGGGGGGAGGTCCGAGCTTGGCTATGGGGAAGGTCGGGGGGGGGAGATGACGTCAGGGGGGGGATGACGTCATGGGGGGGGCCCTCGAGGGTGACCTTGGGGTCAAGGTCAAGGTCGGGGGGGGGGATGACGTCATGGGGGGGGGTGACCTTGCATCCTCACATCCTCACTTTCGCCTGTGCTGGTTTTGAATCGGCTATGGCCCCCTACTCAGTACTCAGTCCACATCTTTTTACGATCAACACGAGCCTTGACGATCTTTTTACGAGACTGGCTCATCGCTACAACACGGGCGTGTCGTGAAGTAAGCCGATGACACGAATCTCTGCTCCAAAGCAGACTTAAGAGTCTTCATCACCGGAAGTTGCTAGACGCTATCTTGGAGTTTTGCTCCATAAGGCCAATGTTAACTTTGTGCCTCCATTATTCCTCACCTGATCGTCACATACAATTCATTTTGGTGTCAAATTAAAGGTTTCGCCGTCCTCTAGGGAAATACAATATAGATTTTTTTAATTTGGGTACTATAGTCGCATAGTAATTAGTTTAATTTTGAACTGAAACACTGTACATGTTCTCATTAATTTGTAACAAAATCCAAATTCGACTATTGTATTTCCATAGAGGACGAGGAAACCTTTAATTTGACACCAAAATTAATTGTTTGTGACGATCAGGTGAGGAGTAATGGGGGCACAAAGTTAACATTGGCCTTATGGAACAAAACACCAAGATGGCGTCCGGCAACTTCCGGTGATGAAGACTCTTAACAAAACTGACTTGGAATTCCGGACCTTTGTTGACTACAGGATGAGGTCAGTTTTTTAAGGGTGGGCTCGAATCACGAAACATTTGGAGTTTTTACCTGCTTGTCCCACAAGGCCAATGCTAACTTTCAAAGCTCGTCGCCCCTCAATGGATTATCCGAAATCATTGATTTCCAGCTCGTATTAAAGAGCAAAAATATTCCTAGTGATTTTAGTGAATGAAATTTCCATTTAAACCCTCCAAAACCGTCCGTTTTGGAGGAGGCAATTTGTCTGGTTTTCGACCCAGAACAGCGAGTTAAGGCTTCATGACTCTCATTAGTTGTTATATATATATATATATATATATATATATATATATATATATATATATATTAGTCTCATAATTCACTCATTCCTGTACAATGTATGCCAGATTATCTCTCAAATGGTTTTCCTAATTTGTATTTTTAAACATCAATCAAGGTCAAACCGCCAGTGCATTGTTGACGACATAGCTTTTGTATTCACATATACACAGGTACACTCAGGTACTGCATGGGACAAAATTTCGAATACCTGGTCAAACAGAATTTGTTGGTTTGATAACAAATGTAAGGTAATAATACCTACAATATTTAAATATGTGACTTTCTATTTCAGGGCTTTTTATGCAAATAGATTGTACACCAACATAGGCTAGGCATATTAGGAAAGTTAGCGGAAAGTTTAGGTACAGTCCTAATCACCATTGTTCTTTATGTTTTTTGGGTCGCTGAACACGAATATGAGGTTTGCTGACAGATATTATGCCCGGAAAATGTTTTTTTTTGCGAAAAACTTGAAAATTTGGTCAATTTTTTAGGTTTTTTGGCTAAATCTCGGTAAATATGGATTTTGTGAAAAAACTATGCATTGAAAAATTAAAGCACATAACATTTACTACAAATTTCACATATAATACTTTTTCCTACGACAAACCATTACGCCGCTAGAGCGCACTAAAAATGGCCAGAAGTACCAAAAATAAAAATAAACGCTAAATGCTGCCTTTTTACATTAGGTTTCCGTGGAAACGACCCATGCTACGATAATTTTAACTATTTATTCATGATAATAAACTGAAACACGCTTAAAAATAAACAAACTAGTATGTCCACTGACCACAAGCCTCCACATGAAAGAAATATCTGACTAAAATCAAATCGGGAAAAATGTGGAAAAAAAACAAATGTAGAATGACTTTTATATTAAAATTATTTGATACATGTAGAAACAGTATAATTAAATGTACAATAGTTTTTTTAAATAATGGTAATTACCTCATCAATATCTAAGGGTTGGTTGGTAGGATCATGTAATTCAATCTCTTTAGGTTGAAGGTTGGCATTCCATCCGCCCCTTTTTCGTCGGTGGGCCCGAGAGGAGAGAAACATCTGCTTCTTCCACATCCTCCTGTGCTTCTAAGGATTCCTCAAGCGTAGGAAACTGAGGGCCAGGTTTATCTTTGAGATCCAAATCTTCAGCCTCGTCCTCTTGTTGGTCAAGGGCCACCGATGCGTTGTTGCATGATCTGTGAACGCAGTTTATGCATAGATCAGTGCAACTTAGCCCCCCCTTTTTGCAGCTGCAGTTTCGTGCACAGGTTTTGGTGCACTTGCATGTTACCAACTTAAGCAGTTCGGGGGGAGCTGGATCCAAAAGGGTTGTGATTGGTTCGAGCCCGTTGGTGGTCCTCTTCCAACCCCAATCCTCGGCTCGCTTATCAACACCCATCCATTGCTGTACTTGATGGTAAACTCTGTAGCTGTGTTGTGTTGCTCCACCTGCTGAGGGTGGAAGCGCAGCTATTTTTGATGATGCCTTAAACGCTGCCTTCTTGTAGTTGAGGAAGCGCAGGTGGTTTAAAGAGGGTGCAGTCCTCCCGTTATAGCCATACACTTCGACCAAGAATCGTTCTCCAGCTTCTGCTATGCTTTGTGGAGTAGCGTAACTGTTTTTGAAAACATTGATAACATCACCGAGGTCAGGATTTTTAGTGAGTGTTTTCACAAATTTCAATTTTCCCTGGTTGAATGGTGCAGAAGTCGTGTCACATCCACTCATTGCGTGTAAAAACAGAATATTCTCTGCAACAGTTTTGCTCTTTACAGCAAGGAGTGGAGAGTATGTAGTCGATGGAGTTTTGCCCTTTCCTGGCTTCAAGAAGAAAACGTTTTTTTCCTTGCACAAACCAATTAGAATAATCAATAAATCAACATCCTCTCCAACAACGACGACGTTCTCATTAGAGTTTGCCAATGACAGCGCTTCTGTCACTATCAATGTGTCCGCATCTTCATATGCTTGTTTCCAAGATATATTTTGTGAGTTCATCTTACTTATTATCATGGAAATTAGTCTTTTCTTGTTATTAGGGTTGGCTAGAAATTTTTCTTTCGTTGTGGTTGGGGTCATATTTTCATCAAAGAGAATATCTGCAGAAGTAGTTTTCATTGCTCTTTTCAATCGTTCGGAACTTTTTGTTCCACCTTGCAGATGTTCGGGGTAGCCGTCAAAAACAACTCTTATCTGAGCTCCATATTTGGTTATAATGTAGTCAATGTATCTGTCACATATTTTAGAGAAGGGTTGATGCTCTGGCCACACAACTTTGTGTAGTAGGAACCCACCATCCATAACATACTGCACTTGACCATGGAAGTGCTTGTTTTCAATGGGGACAAGTGCTTTATACAAATTTGATTTGGTTCCTTTTCGCAAACCGTTATTATCAAACAACGAGAAAGAGTATGGACCCAGGTCGTAAGACAAGAAGTGTTCTAGTTCTTCATCAGAATTCTTAGCGACGCTGATACGTTGAAACAATGTCGTGGGGTTTATGGTGAAGAATTCGTTCTCTACTTTCATCGCGTTGTTCATTATGGCAAGTGGCTGGACTCGGTCTGCTCGTCTGAATTTGACATTACCAAAGTTAAAGTTGTCAACAACTCTTTCAATGCCTTTCATCCCTTTTTCCCAAGCACTATGGCTGTCAACCCTGTGGTCAGCAACAATCCCTGTGCTAAGAGAAAATAAATGGGGGTTTTGTGGGAACGGGAAATGTTCCTGCAACCAGTCATACATCTTGGCGCAATCCTTGTTATCACGTATGATTCTTGCATCTCCCAGACCATGATGCTGATGTGAGGTTTCGAATGAAACACCGCAGTAATTTTCTATTTGTTCACAAACGTGGTGCCCTGCTGTCCACGACATGGTCCACCTTGCCTGAATGCCTTCCTCTACCCCTCGCCCATGGGTCAGGCCCCCGCTAACCTTCATGCTCCTCATGAGGAATTGTTCTATCAGCATATCAGTCCACGTTCCTGACCAGAACTTGGTGGCTGACCGACGTACCGTAAAGCAACCTTCATCAGCAAATTGTTGGTACTCATGGGGAGTCATAGTTTCCTTCAAGTTCAACATGTCCTGGAGGTACAGGTGTGCGGATTTAGCATAATGAAAATGGCCTGATGAATGGAAATAAGGCAGCATCCTCCAGACTATTTCCAGGTGTAACTCCCAATTCCCAGTCCTCTCAGCCAGAATGAACAACTTTATAAGATTTACCATTTCTATGTACTGCACCCACAGCTTAGAGGTTGGACCATATGGGGGCTGTTTCAAACGTTCCAGCTGGTCATAAACCTGCTGTCTGATTTCTTGACATTCAGAAGGGTCCGCGGAAAGGATCACAGATTGATCAAAATCACACAGAATTTCTTCCAGCTGCGTTACTGTACCCGAGGGGAGGGTTATCATGTTCATGATGATCTTCATAAGAGCAGCATGTGCTAAAATATGGGCTCTTACAGCTCTGTAGTATGCATGGCCGGTCATCATTTTCTCAATTGTATTCATGGCGTAGCAGGTGTGAACTAAATCCTTCCATCCACTGCCATTCATTGGGTAACACACTGATCCTAAATATGACATGAGTAAATGAAACCCGCCTAGTCGAATTACCACATTTTTAAGCATGGGGTCATCACTATTAGCTACAATGAACCGTGCTTTATTGTAGAGCGGTTGGTCAAATGTGACCAGGCACCATTTTTGTCCATTAGCCTTGCACCTCTCGGCTGACTCCAGCAATGCAGTGTAGATTGTGTCATACTCGGAAGGAGGCGAATTGATGAAAGGAAGGCACGCGGTGTACGTTCTCTGAAAGGCGAGACCCTTTGTTGCTTGTTCCATAAATGCATTCCATCCAATGGAAAAGTTTTTTTGCTTACTGAACAACCATAGAATTTCAAGAGCTGATGGATACGTGCTCTGGGATGCAGCAAATTTGTAGGAGAGATCTTTAATTTTAATGGCATTCAACCCATCGCCAACCTCTTTTGCTTCAAAATGTTTTAAACTTACATGGCCGAATCTTCCAACGACATCTGCAGCTGGTATCTTTGTCATTCTCTGAATAGGTGTATCTGGAGGTACAGCAGAAGCTGGAGAAACAGTAACAACCCCTCCCATGACATGGAATGTGTTGTACCCATGTATTGTCTGAGTGTTAAAGTCTGCATTGTCATACACAAACTGCATAAATCCATTTTCAACTACTTTTTCCTGTGAATTCAGGGTTGATGAAATTTCAAATCGCACCGCTTCTGAGTAACTGCTGCAGAATCCCAACGAACTCAATACATCGAGCAACTTCCGGGATCCAAACTTTTTATAGACAAACGCTGCCAACCCCACTTGTAAGTTTGACAGAAACGACCGAGGCCTTACAGCACTGATAATACTGTGAGAAATAGCTTGGCATTTATTTTTCCATTTCTTAGTATCTTCCCCCTTTTTCCTGTTCAGAATCAAAGTTTGCAGAAAATGTTCGAGTGTTTCAGGAATGACTGACTTCACCTCTTCTAGAAATCGGTCTGGAGCAGGGTACTCTTTGACATCATACACCTGTGATCGGATGTCATCACAAATAATTTTTGTCGCTGCTTCCACAACACGAAGCCTCTCTTCTGCTTCAGACTTACACTTATGCTCATACCATGCATCGTTCAATATTTTTTCCCCTGTACTTTTGAAACAAACAACCGTCTTCTTTCTCTTGTTGGTGTTGAACATTATACACTCCCCATATTTCTCTGCAAGTCTGGCCTTGACTGTTTTGGGTTCTGGCACATAGTCTCCTTTTATCTCTCCAACTAGTTTGTCTAATGAGAACTGACATTCATCATTGCTGCTTTCAAGGTATTTATATACATATTGCATTGCAGCATCAATTTCAAGTGCAAATGGACCTCGCTTTTTAGAAGCTGCTGTTGGTCGTTTTGCTTTTGCAGACAGTTCTATACGACACCTGTGGTGATATTGTGCATTATGTGCGACCAAGTCAGGAACATGCTCAATCCGGCGAAGTATATCCCGTCCATACTCATTATCAAGATCTTGGGCATCCTTAATAACAGAATTTCTCAAACTTTGAGTCTTGTCACGTACTTGATATACAACATCCCGTTCATTTAGGGGTTTCTTGTATTCCACAGCCAAAAAAGTATCAGTTATTTCAAAACCACATATGAAGCAGTGAGATTTGAAGCAAAACCTGTTTACTGCTGATCTGGTTAGTTGAGGTTTAGCAGTGTTTAATAATTCCTCTTGCTTTTTTAAAAAGGCAACAATAGATCGGTCGTCTGTATATGATTTCCTACATTTTTCATGTACTCTGACAGACGTTTGTCGTTTTAAACTAACACTTTTGCCATCTTTCCTTTTTTTGCTAGCTTCAGTAAACGATAAAACTCCTTTTTCTTTCACTGTTGACACTTTTAAACCTTGATCTTCTAGCGGCAATTCACAAATAAAACACGCAGACATTGCGACATTGATAAATAACCACTTAAAAAATGACACAATAAAAAAATGAATATTGTGAATCAACAATAACAAAGGTAAATTAATAAATATCAGATGTTTTGATTGATCAGCTGTTCTTGTTTTAATTGATTGATTGATTTGACTGAGTTTAAACAAATTTAAAACCTGACAACTTTAATACTATAAAAAGTGTAATTACTATATACACACTACTGGTCCATGGTGAGTCCAAAGTTTTCCAAAATCGTAATTTAATGATAACAAAAGTATTAAACCATGAAACTCCTTCAAATATAGTTAAAATTATCGTAACATGGGTCGTTTCCACGGAAACCTAATGTAAAACGGCAGCATTTAGCGATAATTTTTATTTTTGGTACTTCTGGCCATTTTTAGTGCGCTCTAGCGGCGTAACGGTTTGTCGTAGAAAAAGGTATTATATGTGAAATTTGTAGTAAATTTTATGTGCTTTAATTTTTCAATGCATAGTTTTTTCACAAAATCCATATTTACCGAGATTTAGCCAAAAAACCTAAAAAATTGACCAAATTTTCAAGTTTTTCGCAAAAAAAAACATTTTCCGGGCATAATATCTGTCAGCAAACCTCATATTCGTGTTCAGCGACCCAAAAAACATAAAGAATAATGGTGATTAGGACTGTACCTAAACTTTCCGCTAACTGCCACTTATATTCCTAATATGCCTAGCCTAAGATTGTTGAATTGTTGATAATGATACAATTTGTGAATACTTAGGTGTTATACTCTCGATGGAAGGTTAACTTTACATATCAATATTCTACATAATATATTTAAATCATCCATCAGGAAATCTAAACTGTTAAAGAAAATTCTGTTACGAACACTTGTTGAGAAACTTACATTTCATTTTGGTCAATTCTAGGATTCAGCAAGGAGTAGTTTGCTGGAGTCTCCATTTTTCCGAAGTAATGCAATATCAATTGAGGATTTCACAGATTTTGAACTATTAAAGAGACACCTAGTATTAAGGAATTAGTATCCATTACGATATTTGTCGTATGACACTATTCAAATGTATTTTGACCAATACCGATGATAAAGAAGTTTTAAGTTTGAGTGGTAGTTTAGAGGTATTTGATACACTAACTGATAACTGCCCAGAGTCACAATGTTGTAGGTATAGGCGTAATTTGGGGGTGGCAAGGAGGGCATTTGCCCCCTCCCACCCTATTAATGTGGAGGAAATATGATTGCAATATATGAAAACTCACATTAATCACGAATCGTCCATGTTTGCCCCTCAAATAAAAATACTGATATTATGCTTATGGTTAGAATAAATTTGCTAAAATAATAAGTCAGTTTCTTCAAATTACGACAAGGCAGCGTTCTTTATTTACCAGAACAACGCTAGTTGACGTAGTTCTCGCGATCGCTCGTAGGTGGCGGCGGCGTCGCCAGTGTCGGTCAGACTGGTTGACAAGCCGCCATCTTGGAGGAGGGTCCAGTAAGTGAGGTCCCCTCAGTGATTGTGTGTTGTGTTACTGGTCTCCGCCGCATATTGGACTAATCAAAGGTAAATTCCCCGTTTATTCGATTAATTAGACTACCAGTCAAGTATTTTGGTGTGTACGAACACATAACTATTAATATTTTATAGAATGGCGCGGGAAAAGCGAGAATTTGTAAATGTTTGAGGAGGGGGGTGGATCGATCCGAGCCTCTCCTACAACTAGCCCGTATCCAATAAACATTTTAGTCAACTTGTTTATACAATTTGTTTAATACGTCTGCTGTCAAACAAGCGTAGATTGGTCCAAATGAGATGATTTGTCACAGTTATTTATAAAACGACATTGATAAAAGGGTCTGATGTGTAAATATTTGTTTAAGTGACAGCTTGTCCCCAATTCAATGACCTGATCTATTTTATTACCTCGATACAACCAACAGGTCCTTAAAGTAATTGATTTCTCCACGTAAGTTAGTTGAGTAGTATGTATTTGGTAATATTACATGATTTATTTAACGTGTTGTATCATTCGTTGTCGATGAATTGTATAATAAGTTTATATAGATAAGAACGTAGAAAATAAAATAATCTATTATCCAGTTAGTACGATTAGCATTATATAAAACATATTATAGGCAATTGAAAAATGCATTGTATATATTTAAAATTACGATATTTTCCTTAAAATCAAATGTTCTTGTGTAGAATAATTTGTTAACATCGTTCAGTTTATATGTTACACTTTTTACTATAAAAGTATGCTTATAATAAATTGGAATTTATTTCGTCCAGTATTATCAATATGTAGTTTAATTTTGTATCGAATAATCACAAAAGTGTGATACAAGAAATGTACACTGTGACGCCAGGTGTTATTTGATGACGCGTATTTGGGCTCTATTACTTCCATTTGGTCCGCCGCGTCAATAAATCGTTTATTGAATTCATTGTATTCGTTAACTTATTTCAATCATTTGTTTGAGTATATGTTTCCTGTCAGAATAGTGTCATATTGCGATCTCAAATGTTGACTCAACAATTATTAAGGCAAAATCATGATAGAAATTTAGTTACTGTTGTCCCGTAGTAAAAAATTTAGAAACTTTATAAAGTCATATAAGCCGCGAAAGTTAATTTTAAAAACTATACTAATGGTTTATTTGCCTTTAATTTACAGTATGGTTTTATGGGACAAATAAATAGAAAAATGCTGTTTAAATTAAAGATCATCATGAAATAGGTATTTTTAGCAGTATAATATATTAAACATATGCTTATCCAGTAAGCAGGTATTTTCCTCTGTGTTTTAACAAAATTTTAATGGGTAGGGGCCTAAATAAGTTTACGAATAACTTTTGACATAAAAAACATGTTAGGAAATTAACGCCTTTATAACATGATTGGGATTGTTATCTTATAGGTCTAAAAAATGCATAAAACCTTTCCTGTAACTAAATAAAAAAAATGTAGGCTTAGATTTTGTAAATCATAGAGCCTACGTAAGATTTTAACATAAAATAATGTCTTTTAATTTGTATTGCTGTATACAATGTCAGATAAAACTGAGTCTTACTTAAACTTTTTCCCACAAGGGATCATAAGTTACTTAGTTTGATCAACCAACATATTCGGATTGTTGTTTTTGTATGTAAGTACGTTTGCTTCTACAAAGAGAAACAACAGGAAAAGTACATATTTGAAAAAAATCCTCCCTGTGTTATACACTACTGTATTATACACTACAAAAGTAACTTGATAGAATGTAAAACACGAAATAATTAAAAGACCATTAATATTGTTAATACCGAGGATATTATCAATGCATATATAACCGAATGTATACATAGGTATGTGTATATACCCTAATTGTCAAACTCTATTATCAAAATAATATGTTTGATTATAGGGTGATATTTTTTAGTTAGGAATTCTCAATACCTTTATAGTTGTATCCAAACAGAATTTCTATACGCCCGATCGTTAAAATGGAAGGCTTGATTAGGCTTCTGTGCTGCTCTCAGTTGGCTTTATATTAGGCCTACTATAGTCCGATTATCGAAAGAAAGTGACTGGCGGGGCGACAGAACATTATATATCATTACTTCGTGGAAACGTAAAACACAAGGTTAGAAATTTCCAATAAACATAATTTAAATATTCAGTTAAACACAGTTCTATTCTTTTCTCTTCTTTCGATAATCGGCTTATAGTAGGCCTAATATAAAGCCAACTGAGAGCAGTATAGAAGCTTAGGGCCTAATCAATCTTTCCATTTTAACGATCGAGCGTATAGAAATTCTGTTTGGATACAACTATAAAGTAGTAAATTTTTCAAATATTTTGTATCTTATTCCTATGAGTGAATTAAGTTACAGAGAAAAAAAAAATAAATAAGTAAACACGAATCAAGCCATTTTTAATTGTAATTTATGTGTTTTTTAAAATATAACTATCAATATAAACTCATCGGAATAAGATACAAAAAAATTGAAAAATGTGTTTTAAACATGTTTAACTGACGGTTTAAAGGGGTGATAAAAAACCAAACATATTAAAACGACACCACTTTTAACAAATTAGGCTACGTTATTTAAAGCCAAACTCCACGCAATATCCGTTATCGATTTATTAACTAGCGTAAAATAAACTTCAACATTTATTGAAAGGTGTGTTAATAAATACTTCTCGAAGATAAGTTGTATTTGTGTTATATTCTTTTCTATTTGTTGAATGTTTTTCAATATTTCAGATACGGTAGACAATTTTATAATGGCAGGAATTAGTATTTTAAACAAATGACTTAAAGTTTTACTTTAATACAATAAGCTGATTTAAATAGGCTATGGAATTAATGTAAAAGTTAATTCAAGCACTTTACTGCATTGAATACATCCTCCTTGATTCCTCGTAGGCCTAGTAGAAAAATTGCCAAGCTTAATTAAATGTCACAGTTAGTAGTCTGTAGTCAGCGACGACGTTTGTTCAGTTTTAATAACAGAAAACAAAAATTCCTTGACAACATTTAGTTTCTGAAGACGAAAGCGTTTAGAGGAAAATACGAGTAGTTTAACAAATTAATTTCGTTAAAACGCAAAAACGTTTCGTGTCGTTTTCCCTGAACTGTCTGAGCGCTGTATTCTTTCTTTTGTAACTTTTCACTCTAGATATGTAACAAGCTTGTTTTATCAACAAGGAAACTAAAAAAATATCTGTAGCGTGATTTATCTTTATTCTATGCTATATAGGTTGCTGTAGTTATTTTTTCTCTGAAAAATATCAGTATACTTCCGCAAGACAAAGGTGATATAACAGTGATAATGAACAAAGCAGATTAGTCAGCAGAAGCGTACAAACAACTAAACGATTCTAAAACTTATAAACTTCTAGAGAAAGACCAAACAGCTGAGATAAATAACAATATATCTGAATATATACAAGCAAATGTTGCCAACTCAAAAGGCCTAAATAGATAATAATAGAGATGATAATTAACAAGAACCATCAAACTCCAGTCTTCTATCTACTACCCAAATTTCATAAAGGTATTTCCCCACCACCAGGACGACCAATTGTAGCGTGTAAAAGATCACCAACGGAACGGATATCAGCACACTTCTCTTCAACCTTTTGTAAAAGAAGCTGCATCTTACGTCAACAATTCTGATGACTTCATTGAAAAGTTAAAAGTTTTACCTCAACCCTTACCCCAATATGTACAATTAATTAGTAACAATTGATGTTGTGTCATTGTACACAAATTTTAATTACAATGAAGGTATACAAGCTGCTAAATCGCTCCTCAATAAAAAAACGACAAATGCACAACCAACTACAGATTTCCTCACTACATTGATGATTTATACTTAAGTGTAACTGTTTTCGGTTTGAGGATAAACACTACCTTCAGCAGCGTGGAACTGCGATGGGCACGAGAATGGCTCCCTCATATGCTAACTTGTTTATGACAAAACTTGAAAATGACTTCCTAAATACTCAACTCCTGAAACCTCTTTGTTGGATGCGTTTTATAGATGATATTTTTATGATATGGACACACGGTACTGAAAAGCTTAGCGACATTTTAGAATCACTAAACTCATTCAGCAACCTTACAAATTTACATGGTCCATATCATCAGAATCCGTTACATTTTTGGACATTGGCGTTTGTATTGTGAGCAGCATAGTGAAATACAAAATTAATATAAAACCAACCAACACTTTTCAATGTTTGCATTACAGTAGCTGCCACCCAATTTAAGTTAAAAAAATTCTAAAACGTCTACCAACAAAAGCTCAACAACTATGTAGTGAAGACCGGGATGTGAACGAATACAAGTTGAAAATAAAAAATGCTTTATTAGAAAGAGGTTACCCTGAACAACTGTTGAAAGAAAAAATTGAAACACAGAATCAACTAGGTGCTTCAACTGTGTTTGACGATGACACCCCTAAACTCATACAGCCCAGTTTCAACCTGGGCTTCACAAAATGAACAGTAATTTAAAGATTGCCTTTGGCATTCTACAATATTCTTCTCTAACAAACAATATATTTAAATGTCCACCTAGAGTTGTCTTTAAAAGACCGTCTTAAGGTTATAATTTCTAAACCAAAACTTCATGTGGCAGAGCAAACAAGCGGACACGTCACCGCATCCGTGCAAGAAACCCCAATGTCTTGTGTGCAAACAAATTAAAGAATCGTCAACGTTAGTAGCAGCTCATTATCAAAAACTTACAAAATACCAGGCAATTTATCCTGTGACTCAAAGAATATTACATACCAAATACAATGTAAGAAATTCCCTAAAGATTATATTGGATCTACAACAAACACTAAGAGTAATAAAGGATGACGGGTGACCGGTTTGCATATAAGCATCAAGATGAGACCAAACCCCTAGTTACACACGGAAAGAAACACGGCGATAATTACGAAAATACGTATAAAGTAAAGCCTATTAGACAAATCACCAAAAGGTTCAATGTGTAGTCACTTACAAGTCTCGAGCAGGCGTGCCGACTAGTGACAGAGTCAAAGTGCCCAAAAGGCCTAATCATTCGTTAGTGAAAATGTTACACCAAGCTCCAATTGTTTAATATATATCAATGTAAAAATGTACTGTTAAAAAAAACATAAGATTTCTGATAAGATTTACAACACGTGGTATTCAATTAGTTGTTATCAAATTTGTAGGTTATCTAATTGTGTATTAAGTTCTGAAGATGAAGGAACCTGAGTTAATTTTGAATTTAACAGACCCTAAAAGTTAACTCAAGAGAGAATACAAAAAAATACGTACAGTATAGATAAAATTGATGAATAAAAAACAAATTAACTTAGATACTGTGGTTTAATTATGTTCACTTAACATATTTTTAGGAATTGTGTTCGTTAAATGAAACGATTCACTTAAATTACTTTACTTAACGTTGTAACCTGCTTTGCACTTTATTTTTTGTAAATGTCTTGTAAAACGAATTAAAAACACGCTGACAAAATTGTAAGACGCAATTAGTTTACTCATTGAGACATGAACGGTATGAGGTCAAAGTCAATTTCAAACTATGAGGGATAAAATTATCAGTATAATTTTACGTAACATCTTTAATAATTTTATATGTGAAGCAATGTATTTATGTAAAAATTTGTTGAATGAAGTTTAGAAATGAATAAAGATCATTCAAAAGAAAAGAAAAGAAAGTTCTTAAATAATTAAACAGGCCTGGCAGGTAAATTACCAAAGATATATTGCATTCGCTGTACGATAAATCGAAATAAAAAATATATACTAAACCATAATCATTCATATACTGCTGTGATCTTAAGCCATCCCGTATTATTTCTGTATTTTTATAAAAACTCTGCGATTATTTCGCGTTTAAACATAACCCAAAAGCAGTCTGATCTCTCAAGATGATCTTGTATGCCAAGGCAAGACAAAATAAATTCAAGATATGCTGCTAGCTCCTGCATTATGTATGCTCAACGTTCTGTCGTAGCTTATGGTATGCGATTTTATTACTTGGAAAAATATATCTCTTGTTATAATCTGCCTGAGGAAAATCAGGGGCCATAACATCTCGATGAAAAATAATTGAAACATTTTATTAAAATTTATAATTTACTGGGGTGTATTGATAGTGTTATTTAATTTATATATAACTGAAACATGGTCATACTGCTTTAAAGATGTCTTACTTGTTGTAATTGACACTTTCTCTCCTTATTCTACATGGGGAAAGGATTGTTTTCTTCAAAATTGTTGAGTTTAATTTATAGACGGAATAATTTGGGTTTACTCCCAAAATATGGGTTTTGCAGTGGTATCTATATGTTGGGTACTTATACCTGAAGAAAAATTCCCCCCTAAAACCACTTTGTGCAGTAAATAACTCTGTATTAGCTCCAACAAAGGGATTTGGGTAAACTTTTCCAAAAAAAAAACCGTTTACATAGAATACTATGAATATAGGATACCTTACTTATACCTAATATTTTATACAGTATAAGAAATAGTAAGGAATTAATAGAGAGGGATAAAGGGATAAAGAAATAAATTTAAATATTTTGACACAGTTTTTTTCATGTGAAACTTTGCTTTTTAAATTAGTATTTACTCTTTATTTATAATCTTCCTTTCATACCTATGTAGTATATATAGCTTACCTATAATAATAATAATGCAAAATCTGATATGGCTATGCTAAATCAGTATGCTATGCGATACTGTACCGCATGTTGTTTTACATTAATAAATAAATAAATTATTGCTCTTTGGTCAAAGATCTGATAAAGACGTGAAAACCCCTGAGCAAGTGGTTTATTTAATTGTTATATAAATATTTAAGTTGTTATATTTCTTAATTTAAAATGATTTGCAAAATTAACAGTTCATACACATAAAAACGACCGGTTTTTTTAGGTCTTCGCACTAATTACTTAATTTCATCATTAAAATATATGCTTTTTACTCCATATAAAAATCCGTAGGAAGAGAAGTAAACCGTGGTTAAACTTTATTGCAAAAAACACGTAGCCTCACCTCGTTAAGTTATCAACGCTTACAAAGTGCAAAAAAGATGTATCAGAGGGAAGGGTAAATTTAATGGAGCTATTGCAAACTTTACTCGCTCGAAAGAGCGTTTGTTTTACAGGGGAAACAATATTACATTCATCTCTCTCCAGGAAAAAGAGATACCATCGGTCAGCGAGCAAAAAATTACTTAAAAGGGAATTTATTATACTTCACGAGTTGTTTATTAATATTAATAACAATTCGAGATTATAATTTGTTTATTTGTTAGCTTGATCTAACTTAATCTACAAAATCCGTAAACAAGGAATTTTCCTAGACCAATTAAAAATTGCAAAAGTATACCCGAAGTACAAAAATTGACCTAGAGGGGAAACTGGTAGTTTGGTTCAGGCCACTTTCATTACCAACTTTCTCAAAAGTAATTGAAAAAATCGTCCTTGGAAGGCTCCTCGAACAGAACAACCTTCTTACTAGTCAGCAGGATGGATTCCTTAAAGGCAGATCAACAGCTACAGAACATCCAGCTGATCCAACTCACAGAACATATAATGGACAAACTTGAAGAAGGCTGCTTGGTAACCAGCTTATTCTTGAATTTCAGTAAAGCTTTTGACTGCCTCAACCATGACCAGCTACTCCAGAAACTAAGAACTTTAGGCATAAGAGGAAAGGAACTAGAATTGTTTGGAAGCTCTCTAAAAAACAGAAGGCAGCTTGTGGAGATCACTACTTGTGGTCAGCAGAAACAACATGATCCAGAAAACTCACTCTGGAGCAACTGCTGGGAGAGGATTTTTGCACCAAAAACAAGCACGCACAAAGAGTTTCACTCCCAAATTAGGAAATAAAAGAAATAGCAAAACACCTAGATATCGCAATTGATTTAAAAATGTGGAAACCGCATGTAGACCAGCTGTGCAAGAAGCTCTCTCTCTGGAGTTTATATTATTCGCAGAAAAAATCAAGTAAGTGGCCTGGACACAGCCAACGTTGCTTAGTTCGCACTTGTTGAATGTCATCTAAGAAACGGCATACTGCCATGGGAGGGACAACAAACACCAATCTGGAAGGGCTCTAATACAACAACAAAGACAATTATGCCTATCAGGACTACACTACCAAGAGATCTGCAGAGGATCCTTCAATTAGCTTACAATCCCAACAGTAGTCTCACTGTACATCCGTGAATCAATCCCACATGCAGTCTCCACGAAACAGCCAAGACATCAGGACATACACCAGTACAATACAAGACTTGCTACAAACTTCGCCCTACAACGTCACCATTTAAGCCTTTTTGGAAAGAAGCCCTCAAACAAAGGAGCGCTGTACTACAACCACCTGCCCGAGCTGTTGAAAAATCAACCTTCTCAACACTTTAAGCACAAACTGACTACATGGCTTCAAGAACGGCCCGACTAGAACGAAACCGAATTCCTGAACAGTTTTACTGTACAACTTCCTTTGATAACCTAGTAACTCTTTGACGCCTGTACTATTCTCCATGAATATGTAATAAAGAATATTGGCTATTATCATATCAGAGCTACGAATATAATCCGAATGTGAGGATATATGTGAATGTACGGATTATTTTAGAGGATGTTTGGATTATGTTACAACCTTACCCTGGTTGTAACATAGTAAGGCGTATCCTCCGCAAACAAAAAACAAAAAAACAACAACAACAAAAGCATTAAGCTGGAGCTGATTCTGCAATGCCTCCAATTTACAATAAAACGATTTCGCTGAATGTTTCAAAAGAAAGTTTATAATAGAAGACGTTTTCTAACAGACTTCGTACTATATCATCTGTATTATAGTAAAAATAGAAAATCATGTTTCTAATAATTAACATGGTAGCTCTTCTTTTCTTTGTAATTATTATTTATTCTAAGCGTTTTTAAAGAAAATTGTTTTTTATTGTTTTGCCATGTAGCCAAAAA
Source organism: Allygus modestus (assembly GCA_963675035.1). Lineage (NCBI taxonomy): Eukaryota > Metazoa > Arthropoda > Insecta > Hemiptera > Cicadellidae > Allygus > Allygus modestus. The sequence goes on along the minus strand of OY776117.1, from coordinate 122,434,863 downwards.
CATTGTCAAATAACATGCTTATAAAGCATAATTAATGTTGAATTCCATTTTTGTTTGATGAATTGTTTAGTTTTGCCCGCTCAGATGTAGGCTCAGTGGAAGATGAAAATACCAATAAATAACCCAATTGTCCAGCAGTACCAGACAGTTACAAACCACAGTCTGTTCTCGCTACTGGGAGAAACGGCTTTCTCAGTTCGGCTCGGCTCGAGCGGTGGCTATACGATTATCCCGATTAGAGATCGGGCATTTCCGCCGGTGTTCGGCTGTAATCGGCTGTGCGTGGGGTCATATAGCCAATTAGCTCCTCACATTGGCTTATATAGCTCTGTTATTTATGCCGCTTGTTTCTCTTGTGCGTATGTCGCAGTTGTTGCGGTGACAAGAGCTTTCTCCAGGGAAAAACTATTCAGCCTACCTGCTACTTTGGTTTAGGAATATTTTAAGTGATGTTCTAATGTTCAAGTTTATTTCTGATTACAGAGATATGTTCAATTTTAATATTTCTTTTCTAAAACTTGATCATAATTGACCAATGCAGTTAAAACACACTTTATAAAACTAAATTATCTTTCATCATTTACAAATTTCACACTTTACTATTGGTGTTCAACATCAACCGGAACATTTTGCTTCTCTGATGTCTCTTTTTCGACGGAATACATTTGAGAATGGATTTTGTAAAGCATTTCTAAAAATAACGTAGGTCAGACAAATAATCTCAAAAATGTTTATGACTATAATCTAGAGTTGTTTTTTGCTATTTGGGTAATACTTTATTTCCTACAGTTGACACTAATTGACCAAGTAAAAACAGCTTATCCGTAAATTTCATATGGCTTCAGGTTGGAAAAACACATTTTCTCTCAGCCACGACTTAAGTGTTTCTTTACGATCTTAAAACACATCGTAAAACAGCTTTCTCTGTTTCGCGAGTAGACAAGTTGTATCGCTCGCTGCGCCTTACTTTACCGCTCGCTGAAGTAATCAACAGCTGCTTGATTGTTGCTTTGAGCCAAGCTAACCGACTCAGAGAATATAATCTCAGTATCGTGAACTTTGTCAAAAAGTGAATGAAAGCGAATTTGTGGATGTTGTGAGGGTTCAAAAATTGCAGTTGGAGGAAAAATGTTGTATGCAATTCGAGGATAACGTGTAACAGTTTTTTCCACGCGAAAAAGACCCAGTTTACGCTCTTAGTACAAATTTAACTAATTTCGATGAAAATCGTTAATTAGTGTTGTTTCATCCAGTATTACCAATACACCTCCTTGGTTTCAAGCAACAGGCCCACTGGTAGACTATATCCAAACATCTGTTATCTGTTACTGTCTACAAGTCAGTCTAATAATCAGCTGTTGAACCACACTCCTGGCCCTGATTGGTTGTCCAGGCGAGTACAAACATATTATGCAGTTATGCACCGCGCCATTGCACCGTCGCATCTCGTAGCAACGCCAATATATTATACTCTACACCTACACCAACACCGATTCACCGCGCCATTGCACCGTCGCATCTCGTTGCAACGCCAATATATTATACTCTACACCTACACCAACACCGATTCACCGCGCCATTGCACCGTCGCATCTCGTAGCAACGCCAATATATTATACTCTACACCTACACCAACACCGATTCACCGCGCCATTGCACCGTCGCATCTCGTTGCAACGCCAATATATTATACTCTACACCTACACCAACACCGATTCACCGCGCCATTGCACCGTCGCATCTCGTTGCAACGCCAATATATTATACTCTACACCTACACCAACACCGATTCACCGCGCCATTGCACCGTCGCATCTCGTAGCAACGCCAATATATTATACTCTACACCTACACCAACACCGATTCACCGCGCCATTGCACCGTCGCATCTCGTAGCAACGCCAATATATTATACTCTACACCTACACCAACACCGATTCACCGCGCCATTGCACCGTCGCATCTCGTAGCAACGCCAATATATTATACTCTACACCTACACCAACACCGATTCACCGCGCCATTGCACCGTCGCATCTCGTAGCAACGCCAATATATTATACTCTACACCTACACCAACACCGATTCACCGCGCCATTGCACCGTCGCATCTCGTAGCAACGCCAATATATTATACTCTACACCTACACCAACACCGATTCACCGCGCCATTGCACCGTCGCATCTCGTAGCAACGCCAATATATTATACTCTACACCTACACCAACACCGATTCACCGCGCCATTGCACCGTCGCATCTCGTAGCAACGCCAATATATTATACTCTACACCTACACCAACACCGATTCACCGCGCCATTGCACCGTCGCATCTCGTAGCAACGCCAATATATTATACTCTACACCTACACCAACACCGATTCACCGCGCCATTGCACCGTCGCATCTCGTAGCAACGCCAATATATTATACTCTACACCTACACCAACACCGATTCACCGCGCCATTGCACCGTCGCATCTCGTAGCAACGCCAATATATTATACTCTACACCTACACCAACACCGATTCACCGCGCCATTGCACCGTCGCATCTCGTAGCAACGCCAATATATTATACTCTACACCTACACCAACACCGATTCGATGATCAGCAGGCATTAAATGCTCTACGATATCTCGTTTCCAATAATAGACTTCATTTGAACTATACTTTTTAATTTCAACAGTTGCTTGTTAACGTCTTTTAAATTAATAAAAACAACATTTAACATGAGAGTCGTGAGTGAAGTATCGATGGGAAGGAAATTATTCCTACAACCTGGAAGTCCAAAATGAAAATTATGGGAATTAAAGAAATTAAGTAAAACCTCAGAAAACGTAAAATTTTTCTTTTTGCTTACATTATCTAAAATAAGAACGAAATAATTTATTACTTTTTTATTAACATAAATATTTGATACATTTTATCATAAACTAAGTTCTGACGTAGCTTAGCTTCGTATCTAAAAAACATGGCAACGTACTTTTTACAGTTCAACCATTTTTTAATTGTGACGTGAATTTACCACTTTAGTAAATTCCTTTATTTTGAAATGCCGGCAATTTTGGCAGCTGATCTCGCGCTTATTGCAGGAGTTGTCACGAACTCGAAATCCCCAAAATACCTCTACCTTTAAACATTACAAATATCACATAATTAGTCGTAAAATACCTAAGTGTCTTGCTTGGTCAGTAACCTCTTCAAAAATCGTCCTTTTTTGAGGGAAGGCGGAAAAATGCATTTGTGCACACAAGTGTATAGCACACAAGGTGTAGCTTGTAGTGAGGGACTCATACGAGATATGGTTTACCCACTAAAAACCTCCTTTACTCTTTCGCACTCTATATAACCTCTGGAACTGTTTATCGCATGGCTTCAAAAGCTAGGCCTGCTTTAGACGCACGCCCTCAGGGTTCGCTACTTTCCAGCCGAAAAATATGGTCTAGGTCTGCCTTTTTTGTGCGGAAGCTATCCTGAAAATCACAGAAAATCGTTTTATTTTACGAAAGATCTCCAGTTCTGTAACACTTCACGTTTTAGCGAATTTCCCCTATAGGGAAGAAGCTATTACCGTAGTCGGCATGGTAAGACCTAGGCCCGGGACCATGATAACTTTTCGTTTTGAGGTCCCCAGACCCCAAAAACACCATTCGTTCGAAACTGTATATATATATTTTGCCCAAAGGATCCCGTAGCAGCAAACCTGCTTACTCATCCTCATGTTATTCTTATGGATAATAATTAAATGCTATGTCTCCCTTAATTATGAACATAAATTTAAAAAACTGGTATATGACTTCACCTACTTCAGTTATATTGATATTAGCATAAAAACCCATTTTTTGTTCCTTGTTGCAGCAAACCTACGTACTCAGTCCCAATGTTATTCTTATGGAGAATAATTAAAATTGTATATATCGCTTATTTGTGACTATATTTTTATGAAACTTGATAAGTGGCTTGATGTAGTATTAAGACATTTATATCTCCATTGGAAATTCGCTGAGTACGCAGGTTTGCTGCTACGGGGGTATTATTATAATATAACGAGGGGCAACAAGATGAAACCAACTTTTAACCATGAAGCGGGCGAGAGCAGCAGAACAAGCTATACACGCTTCTCGAATCAGGTTAAGTAGGTTAAGGTTTCACGTCACCTAATCGAGATTATTGGGGTCAACAACAACAACAGCGACAACAACGTCATATGAATAATGACCTGAATACTTAGTGGCAATCGGAATTATGTGTAATGCACAGTAGAATTAGGAAACTATTTTCTAAAAAGTTAAATTTGGACCTATAACTTGTACATATTTTGAACGTATTTTTATATTTTTTTACTATAGAACACTTCAAAAACTACCTTTTTCATCCGTATAAAAATAAAATAATATTTAATTTCAAAAGTTAAAGTAATAATATATAAACTTCTTTGCATGGTGAAATAAAATATATTCCTTCATACGCCGAGGCTTGAGAACGGGTATTAAAATTAAATCCTAATTTGTCCTTTAGAAAGTGATCCTAGCTACAAGTACAAAACCCTATATTTTATTCCTTTATGCAGTTAATAAACATTAATCAAAGTATTTTAATACTGAACGCTCGGTTTATAACAACAATATTATCATGCAAAAATACCATTACAACATAATAAAACCAATATCAAATATAAATACATGTATTTAAAAAACAACACAATGTAGAATGTAGATTCTAATCAACATTTTACACCGTGAATTTGTTTTTTAAAACACAATACCTTTACGAAACGTATTTATAAAATGTTTAAAACGCACCGTTTCATTTAGATGACATCACAATGGTATAAATTAAACATCCGACTGATATAACCTGTTATTCAGCAGCGTCGTGGCGTGCTGTGTCAGATCCAATTGACTATTAATGGTTTTCATGTCAATAGTGAAATTACTCGGGGCTTTGAAATCATTGCTTTGCATTGCCGCTGACACTGCGTCGACTGTTGTGTGCTTTGCCTTTTGTGACCGGGATTGTTAGTGAATTTCCTTTGGAAAGTGAACTATTAGCATGACCCCCACGGTGAAACTTAAGCCCGGGACTACCATAGAAGTTCCTAACATGACCCCCTGAACACGTTTTGGGGGGTCGTTCAAAGTTTGATATATGTGTTTGCACTCTAGCGGTCGCATTTTTTGTCTAATTTACTTCAAATTTGGTAGGGACGTTCCTTTCTGTAATCAGTTGGACAAGTTCGTTGGGCAAAACAATCGAAAAACTCTAAACCTCTTTTTTTGTGGATTAATCTTTCAAATTTCGAGTTTTTGGGCCCAAAAAGGGTCAGAGAAGCCCCAGATGTAAAATCAATGGATGTAAAAAGATGGGAATTAGAGAGGCTAAAGTCTTAAGCCCTCTTTCGTCATTCTAGCATAAATATTTACCGAGTTATTAAAGAAAATGTGTATCGACTAAACACAGCACGTTGCCTTATGGGGGCTTTACACTAGAAAAGCCTGCTATTCCGTTGTTAGAGTACTTTTATCGTCCCCAACAACCTCACGCGTACTTTCAAGCTTGTCTGGGCTTTCTACTAACCTTATAATGCGCAAAATTGTATTCCCAGCTTTGCAGGTAAATGAAACCAGGAGTATCAGAACAGCCAAAAAGTCGATGTTTTCAGATTTCAATAAAAATTGGACAAATGTATGATTTTACACTGATTTTGAGTTTTAAAAGTTTTTTATGTGGAAATTCACTTCCCTCACGTCAGCGTGCTGCGTGCTGCGGTCGAACTCGTTTTAATATCAGATCCGTTATGCTAGAATTGACTTCGGTTGTGAATGGCTATATACTTCGATGGGGCTATAAAAAAGGTTCGGTGTAAATTCCGGGGTGCTATTCGTGTTGTATTAGTGTTTCGTGTGTCTTCTGTGTTTTTGTTTCAACACCATTTGACAATTCCCCTAGGATTATACTAAGGCGAGAGAAACACAGTAAAAAACAATAAATTAGACATTAAATATTGTTAAACAAATTTGTTTTTACCTGACTTGTTAATTGAGCCAGAAAGTATTTGCTTATGTTTTATGAATTTTGATACATTTATAGGGTGTCAAACATATTGATAGGCTTCCACCTTTCAAGAGTGTGTCTCGATAATTCCTTCATGCAAATATTCTATAGTATTCCATTTTCAAAATATTCAACAATGTCAGACATTTTAATTTAGTTCGTTTATGTTTTAAGTATGCTTTTTTATAATATCTTTATCGTTCAAATAATTTGTCGACTTCTTTTCGATGATTTTGGGCCTCTAAAATTATTAATTTGCAAGTATCAATTCTTAAGTTCTTCATTCTTATCGCAAAAGTTCTTACTCGCTAGATAGTAAAACTCTCTAGTTGAAAGTCTCTATTCTAGAAGAAAGTCTCTAATTCTTACTCTCTAGTTGAAAGTCTCTATTCTAGAAGAAAGTCTCTAATTCTTACTCTCTAGTTGAAAGTCTCTATTCTAGAAGAAAGTCTCTAATTCTTACTCTCTAGTTGAAAGTCTCTATTCTAGAAGAAAGTCTCTCTAATTCTTACTCTCTAGTTGAAAGTCTCTATTCTAGAAGAAAGTCTCTCTAATTCTTACTCTCTAGTTGAAAGTCTCTATTCTAGAAGAAAGTCTCTAATTCTTACTCTCTAGTTGAAAGTCTCTATTCTAGAAGAAAGTCTCTAATTCTTACTCTCTAGTTAAAAGTCTCTATTCTAGAAGAAAGTCTCTCTAATTCTTACTCTCTAGTTGAAAGTCTCTATTCTAGAAGAAAGTCTCTAATTCTTACTCTCTAGTTGAAAGTCTCTATTCTAGAAGAAAGTCTCTAATTCTTACTCTCTAGTTGAAAGTCTCTATTCTAGAAGAAAGTCTCTCTAATTCTTACTCTCTAGTTGAAAGTCTCTATTCTAGAAGAAAGTCTCTAATTCTTACTCTCTAGTTGAAAGTCTGTATTCTAGAAGAAAGTCTCTAATTTTTACTCTCTAGTTGGGGTTTCGGAAACCATCCACATTCTGGGCTTTGCCCTATGGACTTTCAGTGTTGCAATGTAATTCATTTAGTTAGCTGATAATAGTGTTTAAAAAATCAGGCTTTATGCCTGCGAGATCCCTTTGCCATTGGTTATAAATACTGAAGTAGATGTTCCATCATCTGCAGAGCAGACGTCCGCCTCGGGGTACCAATAGTCAATGCCTTTACGGAAAACTGGACAATGGAGGGGATATTCATTCATTTCAGCAGGATTAAATATTTAACTAAGTTAATTAATTAACTAATTTTTTTGATAACTCAAAATAATTAGGCCTAGTATCAGGTAAGTCGATTTACAAATACGATGCATAAACTTGCAACTTGATTTTTATGGAGAGGTAACCTCTTATAAACAACTGTAACAACTTAAATATTTGTGCCTCTATTAATTTACTCGTGCTTTGTACAACACAATTCACGCCTGATACAATCCGCTCTCCGCACAATCCACACATCCGCCTATAATACAAACCGCTCTGTTCGGAACCATAGGTTATTACCAAACACGCCGCGCAGGGGTAAATCAGCGCTGGTTATTAGTGTCTGAATATCAGTTGACCATTCGGCTGCGCTGTTTTCAACGCGTTGAGCCCCAATCAATTTATTCCATTTGATTACAACGGGTCTCTATCGCGTCGATTACCAATGTGGATAGTTATCCTGTATCAAATCACAAATATTGAGTTAAAAAAAAGTAAAGTTCGTGTAACTTGTTGGCCTTCTGTTAGAAATTTCAGGTCGCTCTACAGTCTCTTTGACATGACCATATGACTACTTATGTCGCCGGAATCAACGGCTTAACGTGCCTTCCGTAGCAAAGTGGCCGTCTGAGCTTTAAAAGTCACATGGAATTCCCCCGGAAATTGTACCGGGTATTTTTGGTGGCCAGTATCATTGATTAAACATCCTGCCAGTACTCAACCCACTCAGCTTTGACTGCCACTTTAGAGTTTTATTGAAGGGATGTTATTTATTTAATTGCTGTAATTGCTAGGACTTGTTTAAAAAAATAAATAGAGATTTATTTCGTGTAATTCGCTAAGTAGGCACGGGACTTGAACGGCACAATTGCTCTTATATATTTTGAGGAGCAAGAAGAAACGTTAAATATGTCGTGACTGGAGCCCCTCTTAAATGAATCATTATGATGTACGATACGTTTATTATTATACGAGTTTACGACCAAATCACCCTCCATGAGAATATTAGTAATACTTCCTTTTATATAATACGTGAAGGCGATTTTTACGAAACACTACTCCTCCGTTAATAATGGACGGATTTTTACAAACGATCTGTCAAAATTAAGTGTTTTTTATGTAGACGTCCCCTTTCACCAATTCCTGTAATAAAGTCCTCAGGCTTTGCCCCACAGGCCTTCAAAGTTATAGTGTATTCCTTATGAAGAAAAGGTTTTGTTTATTTATCAGACGAAGTACCTGGGGGGCCGAGCTTTGCTCGGGGGAAGGCAGTTTGTTTAGATGACTTGTAGTAATATTTCACCACTTCCCCCTACTGATAATCTGATTTCTATAACTCATTTGCCTCTTTTCTACATTTTTAAGGTCCCTCCAGTTGTTATTTATAGCTCAATGTCCCTTTGATTTATTTTACTACTCTATATATGTAATCTTAACTCAAATCTTTTAATCTATGCTCTCAGGAAACCACATGTTAATAATCATAAACAACATGAGTATTACTTTGACAGTTCCCTGGTTGATTATGAACAGCTGTTACAATTCTTTTGTTTTGATTTGAAACTCCATAAGCCCAATGTTAATTTTTTTAACTTTTCATTTTAGTTTTTTTACATTATTTGATTTTTCATAGGGATGAGGCCTGTCTAGAACTTATTTTTATCCCAGAAATTAGTTATATCGAACATTTTAAGGAAATCGTTGGAGCCGTTTTTGAGATCCGTGTCGCAAGCAAGCACGCAAGCAAGCAAGCAAGCAAGCAAACCTTACTCATATTAGAGTATAGGATAATTTGTATTAATTGCATACTAAAACAGCTGTTGATAGTAAAACACATGATAACACCACGAGCTTACATAAATATAATATAATATTACGTTGTGATCGCGAGCGAAGCCGTGATAGGCTACTAGTCTATACACAATCGATTATTGACTCCATCTAACCAGCTGTCTGTTGTTCTCGTGAATTCCATAATTAATCTGAATAGCTATCTCCTTAAACTCTGTACATAAAACATAATAAATGTACACTTTGTGGTAAAATATTTAATAAACTATTACCATAGAATTGACGGGTGAAATTTGATGGATTTTGAGGTATGTACGATGATTTTAAACAGTAAGAACCATCTCATAACATCATACGATAGGCTACCGTTTTTTATTTCCCCAAAGAACAATCACGTCTTGCCCGCGAGCGTATTGTTGGTTACCGCTGAGCTGGCACTTGACGCTCTTCTTACGTTTAAGCCAAGAACCAAAATACAAATTTTAGATGAACACATTTTCCTAAACTTTTACACTGACAAACAAATGCCTAAACAAATACTATAAATCTTTCTTACATATTACTTTTCCAATGTCAAATTTGTCATAACTTAATTCGTGCTTAAGTGCCAGTTTATATGTAACCAGCTATAACAGCCTGGCATTGATGCCCCGATAACTTCATAAATGATTAAAAAATATAAATATCAAGGTTCTAGCTTTATAAACACAGCATTGTAGCTTAGGGGTTTAAATAGGTAAATAAGGTATCTTGTTGCTTGAAACCAAAGCCGAAAACTCGTGACAGGGGTTTAAATAGGTAAATAAGGTATCTTGTTGCTTGAAACTAAAGCCGAAAACTCGTGACAGTTCGTCTTAATTTGAACAACCATTTCATTACCCAATGTCAGATCTTGTCCGATATGATGCCCCTTTCTCCATACAAGAGCGCGCCTTCGAGGCCGCGTGACATACGCGCAGAAGCCCCGTGGGGCGATAGGATAGACGACAAAAGGCGCGGTGAAAGCGGCAGAATGTGCCACAATACCGGGCCACTTCCACCGCTCGTGCGCATGCGTCTAGCTGCGCCTGGAGTGAGCGCAAGCACTCGGCGCTTGAAATGAAGCGGTGAAAGAGGCGCAGGCGGTATTATTGGTCCCGTACAGGGGGTCTACCGGAATAGAGCGCTAGCCTCCAGTTGATCATCTGGACGACGCTCCCGGTGATTCTGCTTGAGGGATTTTTATCTCTTTTGGAATTTGTTAACGTACCGGGGGATGCAATTGGATTATGAGATTAAGTGGGATATTTTGGACAAACTTAGTTTTTACATATCTGCAACAATAATTTTGGTTTTTATACTAAAATTCTGAATACATTTCGCCAATTATATAAGAACCGTTAAATTTGTAATATTTTCAATTGGTTGCCATCCATAAAATCAAACGATGATGAAAATCGGATTTCCGATAATTCAACTACTTCAACCGTGAAATTATGGTCTAGTAAAATACATAATAATTTATCTGTCCTTAAATTTTGCGGCCGGAAAACTGCCCCCAAACCTCTGACGTCAAATGACGTTAATTCATGTGGATACTTTTCTGGGGTTAGTTTTCCTCCACCCCATGAAAATCGTACTCCTTAGGAACAGGTTTCATGTGGTGGGTGGAGCGAGTTTACAAGTTTGACTGGACTGTTTGTGTGAATCATTATATTACAAGAATAAGTCGATTTTTGTGCAGAAGATTATGGCCACACTACTGGATCGATTTTGATGATTTACGTGTCGTTTGAATGCCCTTAACGTCTATATGTGCCTTTTGGGTGCCTCAAGTCAGTGCGTGCGTGGAACCAGAAACCCTTGGAAGCCCTCCAAGTACGGTTTTGGCCCATTTAAATAACATTGGACAGCAAATAAAAAAAGAAGCAGAACAGCTGGGATTAAAGATTCAAACATATGGTTTGCTAGTCAATATTAAGCGTAAAGGTATGACGAAATATACGAATATTACTAACTAATATTAAGTACGTCATTTCTATAAACTCAATAATGAATAAGGAATACTAGCCCCTGACGGAGATTTGACAGGCATAGAGCCAGACGTATGAAAGTTTATTAACATTACTATCAGCTGAATAATTAAATAGAATGTATGTCCTTTAGAACAACATTGGAAATTTGAAAGCCTTGAAATTTTGGGGCGAAGCTCTCTGGAGGGGGAGGTTTTTCTAACTCCCAAAGGAAACATCTAGAGCGTAAGAGCTTTCGATTGATACAAAAAATGTATTAAAATTATTAGTTTTAGTAGACGAAAATCGCCTTAAAAATCAAGAGATTTGTTTAATAATATATAAATGTTGAAGGATAAAGTGGGAAATGTTTTCACCGCGGAGGAAAAACACTGCTCTCGGTATCGGACGGTTGTGGGGGTTGGGTGAGAAGATTTCATGGCAATAAACGCAACAAACTCACATTTGCAATAATATCAGAAGTAACAATTAGAATAAAATAATGTAAATCCATAAGAGCAAAAAGCTGTTTATAATATACAACATTTTAAACATGGTTAAATTTACATTTTTAATAAAGATATTTTAATTAATTTGTATAAAACATATTTTCTGGATGTATAGGAGATAACAAAGAGGGGGACAATATATAGGCTTACGTTATAAACCATAGTAATGATAATAATAATGCCTTTACTATCCACTGTTCTTTAAAGTCTACAACTCTGCTTTAAAAGACTTTCGTGAAACCTAATTTTACGAAATGTCAATGATCTTAAAATTACAATTGGATAAAATAAGTTTTTTTATAGTATTTTATATTTAAAAGCTTATTCACAGTTACTTAAAAATTACGTTTTATTACAATATTAGTACATTTAAAATGGGAACAAGCTAGACATGAAATGTTTACCGCACTCCAAAATACTACAAATAACATCTCGAAAAAAATAGGTACGTGCCTTTTTCCATTATCAAAATAAAATGTTTTATTCAGATTTCAATATCAGTCCTGGAGGGAATTTTGAACAATAAAGTAATATTAAATGTGGTTAAACTCTTCATTGGGCATCCAAGTTAAAATAAAACCATACAGAACTTTCGTATCACAGATATGCAATTTATGAATTGTGTTGAATTTCAACCTACCAAAGTAAAGAGGCTCACTGGGAATAAAGGAAAATTATATGAGGTCATCGAGTTGCAAGGTTGTTTGATCAACTTTAGTGTTTAAGTTAGACTCTTCTCGGCTAGCGCGACTTGATAAAATATTGAAACAAACCATCTATCTATATAAATAAAATTAGAGTTTTGTCTGTGCATTGCTTGGAATTATGAAATTTTTCCATATTATCACGTTTTACAACCTAGGGAAGCCAAAACAAGTCAATCTCAATTTATGTCTGTCTGTCTGTCTGTCTGTCCATCGGCAACGCTCAAGTACGTGTTTTTGTTCGCTTTTCACGGGAAAACTGGTGCACTGACTTTGATGAAACTTTGTTTATTTGGTCTTACACGCGTGAGAAGGGTTTAGGCGACTATAAACTGCCATACGCCTTTTGGAAAAAGAATGGTGGCCGCTCAAAAACGTGATTCGTGTGGTTTTGTTCGTGTTATGTTCGTTTTTCACAGGGAAAAGGGAGCACTGATTTCGATGAAACTCTGTTTCTATGTTCTATATGTGCTTTACAAGGTTTTAGGCTAATTGAATTTATTGAAATCACCTTGGGAATCTGCTCCATAGGGTTTTATAGGGTTTTATATCTGCTCCTATGTTATTATTATGGACAAAGCACTTATTTATATTGAAACAGATGATGACTTAAGAATATTTATTCTACAAACAGATGTTATAGTTCTTATTTAAAACTTGAGTGAAGATTGGTAGTAAATAACATACGTATACAGAGTAGATAGATAATCTAACTCTATATTTGTCAAAATCGTGCACTCACTGACATAGTGACCACGTTATCTAAAAACGAAAATGTCTACATGAAGATAAATTTGGCATGTTGTGGTTTCCCGTATGCTTCAGATGTACAATAAGAATACGTTTAAAAAAATCCTATAGGGCTCTGCTCTAATTTACCTTTATGGCAATCTTATCAGTATTAGTAATATTAGTATTTACTGAACCTGTTAAGTTGAAATTTGGTAGGGACATAACTAATACATCAGTACAAAACGCAAGCCTATTCCCGTTAGAAAATGTTTAAGGGCTTCGCCCCCCTGATTTTCAAAATACAATATTTTAACAACCTTGCACCTACTACTGGACTGATGGAGCTGAAATTCGGTAGGAATATAATTGAGCTCAATGCAGACCTACTCCAGATACAAATGTACTCAAGGGCTCTGGCCCACTGGCCTTTAGTAGGCCTATAAGCGTGTTAATCATCACACGTCCAACTCAACCAATAGAGCTGGAATTTGATTCCTTAAATCACATGAGAAACAACATGACTATAATGGAGAGTCACGGTGTTCTCTGTTGATTTCACACAGATTCTTTGTTGTGCGTGAGACATGGGTGGACGAGACCTACGCCTCTCTAGAAATATATTGATGTAGCCGACCATTGAACGTCTTAACTTAACAGTACATATGAAAATGTATTTTGGAGAAGATTAAGGGGTTGAGGAGTTTTCTTATGCCCTTTTAAAAGTTGAGAACGGAACATTGAAAAACAAATGTAGTTTCATACTCGGTACGATCGTTGAATCACAGGATTTACTGGTCGACAGTTTTTTTTTACCGAGGTTCATAAACAGTTTAATTTGGAAAGTGCCTGGCTCGTGATTGTACCATCCTGACATCCACCAATGAAAAACAACGGAGATCAACACAAAGGTAGATCTCTTCCAAAAAGAGGATCGAACATATACTTTGTTAACACTATTCTTTTAGCCATGACCACGCCGTTCACTCCCCGACAGAGTTCCTCGACTTAGCAACAGTACCCCAACTATTTGTCAGTATATTTCGTTAACTTTTATTTAATTGTACATTAAACATGTAAAATGTAATTTAAATATTGTAAAATTATGTGGGTTGTAATTTTCTTTAATTAATCTCTTACGCACACAGCCCGCACGAAGAACGGGTACACAGCTAGTTTATCTATAAAAAGTAATATCTTATGCCTCCAAATTAATATAAAATACTCATTTAATTATATAAAATAATTCGTTCTAAATCAAATTTAAATTATAAAGTTTTATTTCTGAATACAGTTTTTTATTTAGTTAGTATTTCCTAATATCCACTTGCGTCCTATTTATCGTTACAAACAGTAACCACTATATCTATACTATATCAGTGTCAATGTCATAAATAACACACGCTAAATCTGAGTGAATTCTTAGTCATATACGAAAATACCAAGCCATTAAGAGCCTTCAAAAATAACAGTGAAATCGCAAGAGAACTTACCGTAACTCTAGTTTATTGTAAACGTGTAAGATCGTCTTTGAACCGTGTATTAAAGACGGTATGTCTCTCGTATGTGGCCGGTACTAGTGAAGCCATAAGATAGATTGTCACTCGTCGTGTTCGCTACCTGTGCACTGTGCAGTGCTGCTGCTCCCTCCTCCAACTACTTATTGTGAGAGCACGCGCCAGTTATCTCGCATTGTCGTTGACTAATATCGTTTCTTAAATAATTGTATAAATAATCGCTCAATTAGCAGAGATTTAATTTTGTTATGGGTCATCTACCGTTGAAGGTTGATGACTGATGACTGACAGGACAGGCGCGTTATCCTAGGTAATACAAAGCAATATTAGATATTAGCATTGACTATAAATACTGAAGGAGACATCCCATCTATGTGGCCCAGCTGTCCCACTTTTAGTGTTTGCCAGAATTTGTAGTGGACGTAGTTTGATTAGGTCACCGACAGATTGTGCTGCTGTCAACTATTTAAAATATCTCCACCCCAGAAAGCAAGTGATAATCAACTTATGTTAGCTTCCTGACACACAAACTGTGTATTATCCCCTCCTTGAGAGGATAAGTAATAACTGACAACAGCATACTCTGTTGGTGATAAGTGTTAACTACGTCCTCTTGGAATCCTAGCACATACAAAACTAGGGACAGATTTTACAATGGCAATGAGAAGTCTACTTCAGTATTTATAGTCAATGATATTAGCCTAGATAGGTATAATTGTTGGTATATTATTAATACACACTATGCGGGTAAAAAAGTCTTGAAACTTACTTGCGGTGCTTGATCACCAGAGTAGATCATAGATCTACATATTTTTGCCCAATGCGTTCAAAAACTTGTGCATGCAGGTTGCATGAACAATTGATAGGACTACACTAGCGATCCCATAGTCTACTGTGTTCGCTAGATTACGCCGGAAGTATACGTGTTTGCAAATACCTGGTCGAAAAATAAATACCCCCGTCGCAGCAAACCTGCGTACTCAGCGAATTACCAATGCATAATATATGTCTTGATCCCACATAAAGCCGCAAACCGAGTTTCATAAAAATATATTGACATATAAGCGATTTTAATTATTCCCCATAAGAATAACATTGGTAATGAGTACGTAGGTTTGCTGAAACAAGGAAAAGAAACAATTGGTTTTCATGCAAATATAAATAGAATTTAACTAGGCGAAGCCACATACTAAGTTTCATCAATATTCAATCATAAATAAGCGCTATATAATATTATAGTTATTCTCCATAAGAATAACATGGGGGCTGAGAAAGCAGGTTTGCTGCAACAAGGAACAGAAAAATGGGTTTTTATATAATTATCAATATAAATTAACCAAGTGAAGTTACATACCAAGTTTTATTAATTTATGTTCATAATTAAGGGAGACATTACATTTTACTTATTCTCCATAAGAATAACATGGGGGCTGAGTACGCAGGTTTGCTGCTATGGGAATAATCAACAAAAAATCAATTTTTTGTGCAAATATCAATGTAACAGTACTACGTGAAGCCACATACCAAGTTTCATCAACATACATTAATAAATAATCAAGATATCAAATTTTATTCATTCTCCATAAGGATAACATTGGACAACGTACTGTGTTTAGCACTTTGAATATCTCTGCAACGGTTAGGCGTAGAATCACGATTTAAACACCAAAATGACTGTTTTGTGAAACTGATTAGATTGGTAAAAGCAAATGTGAAGTTTACATTAAAATAAACTAAGGAAAAACCAAAAACCTTTTTCCCATAAGATTAACATGGAAGATTTTATGAGCAGGTTTTTTTGGATTTTCTCCGCAACCACTTAACCTAGGTTAATAATTCAGAATACTAAATGATTTGTTTTTATAAGCTCTATAACATGGTCAAAACCAAAATTATGTTTTTTTTTTAAATTGTAGGGTGAAAAATGCAAAAAACTGATTTTTGGAAAATTTAAAACCCCCATAAACCCCCCTTCCCATGGCCCGATTTTTCTGGTTTTCGAACTTAAAGTCATGAATGTAATTTTACACATTTGAGCCAAATTTCATCAAAATCGGACGTTTTTTACTCAAGTTATCGTGTTAACGGACACATATATATACATATATATAAATTTGAACGAATAGTGTTTTTGTCATCTGGGGACCTCAAAACAAAAAGTTATCATGGTCTCGGGCTTAGGTCTTACCATGAGACCTACGGTAATAGCTTCTTCCCTATAGGGGAAATTCGCTTAAACAAAAAACAAACAAAAAATTAAGTTTGAAGTTGTTGCGTTATGTGCTATCTATTCTGTTGTAAACGTATACCGCACTTGTTACATACAAATATTTGAAAAAATAACGGAAACATCAAATAAACACATCTGTTATAGTGTTTGTAGCAAAAAAGATCTTGGGTTATAGCAATGTTTTAAAACGATAATTATGGAATTCATGTAATAAAATACTGAATCCGCGGGCAGTACACAATATTGGGATTACTGTGACAAACCTATGTCATATAGCATGGAAATCAGTCCATTAAAATTCATATTCATGCATCAGAAAACAATCAAACGTTTCAGAGCGTTGCATTCAGGGATTTTAACTTTAACAATTTATCTTCCTGCATACTCAGCCTTTATGCAATTCTTATGGAGAACAAATAAAATTCTATATATCACTTATGGAGATGAAGGTTTTATTTTATCAGATGCTATTTGTTGTTGTTGTTATTATTATTGCTGGGTAAGTAAACCCCAGTATTAGCTGCTAGGCACATCTTCCTAAAGCGGGAATTTTGCGCAGGTTACAGGAAGGATAGGATATAGCAGTAAACTAAAGGGTGGGATGGGTCAGATACCAAATTGACCTTTCCAGAGGGCCAACTCCTGTGCTCCTGTGACATGAGGACCCGTTATGCCCATCAACTGGCCAACTCAACAGACAGGGTATCCATGTACAACAGCTAGGGACCACATTCTCGGGTTGGGAACCAAACCCGGAGTTTCCATCCCCAGCCGCTGCAAATGGAGAAACCAAAGGTGAAAGGGAAGCTTGTCATAATGGACAGCCAAAAGAATTAGAATATGTGATAACAACTTCATTGCTATACCCAATAGACCAGTTTGGGTTTAGTTTTCATTGGTACAGATTATATTTAAACATACGTTTATTAGCTGTAAAAGGCCCTCTGACACTCCTCAGAATGTTCTGCACGGAGATGACTTGAAAGCCAACTAGTAATGTAAGGGTTGAGGGGAAAGTTACTGTTTGTTGGCACAGCCAACCAATAAACTATCAGTTAAATGCAATGGTGTTAACGAGCAGCTGTAACAAAATCTTGCTATTAAAACAAATAAGTTACTTTATCCCATAACATAAATAACTTCCCCCTCATCTGGTGGGGGTAACGTTCCCCTCACTCCTTTGTTAATTAGCTGGCCTTCAGGTCATCTCCATGCAACTGCTTCTCCATTAAATGACACTTAAATAGGAATTTCCCTGGTGGAAGCAAATTAAAAACCTCATTTAATCTATATTTTTAATACGCTAGGCATATTTTTGTCATAATTGTTTTGGAGCGGTGGTGCTACCGATCACCATGTCCAAGGTGTCGTTAGAAAGGTCTTAGCATGTAGTTTTGCCATCAATTAAAAAAATTTATAAATGTCACCGTGGACATGGGAAAATATGGGGTCAAAGTCGCGATTTTCCCCATAGACATAATATGCAGTTACAAACCAACGATCGAGAAATCAGCTGTTTATTTAAGGAAGTGGTTAAACAAATAAAATCTGACCCTGAAAAATGGTTATTGAACGTACAGCTGGCAACAAAACACCAGTTTTTATTTGCACAAAATCAAAAAATTATCAAAAAAACGTTCGACATAATGGAGACTATAAGACGTCGACCAGGACGGCCAAGAGGAGGAGGCCGACGAACTTTAACTGGTAGACGCGAACGAAATACCTGCGCCAGGCGGTGTGAACGAAACAGTGGCGCTATCTGACGACAGAAGTCTAAATTACGTGTTGATTGAAAGTACGTTGTTATCATCCGTTTTAATTTCAGATGTTTTGATATGTTTGTTTACAACTGAAGAAACCTTTCGTTGGGTACAAACTTGCTCGGATTCGAGCAACAGGACAGCTAGTTTAAAATTATTACTTTTTAAAATTAAACATTTATTTACAAAGCTTATAAAAAACATTTTATTGTTTGTTATTATAAAACATTATAATATGCCCTTCTGTTTATTTAACTGATTTTATTTTTAATTCCTTAACTAATTCCTAGTCTGTATACTGATTTTAGATAATCACAATTCAAAGTACAAATAAATTTGAATTATATAAAAGTCAAGAGAAACCGATTATGAAGGGAGAAACTAAAGTACAGTAAGTCTATTGGTTTGAACCGTAAATGAGTAGTGTACACAATTATTTGCCCACTGCTGGGTCATTTTCTCAGAAATATTTCTGACAAAGTGAAAGCCGCACTGGCGCGTTGACGGTTCGTTGTAGGGGGGTAGATTTGGCAGTGGCGCTTTGCCGGAGTGCTACCTGGCCCTAGCGGCGCTTTTCCGGATGACCGCTCAAGTTATATGTTATCAGCTGACAAACAACACCATTGGTTACCTTTGGAACAGAGTGTACAGAGGGGCAAAATGATGGTCGACCATGTAGGCTTCACATTTTAACCCCACACGAGACCTCTAGATATATTAACCACAATGCTAGTCAGCAATGTTTGTAAGTGATTGATACTCAACAAGTGGTTGAAATAAATACACTCGTCTGCCAACGTACGCGCCTATTACGCTACTCAAGACGGTTAGAGGAAATACAGCAGTAAGAGAAATATATGAAACCTGTTAACTCGTAAGTGGAAGTTAATGTTTGACCAGGTAGAAGTCATTGCACCCTGGGACAGCTGGTTTAGTATGCCGTTTGAGCGGCGAGCAGCACGCGTCCCAACCATTGGGCGCGTGTAACTCCCAACCATGTTCAACAGCCTCTGTGCCTGTGTTCCTCGCCAGGTAGAGTAGAGTATTACCTAAGTGGAAGTTAATGTTTGACCAGGTAGAAGTCATTGCACCCTGGAATAGCTGGTTTAGTATGCTGTTTGAGCGGCGAGCAGCACGCGTCCGCACGGCTCATTGGGCGCGTGTAACTCCCAACCATGTTCAACAGCCTCTGTGCCTGTGTTCCTCGCCAGGTAGAGTAGAGTAGCTATTACCTGTTCAGCTGTGCGTAAAGAAACTGGAGTCTAAAACAACCGAGGGATCTTATTTTGAAACGGGTGAGAAGTGAGAGAGGAGTCACTCAAATTGCTCGGGGGTTTTCAGATTAATTGATAAAATACATATATATTATTTAAGTAACGGTTTAGTTACTTTGTAAGAAGTTGGCAGCCTCTTTTTGCTTTACTTTGCCTGTCCACAACATCTAAATGCATAAAACAAGTTTGGATTAGTTACACCATTAAAAAAAAATGCTGAACCAATTTGCATGAAAATCTACAGAAATATTCTTGATATATCTGGTTAACATATCTGGTTAACTATTTTCGTTTTGAAAATTCTTAAGGGATGCGCCCCACGGCCCTTCAGAGTTTACATGTTATTTTTATGGATGAATGTTTATTTGGTTTATTATGTCACATGTGTTTTTCTTAATTCAATTCATTTAAAGAAACATCTGTTATAAGGATTATATCTAACAGCAGTGGCTTACAGGGGCTATAGCCTCTAACATATGGTTTGTGTGTAAGTGGATAATAACAGCTGATCAATAGTTCATTTCGCTTATTAATAAAAACACTGTAGTGATATTTCCATAATAAAATAATTGGATCCAGTCCAGCAAAAGTCCAGTGGGGCGTAGCCCACGTAATTTTTTGACATTTTTGATATTTTTCCCAACGTCCTTGGCCCTCAAGCTTTAAAATGAATCGTCATAACCTAACTTAAGTTTTTCCCAGCTCAAGATATTTCGTGGGGACCGATTCGCTTACGGAATTAAATATATATATACACTTAAATAGCACAAACATATGTTCATTATGGAAATAAAAAATCTACTTCAATGGAAACTCAAACACCTTTTTCGATGCCGAAGTTAGCTCTATATAAAAATAGCCGAGTAAGCGTAGCGAACGAACAATGAAAAAGAACGAGGATTTTTGGCATAAAACAAATTCAATGACATTAGGACAGGACAACGTTTGGGCCAGCTAGTAGACTAAAATCTATGCGTGGAACGTATCCAGCAAAACAAGTGGTTAGCCTTTACAGTACGAGTTGTACTGTACTGATCTAATTTACACGATAGAACCGGGATTCGAACCCACGACAGGGCCGCTACCATGGTTCCGGAGTCCGTTGTCTTGACCACTCAGCCAACGACTCACATATTCTCTACATCAAACGATACAAAATATCTGTTATTTTTTAATTTGATTCTCACATTTATTATTATTTATTGGATAAGATAACAGGGTTGTTTGTTAGTATCAGTTCCAAATTGAGGTCAGCGTCCCTGTGATAACAGCGGTGATAACGTATCACTGTTATGGAGCAGTGAAACACAAGACTACCCCAGTATGGGCACTCGCACCGCTTAAAACATCTTATGTTGTTTTAATTAACTAAAGCCATGATAAAAATTAATGCACTAATTTAAAACGTGTTAATTTGTGTATGTTAGTAGTAATAAAATTGTATTAAACTGTAACTGAAAGACATTTAATTTGGTAGGCTTCGCTCGTTGTGGTCAATACATTCTTACAGATACTCTGATAACTTCATGTGGCACCTGAGCAATGGTTTTATTTATTAAAATACCGGTGTAATCTACACTATGATTGAATTACTTTATATCACACTTGTACACCAATACCGTTGTGGCTTCGTCGCCGTAAACTGTTATGCAAATTGAATGAAGTTTGTTACAAATTACGAGTACTACAAACAGAAAATTCTGTACGAATGTTCGCTTCTCAGTTATTTTTTAATAGCCACAATCTTATTTTTTAACTGCTTTTAATGGTGAACATGTTGAAGTATGTTGAATATTTAACTCGTCTTAAGTAATCGTCTGAACTAATCAAATGCGTTTGCAAAATATTATAATTTGGATTTTGAAAACCAACAGGGTGATGCCCCAAACGATTTTCTTAACGGGATCCGATTTTCGGACTTTTTGGGTGAACCGATGCTACTAGTTGTCAAATTAGGCAATTTCAGTAAAGATGCCCTCTATTGATCGCGCTTTGTAAATCCAGAAATGGAAAAGATTAGCATCGATTGCTACATTTTAAACATTAAAAGGTTAAAAGGTTAAAGGGTCTAATTTTAAGAGTCATTCGAGTATGACAGCTGAGAAGGTTGATTTTCGTGAAAAAAATTAAATCCGTAACCCCTCGCAAATGATAATTCACATAGTGTAATTGCCCTTTCTTTGTGCCTTGAGTAAGAGCTTATCTAATGGCATGCTAGGCAGCAAGTCAGTATGCCACTACTAGTGGATGACGTCATATCAATCTCCCCCTGACGACCTGTTCCTTGGCACATCTCGTTGTAGGCCACTGGCGGACCTCTGGACCTGGACCGTAGGTTACGGCACCAGTGGTATTCAGGTGTATCCCGGCCAAGGTTACAGGACCTTGAGGCTTCAGCGATTGATTAGGCAAGTGTCTAGCTCTACTGGGCTGGTGGCTGACTTGTCTGCGACATTTCACATGCAATTCCCGGCGTATAAGATGCGTTTATGTAATTTAATAAAAGGTTATTGCTTGTATCCCGCACCTCTCTTGAGAATCTGGCAGAAATAAATCCGGATGTTTGGAATGTCACTACATTTAATGTTGCCAGTTATAGCAGTCTCAATACTGTAACACTTCGTAACTAGTAATTAAGTATGACCAGCTAGTAATTAAGTATGACCAGCTAGTAATTAGGTATGACCAGCTAGTAATTAAGTATGACCAGCTAGTAATTAAGTATGACCAGCTAGTAATTAAGTATGACCAGCTAGTAATTAAGTATGACCAGCTAGTAATTAAGTATGACCAGCTAGTAATTAAGTATGACCAGCTAGTAATTAAGTATGACCAGCTAGTAATTAAGTATGGCCAGTTAGTAATTAAGTATGCTCAGCTAGTAATTAAGTATGCCCAGCTAGTAATTAAGTATGTCCAGCTAGTAATTAAGTATGCCCAGCTAGTAATTAAGTATGACCAGCTAGTAATTAAGTATGACCAGCTAGTAATTAAGTATAACCAGCTAGTAATTAAGTATGACCAGCTAGTAATTAAGTATGACCAGCTAGTAATTAAGTATGACCAGCTAGTAATTAAGTATGACCAACTAGTAATTAAGTATGACCAGCTAGTAATTAAGTATGACCAGCTAGTAATTAAGTATGACCAGCTAGTAATTAAGTATGACCAGCTAGTAATTAAGGATGTGAGGGAATATTTACCCCCACCACAATCTTGTCTACGTAGTTCATTAGGCAAAGTGACTTATTTTATACGGTATATTTATTTCAACGGTAAATGCCAATATTTACAATGTTTGACAATCAATTTCTATTGTTTCAGACTGAGTACTAAGTTGACAGTGTATGGTGGATACGTACATTTACATGACAATTCATGAAGCTCCAATTGTAATGATCCTTGCAACAACGACAGTTTTTTAGGTATTAATGCAGCAATGATAAACTTACAACAAAACAACAACAGTGATAAACTTAATGATATCAAGATTGATATACTAAAGATAACTGCAATGGTTTTCAATACAACAATGCTGCATTAGCTAATAGAAGTAGAACACCCTCATACATTCAATGATAACCCTACAACAAACACAATAATAGTAAAATTAGACAATAAAAACAATAGTAGTGATAAAACTTCCAATAAAAAACGACAGCATACTAGAATATAAAAAATATACAAGAAACAAAAATTGTATTTATACTAACAACTTGAGTGAAAACCACTCATAATAAAAAATAAAAAATACCACTCATACAAGATTAGTTGTTTAATACAATTCTAGTTGTCCTGTTCTTTCAATCCGAGCAAGTTTGTCCCCAACGAAAGGGTTCTTCAGTTGTAAACAAACATAACAAAACATCTGATATTAAAACGGATGATAACAACGTACTTTCAATCAACCCATAGTTTAGTAGCGCCACTGTTCCAAAACTTCAGCCCTTTATTGTGTTTAAATGACGCCCTTTCTTAAAATTCTGAGACGTATTGGCAAATCTACGTAAAAATACCTTTAATTTGGCACCTCAAACGTTAAAATCCATCCAGCCGTTATCGAGTTATGACTGTGAAGAAAAAACCTCTTGCGTATTAATACAATATATTTTATCCCAGCTGATTATTAAACGTCATTAATTTCAGTGAATGTTTCTTGGTTGGCCGCCACTAAACGGCGTCAGTGTATGAATATTGGAGGAGGTATATTAACCTACCCTAAACCCATTGTTTACTAGCTCCATCAAGTCACCTCCTGACAGTATAATTTCATTAAAACACCTTATTTGAGCTAGTTTAACCAAATAAGAAGTGAGAACTAAACTCACTTCAACTAAATAAGACAGAATCAGTTACTAGACTTTAATTTTTATGTTTTTTTACTGTTTTTTTTGCATTTACCGGTGAAGGTAATCTTCAAATTTAGTTATGAAAATGACGGTTTATCCTTGTTTGTTTCAGAAATGGGCTAACCACAGCAGTGGGGATATCTTGGAGGTGCTTAAAAGGTAAGAGTAATTAAAAAACTAATAATATTATTAATTTTAATAGTTTTATTGCATGTAGTTTATATATTTTGTTATGAAACCTTTTCTACCGAATCCAAATAAGTGCAGGGTTTACATTTTGTTAAGTAAAGAATGATAAAAGTTAAGAGGAGCAAGCTTAATTACACGGTAGCCTTGATGATATTAGAGTCCTTCTTTACTCCGGATAAAAAACTGCGATGGAATAAATAGCCTTGCGGAAATCGGAGATGAAATTGTCTGAGACAAAGACTAACTTTTTGTATTAGTTAAATAATTATTCTCGTTGTAATTTTTGCAGAAATTTTTAACGCAGTATTCTTAATTTGAGTAAGAATAATTGGCTTATGGACCGGACACGTGCACTAAAAATTACGTTCTGTATTTTACATAACAGATTCTACATTGTTATCTATATTATTAAAAGAATTTCTTTATTTTGTTCGGCGATTTTCGACCCAAAAAAACTATTATTTTATATACTTATTTGCCTTTTGCCTTTTGGGGGTTTGAATAACATCCAAGTTCAGGGCTTCGCCCCTCAGCCCTTCAAAGTTCCAATGTTAATCTTACGGAGTTATATTTTATCTAGGTAGTCAGCTGATCAATGTAAAATTTTCAAAACGTATCACTCTACGTTTTCTAGATTCCCGAGCGTAGAAAGGCACATCAGCTAGTTTTTATATTAACAAGTTTTAAGTGACCGACATTTCGAAACAAATTATTAAGCTGATTATTATACTGCAATTTGGTCTTGATCAAGGAAAGAGACAAACTAAGTTGTATGTTAATCGGTATAACCGTTCTACAGATAAATTATTTAGTGGGGGGGGGGAATGGCGGCTACATGGGAAACGGTGCAGTTAGTAGTGCGTGAAAATGCAATAAAAGAATTATTTGTAATGCATATTATGTAACTAACACCATTGACTATAGATACTGAAGTAGACTTCTCATTGCCATTGTAAAAGCTGTTCCTATTTTTGATCGTGTCAGGAATCAAAGAGGACTAGTTTACACTAATCGCCACCAGAGTGTGCTGCTGTCACCTATTACTGAACCTCTCAGGAGTTGGTGTGTCAGGCATCAAATATAAGTTGATTATCACTTGCTTTCTGCGGTGGAGATTCTTTACAAGTTAACTTAAATAAGTAAAATAAATAGTTGACAGCAGTACACTATGTCTTTAAATTGATCAAATATGTCCACTTCAAATTCTGGCTAACACTAAAAGAAGGACAGCTGGGTCATATAGATGGGATGTCTCCTTCAGTATACATAGTCAATGCTAATACGCTGGCCACGCTGCGCTGAACAATTCTTCACTTTCTGCAACACTTTATATTTAAAAGAAGACTTTCAAAATCCTAGGCCTGACGATCCCAGTTGCACTAGGGAGAATGACGAAGAGCTAAAAACATTTGTTGTGGAGAACTGACTAACCTACAATATGGTACGCGTAACCTATTGTAACGAGATGACCTTATGACCAACTAGTAAACAAAGGGTGTTGGAGAAAGTTGCTCCACCACCGTTCGTACACTGTCTATTGACTCAGCCAACTAATAAACTATTAATTTAATTTAATTATCAGCTGTGATAAATCTTGCGATATAAACAAATCAGATGTCTTTGTCCAATGGTATCTGTAAGGGAGGATTGTGGTGGGGGTAGCTTTCCCCTCACGCCATTGTTTACCCAAGTCACCTCCGTACAGTATATATGTTTATATAATCACCTGACTATAAAATTATCGTCTGCCGTTATAAACATTGAAGCCTTTAGGGCCAATGGGGTAGAGCCCTGACTGTTGATCCATGCAAAAGTCCTAACGAAGATTTTTTTATGTTTGGAATAATATTGCAAAAGCGTTTATTTTAGCTTATAAATATAGACAGACGATGGCTTATATTTATTAGGCTAAAATAGATTAATTTACAAGTTCTATTTGTGTATGCTGTTTATAATTGTTATGCGTATTGTTAATTTTTCATAGCCTGAGCTTATCATATTGACGGATAATGCTCTTTTAAATAAATCAATACTACACACGGGTTTGATTTACTTGGTGCTTGGCAGAAAAGGCTCCGATCTAGCCCTTACGACCAGCGCTAGAAAACGGTTTGCAGGATTACTTTTTACAGCTGCTACATAAACCCTTCATCATCATTGTTGTTGGATTAGGAAACCCCAGCATAGGTGCTAGGCACGTCTTCCACAAGCGGGAATATTGTGCAGGTTAACGGAAGGATAGGATATAGCAGGAAAGGAAAGGGTGGGATGGGACGGCAGCCAAATTGACCCTTCAGAGGGCCAACTCCCGTGCCCCTGTGACAGCTGGGATTAGACTCAAACGGGGGACCCGCATTCTGCCCTCCAACTGGTCAACTCAACTGACAGGGTATCCATGTATAACAGCCAGGGACTATTCATTCTCAGGTTGAGGTTTCTGTCCCCAGTCGCTGCAAATGGAGGGACCAAAGGTGAAAGGGACAGCCAAAAGACTTGCCATATGTAATGACAACTTCATTTGCTGTACCCAATGTCAGCCTCAAAACACATAAACCCTTTAATTAAAGTTAACGTGTAATATGAAAGAGGGAAATATTAAATAAAAATGTACTGTCTTACTTTTTTAAATTTATTTAACTGAGTTGCATTTATACTGTAAATCCTTTTAAATAAATGTACAAAAATGCGCTTTTTCAACCTACAACAACTTAAGACAGAAACATTTTTTTGAAATTCTATAAAAGAGCATGAGTAGAATTAACTTTCCTCCATCAAATCACGTTTATAGTATGTTGATAATATAATTATCATAGCCGCAAACAGTAACGCTGCGGACCGCTCCTTTTCTTAACAATATGTTTTTACACGGCGCGCGGCGGCGCAGATTTTTCCGTAGGTAGACCGGAGCCTTAAACGCCTAATATATTAATTTGCCCATAACAACTAAATATTATCTGTGCACAGATTGCACAGATAATATCGTAAATATTTAATGTTTGGGAGTTTGATAAACTATTGTTATTGTGATATCAACATTCTGCCCACTGAAATCGCTAGGTGTACTTTTGCTCTTTAAAGTCAGCAATCAACAAATTCGGATAATCCGTTCAGGAGGAACGATATTTGAACGTTGTTGTCTTCTGGTAGAAGCGGTAGTTTCATAAATTGAGTTCCTTTTTTAAAGGTTCAATTACTAAAAATTATTTAATTATGAGTAAGGTCACTTCAACCTTTATGCGGGATGAAGTATTTATTTAGCTGTCCATATGGTGTGGAGGGGAAAGCGCCTTCAGGTATGCACCTACCGTGCGCCATACACCTGTGTACTGCGGGTCGCCACTGTGGGTGTGCAGGCGCCGGCCTTGGCAACCCGTCAACCTTGAGGGTCATTGACTCCGGGTAACGGGCCCATTCAGTATTGTAGAACCTGTACCGCTAGCTCTCTTTTATTTTTCTCACCTCTCTCGTTAGCCGATTTATTGTGCTGTCGTTTCCTTTTGTTGTGAATTGGCGCTTGTCGATTTGTTGGCTACTTGCTACTTCTTAAAAGAGTGCGGGCTCATGTCGTCACGGAACAATTTTCGTTCTTCTTGCTTCTCCCATAAGGCCTTTAACAACCCGTTCCTCCTCTTCGGATTATCCGAAATGGTTTATTTAAAGTTAATTTTAAAGAGCAAAACATACCTAGGATTTTAGTGAGTTGAATTTTGATATCACAAATAGTTCAGTCATAACAAATCGTGAATACTGTATTGAATATTTTGGAATTTTATCGACAGTTATTATACAAGCCATAACTCTAACATATCGAATTATCCGTTAAGAAAGAGCGGTCTTTGAAAGTTAGGGGACAGCTCGATTGGTAACGCGGTCAGTGTTCACCCATGCGAAAGGGTAGAAATTAGGCTTAACTACAGTCTCGTTCAAAACCACCCCAACACCTTATGGGACGATTGGTAATGTATCGTGGCTGTATGAAAAGCCGAGGGAACCTACATTGTAATGCACTTATTTAAAAACATGAATTGCCATTTTTTATTTTAATTTGCGATTAAAAAATGTAACTATCAGTATAAACTCATCGGAATAAGATAAAACATCTTTGAAGCATGCGCTAAACACTTGTTGAACTGACTGTTTAAATCATGTTTATTCGAAATTTCTAACCACATGGTTTACGTCTTCACCAGGTTATAAAATAGAATGTTTGTACATAAACTCCGTCGCCGCGCAGCCGCTCTGCCAGTCAGGTTTTTCAATAATCGCACTATAAATTATTTAGTGATTATTTAAGGAACCAATGGACAAAGTACTACACACTCGTTGAAAGCGTCATGCAACCATAACATATTATGGTGGCCCCTGCGAAGAAAAGGTCCACAATACTCTTCACGCAATAGTTACGGTGAATAGTTACGGGGTGAACGGTGAACCGACGACGACAGACGTAGCAGGCCTATGGCGTAGCTAGCCTTTACCAATCGAGTTGTCGTTAGTTCTGAAACTGACTGAACCCCCTTACGCTTGACTGCACTTCGACTTGACCGTTCTACCAATCGAGTTACGCCCGAAGGTTAGTATTGGCTTCATGGTGGAAGCAGGTAGAAACACCAAATGTTTCGTGACTGGAGCCCCCTCTTAATATCACAACTAGCAAACCAATCTTCCTTCGAAGATGATGTGCGTCGATAACATACAACAATGTGTTAACCCTTTCAGTCCCACCGTCCTCTGTAGAGGACATAACATTTATAATTGTTGTGTATTACTCTGGTCATTGTTGAAAGCTCTAAGGCCCGTTGTCCTGTCTACGAAACATCATGGCAACATAACAATCGCAAACAATCGCAACTTAGCACATTCTGTTGGATATTAGTAGAACTATGACAAAAATACTGAGGCAGGACAAGAGCGCCATAGCCTCATCGATTTCAAGGCATGACATGGCTGGAATATATATTTTATACATTATTATAAACTCTAATTTGTTTAAATGTTTGTACATTATTTTGTACGTTATCAATGTAGAAACAGATTTATAAAAGCATTTCGACTCAACAAACTTTAATAAAGGTGCTAGATTTGTTTGTTTTTCGATGTCCTGTGGAGAGGACATCGGGCATATATTGAAATCCAAAGGGCCATTCATGGTGAGTTGTGATGTGTAGAACAACCTATAAACACTGATTGAATGTTGTGAAGCAGTGAAATGTTTTTAAATCAGTAAGAAACGAGTTCGCACGCAGCACGCTGACGTGAGGGAAGTGAATTTCCACATAAAAAACTAAAAAACCTCAAAATCAGTTAAAAACATACAATTATTCCAATTTTTATTCAAATCTGAAAATATTGATTTTTGGCTGTTTTGATGCTCCTGGTTCTATTTACCTGCAATGCTGGGAATACAATTTTGCGCATTATAAGCTTAGGAGAAGGTCCAGCCAGGCTTTAAAGTAGGCGTGAGGTTGTTGGGGATGATAAAAGTACACCAACAAATGAATAACAGGCTTTTCTAATTTAAAACCCCCATAAGACAACGTACTGTGTTTGGTCAATACACATTTTCTTTAATAACTCAGTAAATATATATGCCAGAATGACGAGAGAGGGCTTAAAAGTTTTGCCACACT